>LR738711.1:866708613-866826861 GCA_902687465.1 Secale cereale
AAGGAAACTGCCCAAAATTTCGCAAGTCCTGGTTATATAGGAGTTGTATTAGTCCCGGTTGGTGGCTGAAACCGAGACTAATACCCCCCTTTAGTCCCGGTTGCTGCCACCAACCGGGACTAAATGTCCCTTTTCAGCAGCCCAAAGGGCGGGAAGGAGGGGCCTTTAGTCCCGGTTGGTGGCAGCAACCGGGACTAAAGGGGGGTATTAGTCCCGGTTTCAACCACCAACCGGGACTAATGCCACCCTTTAGTCCCGGTTGCTGCCACCAACCGGGACTAAAGGCCTTGGTGCGGTGCGGTGGGAAGTTTAGTCCCACCTCGCTAGTTGAGAGAGGCCTGCACCAGTTTATAAGCCCCGCTGCCTCTCTCCTCTCGAACTCCTCTAAACTGCAGGCTATGGGCCTAAACTGACACTGCTTTGTCTGTGGGCTTGCTGGGCTTACTACGGGCCTGAATCCTGGCCCATGGTTGGGTTTCTAGTCGTATTCAGGTCGTGTGGGCCCAGTAGGTGGCATTTTTTTTCTTTGTTGCTTTATTTTTTTAGTTTTGTTTCTACTTTCAACAAAATACTTACTGTTGCTATTTTTATTTATTTGTTTTCTTTGTTGCTTTATTTATTTGATTTTGTTTCTACTTACAAAAAAATACTTTTTGTTGCTATTTTTTTTCAAGATTTTTTTTTGTTTTCTGCATTATTTATTTTCTTTTGTTTTTTGCTTTATTTTTTAATTCTTTCTGGTAAAACCAATTACAAACTTTCTGTTAGTGCAAGTAGTATTCAAATTTGAATAGTTTAAATTTGAAATTACTTTTTTTCTTTGTTGCTTTATTTATTTTATTTTGTTTCTACTTACAATGAAATACTTATTGTTGCTATTTTTTTATTTTTTTGCAAGTTTTTTTTTGTTTTCTGCATTATTTATTTTCTTTTGTTTTTTGTTTTATTTTTTAATTCTTTCTGGTAAAACCAATTACAAACTTTCTGTTAGTGCAAATTTGAATAGTACAAACGGACAATGGTATCATACTCGTTTGTTACAAAGTTGGCATGGTATCATCATAATAGTTGCGGAAAAAACTCTTCACTTTTTCTTCGCTTGTGTCATTTGCTTATTGCGCCGTAACCATGGATAATCTTCATCGTTTATCAGGATGCTTGGGTCAGCCTTGACTTTGAAGGGAGGAATTTCATGAAACTTTTCATAATCTTCAGACATGTCTGTCTTGCCCTCCAGTCACAGGATGTCCCTTTTTCCTGAAAGAACTATGTGGCGCTTTGGCTCATCGTATGATGTATTCGCTTTCTTATCTTTTCTTTTTCTCGGTCTGGTAGACATGTCCTTCACATAGATAACCTGTGCCTCATCATTGGCTAGGACGAACGGTTCGTCAGTGTATCCAAGATTTTTCAGATCCACTGTTGTCATTCCGTACTGTGGGTCTACCTGTACCCCGCCTCCTGACAGATTGACCCATTTGCACTTAAACAAAGGGACCTTAAAATCATGTCCGTAGTCAAGTTCCCATATGTCCACTATGTAACCATAATATGTGTCCTTTCCCCTCTCGGTTGTTGCATCAAAGCGGACACCGCTGTTTTGGTTGGTGCTCTTTTGATTTTGGACAATCGTGTAAAATGTATTCCCATTTATCTCGTATCCTTTGTAAATCAATACAGTCGAAGATGGTCCCCTGGACAACAAGTACAACTCATCACAAACAGTGTTGTCACCTCTGAGACGTGTTTCCAACCAACTGCTGAAAGTCCTGATGTGTTTACGTGTAATCTAGTCGTCGCACTGCTCCGGGTGTTTGGAGCGCAGACTGTTCTTGTGTTCATCGACATACGGGGTCACCAATGTAGAGTTATGTAGAACTGTGTAGTGTGCTGAGACCAAGAATATCCGTCCCTGCATATTATTGAGTCCCTTCCAAGCGTGCCTTTTCCAGTCAGTCTCCCCTCGTACCGCGATTTAGGGAGACCTATCTTATTAAGGCCAGGAATGAAGTCAACACAAACCCGATGACATCCTTTGTTTGATGGCCCATGGAGATGCTTCCTTCTGGCCTTGCGCGGTTACGGACATATTTCTTTAGGACTCCCATGAACCTCTCAAAGGGGAACATATTGTGTAGAAATACGGGCCCCAGAATGCCAATCTCGTCGACTAGATGAACTAGGACGTGTGTCATGATATTGAAGAAGGATGGTGGGAACACAAGCTCGAAACTGACAAGACATTGCGCCACATCACTCCTTAGCCTTGGTATGATTTTTGGATCGATCACCTTCTGAGAGATTGCATTGAGGAATGCACATAGCTTCACAATGGCTAATCAGACGTTTTCCGGTAGAAGCCCCATCAATGCAACCGGAAGCAGTTGCGTCATAATCACATGGCAGTCATGAGACTTTAGGTTCTGGAACTTTTTCTCTGCCATATTTATTATTCCCTTTATATTCGACGAGAAGCCAGTCGGGACCTTCATACTGAGAAGGCATTCAAAGAAGATTTCTTTCTCTTCTTTCGTAAGAGCATAGCTGGCAGGACCTTCATACTGCTTCGGAGGGATGCCGTCTTTTTCGTGCAAACGTTGCAGGTCCTCCCGTGCCTCAGCTGTATCTTTTGTCTTTCCATACACGCCCAAGAAGCCTAGCAGGTTCACGCAAAGGTTCTTCGTCACGTGCATCACGTCGATTGAAGAGCGGACCTCTAGGTCTTTCCAGTAGGGTAGGTCCCAAAATATAGATTTCTTCTTCCACATGGGTGCGTGTCCCTCATCGTCATTCGGAACAGCTAGTGTGCCGGGGCCCTTTCCGAAGATTACATGTAAATCATTGACCATAGCAAGTACGTGATCACCGGTACGCATGGCGGGCTTCTTCCGGTGATCTGCCTCGCCTTTGAAATGCTTGCCTTTCTTTCGACATTGATGGTTGGTCGGAAGAAATCGACGATGGCCCAGGTACACATTCTTCCTGCACTTGTCCAGGTATATACTTTCAGTGTCATCTAAACAGTGCGTGCATGCGTGGTATCCTTTGTTTGTCTGTCCTGAAAGGTTACTGAGAGCGGGCCAATCGTTGATGGTCACGAACAGCAACGCCTTTAGGTCAAATTCCTCCTGTTTGTGCTCATCCCACGCACGTACACCGTTTCCATTCCACAACTGTAAAAGTTCTTCAACTAATGGCCTTAGGTACACATCAATGTCGTTGCCGGGTTGCTTAGGGCCTTGGATGAGAACTGGCATCATAATGAACTTCCGCTTCATGCACATCCAAGGAGGAAGGTTATACATACATAGAGTCACGGGCCAGGTGCTGTGATTGCTGCTATGCTCCCCGAAAGGATTAATGCCATCCGCGCTTAAAGCAAACCATACGTTCCTTGCGTCCTTTGCAAACTCCTCCCAGTACTTTCTCTCGATTTTTCTCCATTGCGACCCGTCAGCGGGTGCTCTCAACTTCCCGTCTTTCTTACAGTCCTCACTGTGCCATCACATCAACTTGGCATGCTCTCTGTTTCTAAACAAACGTTTCAACCGTGGTATTATAGGAGCATACCACATCACCTTCGCAGGAACCCTCTTCCTGGCGGGCTCGCCATCAACATCACCAGGGTCATCTCGTCTGATCTTATACCGCAATGCACCGCATACCGGGCATGCGTTCAGATCGTTGTATGCATCGCGGTAGAGGATGCAGTCATTAGGGCATGCATGTATCTTCTGCACCTCCAATCCTAGAGGGCATACGACCTTCTTTGCTGCGTACATACTGTCGGGCAATTCGTTATCCTTCGGAAGCTTCTTCTTCAATATTTTCAGTAGCTTCTCAAATCCTTTGTCAGCCACAGCATTCTCTGCCTTCCACTACAGCAATTCCAGTACGGTACCGAGCTTTGTGTTGCCATCTTCGCAATTGGGGTACAACCCTTTTTGTGATCCTCTAACATGCGATCGAACTTCAGCTTCTCCTTTTGACTTTCGCATTGTGTCCTTGCATCGACAATGACCCGGCGAAGATCATCATTTGGTTCCTCTTGATCTTCAGCAGCTTCACCCGTTGCAGCATCATTGGGCACATCATCTGGTTCCTCTTGATCTTCACCAGCTCCCCCCATTGCAGCATCACCGTATTCAGGGGGCACATAGTTGTCATCGTACTCTTCTTCTTCGCCGTCTTCCATCATAACCCCTATTTCTCCGTGCCTCGTCCAAACATTATAGTGTGGCATGAAACCCTTGTAAAGCAGGTGGGAGTGAAGGATTTTCCGGTTAGAGTAAGACATCGTATTCACACATTTAGTGCATGGACAACACATAAAACCATTCTGCTTGTTTGCCTCAGCCGCATTTAGAAACTCACGCCCGCCCTTAATGTACTCGGAGGTGTGTCTGTCACCGTACATCCATTGCCGGTTCATCTGCGTGCATTTATATATAATTAAGTGTGTCAAAAACCATTACAGAACATCATAAATAGATAATTAAGTGACCAAATGGATAAAAGTTCATCATCACATTAAAACCAAAGTACATACATATATAGTTCTCATCTAACAACATATAGCTCTCCATACACATCGAAACTATGTAAAACATTTCAACGCGAAAACAAATGCTATCATAATCGCAACCAAGGTAACAATTGATCTAACGGCATAATGATACCAAGCCTCGGTATGAATGGCATATTTTCTAATCTTTTTAATCTTCAACCGCATTGCATCCATCTTGATCTTGTGATCATCGACGACATCCGCAACATGCAACTCCAATATCATCTTCTCGTCCACAATTTTTTTTATTTTTTCCTTCAAGAATTTGTTTTCTTCTTCAACTAAATTTAACCTCTCGACAATAGGGTCCATCTTGATCTTTTGATCATCGATAACTTCCGCAACATGCAACTCCAATTCCATCTTCTCCTCCTCCATTTTTTCCAATTTTTTCTTTAACGAAATGTTTTCCTCTTCAACTAAATTTAACCTCTCCACAAGAGGGTCGGTTGGAATTTCCGGTTCAACTACCTCCTAGACATAATAAAACATCTATGCATGTCAGGTTGGTCGGCATAACTATCATAAGCACTAAAACAAATAGTTATAAATTAAAGATAATATAACATATCCGAATCGTAGACCGGACGAGGGCCCACATGGGCGGATATCAAAACCATCGCACTATATAATAACAAGCAATAATAAACGTAAGAAAATTAGACAAATATCTATCTAAAGCAATAATAAAAGTAAGAAAAGCATGGACATAACAAGAGGCTCACCATGGTGGTGCCGGTGACGAGATCGGCGGGGGCGATCGACGGCGGCGAAGACGGGGACGGGACGTGACGGACCGCTAAACCTAGACAAATCTCGGAGAAAATAGAGCTTCGAGAGGAGAAAAGCTTAACTAGTGTGGCTCGGGCATTCCACCGAACACGTTGTGTGCATAGGAGGTGAGCTAGAGCACCACTAACCCCTCTCCCCCTCGGCCAGAAAAAAAAACAGAGCAGTGAGCTCTGCTCTTGAGTGAGGGGGTTTATATAGGCAACTCACTGGTCCCGGTTGGTGCTACAAACCGGGACTAAAGGGGTGCCTTTGGTCTCGGTTCATAACACCAACCGGGACCAATGGTGGTGGGCTAGGAGCAAGAGCCATTGGTCCCGGTTTTTAGCTCCAACCGGGACCAATAGGTCTAGATGAACCGGGACCAATGGCCCACGTGGCCCGGCCGGCCCCCTGGGCTAACGAACTGGGTCCAGTACCCCCATTGGTCCCGGTTCTAGATTGAACCGGGGCTAATGGGCTGGACCAATGCCCTGTTTTCTACTAGTGACACCGAAGTGTCTTCCCAACGGGTGCCTTCCACTCAAGAAGATGGGGGTGGGGAAAGCGACATGGCGACCGAGGGTAACACCTTGGCTGCCGCTGACCATGGGGAAACAATCCCCATGGAGACCGAAGACGAGGGGCCCAAACAATCCGGGGCCCCGCCGAATACTTACCCGGAGCCTAGCGCGGCTCCAAGGTCTGAAGACCATACTTCCCAGGTGGGGGAGGATACAACGACGCCCGGAGTCAATCCGGAGGCGCCGGACCCTATGGAGGGAGCGCTGCAAAGTGCTTCCGTCGTGGAGGAGCACCGCACCGTGATGGGTACGGTGATGAAGAAGATTCAGTCCGTCAAAGGCGGACTGAATGAAGCCTTCAACAGCTTGTTAACTAGCTTTGAGGTAAGCAATGTAATGTTCTTTATGGAACTTTTATTTGCTTTATATGCACATACATAGCCAGTAGCCCCTGATGTTGGGGAACGTAGTATTTTCAAAATTTTCCTACGATCACGCAAGATCTATCTACCAGATGCATAACAACGAGGGGGAGAGTGTGTCTACGTACCCTTGTAGACCGAAAGCGGAAGCGTCAAGTGACGCGGTTGATGTAGTCGAACATCTTCACGATCCAACCGATCAAGCACCGAACGTACGGCACCTCCGCGTTCAGCACACGTTCAGCTTGATGACGTCCCACGAGCTCTTGATCCAGTTGAGCTTCACGGGAGAGTTTCGTCAGCACGACGGTGTGGTGACGGATATGATGAAGTTACCGGCGCAGGGCTTCGCCTAAGCACTGCAACAATATGACCGAGGTGTGTTTCTGTGGAGGGGGGCACCGCACGCGGCTAAAACAATTCAACTTATGTGTCCTAGGGTGCCCATGCCCCCGTATATAAAGGAGTAAGGGGGAGGCCCACCGGCCCCTATTGGTGCGCCTAGGAGGAGCAATCCTATTCCTAGTAGGAATCACCAAGAGGGAGAAGGGGGGAAGGAAGGAGAGGTAGAAGGAGAAGGAAAGGGGCGCCCCCCCTCCTTCTTGTCCAATTCGGACCAAGGGGTAGGGGGCGCACGGCCCAGCCCTGGCCTCCCTTCTCTCTTTCTCCTATGGCCCATTAAGGCCCATAGCTTCCCCGGGGGGTTCCGGTAACCCCCGGCACTCCGGTTAATTCCGAAACTTTACGGAACGCTTCCGGTGTCCGAATATGTCAATCTTTACATCTCGGACATCCCGAGACTCCTCGTCACATCCGTGATCTTATCCGGGACTCCGAACTACCTTCGGTACATCAAAACTCATAAACTCATAATACCGATCGTCATCAAACGTTAAGCGTGCGGACCCTACGGGTTCGAGAACTATGTAGACACGACCAAGACTCATCTTCGGTCAATAACCAATAGCGGAACCTGGATGCTCATATTGGCTCCTACATATTCTACGAAGATCTTTATCGGTCAAACCGCATAACAACATACGTTGTTCCCTTTTTCAACGGTATGTTACTTGCCCGAGATTCGACCGTCGGTATCTCAATACCTAGTTCAATCTCGTTACCGGCAAGTCTCTTTACTCGTTCCGTATTACATCATCTCGTGACTAACTCATTAGTCATTTGCTTGCAAGGCTTATTATGATGTGCATTACCAAAAGGGCCCAGAGATACCTCTCCGACATTCGGAGTGACAAATCCTATTCTTGATCTATGCCAACACCACGAACACCTTCGGAGACACCTGTAGAGCATCTTTATAATCACCCAGTTACGTTGTGATGTTTGATAGCACACAAGGTGTTCCTCCGGTATCGGGAGTTGCATAATCTCATAGTCATAGGAACATGTATAAGTCATGAAGAAAGCAATGGCAGTAAAACTAAACGATCATAGTGCTAAGCTAACGGATGGGTCTTGTCCATCACATCATTCTCCTAGTGATGTAATCCCGTTGATCAAATGACAACTCATGTCTATGGTTAGGTAATATAACCATCTTTGATCAATGAGCTAGTCTAGTAGAGGCATACTAGGGACACTCTGTTTTGTCTATGTATTCACACATGTACTTAGTTTCCGGTTAATACAATTCTAGCATGAATAATAAACATTTATCATGATATAAGGAAATATAAATAACAACTTTATTATTGCCTCTAGGGCATATTTCCTTCAGTCTCCCACTTGCATTAGAGTCAATAATCTAGTTCACATCGCCATGTGATTCAACACCGATAGTTCACATCGCCACGTGACCAACACCCAAAGGGTTTACTAGAGTCAATAATCTAGTTCACATCGCCATGTGATTCAATACCGATAGTTCACATTGCCATGTGCCCAACACCCAAAAGGTTTTACTAGAGTCAATAATCTAGTTCACATCGCCATGTGATTAACACCCAAAGAGTACTAAGGTGTGATCATGTTTTGCTTGTGATAGAAGTTTAGTCAATGGGTCAGTCACATCCAGATCCGTATGTATTTCGCAAATTTCTATGTCTACAATGCTCTGCATGGAGCTACTCTAGCTAATTTCTCCCACTTCCAATATGCATCCAGATTGATACTTAGAGTCATCTAGATTAGTGTAAATCTTGCATCGGCGTAACTCTTTACGACGAACTCTTTATCACCTCCATAATTGAGAAACATTTCCTTAGTCATCCAGTAACTAAGGATAATTTTGATCGCTGTCCAGTGATCTACTCCCGGATCACTTATTGTACCCTCTTGCCAAACTCATGGCGAGGTACACAATAGGTCTGGTACACAGCATAGCATACTTTATAGAACGTATGACTGAGGCATAGGGAATGACTTTTCATTCTCTTTCTATTTTCTGCTGTGGCCGGGTTTGGAGTCATTACTCAACTTCACACCTTGCAACACAGACATGAACTCTTTCTTTGACTGTTCCATTTTGAACTGCTTCAAAACTTGTCAAGGTATGTACTCATTGAAAGTCCAATTAAGCGTCTTGATCTATCTCTATAGATCTTGATCCCTAATATGTAAGCAGCTTCACCGAGGTCATTCATTGAAAAATTCTTATTCAAGTATCCTTTTATGCTATCCAGAAATTCTATATCATTTCCAATCAACAATATGTCATCCACATATAATATCAGAAATGCTACAGAGCTCCCACTCACTTTCTTGTAAATACAAGCTTCTCCAAAAGTCTGTATAAAACCATATGCTTTGATCACCTCATCAAAGCGTATATTCCAACTCCGAGATGCTTGCACCAGTCCATAGATGGATCGCTGGAGCTTGCACACTTTGTTTGCACCTTTAGGATCGACAAAACCTTCTGGTTGCATCATATACAACTCTTCTTTGAGATATCCATTCAGGAATGCAGTTTTGACATCCATTTGCCAGATTTCATAATCATAAAATGCGGCAATCGCTAACATGATTCGGACAGACTTAAGCATCGCTACGGGTGAGAATGTCTCATCGTAGTCAACTCCTTGAACTTGTCGAAACCCTTTCGCAACAAGTCGAGCTTTGTAAATAGTAACATTACCGTCTGTGTCGGTCTTCCTCTTGAAGATCCATTTATTTTCGATGGCCTGCCGATCATCGAGCAAGTCAACCAAAGTCCACACTTTGTTCTCATACATGGATCCCATCTCAGATTTCATGGCCTCAAGCCATTTCGCGGAATCTGGGCTCATCATCGCTTCCTCATAGTTCGTAGGTTCATCATGGTCTAGTAACATGATTTCCAGAACTGGGTTGCCGTACCACTCTGGTGCGGAACGTACTCTGGTTGATCTACGAAGTTCAGCAGAAACTTGATCTAAAGTTTCATGATCATCATCATTAGCTTCCTCACTAATTGGTGTAGGAATCACTGGAACTAGTTTGTGTGATGTACTACCTTCCAATTTGGGAGAAGGTACAATTACCTCATCAAGTTCCACTTTCCTCCCACTCACTTCTTTCGAGAGAAACTCCTTCTCTAGAAAGGATCCATTCTTAGCAACGAATATCTTGTCTTCGGATCTGTGATAGAAGGTGTACCCAATAGTCTCCTTTGGGTATCCTATGAAGACACATTTCTCCGACTTGGGTTCGAGCTTATCAGGTTGAAGCTTTTTCACATAAGCATCGCAACCCCAAACTTTAAGAAACGACAACTTTGGTTTCTGGCCAAACCACAGTTCATAAGGCGTCGTCTCAACGGATTTAGACGGTGCCCTTATTAAACGTGAATACAGCTGTCTCTAATGCATAACCCAAAACGATAGTGGTAAATCGGTAAGAGACATCATAGATCACACCATATCTAATAAAGTACGGTTTACGATGTTCCGACACATCATTATGCTCTGGTGTTCCGGGTGGCGTGAGCTGTGAAACTATTCCACATTGTTTTAAATGGAGACCAAACTCGTAACTCAAATATTCACCTCCATGATCAGATCGTAGAAACTTTATTTTCTTGTTACGATGGTTCTCTACTTCACTCTGAAATTCTTTGAACTTCTCAAATGTTTCAGACTTGTGCTTCATCAAGTAGATATACCCATATATGTTCAAATCATTAGTGAAGGTCAGAAAATAACGATACCCGCCGCGAGTTTCAACACTTATCGGTCCATATACATCAGTATGTATGATTTCCAACAAATCTGTTGCTCGCTCCATTGTTTCGGAGAACGGAGTTTTAGTCATCTTGCCCATGCGGCATTGTTCGCAAGCACCAAGTGATTCATAATCAAGTGATTCCAAAAGTCCATCACTATGGAGTTTCTTCATGCGTTTTATACCAATATGACCTAAATGGCAGTGCCACAAATAAGTTGCACTATCATTATTAACCTCGCATCTTTTGGCTTCAATATTATGAATATGTGTATCACTACGATCGAGATTCAAGAAATTATTTTCGTTGGGTGTATGACCATTGAAGGCTTTATTCATGTAAACAGAATAACAATTATTTTATGACTTTAAATGAATAACAGTATCGCAACAAACATGATCAAATCATATTTATGCTCAATGCAAATGCCAAATAACATTTATTTAGGTTCTACACTAATCCCGAAAGTATAGGGAGTGTGCGATGATGATCATATCAATCTTGGAACCACTTCCAACACACATCGTCACTTCACCTTTAACTAGCCTCCGTTCATTCTGCAATTCTCGTTTCGAGTTACTAATTTTAGCAACTGAACTGGTATCAAATACCCAGGGGTTGCTATGAACACTAGTAAAATACACATCAATAATCTGTATATCAAATATACCTTTGTTCACTTTGCCATCCTTCTTATCCGCCAAGTATCTAGGCCAGTTCCACTTCCAGTGACCATTTCCTTTGCAGTAGAAGCACTTAGTTTCAGGCTTGAGTTTAGCTTTGGGTTTCTTCACGGGAGTGACAAATTGCTTGTCATTCTTCTTGAAGTTCCCCTTCTATCCCTTTGCCCTTTACTTGAAACAAGTGGTCTTTTTAACCATCAACACTTGATGCTCTTTCTTGATTTCTACCTTCGCCAATTTCAGCATCGCGAAGAGCTCGGGAATTACTTTCGTCACCCCTTGCATATTATAGTTCATCACGAAGTTTTACTAACTTGGTGATAGTGACTAGAGAACTTTGTCAATTACTATCTTATCTGGAAGATTAACTCCCACTTGATTCAAGCAATTGTAGTACCCAGACAATCTGAGCACATGCTCACTGGTTGAGCTATTCTCCTCCATCTTGTAGGCAATGTACTGTCAGAGGTCTTATACCTATTGACACGGGCATGAGTATGAAATACTAATTTTAACTCCTGGAACATCTCATATGCTCCGTGGCGTTCAAAACATTTTTGAAGTCCCGGTTCTAAGCCGTAAAGCATGGTGCACTAAACTATCAAGTAGTCATCATACCGAGCTTTTGTCAAAGCGTTCATAATGTTTGCATCTGCTCCTGCAATAGGTCTGACACCTGGCGGTGCATCAAGGACATAATTATTCTGTGCAGCAATGAGGAAAATCCTCAGATCACGGATCAAGTCTGCATCATTGCTACTAACATCTTTCAACTTAGTTTTCTCTAGGAACATATAAAAACAAACGGGGAGCTACATCGCGAGCTATTGATCTAGAACATAGATATGCTAATACTACCAGGACTAAGTACATGATAAATTAAAGTTCAATTAATCAAATTTAAAGAACTCCCACTTAGAAAGACATCCCTCTGGTCATCTAAATGATCACGTGATCCAAATCAACTAAACCATGTCCGATCATCATGTGAGATGGAGTAGTTTTCAATAGTGAAGATCTTATGTTGATCATATCTACTATATGATTCATGCTCGACCTTTCAGTCTCCAGTGTTCCAAGGCCATATCTGCATATGCTAGGCTCGTCAAGTTTAACCCGAGTATTCTGCGTGTGCAAAACTGGCTTACACCCGTTGTATGTGAACGAAGAGCTTATCACACCCGATCATCACGTGGTGTCTCGGCACGACGAACTTTCGCAACGGTGCATACTCAGGGAGAACACTAATACCTTGAAATTTTGTAAGGGATCATCTTATAATGCTACCGCCGTTCTAAGCAAAATAAGAAGCATAATAAGATAAACATCATATGCAATCAAAATATGTGACATGATATGGCCATCATCATCTTGTGCTTTTGATCTCCATCTCCAAGGCACCGTCATGATCACCATCGTCACCAGTGTGACACCTTGATCTCCATTGTAGCATCATTGTCATCTCGCCCACTATTTCTTAGTGATAAAGTAAAGCAATTACATGGCGATTGTATTTCATACAACCATATGGCTCATGCCAGTTGCGGATAACTTTACAAAACATGATCATCTCATACAATAACGTATCACTCATCATGTCTTGACCATATCACATCACAACATGCCCTGCAAAAACAAGTTAGACGTCCTCTACTTTGTTGTTGCAAGTTTTACGTGGCTGCTACGGGCTTAGCAAGAACCGTTCTTACCTAAATGTACAAAACCACAACGATATTTCGTCAAGTATGTGATGTTTTAACCTTCATAAGGACCGGGCATAGACACACATGGTTCAACTAAAGTTGGAGAAACTGACACCCGCCAGCCACCTATGTGCGAAGCACGTCGGTAGAACCAGTCTCGCGTAAGCGTACGCGTAATGTCGGTCCATGCCGCTTCATCCAACAATACCGCCAAATCAAAGTATGACATGCTGGTAAGCAGTATGACTAGTATCGTCCACAACTCACTTGTGTTTTACTCGTGCATATCATCTACGCATAGACCTGGCTCTGATACCACTATTGGGGAACGTAGTATTTTCAAAATTTTCCTACGATCACGCAAGATCTATCTACCAGATGCATAGCAATGAGGGGGAGAGTGTACTACGTACCCTTGTAGACTGAAAGCGGAAGCGTCAAGTGACGTGGTTGATGTAGTCGAACTTCTTCGCGGTCCAACCGATCAAGCACCGAACGTACGGCACCTCCGCGTTCAGCACACGTTCAACTTGATGACGTCCCACGAGCTCTTGATCCAGTTGAGCTTCACGGGAGATTTTCATCAGCACGACGGCATGGTGACGGATATGATGAAGTTACCGGCGCAGGGCTTCGCCTAAGCACTGCAACGATATGACCGAGGTGTGTTTCTGTGGAGGGGGGCACCACACACGGCTAAAACAATTCAACTTGTGTGTCCTAGGGTGCCCCCTGCCCCCGTATATAAAGGAGCAAGGGGGAAGGCCGGCCGGCCCCTATTGGTGCACTTAGGAGGAGCAATCCTACTAGGAATAGGATTGCAATCCTATTCCTAGTAGGAATCACCAAGAGGGAGAAGGGGGGAAGGAAGGAGAGGGAGAAGGAGAAGGAAAGGGGCGCCGTCCCCCCTCCTTCCTTGTCCAATTCGGACCAATGGGTGGGGGCGCACGGCCCAGCCCTTGCTTCCCTTCTCTCTTTCTCCTATGGCCCATTAAGGCCCACAGCTTCCCCCGGGGGTTCCGGTAACCCCCCGGCACTCCGGTTAATTCCGAAACTTTACGGAACGCTTCCGGTGTCCGAATATAGTCGTCCAATATATCAATCTTTACGTCTCGGACATTCCAAGACTCCTCGTCATGTCCGTGATCTTATCCGGGACTCCGAACTACCTTCGGTACATCAAAACTCATAAACTCATAATACCGATCGTCATCAAACGTTAATCGCGCGGACCCTATGGGTTCGAGAACTATGTAGACATGACCGAGACTCATCTCTGGTCAATAACCAATAGAGGAACCTGGATGCTCATATTGGCTCCTACATATTCTACGAAGATCTTTATCGGTCAAACCGCATAACAACATGCGTTGTTCCCTTTGTCAACGGTATGTTACTTGCCCGAGATTCGTTCGTCAGTATCTCAATACCTAGTTCAATCTCGTTACCGGCAAGTCTATTTACTCGTTCCATAATACATCATCTCATGACTAACTCATTAGTCATTTTCTTGCAAGGCTTATTATGATGTGCATTACCGAGAGGGCCCAGAGATACCTCTCCGACATTCGGAGTGAAAAATCCTATTCTTGATCTATGCCAACACCACGAACACCTTCGGAGACACCTGTAGAGCATCTTTATAATCACCCAGTTACGTTGTGACGTTTGATAGCACACAAGGTGTTCCTCCGGTATTCGGGAGTTGCATAATCTCATAGTCATAGGAACATGTATAAGTCATGAAGAAAGCAATAGCAGTAAAACTAAACGATCATAGTGCTAAGCTAACGGATGGGTCTTGTCCATCACATCATTCTCCTAATGATGTGATCCCGTTGATCAAATGACAACTCATGTCTATGGTTAGGAAACATTACCATCTTTGATCAATCAGCTAGTCTAGTAGAGGCATACTACGGACACTATGTTTTGTCTATGTATTCACACATGTACTAAGTTTCCGGTTAATACAATTCTAGAATGAATAATAAACATTTATCATGATATAAGGAAATATAAATAACAACTTTATTATTGCCTTTAGGGCATATTTCCTTCACCTGATGCTTTGTGTGATTCTGAACAGAATCGGACGAAGTATCCATAGTATAGCATGCTTATAGAGCTGAACTGTGGTGCAGGCTTCACTAGTTACGGCAACTGCACGAGATGTAGAGGTTGCCGAACTAAATCGGAAGCTTTTGTTAGCCAATGCGGACCTCGACCGCGTCAACCAGCGTTTAGATGAAACGATGCGGATTTAAAAAATTAAGATGTCAAGAAGACTGATAATATTAATTGAGTATGGGTATAAACTTTTTATGGTATTCTGCATTACACAGTTGGCGCCATTGAGCTCGAGGCCCTCAAGGGCAAGCTCTTGAAGGCTAAGAAGGAGGCCGAGGCAAGCAAGGCGACCGCTGACAAAGCGGTTGCCGAACTAGAGGCCGAAAAGGACGCGTGCGAGAAGCACCAGGCTCGGGTGTCCGAAGTCGAGGTTGAGCTCAATGATGCTATTCGCAAATGCGAGGCATTGGAAGAGAAGGCTTCGGAACAAGCTTCCAAGCTTGTTGAGGCAGTTAAGGTTGCCCAGGATGCGCGAAGCGAGTAGCGCATCGCCTGTGAAGAAATCAAGCAGGCGCGGCAGATAGCATCTGGTAAGACATTTCTCTTACAGAGCATTTTCAGAGGGCAGAAGTATCTTGGGCTGACACGGTTAGGGAGTTCTCTAGGTGTGTTTGCTGATCTTCCGAGGAGCAGTGCTGACGTTGCCCAATACTTCCAAGCCTAGAAGGGGAACGTCACGGAGAAGCTGTTTTGGTCGCAGTTCTATGCGCCAAAACATCCGGTGCCCCTCAACGACCAGATGAAGCAGCTGGTCGAGCTGCACAATATGGTGAGTTTGGACATGAAGGACTTGATAGTCCGGCTATGGCCCGCTGATCTAATCCCAAGTAGCTACTTCGGATTGGTGAAGCGGCTCGTCGAAGCGAGTCCGCGGGTCGACGCATTGAAGCGTTCGGCCTGCATAGAAGGTGCTCGGATGGCCTTCGCTCGTGTCAAAGGGCACTAGGCGAAGATGAGGGCGCGGGATATAGCTACTTCTGGCCCACCTGCAGGCAAGGAGCTCCCCAAGTCGGAGAAATACTTCAAGGACGTCATAGAAGGCGCCCGCCTTGTAGAAGGCCAGTGCTCAAAAGATGTTATCTTTGAGTAATTGTATCCGGTTGTAAAGACTGTAAGCTTATGAACCAATGTATATAACTTTTGCGCTATTATGAATGGGAGCGACTTTTACCAGTCGTCGGCTTTAGCCCCCATGTACATAGTACTGGGGTGTTCGGTCATATGCATATACACTCTTTATCCAACGTCTTGGTCTGTGTAGGAGGTGTATGCGGAGCGAACCAGGCAATCGGACTATGCGGCGTTATTGCTTTCACTTAGTCATAGGAGTTTGACAAGCGGGGCTAGGTACTAGCCCCTGGTGCGGATATGATATTCCCGAATTGAGTTATCCAATTGCACATGGCTGGGCGAAAAAACCAACCCTTTGTATAACACAGGGTGGATCTCTATTGATTGTAGTATAAAACTAACTCACCGGATTGCGGACCAGGTTCTCACATATCCTGACAGTAAGTTTTCGGCTTTCTCTACTGAGGTACTTGACCGGAAGAGCCGGAAGTACAATCGTAGTAGTTCTCCCTTTACACCCTAGCCGAACAATCGGGAACGTGGGGGTAAACACAGGAGAAGGGCAACCCAACTATTGACCCAAGACACGATTGAGAACTGATGCATATAGGGCAAATATCTAGGACGCCGAACACTCCCTATAGGTGTTCGGACTTTTCGACATATACCGGGCTGAATACATCCCCTGGTAATAGACCCTGTTGAGAAGGCACATGTGGCAATCTGACGTGGGAGAGAACATTTATGGTGAGTGAATAAAACTCCGAACATAATGTGAGTCAAGCTGCTCTATTAATATCCCTTTATAGTACGGCGAGCCGTAAACATACAGATAGCGCCGATGACTTTCTTGGACATTTTACATGCTAGAAAGGTAGAGAACAGGAAAGAGGAAAAAGATTTACACACGGTCTTAATCTAAAAAGAAACCTTAGCGCGGGTCCCTATTGCACGTCTGCGCCGTTTCCTCCTGTGTAATGTGTCCTTGAAGGGGGGAGTGTGATGGCCATCTGTAAAAATAGAAAAAGAAAAGACCTGGAAAAGAAAAGAAATCCAGTGTGGCCATGAACAAAAACTGGTTCGTTTAGTGAACCTTGAAGGATAATTTTAGAGTCCGAATAGGATCGAGCCGAACTATGGACTATTTCCATGCAGTGTGCCCCCAGCGCTGCCCAAGGGATTTTGAGGGCATAGTTATGTGCACGAGGCACATATGCTATCACCTTATGGGGCAGTCGATGGGGGTGTAACTGCTAATCTAGCTCAGGTTCATCTAAGCTGCCGCACTGAGCTGCCGCCCAAGGAACTCTCAATGAAAGCACCAATGTCGGTATCAAAACCGGCGGATCTCGGGTAGGGGTTCCCGAACTATGCGTCTGAGGATCGATGGTAACAGGAGGCTGGGGACACGATGTTTACCCAGGTTCAGGCCCTCTCGATCGAGGTAAAACCCTGCTTCATGCTATATTAATATGGATGAATATGATTTCAAGAGTTGATCTACCTCGAGATCTTAATGGCTAAACCATAAAGTCTAGCCTATGAGGATGTTATGATTCTCCGTTAGCCGCTACGGACTAAACCCTCCAGTTTATATATGCACCGCAAGGCCTAGGGTTTGTACATAACCGACTTGCAGGGGAAGGAAAGATTAGACCCCAACCTAAAACCTGCCATTATACAAATACAGGAGTCCTATCCGGATACGAGAGACGATCTTCAGTAATGATCTTCACGGCCCACTAGTCCGGCCACCACAAGTTATCTGGCCACAGGTGGACCCCTCAATCCAAGACTCCCTCAAGTACACTGTGGAGGCTGAATGAACAGTACACGGTGGAGGTTGGATGAACAGTAGCAGGTGGAGCCAGGAAGGAGGTCTACGGTGGATGAACAGAAACCCGTGGAGTCCCGTTTTGCGGTACGCCACACCCCTCTTGATGAACACAACCCCGTTTTGACCATAGGCGCTCGAAGAGAAGTCTGTTTCCTCTGTTTTGCGGTACGCCAAACCCCTCTCGATTAACAGACCCCATTTCGATGGTAGGCGGTTGAACAGAAGTCGGTTTTCTCCATTTTGCGGTATGCCAGACCCCTCCTGATAAACAGGACTCCGTTTCAACTGTAGGCGGTCGAAGAGAAATTCGGTTCCTCTGTTTTGTGGTACGCGAGACCCCGAGTAGATGAGCAGGACCCCGTTTCGGCTGTTCCATCCAAGTCGGTTGGCTCTCGATGGAAGGATGCATTCCGAGCCAGTCGGTTGCCTCCCGATGAACATGATGTTGTTTCCTCCGTTCTGACCTAGCCGGTTGGATGCATACGAATAGGGCACCGTTGTTGTACGCGTTCGAGACCCTGTCCGTATGTATGTACGTGGCCGTATTTACCTTCTTGCAGCATCATCGTGTACAAGACTTGGATAGGACCGCCTGAACTACTACGTCGGGGCTCTACTACGATAAGCGGTGCTCCTTGCTCGGCCATTGTTAATCGTTGGAAAGATACATATCCACCAGTATGTACGTACGTGTTGGTGACCAGACACATAATGCTGTGTACGCCTCGACCTGGTGGGTCCCAACTGTCAGGGGAGATATCGAGGCACTTCCTTCCATGGGAAGATATAACTGGTGGGTCCCTGTTGTCATGGGGAGGAATCATTTTTTGCGCTGTAATAAGGACGCACTACCTTGCGTGCGAAGATGTAGCTGGTGGATCCCACCTGTCATGGGGAGGAAACATTATTTTTCCATGTAAAAAGGAGGCAGTTGCATGTGTGCGTCCATGGACGTGGTGCATCCCCACTGTCAGCCTATCAACGTACAGTTGTCTTCCGCTGACTCTCGCTTGTTGCCATGTTGACTACGCCGCGCCGGGCTCACCAAGGCGCTGGGCGACAGCAAGGCCCCAGACAGGAATGACCCGGAGATGAGGAAGATGCGGCAGTGGAGTCGTAGATGGAGAGGAGTGCGACACTTGACTGGTTCATGTGCGGGCTTGGGCTACACTCGACAGAGAATAACAGGAGGTGCGGAGGAGTGGAGGGTTGTCCTGGCCGTCCGTGGGGTATTGTTTCACTACGAGGCATGCAAAGCAGCACCGCTGGACGTCGGAGGCTGGAGCAGGCGATCCCGCCAACGCTAGAGGAAGAAGACGAGATTGAAGAAGAATGTTGGTCGTTGGATGTAAATCCAATGCCTTGCTTAGGCTTCGACCTATCTACCCATATATCAGCGAGTCCATTTGGTGGGCTGGGTGAAACAATAATGTAGCGTCCATGCAGCCCATTTGTATATTATGTTAGAATTTACAGCCCATTATCAATTACTTTCCAAAATACATGGATTTTCTGGGTTGGGTTATCATGTTGGACTGGACGGAGAAATTTTATAAAAACAAAAATACATGATTGCACGTCTATTACTGCATTGCTCGATAAAATCTCAAGCTTATGCACGCAATCATCAGGAATTAACTTGTCAGCTTATTGTTAAACATTTATTATTATTATTTTGTAAGAACTTATTAATTTATGAAATAAAATATTAATAAGACATGGGTTATTATTATCTTTTAGGCTAGACGTGGGATAGTTGTGTTGGTTCTAGGGAAAACTAGTAGGAGAAAAATGAGATTTACTCAAAAAAGAAAGTGAGAGGAAAATCGGAGATAGGTTTAATAAAAAGGAATATAAAGGAAGTGGGAAGGTCTATACAAATGTTCGATGAAGTGCAGGTCAAACGGGAACCTTAGGTTGTTTATATATATATATATATATATATATATATATGTAAATAAATATAAATATAAATACTATTATAAAAGGGAAAACATAGTTTCACTTTGGCATTCCTATAGAAAAATAGAACCGAGTAGTGTGTTGTCTAGAAAAAACTAACATAATTGGGAAGTTGATATTATAAAACAGGATAGGTTGGGCGGGCCAGAAGCCGCTTGATACCTGCTGGATCAACTTTGTCTGTACAATGGGATGCGCATGTTAGACAACAGAACCTAGGCCATGGGCCTAGTGGGCCCGAACTGTTAGCCTATCCACGTACAGTCATCTCCCGATTCCTCTCGTTTGTTGTCCGTCTTGAGAACGATAGACGACAGCGCCACGATGAGAGCACCAAGGCGGAGGACGACATCGAGACCTCGGGCCGGAACCAACCGGAGCAAGGGAAGACGCATGTGGAGGGGAATACGAGGCGGCCCAGTGAACTAGTTAAATACATGAGAAAATAGCCACTCACCCCTAAAAAAGCAAATAGCCACTAAAAAAAATGAAAAGCAAACAGCTTAATGGGTTCTTAGACGAAATATTTCGAATAAAACAAATAATTACAACATATAGGCCAATGCATGAAACACTAAGATGATAAATGTGCTTAAACAAAGTATACCATCATGACATTGCGACTGTCCATGTACTCCTCGTTTACGGGAAGCAGACACGCCCTCATGCTCAAGATTTGCGTGTACATGTCGTAGCATGCGTATGCGTCCTTGGCCACGTAGGTGATGTTGGCCAGATTCAGAGGTACCTCCCACATGTTCAGGTCTGTTGTGTCCACGTCTTTTTCCATGTTGGTGTACCAGGGGTTGATGATGGCCGTGGCGAGGTCAACCACGGGGTCCTTCTCGTGCTCGTTGCCGACGATCTTCTATTGCTTCTGGATGTCGACGAGCTTTTCGCACCAAATGGCTGAATCGTAAAGCACAGTGGCATTCTTCCCGTTCTCTATCGTTACAAAGGTGCAGTCGGCGGTGCCGATGAAACGGGCAATTGCTCCAGAACCCCTGATGGCCCTACAATAGTGGTAGATGAGAACCTCGTCCCGCACGCATACCTGGGCGACGGCGATCCGCTGGTTCCTCCTAGGAGATGGATTGATGGGAACAAGGTCTAGTCACGCGACCTCGTACTTCTCCTCCTGTAAGTACTGCTTGAACTTGGTGAGGCAGAGCTGCACCGAGTTCGGTCCGTTGGTGTACATCACATTCAACTTGGTGCTTCCATGGGTCTGAATGGTGAACTCAAATGTGAACTCCTTGCTGAAGTCCATATCCAGCAGGCTCACCCCTTGGATTGCCATTGGAGTCTCCTCTCATGCAGAGTTGATGTGGCAGTTCTCGCTTTGTGGGGATTGGGGTCAGGGGGAAGATGAAGACAATGGGGAGACATGGAAAGCGGGGGGCTTCTTGTTTACACTTGAGATCGGTGTGTAGTGGGGTACTACGGGGCGGTAGCAGCAGTTCATTGTTCCAATCTCGACGAACTGCAATCGTGAGTGAACGTAGTTGGGGAACTGCAATTGCGAGTAAACGGAGTGGGTACAAGCGGCAACAGTTGTACAACCCCTCCTCCCTGCCCACTATACGCCCGAAAGAACACGGCTCCTCAACGCATTCAAACGCCTCCATTAAACCTACCTAAAGCCGAGAAACCTATTCCGGTCACACGTCCGTTCACGAGAGGGGGCTACTTCACTGAAATTTTATTCGCTTTACTTAGATTTTATTCTTAAAACAAGCAAAGCATTGGCTCACTCTATCAATGCCACATGATCAATGTGAAAAATAATTAGAATTATTATTCTCAGGACACGCACGGTCTACTCATTTGCCACACTTTCACAATTACAATACTACTAAGTTTGAACAACTTGTTATGGTTGTTGTCTTTCGAGTCATCATGACGTGTTTCCAGCTTGCAAGATTCACAACCAACACATAAGATTCGAATAATAAGTACAACAAAGATCCTACACATCTCAATGATTCACATATCAGAGCCAATAGTTATTGTACAACTAAAATGTTGTGAGAATGTGAACAAAAAAAACAATCAATTATTTGTGTAAGCAATTTGATTCAAGGACTTTTAGAAACATTGAAACCAATCATGTTTATGGCCACGCAGGTCAAACACTGGCAGATAAAATGTTCTGCATCACTGGTGGCAAAACCACCTCCAACTTCTGCCTTTAAATTTTGAAGTAGTGTATAGCCTCATTCTGGTATTTAACAAATACACATAGCATAATCTAGTGGAATCATCAATTAACGTCAAGAAATATTTCTTTGCACCTTTAGTCAAGACACCATTCATCTCGTACAGATCTAAACATATGAGCTCTAGTGGTGCCACGTGTCTCTCCTTCTCATGCTTGTGAGCCTTACGAGGTTGCTTAGCTTGCACATCCACATGGTACTTAGAGCCTTTGGCTAAAGTGAAACTCGGGATTAAATCTATCTTAGCTAGTCGTGTTGTACAACCCAAGAACTTGGACCATCTCAACATCTGTAGTTGAGTATTCCTGTTAGGACAGATAAAGAAAGATCATGATTACTATAACAGTGGCACTAGTTGAAACAAAATTATTTTCAAAACGAAAAAAGATTGTGGTAGAATAGCTTTATTACAAAAATACAACATTAGCACAGTATGACAAAGCATGATCATGTGGATAAAGGACTACATACCTTTATGAGATGACTTGATGAAGGTAAAACCCTACGTCATGATCTTGTTTATACTGATGGAGATGTACCAAGTACAGAGTTGATCTACCTCAAGATCGTAAGTTGTGTTCTACCTCTAGGGCCAGGAGAATGTAATTGTGATTCCGTCCCTCCAACGGGCTAAACCCCCTGGCTTATATACACGCCTGGTAGGGCATCTAGGGTTACATAGTCGGTATCTGAGGGAGATCGCATGGAGGCGGAGGAGAAGTCTTGGAGTGTACATCAAATCTCCAGGTGATGTAGTCTTGCATAGCCGTGTACCTTCCCGCAGACTAGATTGGTACCCTTTAGTCCAGGACACGTCAACAAGCATCTCGTTGAAGTACACAACGTGCTCTGTCTGCAAACGACGGCGCTTGTCTGCCGTCGCCGATTCTAGTCGGAGGGAATCGAGGATCGCCTGTTTCTCGCCTGTAGATCCGCAGCTTCGGTGTCCCCCACGTCCTCCTCCTCATCATCGTCCCCATGCTCCTCCTCCTCATCCTCACGCTCCTCCACCTCCCCCTCCGGATGTAATGCATCCGGAGGTATCCCCACGGTGATCCGGGCTTCACATCTTGCCAAGACTTGCTCAAGGAGCTTCAACCGGCGCTCTGGCCTTAGATACGTTGGCCGATCGCATGGGGGCTGATACGCCTCCAACGTATCTATAACTTTTTATTGTTCCATGCTATTATTTATGATGTTTTGCATGTTTAATGGGCTTTGTTATACATTTTTATATTATTTTTGGGACTAACCTATTAACCCAAAGGCACAGTCCGGATTGCTGTTTTTTGCCTATTTCAGGGTTCTACAGAAAAGGAATATCAAACGGAGTCCAAACGGAATGAAACCATTGGGAGAGATATTTTTGGATGATATCTTCACGGGAGACTTGAAAACCATGGAATAGGGCACACGTGGTGTCCACGAGGGTGGGGGGCGAGCCCCCCTACAGGGCGCGCCCCTGCCTCGTGGGCCCCACGTTGGTCCCCCGATGCCCGCCTTCCTCCTATATATACCCATGTACCCCAAAAACATCAGAAGAGGAGAGAAAACCCTAATTCCACCTCGCAACCTTCTGTTCCCGTGAGATCCCATCTTGGGGCCTGTTCCGGTGCTCCGCCGGAGGGGGGATCTACCACGTAGTGCTTCTACATCAACACCATCGCCTCACCATGAGTTGTGAGTAGTTTACCACATACCTTCAGGTCCATAATTAGTACCTAGATGGCTTCTTCTCTCTCTTTGGATCTCAATACCAAGTTCTCCTTGGTCTTCGAGGAGATCTATTTGATGTAATCTCTTTTTGCGGTGTGTTTGTCGAGATCCGATGAATTGTGGGTTTATGATCAAGATTATCTATGAGAAATATTTGGTTCTTGTCCAAATTCTTTTATGTATGTTTATAATATCCTTGCAAGTATCTTCGAAATTGATTTGGTTTGGCCTACTAGATCTATAGTTCTTGCAATGGGAGAAGTGCTTGGCTTTGGGTTCAATCTTGCGGTGTCCTTTCCCAGTGACAGTAGGGGCAGCAAGGCACGTATTTTATTGTTTCCATCGAGGATAAAAAGATGGGTTTTATATCATATTGCTTGAGTTTATCCCTCTACATCATGTCATCTTGCTTAAGGCGTTACTCTGTTCTTATGAACTTAATACTCTAGATGCATGCTAGAACGGTCGATGTGTGGAGTAATAGTAGTAGATGAAGAATCATTTCGGTCTACTTGTCATGGACGTGATGCCTATATATAATGATCATGCCTAGATATTCTCATAATTATTTGCTTTTCTATCAGTTGCTCGACAGTAATTCGTTTACCCACCGTAGAATTCTGCTATCATGAGAGAAGCCACAAGTGAAACCTATGGCCCCCGGGTCTATTCTCAATATATCAATCTACAATCTACTTTATTTCACCGTTTTTACTTTCTGTTCTTATATCCAAAAATACCAAAAATATCAAACTATCATATCTATCAGATCTCACTTTCGTAAGTGACCGTAAAGGGATTGACAACCCCTTATCGCTTTGGCTGCGAAGTTCTTATTTGTTTGTGCAGGTGCGAGGGACTTGCGCGTGGTCTCCTACTGGGTTGATACCTTGGTTCTCAAAAACTGAGGGAAATACTTACGCTACTATGCTGCATCACCCTTTCCTCTTCGAGGGAATACAACGCAAGCTCGAGAAGTAGCAAGAAATTTTTTTGGCGCCGTTGCCGGGGAGGCTTACGCAAAAGTCATATACCAAGTACCTATCACAAACCCTTATCCTTCGCATTACATTTATTTTCCTCTCGTTTTCCTCTCCCCCACTTCACCCTTGCCGTTTTATTCTCCCTTCTTTTTGCCGTGTGTTTACCGTTCGCTTGCCCTCATATCTGAGATGGGGGGAGATTTTATCGAGAAGCGTAGTAATGATGAGGGCAACGTATATGTTGACCCTCTAGATGAAACTACAACTTTACATATTAAGAAGTTCCGGGTTGGCAGTGGTAATATCATTGGAAAATGAGTTCTTCAAGACTTCTTTACTTGTGCCGGTGCTTTCCCTTTGGGTTGTTCTATTCTTCATAGAACCAGTAGCCTTGCGGATGCCATATCTATGCTTATAGTTGAAATTGAAAGGCAATTTATCCATATGCATCCCTGTATTCAGAGAATCTTTCTGGAATTTTCCAATATTAAGCATTCTTCTGTAAAGCGTGCTGATACGTCCAAAATGCATCACTATTTTGTATCATAATTTATCCTTATTCATTGATATATTTCATGTTACGGTGATGTTCTTATGTTATTTTGGTCTATTTTACACAGTTTGCAAACTTTCCGATGCCGAAGCAGCAGACGCAGAATTCAGCAGTAAAAAGTGGACGCTGAGTTGCTGAAGAAGAATACCTCCAAATTACCTGAAAATTGACGGGAGATATTTTTCAGACGGATCACGAAGGCACGCGAAAGGGCAACCAGAGGGGGGCCACAGGGTGCCCAGGTGCCCTGGGGGCGCACCCCCCTGGCCGCGCCGGGGGGGCGCCTGGAGCGCCTGGCCCACCTCTGGCCGCCCCCTTTTGCATATATGCTCTCCGTTATCCAAAAACCCTAAGGACGGGAATTTTTACGGAGTTCCGCCGCCGCTCCGTGGCGGAAACCTACAGAGAAGAAAAAGCCATCTCCGGCGGGCAGATTCCGCCGGGGAGATCACCTCCTGGAAGGGGAGATCGTTGCCATCGTCATCACATCGTCACGGGCATCATCGAGATCATCATCAACATCATCCCCAACACCAGCACCATCTCCATCTTCATCCAAATCTCATCTTACAATCGCAATTTGTGTTGTAACCCGTACTACCTATCCTCTCTACTCCATCGGTATTGATTACTACTTTGTGGTGAATGCTATTGAGTTTTGTTGGAGAAATATTATTATGTCCAGATTGTTTATCACCTATTTATCCCCACTGATCATGATCTCCTTTATGTCTCGTGAGTAGTTACCTTAGTTCTTGAGGACATGGGGAAAGTCTTGTTGTTAGTAGTCATATGCTGTTGAAGTAATATGTGTTGTTTGATACTTAAGTTGCGTTGTCATTCTACTAGTGGTGTTGTGTGAGTCGAACACCCAACACTTCGCCTTATTAAGGACCTAGGAGAATACATTGTGTATAAAGAATGCTTATGGTGGGTTGCCGGAGTGACAGAAACCTGAACCCCAGTTCGCACGCTTTTGCATAAGGGAATAATGGATCCTCGATCGTATTGCTATGGTTAGGCTTTTGCCTTAAATTCTATCTTGTATTTGCGGATGCTTGCAAGGTGTTTAATCATAAGAGTGCACTCATCTTAGTCTAGAGAGTGTACTAGCATAGATCCACCTACTCAACACTTATCAACACATAACATAGTATCGATACGGAATATGGTGAAAGCACCTGACTACCTCTCCCGTGTGTCCTCAGGAACGCTTTAGTCTTTATAAGTTCAGCTGCTAGGCCTCTCCTTTGCTAAGAAAGGATTGGGCCACTTGCTACTCTCAGTGCCTTTTACATTGCTTGCTTTTACTTTCCTGTTACTTATATCGAGAAACCCCTAAAAAGTTATCTTTCAGTGCTTGCAGTGATTTCTTGCTCAGAATCGCTTATCAATACCTTCTGCTCCTCGTTGGGTTCGACACTCTTACTTATCGAAAACGCTGCAATAGATCCCTTACGGTTGAGGGCCATCACGTGCCGCTACTATATTTTTGGCTCATGAATTCAGATTTATCATGAAAGAGGCCAAATAAATCTTTGCTCATTACGGGGTAGATGGTGGTCGACCTCCCATAGAGGCTATCTTATTAAATCAAGAAGACATAATGCGGTTGCGATCTCCTGATCATGTTGCTTTTAATGAAAACCTTAGAAAAAAGGTTCCTACCGATGTCTTGGTTGATAGAATTTCTGAGTTGAATGATAATTTTGCTATTCAAAACAATGGGTTAGGTTTTTCCCTCGAGCGAAGACTCACGAGCTTCTGCCAAAAGAATGCCTATAATGATGAATTGGTTGTACATTATAAAGGGCCAAAAGAGGAACATGTACCTCCCGAGCTTGATGTGGGGGACTTTTGTCCCATTAAATTTAGCCCTTTTGATTACTTTTGCTTGCCACAAAGAAAACTTGTTGCTGAACGTAGGGAATATGAGATGAGTTTTCGCGATATATCTTATCATTATGGCAATACCTAGATCTATCCTTGTATCGTGCCTAGCTAGGGGCGTTAAACGATAGCGCTTGTTGGGAGGCAACCCAATTTTATATTTTTTGTTTTTGCTTCTGTTTAGGAATAAATATTGCATCTAGCTTCTGCTTAGATGTGGTTTTGTGTTTTAATTAGTGTTTGTGCCAAGTAGAACCTTTGGGAAGACTTGTGTGAAGTTTATATGATCTTGCTGTAAAAAATAGAATCGTTAGCGCTCACTAGAATAGTCACCAGATTTTACTGGAGTGTGCTATTTAGTTGATTCTTTTTGCAGATGATTAATAGACAATTTACCCATGTTTACCAATTTATTTCAATTTTTTGGAGTTACATAAGTATGCAAAAGTTACAGATTACTACAGACTGTTCTGTTTTTGACAGATTCTGTTTTTCGTGTGTTGTTTGCTTATTTTGATGAATCTATGAGTAGTATTGGATGATATGAATCATAGAGAAGTTGGAATACAGTAGTTTTAACACCAATATAAACAAAGAATGAGTTCATTATAGTACCTTTGAGTGGTGGTTTGTTTTCTTATACTAACGGAGCTCACGGGATTTTTGGCTAAGTTTTGTGTTGTGAAGTTTTCAAGTTGAGTATTGCTTTGATGAACTACGGAACAAAGAGTGGCAAGAGCCTAAGCTAGGGGATGCCCAAGGCACCCCAAGGTAAAATTCAAGGACAACCAAAAGCCTATGCTTGGGGATGCCCCGGGAAGGCATCCCCTCTTTCGTCTTCATCTATCGGTAACTATACTCAGGACTATATTTTTATTCACCACATGATATGTGTTTTACTTGGAGCATCATGTATAATTTGAGTCTTTGTTTGTTAGTTTGCCACAATTATCCTTGCTGGACAGACCTTTTTGAGATAAATAAATATGGCCTAGGAATTGTTAGAACACTCTAAGTGCTTCACTTATATCTTTTTGAGCATGGTGGTAATTTTATTTTGTAGAAATTGTTTATCTCTCATGCTTCACTTATATCCTTTTGAGAGTCTATTAGAACTGCATGGTAATGTGCTTTGGCTATAACTAGCCTTAAGATGATAGGCATCCAAGATGAATGTAGTAAAAATTTCATACAAGTGCATTGAATATGATGAGAAGTTTGTTGCTTGATAATTGTTTTGATATATGAGGATAGTGATATTAGAGTCATGCTAGTGGAGTTATTATGAAATTGAGAAATACTTGTGTTAAAGTTTGTGATTCCCGTAGCATGCACGTATGGTGAACCGCTATGTGACGAAGTTAGAGCATGAGGTATTTGTAGAGTGTCATCCTTTGTGTGGAGGTTGGGGGCGTGCGATGGTTAACTCCTACCAACCTCCCCCCTAGGAGCATGCGTTGATTGCTTTGTTTTGATGACTCGTAAATTTTTGCAATAAGTATATGAGTTCTTTATGACTAATGTTGAGTCCATGGATTATACGCACTCTCACCCTTCCACCATTCCTAGCCTCTCTTGTACCGCGCAACTTTCGCCGGTACCATACACCCACCATATACCTTCCTCAAAACAGCCCCCATATCTACCTATCATGGCATTTCCATAGCCATTCCGAGATATATTGCCATGCAACTTTCAACCATTCCATTCATATGACACGCTTCATATTGTCATATTGCCATGCATGATCATGTAGTTGACATCGTGGCAAAGCCACCATGCATAATTCTTCATACATGTCACTCTTGATTCATTGCACATCCCAGTACACCGTCGGAGGCATTCATATAGAGTCATACTTTGTTCTACTATCGAGTTGTAAATCGATGTAAGTGTGATGATCATCATTATTAGAGCATTGTCCCAAAGAAAAAAAAGAAGAAGGAAAGGCCAAGAAAAGAAAGGCCCAAAAGGAAAAGAAAAAAAAGAAAAAGAAAAAAAGAAGAAAAGAAAAAGGGACAATTGCTACTACCTTTCCCACACTTGTGCTTCAAAGTAGCACCATGTTCTTCATGCTAGAGAGTCTCATGTTTAGTCACTTCAATATGCTAGTGGGAATTTTCATTATATAACTTGGCTTGTATATTCCAACGATGGGCTTCCTCAAATGCCCTAGGTCTTCATGAGTAAGCAAGTTGGATGCACACTCACTTAGTTTCTTTTGTTGAGCTTTCATACATTTTTAGCTCTAGTGCATCCGTTGCATGGCAATCCCTACTCACTCACATTGATACCTATTGATGGGCATCTCCATAGCCCGTTGATACGCCTAGTCAATGTGAGACTATCTCCCTCCTTTTTCTCTTCTCCACAACCACCACTCCATTCCACCCATAGTGCTATATCCATGGCTCACGCTCATGTATTGCGTGAAAGTTGAAAGGTTTGAAAGAATAGAGTATGAAAACAAGTGCTTGGCTGAAACCGGGGTTGTGCATGAAATGAATATTTTGTGTGATGAAGAGGGAGCATAGCCAGACTATATGATTTTGTATGGATAACTTTCTTTAGCCATGGTATTTTGAGAAGACATGATTGCTTTGTTAGTATGCTTGAAGTATTATTATTTCTTATGTCAAAATAGACTTTTGTCTTGAATCTTTCAGATCCGAACATTCATGCCACAATAAAAAGAATTACATTGAAAATTATGTTGGTTAGCATTCCACATCAAATATTCTGTTTTTATCATTTACCTACTCGAGAACGAGCAGGAATTAAGCTTGGGGATGCTTGATACGTCTCCAACGTATCTATAATTTTTTATTGTTCCATGCTATTACTTATGATGTTTTGGATGTTTAATGGGCTTTGTTATACACTTTTATATTATTTTTGGGACTAACCTATTAACCCAAAGGCCCAATCCAGATTGTTGTTTTTTTTGCCTATTTTAGGGTTTTACAGAAAAGGAATATCAAAAGGAGTCCAAACGGAATGAAACCTTCGGGAGAGATATTTTTGGAGCGATATCTTCACGGGAGACTTGAGAACCACGGAATAGGGCACACGTGGCGTCCACGAGGGTGGGGGGCGCCCCCCCTACAGGGCGCGCCCCCTTCCTCGTGGGCCCCACGTTGGTCCCCCGATGCCCTCCTTCCTCCTATATATACCCATGTACCCCGAAAACATCAGAAGAGGAGAGAAAACCCTAATTCCACTGCCGCAACCTTCTGTTCTCGTGAGATCCCATCTTGGTGCCTGTTCCGGTGCTCCGCCGGAGGGGGGATCTACCACGGAGTGCTTCTACATCAACACCATCGCCTCACCATGAGTTGTGAGTAGTTCACCACAGACCTTCGGGTCCATAGTTAGTACCTAGATGGCTTCTTCTCTCTCTTTGGATCTCAATACCAAGTTCTCCTCGGTCTTCGAGGAGATCTATTTGATGTAATCTCTTTTTGCGGTGTGTTTGTCGAGATCCGATGAATTGTGGGTTTATGATCAAGATTATCTATGAGAAATATTTGGTTCTTCTCTGAATTCTTTTATGTATGATTATAATATCCTTGCAAGTCTCTTCGAATTATTGGTTTGGTTTGGCCTACTAGATCTATAGTTCTTGCAATGGGAGAAGTGCTTGGCTTTGGGTTCAATCTTGCGGTGTCCTTTCCCAGTGACAGTAGGGGCAGCAAGGCACATATTGTATTGTTGCCATCGACGATAAAACGATGGGGTTTATATCATATTGCTTGAGTTTATCCCTCTACATCATGTCATCTTGCTTAAGGCGTTACTCTGTTCTTATGAACTTAATACTTTAGATGCATGTTGGATAGCGGTCGATGTGTGGAGTAATAGTAGTAGATGCAGAATTGTTTCGGTCTACTTGTCACGGACGTGATGCCTATATATAATGATCATCCCTAGATATTCTCATAATTATTCGCTTTTCTATAAATTGCTCGACAGTAATTCGTTTACCCACCGTAGAATTCTGCTATCATGAGAGAAGCCACTAGTGAAACCTATGGCCCCCGGGTCTATTCTCAATATATCAATCTACAATCTACTTTACTTTACCGTTTTTACTTTCTGTTCTTATATCCAAAAATACCAAAAATATCAAACTATCATATCTATCAGATCTCACTTTCGTAAGTGACCGTAAAGGGATTGACAACCCCTTATCGCATTGGCTGTGGAGTTCTTATTTGTTTGTGCAGGTGCGAGGGACTTGCACGTGGTCTCCTACTGAATTGATACCTTGGTTCTCAAAAACTGAAGGAAATACTTACGCTACTGTGCTGCATCACCCTTTCCTCTTCGAGGGAATACAACGAAAGCTCGAGAAGTAGCAGGGGCATGGATAATAGGGGAAAGTGGAAGATGGCGAGGGGAAAGTGGCAGCAGTGGATGTGAGGTAGGAATGTGGATGGGTAGGATTTCGGTGCCGGTAGTCGGCTTAAATAGTTAGGTTAGGGCACTACGCGGCACGCCGGAGCGGCGCCACGTTGATGTCTACTAGAGCTACGTCGGTATTTCCCCAAAGAGGAAGGGATGATGTAGTATAACAGCGGTTGGTATTTCCCTCAGTGATGAAACCTAGGTTATCGAACCAGTAGGAGAACCAAACAACACAACGTAAACATCACCTGCACACAAATAACAACACATCGCAACCCGACGTGTAAAAGGGGTTGTCAATCCCTTTCAGGTAACAGACGTGAGAGATATCTAAATAATGATAGATTGGTTGATAAATAAGATAAATTGCAGCAAGGTATTTTTGGGTTTTGGGTTTAGTAGATCTGAAAATAAAAGCAAAGGCAAATAGATCGCAAGGGCAAATATATGAGAAAGAAGACCCGAGGGCCGTAGGTTTCACTAGTGGCTTCTCTCGAGAAAATTGGCAAACGGTGGGAAACAAATTATTGTTGGGCAATTGATAGAACTTCAAATAATCATGACGATATAAAGGCAATGATCATTACATAGGCATCACGTCCAAGATTAATAGACCGACTCCTGCCTGCATCTACTACCATTACTCCACACATCGACCGCTATCCAGCATGCATCTAGTGTATTAAGAACGATGATATGATGTAGACAAGATCTGTTTATCTATGGTGTTAGATATGGATGTCGTCGTTTTATCCTTAGTATCAACGATACATACGTGTCGGTTCCTTCCTGTCACTGGGATCAAGCACCGTAAGACCGAACCCACTACCGGGCACCTCTTCCCATTGCAAGATAAATAGATCAAGTTGGCCAAACAAAAACCAAATACCGGAGAAGAAATACGAGGCCATAAGAATCATGCATATAAGAGATCAAAGAACTCAAATAACTTTCATGGATATAAAAAGATAGATCTGATCATAAACTCAAAGTTCATCGGATCCCAACAAACACACCGGAAAAAGAGTTACATCATATGGATCTCCAAGAGACCACTGTATTGAGAATCAAGAACGAGAGAGAAAGCCATCTAGCTACTAACTATGGACCCGAAGGTCTACAAAGAACTACTCACGCATCATCGGAGAGGCACCAATGCAAGTGATGAACCCCTCCATGATGGTGTCTAGATTGGATTTGGTGGTTCTGGACTCTGCGGCGACTGGATGAATATTTTGTCAACGCCTTTAGGATTTCTGGAATATTGGGGTATTTATAGAGCAAAGAGGCGGTCCGGGGGGCACCCGAGGTGGGAACGACCCACCAGGGCGCGCCTAGGCCTCCTAGCACGCCCTTGGGGGTTGTCCCCTCCCCAGGACTCCCACCAGGTGCCACCAGGGCCCATAGTGTTCCTTCTGGCCCAAAAAGATCTCCAAAAACTTTCGCGGTGTTTGGGCTCCGTTTGATATTGATTTCCTGCGATGTAAAAAACATGCAGAAAACAGCAAGTGGCACTTGGCACTATGTCAATAGGTTAGTACCAAAAAATGATATAAAATGACTACAATGATTATAAAACATCCAAGATTGATAATATGGCATGGAACAATAAAAAATTATAGATACATTGGAGACGTATCAGCATCCCCAAGCTTAACTCCTACTCGTCCTCGAGTAGGTAAGTGAGAAAAACATAATTTTTGATGTGGAGTGTTGTTTATCAAGTCATATCATATTCTTTTCTTTATAGCATGGACATTAAGACTTTTATAAGATTCAAAGCAATAGTCTAGTTTTGACATAATAATTTAGATACTCAAGCATATCAACAAGCAAGCATGTCTTTCAAAATATCAATGCTGAAATAAGTTATCCCTAGCACATCATGCTCTACCATTGATCTATTCATGAAACACACTCGCATATTAGTTACACCTAATGCTCAAGTACGATCATAGTGTTTCCTAGTTGGTTCTTTATAAGAGAGGGTGGAGACTCAAATAAAAAAATGCATAAGTAAAAGAAAGGCCCTTCGCAGAGGGAAGTAGGGATTTGTAGAGGTGCTAGAGCTCAAAGCAAAAATTGAGAGATAAAAAAATTGGGAGGTATACTTTTCCCACCAACGAGAACGACTTGAGGTTCCCAACACTTTCCATGCTAGATATATCACAGGCGGTTCCCAAACAAAAAAATAAAGTTTATTCCTTTTCCACCAAACTTTCACAAGCCATGGCTAGCCGAATCCACGGTTGCCTTCCATACCAACACTTTCCAAGGAATTTATTATTTGAAAACATAAAGTAAATTTGTTTTTCATTTCGGGACTAGGCATCCCTAATAACTTTGTCGTACTCTCGTCCAATGACAAGTGAATAAAGACTCATCGTGAGAATAACACATCCAGCATGGAAAATATTGGCTATCCATCACCGCCTCACGAGCGGTACGGGCACACAAAAGGGAAATTTATTTTGAAAATTAGAGATGGAACATACAAATTAGCTTAGAAGGGCAAGGAAATACCACATATAGGTAGGTATGGTGGACTCATATGGCAAAACCAGGATAAAGGATTTTGGATGCACAAGTAGAGATCATACTTGGTGCAAAATGAAGGCTAGCAAAAGACTGGGAAGCAACTAACCATGAAACAAATAATCTCGTAAGCGAACATTGAGCATAAATAACACCGAATAATGCACCACAAGTAGGATATAATTTCATTGCATGGTTATTGACTTTCGTGCTTGCATAGGGAATCACAAAGTTTAACACTAGCATTCTTACTAAAGCACAATTACTCATCAACATGACTCACATATCATATCATCATGTCTCAAAACTATTACTAAGAATCAAGTTTGTTTTGTCCAATGATCTTCATGACATTTTTTATTTATCCTTCTTGGATATCTATCACTTTGGGACTAATTTTCATGTGTTGCTTTTCATAAGCTCAAACAAATATAAGTGAAGATCATGAGCATATTTTTTCTTCATTCTCTCAAAATAATATAAGTGAAGCAAGAGAGAATTTCTTCAAAATTTTACTAACTCTCAAATAAATCTCAATGAAGCAAGAGAGCATTTCTTCAAAAATAACTAAGCACACCATGCTCAAAAAGATATAAGTGAAGTACTAGAGCAAGTCCTATCTCATAAAAGATTTAAGTGAAGCATAGAGAGCAATTCTAACAAGTCATGACATGATTTTGGCTCTCTTAAATAGGTGTGTCCAGCAAGGATTGATGACTTAAAACACAAAATAAAACTAGCAAAGACACATATCATACAAGACGCTCCAAGCAAAACACATATCATGTGACAAATAAAAATATAGTTTCAAGTAAAATACCGATGGTTGTTAGAAGAAAGCGGGGATGCCACTCGGGAGCATCCCCAAGCTTAGTTGGTTGCTCATTTTTGGATGATAGCTTGGGACGCCGGGGCATCCCCAAGCTTGGGCTCTTCCATCCTTCCTTCATCCATCGTAAGATAACCCAAAACTTGAAAACTTCAATCACACCAAACTTCAACAAAACCTTCGTGAGAACCGTTAGTGTAAGAAAGCAAACCACTACTATAAGTGTTGTGTCAAACCAATTCATATTTAGTTTTTGTATTATATCTATTGTATTCCAACTTTTATATGGCAAAAACTCATCAAAGAAAACCATAGAGCCATCAAAATAAGCACACAACAGAAAGAAAACAGAATAGTCTCTAGTAATCTGGAAGTTTCGAAGACTTCTGGAACTCTAAAAATCTTGAAAAAGTAGGGCCACATGGAAAATTTCTATATTGATCTTCTTAAAAAAGAATCAACTAAAAAGCATTTTTCTGTTAAAAATGAGAATTTTTCTCGTGAGCGCAAAGGTTCTGTCTTTTTCAGCAAGATCAAACAACTATCACCCAAGAAGATCCTATCAGTTCTACTTGGCACAAACACTAATTAAAACACAAAAAACACAATCATGGCAGTAGCATAATTGTGTAAACACTCAAGAGCAGAAAGCAAAAAGCAAAAATAAATTGTATTCATTGGGTTGCCTCCCAACAAGCGCTATCATTTTACGCCCTTAGCTAGGTGTAAGGCAAGGATCTAAGTTTTGTCATCTTTATCTTTAATTTCCTTAGGGTATCCTTATCATGGGGTTTTGTTAAGACAACTTAGAACATATTATCCATAGACACCTTAGCATTTCTAAGTTGATTTTCATCATAACCCCTTTGATTTCCAGCAACAATCCAAGAGTAATGTTGGTTAACATTATTGAAAACTTGTTGGATTATATCTAAAACGGGGACTTCCTTTGAAAGATTCTCATCAAAGATTTTATTATCTCCAACAAAATGTCTTAGTGCATAATCACTATTATAAATAATTTCATCTATCACGGGTTTTTCACGATTCATACCATAAAAATCAAAGATTTCTCTAGCTTCCCGAATTATGTAGTCAAACTCGTTCATAAGAACGAGAGTGGACAACTTTTTGGCTCTAGGATTCTTTATTTTGGGAAGCTAATAAAACAATCTTTGCAAAGTAGGATGAGTGCGAACAAATTTACTTTCAAGTTTCAGAACTAGTGCTGAAATAGCATCCGCATAAGATCTAGTAGTTTTAAGTATAGGAGCATCATCAAGGCTCAGATTTCCAACACAATTGAAAAATTCTTGGATATGTTCTTTTCCCATAACGTTCCCTTGCCCCAAGATAAAAGTTTTAGCATCCAGATTGCCTGTATGTCCAATTTTAGGAGTAAGGCCATCATCCGTTGGTGCCATACCGAAATCACGCATGATTGCAAATAAAGAATAGATCTGACGAGAAAACGGCGAACGAAAAAGAGGGCGAATAAAAACGGCAATTTTTGTGAAGTGGGGTAGAGGAAAACGAGAGGAAAATGGCAAATAATGTAAATTGCGAGGATATGAGATTTGTGATTAGGAACCTATTACATGTTGAAGATCCTCCCCGGCAATGACGCCAGAAATTCCTTTTGATGTCTGCTAGAGCTACGTCGGTATTTCCCCAAAGAAGAAGGGATGATGCAGTATAGCAGCGGTAGGTATTTTCCTTAGTGATGAAACCAACGTTATCGAACCAGTAGGAGAACCAAACAACACAACGTAAACAACACATGCACACAAATAATAACACCTCGCAACCCGACGTGTAAAATGGGTTGCCGATCCCTTTCGGGTAACAGACGTGAGAGATATATAAATAATGATAGATTGGTTGATAAATAAGATAAATTTCAGCAAGGTATTTTTGGTTTTTGGTTTAGTAGATCTGAAAATATAAGCAAAGGCAAATAGATCGCAAAGGCACATATATGAGAAACAAGACCCGGGGGCCATAGGTTTCACTAGTGGCTTCTCTCGAAAAAAATAGCAAACGGTGGGATTTTTTTTACTGTTGGGCAATTGATAGAACTTCAAATAACCATGACAATATCCATGTAATGATCATTAAATACGCATCACGTCCAAGATTAATAGACCGGCTCCTGCCTGCATCTACTACTATTACTCCACACATCGACCACTATCCAGCATGCATCTAGTGTATTAAGTTCATGGAAAAATGGAGTAATGCATTAAGAACGATGACATGATGTAGACAAGATCCATTTATTTATGGCATTAGATATGGATCTCGTCGTATCCTTAGCGGCAACGATACATACGTGTCAGTTCCCTTTCTGTCTCTAGGATCAAGCACCGTAAGATCGAACCCACTATCGGGCACCTCTTCCTGTTGCAAGATAAATAGATCAAGTTGGCCAAACAAAACCCGAATATTGGAGAAGAAATACAAGGCTATAAGAGATCATGCATATAAGAGATCAAAGAACTCAAATAACTTTCATGGATATAAAAAGATAGATCTGATCATAAACTCAAAGTTCATCGGATCCCAACAAACACACCGCAAAAAGAGTTACATCATATGGATCTCCAAGAGACCATTGTATTGAGAATCAAGAACGAGAGAGAAAGCCATCTAGCTACTAACTACGTACCCGAAGGTCTACAAAGATCTACTCATGCATCATCGGAGAGGCACCAATGGAAGTGGTGAACCCCTCCGTGATGGTGTCTATATTGGATCTGGTGGTTCTGGACTCTGCGGCGTCTGGATGAATATTTCGTCGATGCCTTTAGGGGTTCTGGAATATTGGGGTATTTATAGAGCAACGAGGCGGTCCGGTGGCACACGAGGTGGGCACAACCCACCAGGGCACGCCTGGGCCTCCTGCGCGCCCTGGTGGGTTGTCCCCTCCTCGGAACTCCCCCAGGTGCCACCAAGGCCCAGAGTGTTCCTTCTGGCCCAAAAAAATCTCCAAAAAGTTTCGCGGGGTTTGGTCTCCGTTTGATATTGATTTCCTACGATGTAAAAAACATGCAGAAAACAACAACTGACACTTGGCACTATGTCAATAGGTTAGTACCAAAAAATGATGAAAAATGGCTATAAAATGATTATAAAACATCCAAGATTGATAATAAAACAACTTGGAACAATAAAAAAATTATAGATACGTTGGAGACGTATGACACGTGGCGACGGAGGAGACTCTCGTTGGAATGTTGGGTTTTTATGCAATTCATGTGGGACTCGGCCGTCAGTCTAACGTGGCAGACGTGCCCAGGCGCCCCCATATCGGCCCCCAGATTTGGACTGGATACAAGGGGTGATGCTCAGCCCTACTATTTGAGGCCCTGGCGCGTCCAACACATCGGTCCCATGATGACCCACAAGTGTAAGGGATCTATCGTAGTCCTTTCGATAAGTAAGAGTGTCGAACCCAATGAGGAGCAGAAGGAAATGATAGGCATTTTTCAGTAAGGTATTTTCTGCAAGCACTGAAATTATCGATAACAGATAGTTTTGTGATAAGGTAATTGGTAGCAAGTGACAAATAGTAAAAGTAAATAAGGTACAACAAGATGGCCCAATCCTTTTTGTTGCAAATGACAAGCCTGGACAACCTCTTATATGAAGGAAAGCGCTCCCGAGGATACATGGGAATTATCGTCAAGCTAGCTTTCATCACGTTCATATGATTCACGTTGTTACTTTGATAATTTGCTATGTGGGTGGACCAGTGCTTGGGTGCTGCCCTTACTTGGACAAGCATCCTACTTATGATTGCCATATGACTTTTATGCTGAAGTAACAATATATTCACAAAGTCAAGTATGAATCAGAAACTTCATTGAAAACCAACAAACTATGATCTCGGACATTGTAGCAATTGCAATTTATCGTAACATTGGAAAGATTCAATATAAGAGCTTTGCAGCAAGTCGACATACTCAACTATCATCTAGTCTTTAACAATTGCTCACACTCACTCATTACTTATGGGTATGGAGTTTTAATCGGACACAGAGAAAGGTCGGGGCTTATGGTATTGCCTCCCAACCTTTTACCTCTCGGGTAATGTCAACAGTAATGGACCATGATAACTTACATCCAATTGGGTATATATGTCAGGATCTTTCCAACACAATGTGCTTGCCAAAGGATAAAATGTAAAGGAAAGGTGGACATCACCTTGACTCTTATAAGGCAAGAATAATAGATAGGCCCTTCACAGAGGGAAGCAGAGGTTGTCATGTGCTTTTATGGTTGGATGTACAAAATCTTAGCGCAAAAGAACGTCACTTTATATTGCCACTTGTGATAAGGACCTTTATTATCCAGTCCGTCACTTTTATTACTTCCATATCACAAGATCGTATAAAGCTTATTTTCTCCACACTAATAGATCATACATATTTTAGAGAGTTGCAACAATGACAACTTACTTGAAGGATCCTACTCAATCCATAGGTAGGTATGGTGGACTCTCATGGCAAAACTAGGTTTAAGGATGTATGGAAGCACAAGTAGTATCTCTACTTGGTGCAAGGAGTTTTGGCTAGCATGAGGGGGAAAGGCAAGCTCAACATGTTGGATGATCCATGACAATATACTTTATTTTGGATATAAGAAAACATAACCCATTATGTTGTCTTCCTTGTCCAACATCAAGTCTTTAGCATGTCATATTTTAATGAGTGCTCACAATCATAAAGGATGTCCAAGATAGTATATTTGTATGTGAAAACCTCTCTTTCTTTATTACTTCCTATTAATTGCAACGATGACCAAAACTAGGTTTATCAATCCTCAACGACTTTTATTCATCATACTCTTTATATGTGAAGTCATTGCCTTTCTTAAGATCAATATGATCTCTTTGATACTTTTTATATTTTATTTTATTATATCATGACCATAGCGAGGAAATCAAGCCCTTGACTCAACACTAATCTTTATTATATATATAGCTCACGGACTTGGTTACAAAGATAAAGATCAAAAAGCAAAAGCTCACAACTAGATCATGCTAACTTTACTCTACTAGATCAAGATATTACCAAAAGGATCGAACTAAGAAAAACGTTAAAGATAGGAGTGAGATGGTGATACGATACCGGGGCACCTCCCCCAAGCTTGGTAGTTGCCAAGGGGAGTGCCCATACCCATATGATTTTGTCTCTCTCTTCGAACGTGGTGACGTGATATTCTTGGTGATGATACCCCTCATGATACGATTCTCCTCCTCGAGCTTGTTAACTTGTTGCTTAAGGTCCATAATTTCCTTGCAGAGCTTGCCCGTAACAGCTAAAGCTCCTTTCACCCAATGATGTTGCATAGCTGCGGGAGAACAAGTAACACTCTTTTTCATACTTTCATAAGAAAGAAACCTGACATTGGTAGGGATGACTGAATTTGGAATGGCTGAACTCTGTAGTTCCCCCATGTGAATCCAGCTCAAAACCGAGAAATACTTCTTGATCTTCCTCCATGGCATCTATCCTCTTCAAGTCAGCCTCCATCTCTTCCTCCGTTGATGGACCAAAGTGGTCAGCATTGTTGTTTGCTCCTGGGCCAGGTGTTGGATGAGACACCCGACTCTCTCCAACTGACTCCTGAGAAGACATCTTGCTCCTATCTACGACAGCAACAACTCAAAACAAAAACAGAGGATTTTTGCATGATACAGTGGTCAAAACCTTCGGGAGAATATATGGTTAATTTTTACCGACCAAAAGAAGTAATGTGCAAGAAATCGGAGTCCGAGAGGCACACGAGGTGCCCACGTGGCAGGAGGGCCCGCCCAGGGGGGTAGGGCACGCCCTCCACCCTCGTGGACGCCTCGTGTCTTTTTCGGACTGCCTCTTATTTTTCTATTTTTCTAAATATTTCAAAATGGTGAAAAATTGCCATTAGAACTGTTTTGGAGTCGGTTTACTTACCGTACTACATACCTCTTCCTTTTCGGGGTCTGAATCATTCTGGAAAGTGTCCCTTATGTATTCCTCCGGGGTTACGGTTTCAATAACATTGGTTTCAACATTTATAGGGTTGCCTGAGATATAATGTTTGATTCTTTGACCGTTCACCACCTTCGGATTTGTACCTTCGAAGTTGTTGATTTTTATGGCACCGAAACGATAGACCTCCTCGATAACGTAAGGACCTTCCCAATTCGAGAGAAGTTTTCCTGCAAAAAATATTAAACGAGAGTTGTATAGCAAGACATAATCACCTACGTTAAACTCACGCTTTTGTATCCTTTTGTCATGCTATCTTTTAACCTTTCTTTAAATAGCTTGGCATTCTCGTAAGCTTGGGTTCTCCATTCATCAAGCGAGCTAATGTAAAATAACCTCTTCTCACCGGCAAGTTTGAAATGATAATTGAGCTCTTTAATAGCTCAATATGCCTTGTGTTCTAGCTCAAGAGGTAAATGACATGCTTTTCCATAAACCATTTTATATGGAGACATACCCCTAGGATTTTTGTATGCAGTTCTGTCGGTGTACTAAGATAGGGGTACCTTAGTACCCCGACTTGTGCACGGGCAGTAGTAGCTTCCCGCGGCAGGGTCTACCACGTGCTTGCCGGAAACCTCTCTGGTCCTTATTAAGCCATTCAAAAACAAAGTATACAAGCAAGAAGATCAAGGCCCCGGCAAGTGGAGCTTACCGGGAAGGCCGTCCCAGGCTCAAGATTATCTCATTAACTCAAGACCCTGGCAAGAGGAGCTTGCCAGGAAGACCAGAAGATTGCCTCTCAGAAGACACACCTCGGCGCACCCTGCGCCCCGGCAAGACCCGGGGAGCAACAAGCTTCCTGGCCCGACAAGATCGAGACCCCGGCAAGGTGCTTGCCGGGGGAGGCCTGCACAGTGTGCCCGCGCTCCAGCTCATCGGCCCACGCGTCGCCCTGGGGCCCTTCCAGGGACGCGTGGCGGATGGCTGTGCAGCCTGGGGGACACGGTGGCACTCCACGGTGACAAGGCTATCGCCGTGGCGAATGGAGACGCAAGGGCGGGAGCTTTTGGGGTCGACGGCGACGGGCATTAAATGCTCTTGTCCCCCACTGTCAAAGTAGGTGATGATCACTGTTCATCCACTGTTCACGCACTATTCCCGCACTGTTACAACTACCACCAAAGTTACATTTTTGCCCTTCTTCTACGTTGACACGTGTCGGTGACCCCTTGAGCTATAAAAGGAGGCCCATGCACAACGTAGAAAGGGTTCGAAACCTTGATAGCTCTCTAGCTCGGTGTAGCTAGTTCTTCAAGCTCCCGAGCTCACAAACTCAATACAACCCAAGCAGGAGTAGGGTTTTACGCGTCCATCGCGGCCCGAACCTGGGTAAACTGCCCGCGTGTGTTCTACGATCTGCTCTTTGTGCTCCCTCCGCTCCCTTACCGCAGGAACAAGGGGCTCCGGTCCCATAGGTGCTCGTGGTGGACAGTTTCCCCCGACATCTTTGGCGCGCCAGGTAGGGGGCGTCGAGGTTGTGCGAACCTGATCCGGCGCTCACGCGGGTGCATTCTTCATCAACTTCTCTAGCTTCGCCAACAACTTCATCAGCAACAACAGCATGGCCCCGAAGAAGAAGGCTTCGGAGGTCGCAGGCCCGTCTGCGTCTGTTCCGCCGCCACCAGAACCAACGGTGGGCGGAGGAGACGCCGTCGGAAGGGTGGTCGCCGGCGAGGAAACTCGCGGCGCCACCAAGTCCAAGGACAAGACGGACGACCGAGCCTCGGTCTCCGTGGACGCGCCACGTCCATCTCAGCAGACGACAACCCAGCAGCGCCGTGGTACAGGAGGTACCATCCGCTTGCTGGGGCAAGGACAAACCGGAGGTTCGCGGGATGCTCCGGGCCACCGAGCTGGCACGAGCAAGGCGCGGTCACCGGGGCGGGAAACTGCTCCTTCTAACCATGTTAGGAGTCCGAGCATATCCCGCTCCTCGCACCGCTCGCCCCCGCTCCCCTCCTCTCCAGCAGAAGCTCTCGCAAGAGCGCAACTGCTCCTCGATTTCCCTCCAACGGCAGACAAAGCCGAAGATTGGAGGGCAACGATCCAAAGCCTCATCGCCTTCGCCAATAACGATACGCCGCAGCAGCCGGCGACCTCGCGGCCGCGGCAAGTCGAGAAGACGAAGGCCGATGGCGACAAGACCGCCGGGGGTGCAACCACCGTGCACTCCCCGCCGCGGAAGCAGAAGACGCCACCCCGCTGGATTAACGTCGACGACGACTCCACGGCGTCGTCGGATCCGCGGGCTCGTCGGGACCAGCGCCAAGTCCTTGACGACCGGCGACAAGAAGATGCTCGGACTACAATCGAGCGCCGCCGAGAAGCCCGGCGACAATCTGATCAGCGAGCTGGGACCGCTATCGATACGCACGCGCTCGGTGAGCCAGGCGACTTGCCGTACGCGGCAGGTTGCCCTGCGTTCACCCGCGAGCTGCGGCGCGTCCAGTGGCCCAGCATGAAAAACTTCAAGCCCGACGTACCGGAGAAGTACGACGGCAAGACGCACCCCTCGGAGTTTCTCAGCATCTACACCATCACGGTGCAGGCTGCCGGGGGGCGCGACGAGAAGAAACTGGCGAACTACTTCCCGCTGGTGCTTAAGCCAAATGTTCGTTCTTGGCTTATGCACTTGCCGGAAGGCTCCATTTCTTCTTGGGCAGATCTCTGCCACCAGTTTGTTGGCGCCTTCACGGGCGGCCACAAACCCCACGGCCAGGAGAGCGATCTCCACATCTTGGCCCAGAAGGAAGGAGAACCCCTGCGCAAGTACATCCAACGATTCAGCCGCGTACAGCACAACATCCCCGACGTCCACCCTGCCGCGGTTATCAGCGCGTTCCACCAGAACGTGCGTAACCGCCGCATGCGAGAAGAAATGGCCATGACCAAGATACGGGATGTCAGCGAGCTCTACGCTCTAGCTGATAAGTGCGCGCGCGCCGAAGAGGGGAGGAGACTCCCCGGAGAGGATGCTGGCGCAGGGGGAAGCGACAGCGAGGACGCCGCCCCGGCAAAGAAGAGCCGGCGGCGAAACAATAGAAAGAAGAAGAGCAAGGAGGTGCTGGTCGTCGAGAAGTCCGGCAAGGAGGCTCCCGCCAAGCAAGCGCAGGCTGGCGGCTCCGGCAAGGAGCCTACCCCTGTAGCGGCAGCCGACAAGCAGGACGACTCCGATAAGCAATATTGCAAGATCCACCGCACCAAGGGCCATGACCTCTCCAACTGCAAGCGCGTCGAGTACCTCGTCGAGCAGCAGAAAGCTGAGTACGAGCGGCGCGACAAGGAGAAGGCCCAAGGTGGCGGGGGGGAGCCAAGCAAGAAGCGGCCATTCAATGGCCGGGGAGGACGCCGCGGCAAGGCCAAGCAGCGGCAAGGTGATCGACCTCCCCGGGGCCGCGACAAGGAGGATGAAGACGACGACGATGACATGGAGGAAGATGATAACAGCGAGCAGGAGTTCCAGAAGGCCACGGAAGTCCTGTGTGTCGACAGAGGCGCCTCTCTGCATACTTCCCACCGCCAACTCAAGCAGTGGGTGCGGGAAGTCAATGCAGCTGAGCCGCCCGTCGAGTCACGCAGGCTGCTGAAGTGGTCCAGCACACCCATCATTTTTGATCTTGAGGATCACCCTGACCGCACCACTGCGGTCGGGTGCTTGCCGATGTTGGTCTCACCAACCATCCGCAACCTCAAGGTCACCAAAATGTTGGTTGACGGCGGGGCCGGCCTAAACTTGATCTCCTCAGTTGTGATCAAGAAACTCCAAATCCCAGATGGCGAGCTCGAAGAGACCGGTTCGTTCCAAGGAATAAACCCGGAAAGGAGCAAGCCCAAGGGGAAGATTACTCTGCCGGTGACCTTTGGCGGGGAGCTGAACTTTAGGACGGAGAGGATAACCTTCGATGTTGCCGACATCCCATTGCCATACAATGGGATACTTGGACGTCCTGCCCTCGCCAAGTTCATGGCAGCTTCCCACTACGCCTACAATGTACTCAAGATGCCGGGGCCGATAAGCGTCATCTCTGTCCATGGCGACAAGAAGGACGCGCTTATCTGCGCCGACAAGATCTACCGGGATGCAGCAGCCGCGGCGGAGAGCAGTACACTTGCCGCTGAAGCTCCCGGGGGGGAAGAAGACCAAGACCAAGTCCGGCAAGTGCTCTGGGACCCACTCCGGCAACCGCACCTCTTCGGAGTGCTGCGCTGCCGTCGAGGACGTTCCATCGAGCTCCACCGGCAAGTGCAAGAAGGGAATGGCCGCTCCACCGGCAACCAAGAAGGTGTCCGCAAGGGAGGACGGCACTGGTGGTACCTTTACCATCAGTGCAACGCTCGACAGCAAATAGGAAAGCGCGCTCGTTACCTTCCTGCGGGCGAATGTCGATGTGTTTGCCTGGCAACCATCTGACATCCCCGGTGTTCCCAGGAAGGTAATTGAGCACAAGCTTGCTGTGTGTCCTCATGCGCGGCCCGTCAAGCAGAAGGTCAGGAAGCAAGCCGTGGAGCGCCAAGAATTCATTGCCGAAGAGATCAAGAAGCTGGAAGCAGCGGGCCTAGTTAGAGGCGTGATCCATCCGACGTGGTTAGCAAACCCAGTTGTCGTGCGTAAGGCCAACGGGAAGTGGAGACTGTGTATAGACTTCACTGATGTGAATAAAGCATGTCCCAAGGATCCATTTCCCTTGCCGCGTATTGACCAGATTGTTGACTCCACTGCTGGATGTGAGCTGCTTTCCTTCCTTGATGCATATTCAGGTTACCACCAGATTTTTATGGCCAAGGAAGATGAAGAGAAGACTGCATTTATCACTCCATGTGGCACATACTGCTTCATACGCATGCCCTTCGGATTGAAGAATGCAGGATCAACATTTGCAAGGGTAGTATACACTGCTTTTGAGCCACAGATCCATAGAAATGTAGAGGCTTACATGGATGACATAGTGGTCAAGAGCAAGAGCAAAGATACACTGATCCAAGATTTGGAAGAGACGTTCGAGAATCTGCGCAAGATCCAGCTTAAGTTGAACCCCGAGAAGTGCGTCTTTGGAGTCCCCTCCGGCAAGCTTCTCGGGTTCTTTGTGTCCCAGAGGGGGATTGAAGCCAACCCCGACAAGATTAAAGCCATCGAGCAGATCGAAGCCCCGAAGCGCGTCAAGGACGTAAGGAGGCTTGCAGGTTGTGTAGCTGCCCTCAGTAGGTTCATTTCAAAGTCTGCAGAACGCGCCCTACCTTTCTTCAAAATCTTGAAGAAGGCAGGTCCTATGAAATGGACTCCGGAAGCGGAGGCAGCGCTGCAAGACTTGAAAGGGTACCTATCCTCCACTCCAATACTTGTCGCACCTAAGCCACAAGAGAAGTTGCTGCTGTACTTAGCAGCGACCAATCAAGTGGTTAGTGCTGCATTAGTAGCGGAGAGGGAGGCCGGCGAGGAGTCTACACCACCGGCAAGCGAATCCAGCGACAAGCAGGGGGCTGCTCCGACAAGCTCTGGCCCCGACAAGGACAACTCAGCGCAGAAACAAGGACAAGTACAGAAGAAGATGGTGCAGCGCCCGGTGTATTTTGTGAGTTCCCTCTTGCAGGGGGCTAGATCAAGATACTCCGGGGTGCAGAAGTTGCTTTTCGGCCTCCTCATGGCCTCGAGAAAGCTGCGCCATTACTTCCAAGCACATGAGATAACAGTGGTCACTCGCTTTCCGTTGAAGAGGATATTGCACAATCCAGAAGCAACGGGCCGGATCGTCGAGTGGGAACTGGAGCTGTCAAGCTTTGGACTCAAATTTGAAAGCACTTCAACTATACAGAGCAGAGCCTTGGCAGAATTCATAGCTGAATGGACCCCAACGCCCGATGAAGAAGTTCCAGAAACAAGCGTTCCCGTACAAGAAGCGACAAGTGAATGGGTAATGTACTTTGATGGTGCCTTCTCGCTGCAAGGCGCCGGTGCCGGCGTGGTACTCATTGCGCCCACCGGAGAGCACCTCAAGTACGTTATCCAGATGCACTTTCCAAGGGAGCAAGCGACAAACAATACTACTGAGTATGAAGGCTTGCTCGCCGGCCTCAGGATTGCGGCCGAACTTGGAATCAAGAAGCTGATTGTGCGGGGAGATTCTCAGTTGGTGGTCCGACAAGTTAACAAGAGTTACCAGAGCCCTTTGATGGAAGCTTATGTAGATGAAGTGAGGAAGCTTGAAGAGCACTTTGAAGGTCTGCAAATGGAGCATGTCCCGAGAGCTCAGAATGATATTGCAGATGGCCTTTCAAAGTGTGCTGCGATGAAGTTACCTATGGAACCAGGGACCTTCCTGCTCAAGCTGACTCAGCCATCCGTTACACCATCTATTGGGCAACTTAAGAAGAGAAAGTTGGTCTCCGGCGACTACTTGCCGGCGGATCTCCCCGAGGCCGCCGCCAAGGTCCCCAAGATCAACGATCAGAACGCTGAGGAACAGTTTGCTCCTGCAGACCCAAGGGTCTGTACAATTGAAGCAAGCATTCCCGACAAGTCTTGCTCCGGCGAGCTTGCCGGGGGACCGTCAGCTCCGGCAGAACCAGAGGTTCTTGCCGTAGAAGCTGAGGTTCCCGCAGCGGCCCTCATGCCTTTAGTCCTTGCCGTTGAGCCCCGCGCTCCAGCATGGGCACAGCAAATTGTCCGTTTTCTGCAAACTGGAGAACTTCCCGACGACCTAGAAGAGATAGAGAAGATAACCAGGCAGTCAAGTATGTACCAGTTCGTTGACAACAAACTATATAGAAGAAGACTCAATGGTGTCAGGTTGAAGTGCATTTCCAGAGAAGATGGACAGAAGCTGCTGGCAGAGATACACGGAGGCATATGTGGCCACCACATTGGCGCAAGGGCACTTGCCGGGAAGGCGTTCCGGCAAGGGTTCTTTTGGCAAGAAGCCCTCCAAGATGCAACTGCACAAGTAACCAAGTGTGAAGCGTGCCAGTTCCATGCCAAGCAAATTCATCAACCAGCTCAAGCTCTCCAGACGATCCCTTTGTCCTGGCCCTTCTCGGTCTGGGGGCTCGATATCCTCGGCCCCTTCCCCCGTGCTGTCGGGGGCTTTGAGTACTTGTACGTTGCAATCGACAAGTTCACAAAGTGGCCAGAAGTGGAACCAGTGAGAAAGGTGACAGCACAGTCAGCAGTCAGGTTCTTCAGGTCGATTGTTTGCCATTTTGGGATCCCTAACAGGAACATCACCGACAACGGTACACAATTCACTAGTCGCACCTTCATGCAGTACGTCCAAGACCTTGGCGCCAAAGTCTGCTTCGCTTCTGTTGCTCACCCGAGGAGCAATGGTCAAGCGGAGAGGGCCAATGCTGAAGTGCTGCGCGGACTCAAGACAAGAACCTTCGACAGGCTGCGCAAGTGCGGAAGAAACTGGATAGAGGAGTTGCCGGCGGCTCTTTGGTCAATCAGAACGACACCAAGTCGAGCCACCGGACAGACACCCTTTGCTCTAGTCTATGGAGCAGAGGCAGTTCTCCCCACGGAACTCGTATACGGATCTCCTCGAGTGCTCGCTTATGATGAGCTCGAGCAAGAGCAACTGCGACAAGATGATGCATTGCTCCTCGAGGAGGAACGTCTCCAGGCTGCTGTACGAGCTGCTCGATACCAGCAAGCCTTGCGTCGCTACCATAGCCGCAAGGTCAAGGCCAGGAGTCTCGAGGAAGGCGACCTTGTTCTTCGGCGTGTTCAGTCCGCCAAGAATTCAAACAAGTTGACGCCGAAGTGGGAAGGCCCTTATCGGGTGAGACAAGTCACGAGGCCCGGCGCTGTCCGCCTTGAGACCGAAGAAGGCTTACCGGTGAGCAACTCCTGGAACATAGAGCATCTTCGCAAGTTTCACCCATAAGGCGCGGTTGCCGTGATCCGCTCCGGCAACCACCTTTTGTACAAGTCTTGCCGCTGTTGCATGTAATCCTTTGTACAAAGCCGGGCGCAGATCCCGTGCATCAGTAAAGCTTTTGTGTTTTGCACTATTTGCCATTTCCATGCTTTTCTTCGATATTTGCATGCATTGTTTGGCGTTTTTGTGCAACACGCATACCCGGTAAGCATTAGCACGCCGAAAGGCCCTATACTTGCTTCCCCTCTTCTTTTTCTCTCCCTCTTCAGCAGAAGGAATGTTCCTCGCGCACAAGTTTGCCGGGGGGGAAGGAGATGGAGGATGAACCAAGTGATGTTCAAGAAAGAGAAGCTTGCCGGAGAACGAACAGATTATGAAAGCTAAGTTACCAGAATTTGAGCAGTTCAAATTTTTAAATTTTAGTTATCTTCCTTGAACAACCACGCTTTGTATGGAAAACCTGTGCGCGGAGGAACCTACCCGTGGCTAGCCGCACCCTTATCTTGTTTTCGAGTACGCTCAACGACTTAAGTGAGCTGCGACAAATGTCGCGCCCTTGCTTCGTTTTCGAGTTCGCTCAGCAAGCTAAGTGCGTTGCGACTAGTTGCGGCAAGGTTACTTGCCGGTAAGACCTTTGCCAGCAGGCTGCTCAGAGTCCAGCACTCAGCGCTCGCGGCGAGGGCCCCTTGCCGGCAAGTCCCCTAGAAGCGTAGGGTTAAAAGCATACAAAGTAAAGGACCAAAGCAAGGGAGATAACACTGCATCGATTGATCAAAATAAGATAATATATTACAAGAGATAACTTGTCGCAATGACTAATAGGTTCATGTTCATAACACGCTTTGCAGCAGCAAAGGAAATAAAAAGAGGGAGGCCTAATCTACGCGATCGCCCTCACGTCTGGAGATCTTGTTCACCTTGGCGATGATGTGGGCGACCTGCGCCTTCAGGGCCTCCTGATCTGCGTCGGCCGGCAAGCTGCGGAGGACGTTGACGAGATTAATACCAGGATTGCGGTAAACAATCTTGGTCAAGACGCGCTCCAGGGTCCCCGCGCAGAGCTGGCGCGACTCCTCGGCCAGCTGCGCGGGGAGCTTCTGCTGCAGACGTGCGAGCGCCGGCGCAACCCCCCTGAAGAAAAGACTGAGCTTGGCGCTGTGGGGGAGATTTGGATCCGGAGAGTATATGAGGTGCTCCACCCTCAGCGCCATCAGCTCCTTGTCGATGTTGCTAGCAGAAGCCACCAGATCTTCAGTCCATATTTCGACGGTCCGGCGGAAGTTGTTAGCTGAAGTGGCGGCGCTCTCCACCAGGCCTCGCTCCTTGCGGAGCTCGTCCTTCAGTTTGGTTTCGCGGTCCCGGGCGGCGTCGAGTGAATCTTTTAACGTAGAGACTTTCAGCTCCAGATCAGCAATTGAGTCCTTGGCGGCCTTGAGCTCGTCGCCCTGCTTGGAGAGGCGTACCTGGAGTTCTGAGTTGGTGTGGGCGTCTTTCTCGCGCTCTATGTTGAGCGCGGTGATCCTCTCCGTGCTCGCCTTCAGGTACTCCTCCAGCTGCACCACCTTAGCTTCGAGGTCCTTCTTGGCGGTTTCCGTGGCGGCTGCGGCGGCTTTCGCCTCCTTCAACTCTCCGCCAAGGGCCTGCTCCCGGGCGGTAAGGTCTTCCTCGTGGGCGTCGAGGTCGACCTTCCGCTGGGTGAGCTCTCCTTCTCGCCGGGACAGCTCTTCACCGACCAGACGCTGCTGCTCCTCGGCCTCAGCTTTCTCCAGGAGGAACTCCTGCTGCTCTCCGGCAAGCCTCTCGCGCTCCTCCGCCAAGTCGTGGAGGGGCGCCTGGTTGGCGGCGCGGAGTTCAGCAGCGCGCTTCTCCAACTCTGCTGCAGCCTTGGCGGTGAGGACTTCCCGAGATTCCAGTTTCGCCTGCCTGGCCCGGTAAAGGGCCAGGAGCCGGTGAAGCAGTTTCTCCTCCTCGGGCTCGTCGCTCCCGCCAGGCGCTTCGACAATCTTCAGCCCCGCGGAGGCGAGGACCTCTCCATCGAAGGCCTCTCCCTCCTCGGGGGCTCGCGACGAAGACCCCCACGACACTTGTATGAAGACGCCGTTGGGGGCCTCAAGGTAGAAGCCCGACTGCTCCTTGCCGGCGGAGGGATCGGCGGCCGGCGCAGCGCTAGACGCTCCTGCCGCCTCCGGGCCGGCAGTGTGGCCGCCGTCCCCCTCCCCGTCCGCTGTGTCCGCAGTCGGGGCAGTCTCCTCAGCAGCAGGCTCGTCGGCCCCTGCCATGTCTTCGACGACAGTGGCATTGCCGGCGTCGCCTCACGCGCTCTCCTCCTCGACGACGATCTCCGTCTCCATCTGCTCCGGGGGAGGAGGATCTAACAGAAGAAGAAGAAAAGAAAAAGATCAAGCAAATATCCAAAAAAGACGAGTCCAAGAAGATAGAGCTACAAGACTTACCTTCGCGGACTTCGTCGACAACTGGCTCCCTCGCCGGGGAGTCCACCCTTGGCGGGGTAGCCACCCTCGTCGGGCTGCTCGTCCTTGGCGGGGTACTCGCCCTTGGCGGAGTACCCGTCCTTGGCGGAGCGCCCTCCCTCGCCGGGGAGCCCGTCCTTGGCGGGGAGGGTGGAACCTGTGGCTCGCCGGAGGCGGTCTCCGGGCGCTCCTGTGGCTGCGGCTCCACCTCTGCACAAGACAAGCAAGACAAACAGAGCAACAAGATGATTAGTACAAGTAAAAACCTCAAGCGCGCCCGACAAGTAAGAAGGTCAAGACCAAACTTACGCTGGGGGCTGCTCCTCGGAGCAGCGGTTGGGTCCGGCAAGTTCGTCGCCGGCGCGTCCCCTGTCGCCGCGACGGGCGAGTCGTCCTCGACCTCGACCACGGGAACCTTGGCCTTCTTCGCCACCCGCTGGGCCAGGGTCCTGCAAGCAAACCAAGAAGCAAGATCAGAATCATCAAAGAAAGAATCAAGACTGGATCAAAGAAGTCACAAAATGCAAACACTTACTCCTCTTCCTCGTCGTCGTCGCTGAGGGCGGAGAAGTCGAACTCCACCTGAGGCGCTTCCGCGCGAGGAGCAGGAGGAGAAGGCTCCCTCGGGCGCTTGGCGGTCTCCAGGGCTGGGGGCTGCGAAGACCCAGCCTCTGTTGACGCCGAGGTCCGGGGAGCAGGCGGAGCAGCCGCTCCGCTCTGGGAAGATCCACCTCCTCTTGGCGCTGGTGCGCGGGGCGCCTCCATCGCAGTTTGGCTCGCTTTGGTGGCACGCATCGCCCGGCGAGTAGGCTGTTGTCGGGGCACCTGCGTCCTCGTCGCCGCAGCTGCCTTGTGGAGGCGCTTCGTTGGAGTTCGCTTGGGACTTGCCCGGGGCGGGGAGCTCTCCGAGGACGAGGAGACGTCGTCGTCGAGTCCCAGAGATCCGCCAGTATCCTCGCCGGCCCCGGCGTCTTCCTCCTCCTCCTCGGCAGGCTCGCTAGGCCCAGCACCTTGCCCTGCGGCCCCGCTCCCCCTGGCACCTCTGCTTCCTCCGACAACCTCACCTCTTGCGGCGGCCTCGCTCACAACCCCGGGGATCCCGGCGTGCCTCAGTGAGGGAACCCCGGCAAGCTCGTCGGGTGGAAGCTTAAGCAGTCTTCGGATCTCAGCCTCCTCGGCTTGGCACGACGCGTCCTCGACCTCTGCCTCGTCAACGGTGAATCCGAAGTCTCCTGCCGCTACGGCTGCGGCGGCCTCTTCCATCCGGGAAGCAATATATGCTATGTCCCGATCCGTGGTGGCCCGGGTGAGACCCTTGATCTCCTCGGAGTTCTTCGGCACCTCCACCAAGTTATCAAAGAAGCTCATGATGGCGTCCGGCGTGGGCACTATCCAAGTGGGGTCGACGCCATGAGAATCGCACGCGGGCATCATTGCGCGCAAGGCGTCCCGGGCGGTGCTGTTGCACAGCGGCACCACTCCCCGGGGAGGTCTAAACCATTCCGGATGGGTCGGGTCGTGCTTAAAAAGCTCCCGGACCATCCCCTTCAGCTCCAGCGCCGTGAAGTTGAAATTCAGCCCCGGGCGCAACCTCATTATGTCCGCCGCATTGCCAAACTCCCATGCTGGCCTTTTCCTTTCCTGTAAAGGAGCGATGCGGCGGCGGAGGAAATCTGCTCCTACCTCTCCGATGGTTAGCTTAGCTACCCGGAGACGAAGTATCCTAACAAGGGTAGCGTTGAGTTTGACGTCGTCCGGGGCCAACTCGCTCCAGTCCCTGCCACGCACTATGGGTGTTGTGCGCGGCGCAGTAAAAGGCTCCGGCTTGTCCTCCACTATCCAACACCAATCCGCGCGCCACTCTTCCCACTTGCCGCGGAGTTCCCCTTTCAGATAAGATTCCTTCTTGTTCAAGCGGAAGACCCAAGAGATACCTCCGGAGAGGGGAGTGCCAGCCTCTGCTCTAGGCATGAAGAAATGCCGAAAGAGCGCTACGTTTGGATAGATCCCTATGTAGTTTTCGCACAGATGTGCGAAAACCGCCATCGTAAAGATGGCGTTGGGGGTGAAGTCTAAGAGATGGAGGTTGTACGTGTTCATGATATCGCAGAAAAACTCAGAAAATGGAGGGCACAGGCCGCAGTGGAAGAAGACAGCGAAGAAGAAATACCCGCCGGGGTACGCATCTCGGGCGGCGGCCGGGTAGACTCTGGTGCGTGGATGCGCCTTGGTATCCTTGGCCCAGAACAGATAGTACTTGTTCCAGAGCTCCCTCGGGCTGAGCCTCGGCGCAAAGACGACGTTCCTCTTCCGCAGGGCGACAAGCTTTGCCGCCTGCTCGGATTTCTCCCTCTTGGTATTCTCCGCTTTCGCCTTCTCGGCCTTCGGAGCCATGGCGGAGGCGGCGGAGGAAGGGGGCGAGAAGCTCGACGGCACCGCGGATGCGGAAGAGGGCGGAGGAGATGAGGAGGCGGAGCGCAGCGGGGGATTTCTGGAGGAGGAAGAAGCAATGAAGACGAAGGAAGGTAACGGCCCCTGCTTCCTCTGCTTTAAGGGGAAGTGGGGGACGCTCCGCATTTCCCACTAAAGAACGTGGCCACGATCTCTCCCACGGCGCCGCAATCGACGCGTGCCGTTAGGGAGGGACGCGGCGGATGCAGAAGGGGAATTACGGCTCGCCGTGGGCCGCGCGTGCCCGTGCACTGTTTTGGGCCTGGCCCAACAGCGCTCGGCAGCGTGTGTGGCCCAGGCCCGGGGGCTCCTGTCGGTGTACTAAGATAGGGGTACCTTAGTACCCCGACTTGTGCACGGGCAGTAGTAGCTTCCCGCGGCAGGGTCTACCACGTGCTTGCCGGAAACCTCTCTGGTCCTTATTAAGCCATTCAAAAACAAAGTATACAATCAAGAAGATCAAGGCCCCGGCAAGTGGAGCTTGCCGGGAAGGCCGTCCCAGGCTCAAGATTATCTCATTAACTCAAAACCCTGGCAAGAGGAGCTTGCCAGGAAGACCAGAAGATTGCCTCTCAGAAGACACGCCTCGGCGCACCCTGCGCCCCGGCAAGACCCGGGGAGCAACAAGCTTCCCGGCCCAACAAGATCGAGACCCCGGCAAGGTGCTTGCCGGGGGAGGCCTGCATAGTGTGCCCGCGCTCCAGCTCATCGGCCCACGCGTCGCCCTGGGGCCCTTCCAGGGACGCGTGGCGGATGGCTGTGCAGCCTGGGGGACACGGTGGCACTCCACGGTGACAAGGCTATCGCCGTGGCGAACGGAGACGCAAGGGCGGGAGCTTTTGGGGTCGACGGCAACGGGCATTAAATGCTCTTGTCCCCCACTGTCAAAGTAGGTGATGATCACTGTTCATCCACTGTTCACGCACTATTCCCGCACTGTTAAAACTACCACCAAAGTTACATTTTTGCCCTTCTTCTACGTTGACACGTGTCGGTGACCCCTTGAGCTATAAAAGGAGGCCCATGCACAACGTAGAAAGGGTTCGAAACCTTGATAGCTCTCTAGCTCGGTGTAGCTAGTTCTTCAAGCTCCCGAGCTCACAAACTCAATACAACCCAAGCAGGAGTAGGGTTTTACGCGTCCATCGCGGCCCGAACCTGGGTAAACTGCCCGCGTGTGTTCTACGATCTGCTCTTTGTGCTCCCTCCGCTCCCTTACCGCAGGAACAAGGGGCTCCGGTCCCATAGGTGCTCGTGGTGGACAGTTTCCCCCGACAAGTTCTATAGGCCCATAATGCATCATCAAGTTTCTTGGACCAATTCTTTCTAGACCTATTAACTGTCTTTTACAAAATTAATTTCAGCTCTCTGTTACTTAGTTCTACTTGACCACTAGACTGTGGGTGGTAAGGGGATGCAATTCTATGGTTAACATCATACTTAGCAAGAATTTTATGGAAAGCACCATGAATAAAGTGGGAACCACCATTAGTCATTAAGTATCTAGGGACTCCAAACCTCGGAAAAATAACTTCTTTAAGCATCTTAATAGAGGTGTTGTGATCAGCACTACTAGTTGGAATAGCTTCTACCCACTTAGTAACGTAATCAACATCAACTAAAATATGTGTATACCCATTAGAGGAAGGAAACGGTCCCATATAATCAAAGCCCCAGACATCAAATGGTTCAATAACAAGTGAATAATTCATAGGCATTTCTTCACGTCTACTAATATAACCAATTCTTTGACATTCATCACAAGATAAGACAAACTTACGAGGATCCTTGAAAATAGTAGGCCAATAAAAATCAGATTGCAATACCTTATGTGTAATTCTATCTCCAGCATGGTGTCCTCCATAAGCTTCGGAGTGGCACTTGCATAGGATCTGTTCCTGTTCATGCTCAGGTACACAACGTCTAATAATACCATCTACTCCTTCTTTATAAAGGTGTGGTTAATCCCAGAAGTAATGTCTTAAATCATAGAAGAACTTTTTCTTTTGCTGGTATGTGAAACTAGGTGGCATAAAGTTAGCAACAATGTAATTAGCATAATCAGCATACCATGGAGCAGTACGAGAAGCATTTATGACAGCTAATTGTTCATCAGGAAAGCTATCATCAATAGTAGTGGGTCATCAAGAATATTCTCTAGCCTAGACAAGTTGTCTACAACGGGGTTCTCAGCTCCCTTTCTATCAGTAATATGCAAATCAAATTCTTGCAGCAAGAGAACCCATCTAATAAGTATAGGTTTATCATCTTTCTTTTCCATAAGGTATTTGATAGCAGCATGATCAATGTGAATAGTTACTTTAGAATCAACAATATAGGGTCTAAACTTATCACAAGCAAATACGACTGCTAAAAACTCCTTCTCAGTAGTAGCATAATTTCTCTAGGCACTGTCTAGAGTTTTACTAACATATTGGATAACATTCAATTTCTTATTAACTCTTTGTCCTAGAACAACATCTACAACATAATCACTAGCATCGCACATAATCTCAAAGGGTAAATTCCAGTCAGGACGTTGGACAATAGGTGCAGAGATCAATGCTTTCTTAAGTATTTCAAATGCTTCTACACAATCATCATCAAAGGCAAAATGAACATCTTTTTGTAGGAGATTAGGCAGAGGCCTGGAGATTTTGGAGAAGTCCTTAATGAACCTCCTATAAATACTGGCATGACCAAGGAAACTTCTTATACCTTTGATGTCCTTGGGACACGTCATCTTTTCAATAGCATCAGGTTTAGCTTTGTCAACTTCAATACCTCTTTCAGAAATTTTATGCCTCAATACAATACCTTCATTAACAATAAAGTGGCACTTTTCCCAATTCAAGACAAGATTAGTGTCTTCACATCTCTGCAAAACTCGATCAAGGTTGCTCAAGCAATCATCAAAAGAAGTTCCGTAAACGAAAAAATCATCCATGAAGACCTCAACAATCTTTTCACAAAAATCAGAGAATATAGCCATCATGCATCTTTGAAAGGTAGCAGGTGCATTACATAAACCAAAACGCATACGTCTATAAGCAAAGGTACCGAAAGGACAAGTAAAAGTGGTCTTTTCTTGATCCCCTTTTGACACAGGTAGAGAAACCAGAATAACCATCTAGAAAGAAAAAATGGGTGTGTTTGGATAACCTTTCTAGCATTTGGTCAATAAAAGGCAAAGGGTAATCATCTTTCGTAGTGGCTTTATTTAATTTGCGGAAATCAATTACCATCCTATAACCTGTAACAATTCTTTGCGTCATCAATTCATCTTTATCATTAGGAACAACAGTCATACCTCCCTTCTTAGGGACACAATGGACATGACTTATCCACTGGCTATCAGCAACTGGATAAATTAAACCTGCCTCTAGAAGCTTTAGTATTTCCTTCCTTACCACTTCTTTCATCTTAGGATTTAACCGTCGTTGATGATCGATAATCGGTTTCGCGTCCTCTTCCAACTTTATCTTGTGTTGGCATAGAGTGGGACTAATGCCCTTAAGATCATCCAGAGTATATCCGATAGCAGCACGGTGCCTCTTCAGAGTTTTCAATAATTTTTCTTCTTCCTGCTCCGAAAGGTTAGCACTAATAATAACATGATATATCTTCTTTTCATCGAGATAGACATACTTAAGAGTATCAGGTAATGGTTTGAGTTCAAACACGGGATCACCCTTGGGTGGAGGAGGATCCCCTAGAATTTCAACAAGCAAGTTGTTTTTCAATAAGGGTCCCTGCTTAAAGAATATTTCATCTATTTCCATTCTCTCATTCATATACATATCATTTTCATGGTCTAGCAGATATTGTTCTAAAGGATCGTTAGGAGGCACATCAATAGAAGCAAGACCAACAATTTCATCCTTACTAGGCAATTCTTTATCATGGGGTTGTCTACGAAATTTAGCAAAGTTAAAATCATGGGACATATCCCCTAATGCAATAGTAACAATATCCTTTTCGCAGTCTATCTTAGCATTAACAGTGTTCAAGAAGGGTCTACCAAATATAATGGGACAAAAATCATCTTGTGGGGAACTGAGAACAAGAAAATCGGCAAGGTATTTAACCTTCCCACACAAGACTTCAACATCTCTAACTATCCCAACTGGGCTAATAGTGTCCCTATTAGCAAGTTTAATAGTAACATCAATCCCTTCTAACTTAGTGGGTGCAATATCGTGCATAATTTCTTTATATAAGGAATGAGGTATTACACTCGCACTAGCACCTACGTCACATAAACCATGATAGAAAGGATCTCCTATTTTAACATAAATAACAGGCATGCCTACAACAGGTCTATGTTTATTCCTAGTATCGGGTTTGGCGACTCTAGCAGCTTCCTCTTGGAGATAAATAACATGTCCATCTAAATTTTCGACCAAGAGATCCTTAACCATAGCAACACTTGGTTCAACTTTAATTTGCTCAGAGGGTGTAGGTATTCTAGTATTACTCGTATGAACCACAGTTGAAGCCTTAGCATGATCCTTTATCCTAACAGGGAAAGGCGGTTTCTCAATATAAGCAGTAGGAACAATAGAATCAACATTATAAGTGATAGTCTTTTCTTCAACTTTAACAGGTTCAACTACTTTTACTTCAATGGGAGGATGGAATTTAAACCACTTCTCCTTAGGGAGATCAACATGAGTAGCAAATGATTCACAAAAAGAAGCTACTATCTCAGAGTCAAGCCCATATTTAGTACTAAATTCACGGAAAACATCGGTATCCATAAAAGATTTAACACAATCAAAATTAGGGGTTATACCTGACTTGTCGGGGATATACCCCACGGTATGACCCGGCCGGAAGTATGACACGGCCGGACTTGGTGCTTCACTGGTAACCGTCGGAGGACTGGCGACTCACAGATCTGGTGGTTCACTGGTCTGCCGACTCGCGAGCCTGGTGACTCATTGGTGACCCGGTGGGTGTTTTAGATGGATAACAAGACCAAACACCCAGAAGACCGGCTCATGCTATGGTGGGCCGGCTTGCGAGAAAAGTCAGAAGGAATATTCTCCTACAAAGGAAGCAAGACTAGGACTCCACTTGTAATAGAGTAATCCTAATCCTACTGGGACTAGTCATGTAACCCACCCCTTCAACATATATAAGAAGGGGCAGGGATCCCCAAGAGGGACAAGAAACAATCTCTAGGGCTAGACACAACTAGAGGAGAGCCGGCTAACGGCGACTCCCTCATCATCATAATGAGACCTAGGCTCAAACAGCATGTAGGGCTATTACTGAATGATGTTTCCACGGTGTCGGTGTACTAGAGTAGGGGCACCCTAGTATCCCGAACTTGTGCATGGGCAGTCGCAGCATCCCGCGGCAAGGCTTGCCGGGTGACCGCCAAGGTCCTCCGTGGTTCCTTTGGAGCCATTTAAGAACAAAGTATTCAAGCCAAGGAGACAAGGCCCCGGCAAGAGGAGCTTGCCGGGAAGGCCACTCAAGGCACAAGACCCCGGCGAGAGGAGCTTGTCAGGAAGGCCAACCAAGGCATCTCAAGGAACTTGCCGCGACGCTCCATGCGTCCCGGCAAGGCCCGGTGAGCGGCAAGCTCCCGGACGCGACAAGACAACGACCGCGGCAAGGCGCTTGCCGCGGCAAGCTTCCACTCTGTACCCGTGCTCCAGCACATCCACCAACGTGTCGCTCTAGGACCCTTCCAGGCGTACGTGGTGGGAGGCTGTGCAGCCAGCGGTGCGCGGTGGCAAGCGGTGCTGACAAGATTGCCATCGTGGCGAGCGGTGGCGCCCCTGACGGTCCCTTTTTGCACTGTTTGGGCGACGAAGACGGGCATTTAATGCCCTTGTCCCCTGCCGTCAGGGTTAGGTATGATACACTGTACAGGTAGTTGTACCAACCGCAGCACCTTTCCATTTTTACCCTCGTCTACGTTGCCACCTGTCGGTGACCCCTTGAACATTTAAAAGGAGGCCCATGTGCAACGTAGAGAGGAGGACGCCAGGAGAACACTCACGCTCGGTCTCGTTAGCTGCTGGTGTGTACTGTAGCACTCAGCGCTCCCGAGCAAGAACTCAATACAAACCACAAAGCAGGAGTAGGGTTTTACGCATCCGTGCGGCCCGAACCTGGGTAAACTGCTCGTTTGCTTCGCCTCGATCCGCTCTTCGTGCGATCTCCGCCCCCGCTGAACCGAAAGGGGATCGGTCCGCCGGTCCCCATAGGTGCTCGTGGATCAGTTTCCCTGACATCTTTGGCGCGCCAGGTAGGGGGCGTCAAGGTTGTGTGAACCTGATCCAGCGTCCACACGAGCTAGATCTTCATCATCTTCATCGACATGCCGCCGAAGAAGAAGGCTTCGGAGGCGGCTGCTTCGTCCGCGCGGAACCCACCACCGCCGGAGCAATTGGCTGGTGGGGTAGACGCCGGCGGAAGAACGGGCGTCGACGAGGGAGCTCACGGTGCTGCCGGGTCCAAGGACAAGGCTGCGCTGCCCATCGGCGGCGTAGCCGGCTCCTACAACGACCGGGCGCACTCCAAGACCTCGGCGTCCGTACATGCACCGCGCCCATCTCAGGAGGCACGGGACCGGCAGCGTCATGGTACTCACGGTACCAAACGTTTGCTGGGCCAAGATCGAGCTGGTGGATCTCGGAGTGCTCAAGACCAGCATGCACGCCAACATGCTGGCACGAGCGAGGCACGGTCGCCTGGACGGGATACTGCTCCTTCTAACATAGTTAGAAGTCCGAGCATATCCCGCTCCTCACACCGTTCGCCACCGCCACCCACCACTTCAGCAGAAGCTTTGGCGCGAGCTCAACTGCTCCTAGACTACCCTCCAACGGCAGACAAGATCGACGAATGGAGGGCCACCATTCAGAGTCTCATCGGCTTCGCCAACGGCGACACTCCACGGCAGCCGAGTACATCGCAGCCGCGGCAAGTCCGCCAGGCACAAGCCGGTGGTGACAAGACCGGTGGGGGTGCAACCACCGTGCACTCTCCGCCCCAAAGGCCAAGATCGCCGACTCGTCGGATCCACCTCGACAGCGACTCCACTGCGTCATCAGATCCACGAGCTCGTCGCGATCAGCGCCAAGTTCTTCACGAACGACAGCAAGAAGACGCTCGCACTCGCATCGAGCGCCGAAGAGAAGCGCGGCGTCAATCCGACCAGCGCGCTGGGCCCGCTGTCGACATGCATGCGCCAGGGGAACCAGGCGACTTGCCGTACGTGGTAGGTTGCCCTGCGTTTACTCGTGAGCTGCGGCAAGTCCAGTGTCCCAGCACGAAGAATTTCAAGCCAGACGTACCAGAGAAGTACGACGACAAGTCGCATCCGTCGGAGTTCCTCAGCATCTACACCATCGCGGTGCACGCTGCCGGGGGATGGGACGACAAGATCCTTGCTAACTACTTCCTGCTGGTGCTCAAGCCCAACGTCATGTCCTGGCTCATGCACTTGCCGGACAACTCCATATCCTCTTGGGCAGACCTATGCCATCAGTTTGTTGGCGCCTTTACAGGCGGCCACAAACCTCATGGCCAAGAGAGTGACCTTCATCTGCTCGCCCAGAAGGAAGGAGAGCCCCTGCGCAAGTACATTCAGAGATTCATCCGTGTACAGCAAAACATCCTAGATGTCCACCCTGCCGCGGTCATCAGCGCATTCCATCAGAACATGCATAACCGCAGGATGCGGGAGGAGATGGCGATGTGCAAGATCGGAGACGTCAGTGAGCTGTATGCCCTGGCCGACAAGTGTGCACATGCTGAGGAAGGGAGGAAACTCCCCGGAGAGAATACATGAGCAGGAGGATTTGACAGCGAGGATGCTGCCCCGGCAAAGAAAAACCAGCGACGGAACAACAGGAAGAAGAAAGGCAAAGATGTGCTAGTCGTTGAGCAGTCCAGCAACGAAGGTGGCGCCAAGAAAGCCAAAGTTGGTAGCTCCGGCAAGGAGATTGCCGCATGCACCTACTGCCAGGCTGTGGCGGTCGCCGACAAGCAGGACGGCACCGGCAAGCGGTACTGCAAGATCCACCGCACCAAGGGCCATGACCTCCAGAGCTGCAAGAAGGTCGAGCAGCTTGTCGAGCAGCAGAAGGCTGAATACGAGCGACGCGACAAGGAGAAGGCGCAAGGAGGTGCTGAAAGATCCGTCCAGAAGCGCGCCGGCCGGGGAGGACGCCGCGGCAAGGCCAAGCAGCGGCAAGGAGACAGACCTCCCCGTGGCCGCGGCAAAGATGAAGACGACGACGACGATGAAGACATGGATGATGTCGAGACCAGTGAGCAGGAGTTCCAGAACGCCACAGAGATCTTGTGCGTTGACGGCGGTGCTTCTCTGCATATTTCACACCGCCAACTCAAGCAGTGGGTGCGGGAAGTCAATGCGGCAGAACCACCTGTCGAGTCACGCAAGCTTCTGAAATGGTCCAACACGCCTATCATCTTTGATATTGAGGACCACCCTGATCGCACAACTGCGGTCGGGTGTTTGCCGATGTTGGTTTCACCAACTATCCGTAACCTCAAGGTCACTAAGATGCTAGTTGACGGCGGGGCCGGCTTGAACCTGATCTCCTCCGCTGTACTCCAGAAACTCCAGATCCCTGACAGCGAGCTCGAAGAGACCGGCACATTCCAAGGAATCAACCCGGGAAGGAGCAAGCCAAAGGGGAAGGTCACGTTGCCGGTGACATTTGGCAGCGAATTGAACTTCAGGACTGAGAGGGTCACTTTTGACGTTGCCGATTTTCCATTGCCTTACAATGGGATACTCGGTCGTCCAGCGCTCGCCAAGTTCATGGCAGCCTCTCACTACGCATATAATATGCTGAAGACGCCAGGCCCGATAAGCGTCATCTCTGTTCCTGGCGACAAGAAGGATGCTCTTATCTGCGCCGACAAGATCTACCGGGAAGCAGCAGCCGCAACAGATCGCAAGACACCTGCCGTTGAAACTCCCGGGGGGAAGAAGAAGACCAAGTCCGGCAAGAGTTCTGATGCCCACTCCGGCAAGCGCACCTCTTCGGAGTGCTGCGCTACCGTCGAGGACGCACCATCGAGCTCCACCGGCAAGTGTAAGAAGACAATGGCAGCTCCGCCAGAGACCAAGAAGGTGTCCGCCAAGGAGGACGGCACTGGTGGTACCTTCACCATCAGTGCCACTCTTGACCCTAAATAGGAAAGCGCGCTCATTGCTTTCCTGTGGGCGAACGTCGACGTGTTTGCGTGGCAACCGTCTGACATCCCCGGTGTTCCCAGGAAAGTAATTGAGCACCATCTTGCCGTCTGTCCTCATGCGCGGCCCGTCAAGCATAAGGTCAGGAAGCAAGCAGTGGAGCGCCAAGAATTCATCGCAGAAGAGATCAAGAAGTTGGAAGCAGCAGGCCTTGCCAGAGGAGTGCTCCATCCTACGTGGTTGGCCAATCCTGTAGTCGTGCGCAAGGCAAACGGGAAATGGAGGCTTTGTATCGACTTCACCGATGTTAACAAAGCTTGTCCCAAAGACCCATTTCCTTTGCCGCGCATCGACCAGATTGTTGACTCCATGGCCGGATGTGACGTGCTTTCATTTCTTCATGGCAGAAGAGGATGAGGAAAAGACCGCATTCATCACTCCATGTGGCACGTACTGTTTCATACGGATGCCTTTCGGTTTGAAGAATGCTGGTTCAACATTTGCAAGGGTGGTCCATGTCGCTTTTGAGCCACAAATACACAGAAATGTGGAAGACTACATGGATGACATAGTGGTCAAGAGCAAGGACAAGGCAACCCTGATTCAAGATTTAGACGAGACCTTTGCAAATCTGCGCAAGATCAGCCTCAAGCTCAACCCCGAAAAGTGTGTGTTCGGAGTCCCTTCCGGCAAGCTTCTCGGGTTCTTCGTGTCTCGGCGGGGAATTGAAGCCAATCCCGACAAGATCAAGGCCATTGAGCAGATTGAAGCACCAAAGCGCGTCAAGGATGTACGAAGACTTGCCGGTTGCGTGGCTGCTCTCAGCAGGTTTATCTCTAAGTCTGCTGAGCGCGCCCTGCCGTTTTTCAAAATATTGAAAAAGGCAGGTCCAATGAAATGGACTCCGGAAGCGGAGGCTGCGCTGCAAGACTTGAAGAGATACATGTCCTCCACTCCAATACTTGTCGCACCTAAGCCACAAGAGAAGTTGCTGCTGTATCTAGCGGCAACCAATCAAGTGGTTAGTGCTGCATTAGTAGCAGAGAGGGAGGCAGATGATGAGCCAGCAACCGCGGCGGGCACATCCAGCGACAAGCAGGGGGCTTCCCCGACAAGCTCTGGTCCCGAGAAAGATGGATCTGCGCAGGCACGCGAGGAGATACAGAAGAGAATGGTGCAGCGCCCAGTTTACTTTGTCAGTTCCCTTCTACAGGGGCTAGGTCAAGGTACTCTGGTGTGCAGAAATTGCTTTTCGGCCTTCTCATGGCCTCGAGAAAGCTGCGCCATTACTTCCAAGCACATGAGATCACAGTTGTCACTCGTTTTCCGCTGAAGAGGATACTGCAGAATCCACAAGCAACAGGCAGGATTGTTGAGTGGGCACTGGAACTGTCAAGCTTTGGCCTCAAGTTTGAGAGTACTTCAACTATCAAAAGCAGAGCATTGGCAGAATTCATAGCAGAGTGGACGCCAACACCAGATGAAGAAATTCCAGAAACGAGCATCCCCGTCAAAGAAGCAAGCAAAGAATGGTTGATGTACTTTGATGGTGCCTTCTCGCTGCAAGGCGCCGGTGCTGGTGTGCTGCTTATTGCACCCACCGGAGAACACCTCAAGTACGTAGTCCAGATGCACTTTCCCAAGGAGTAAGCAATAAACAATACCACAGAGTATGAAGGTTTGCTTGCCGGTCTCAGGATCGCGGCAGACCTTGCGATCCAGAAGCTCATTGTCAGGGGTGACTCGCAGCTTGTCGTCCGCCAAGTGAACAAGAGTTATCAGAGTCCGTTGATGGAAACCTACATTGATGAAGTGAGAAAGCTAGAAGAGCGCTTTGACGGCCTACAGATGGAGCATGTCCCAAGAGCTCAGAACGACATTGCCGATGGCCTGTCGAAGTGCGCCGCACTTAAGTTACCTGTGGAACCAGGGATCTTTGTGCTCAAGCTGACCCAACCGTCCGTAACGCCATCAACTGGACAGAGCAAGAAGAGGAAGTTGATTTCTGGTGATTATTTTCCGGCAGAGCTTCCCGAAGCCGCCGCCAAGAAGGTCCCCAAGATCAACTCCAAGAGTGCTGAGGAGGAGTCTGCTCCGGCAAGCCCTAGGGTTTGTTCCATTGAAGCAGAGGCTCCTGACAAGTTTTGCTCCGGCAAGCTTGCCGGGGAACGTCAAGCTCCGGCTGAGCCGCAGGTTCTCGCCGTAGAAGCGGATGTTCCCGCAGCAGCAGATGTGCCTTTAGTCCTTGTTGTCGAGCCACAAGCTCCAGCATGGGCAGAGCAGATTGTCTGTTTCCTTCAGACAGGAGAACTTCCCGAAGAGCAAGAAGAAGCGGAAAGAGTAGCTCGACAGTCAAGTATGTACCAGTTTGTCGACAGCACACTGTACAGAAGAAGACTCAGTGTGAAATTGAAGTGTATTCACCGGGAAGACGGACAAAAGCTGTTGGCAGAGATACATGGAGGAATATGTGGTCACCACATTGGCGCAAGAGCACTTGCCAGCAAAGCATTCCGGCAAGGTTTCTTTTGGCCGACAGCCCTCCAGGATGCAACTTCACAAGTAACCAAGTGTGAAGCGTGCCAGTTCCATTCCAAGCAGATACACCAGCCAGCTCAAGCTCTCCAGACGATCCCTTTATCCTGGCCATTTTCGGTCTGGGGGCTCGACATCCTCGGCCCCTTTCCCCGAGCAGTCGGGAGCTTTGAGTACTTGTACGTTGCAATCGACAAGGTCACAAAGTGGCCGGAAGTGGAAGTAGTAAGGAAGGTGACAGCGCAGTCAGCAGTCAAGTTCTTCAGGTCGATTGTTTGCCGCTTCGGGATCCCTAACAGGATCATCACCGACAAAGGTACGCAATTCACGAGCCGCACCTTCATGCAGTACGTCCAAGATCTTGGCGCCAAGGTCTGCTTCGCTTCTGTTGCTCACCTGAGAAGCAACTGCTTGGCTTGAGTGGTCATTTTTCGGAAGGAAAAGTCTGAAAATACAATGAAGAGCCGGTTTACAATTTAAGGAAGTTTAAACCGGCATGCTATATAAAGGTACTGGTCTAAACGGCGGTTTAGGCAGGGACCTAATGGTATCTACCGGGTTAAAATATCTGGAACAGCTAGAACAATGGCATCTACCGGATTATAGAGTCTGAAAAAGCTAAACCGCCAACAAGGGTAAATAAGACACAGATATGAAGTTATGAAGAAACAGCTTTCGCACAGACAGCAGTGAAATATGGATCTACGGCGTGCTAGAAATTCAGAGATATTCAGGTTATATTCAGCGGACTGACGAAAGCTCTAGCAGATGCAATCTAAACTAGTTATTATGGGGAGAAAAACAAGTATACTAACGAAGCGGGATTACAGCTATGATATGGGGATAGAAAGATTAGATCTACGTTGATTCATGGGGCTGTGAGGAAGAACCATGAAGAACAACGCCTACCCGAAAGTTCGTATGAAGGAACCCTAGAGCAAGATCTATAAGCAGGATAAGGAGAGGGTATACCTGAGGCGGCGGGTGCGGAGAAGCGCCGGCGAGTCTCTGGAACAGTCAGGTTGATGCAGCGGCCAAGACTTGATGAGGATGCAGAGCTTGACGACGACGGCGGAGCTTGAGTACGAGCGGACGCAAGGAGGAAGAAGAAGAGGCAAGGGGGAAAAAGTGAATGCCCCTTGTCCCTATTTATAAGCCGCAGGATAAAACGGCATGCGCGAGAATCGAGGAGCCGAAAAAGTAGATATGGGACAATATTGTCGCCTCGATCTTCGGAGCTTTTAATGAATGAAAAATAAAAAACAGGTACCAGCGTAAGTGAGCAAATGACGTCACGACGTTTTAATGCGCTCGGAGAAGATGACGTCACGCCGGTTTATAAAGTACTTGAAGCTTTGAAAGGGGAGATCTATACAAGACTTTGAAGATTGACATGAACATGTTCAAATCAATCTGAGGCCTAATGTCAAGGATATTACTATCAGGTATAAACCGCCCAGGAGGGGCCAGTTTATGTTTATCAAGATTACCTTTACTGAAGCCCAGCAGAGCATGGAGCAAGAGACTTTAGCCCAGGAGGTTTAGAGCCCAAGTATTAGGGCCCATGATTTGTAAACCGCCATACTGTATGTAACGTGTGATGTAAGATAGGAAGGATAGAGACCGAGCCGGACACGTTTATGAGCCGGCCTCGTACCGGACCGGGCGTCACCTCGTCTATAAAGGGACGACCCGGTGACGGTTCAAAGCAGAGGACAACAGCTCGAGACACAGGCAAAGCGGATTCGCTCCCTGGTCATCGAACCCCTAGCAATACTACACCAAACTAGACGTAGGCTTTTACCTTCATCGAAGGGGCCGAACTAGTATAAAATTCCCGTGTCCTTGTCCGCTTTAACCCGTTTAAGCTAACCCGTAGCGATGGCCTCACGACTAAGTCCTTTTGCTAGGACATCTGTCGTGACAAAACCACGACAGATACCGATGCTTTTCAAAAGTTTAGCACTAAATATGGACTTGACTCTGAGATAGTAGCCTTATTTTGTGAATCATTTGCTACTCATGTTGAACTCCCTAAAGAGAAGTGGTTTAAATATCACCCGCCTATTAAAGAAGAAATTAAAGAACTGCCTATATCGAAAAACCACCTTTATAATGTTGATCCAGTTGTTCCTTCTGCTTATATCGAAAAACCACCTTTCCATGTTAGGATAAAGGAACATGCCAAAGTTTCAACTGTGGTTAACAAAAGTTATATTAGAACACCTAAACCAGATGAGCAAATTAAAGTAGAACCTAATATTGCTATGGTAAAGGATCTCTTGGAAGAAAATGTAGATGGGCATGTTATTTGCTTTAATGAAGAGGCTACTAGGATTACCAAACCTGATAAAAAGGATAAACATAGACTTGTTGTTGGCATGCCTCTTGTCTCGGTCAAAATAGGAGATCATTGCTATCATGGTTTATGTGACATAGGTGCTAGTGTGAGTGCTATTCCCTACTCTTTATACCAAGAAATTATGAATGACATAGCTCCTACAGAAATAGAAGACATTCATGTCACTATTAAACTTGCTAATAGAGACACTATATCACCAATTAGGATTGTTAGAGATGTTGAAGTCTTGTGTGGGAAAATAAAATACCCTACTGATTTTCTTGTTCTTGGTTCCCCACAAGATGACTTTTGTCCCATTATCTTTGGGAGACCTTTCTTGAATACTGTTAATGCTAAGATAGATTGCAAGAAGCAAACTGTTGGTGTTAGTTTTGGTGATGAGTCTCATGAGTTTGATTTTTCCAAGTTTAGTAGGAATCTTCATGAAAAATAATTGCCTAGTAAGGATGAATTAATTGGTCTTGCTTATATTGTTGTGTCACCCACTGATCCTTTAGAGCGATATTTACTAGACCATGAAAATGATTTACATATGCATGAAAGAAATGAAATAGATAAAAAATTATTTGAACAACGTCCTCTACTTAAACACAATTTGCCTATTGAAACTCTTGGAGGTCCTCCTCCACCTAAAGGTGATCCTGTGTTTGAATTAAAACAATTGCCAGACACTTTGAAATATGCTTATCTTGATGAAAAGAAAATATATCCTGTTATTATTAGTGCTAACCTTTCAAAACATGAATAAGAAAGATTATTGAAGGTTCTAAGGAAGCACCGAGCTGCTATCTGATATACTCTTGATGATTTAACGGGCATTAGTCCCACTCTATGTCAGCACAAAATTAATATGGAACCTGATGCTAAACCAGTTGTTGATCACCAACATCGGTTAAATCCGAAGATGAAAGAAGTGGCAAGAACGGAAATACTAAAACTTCTGGAAGCAAGTATAATCTATCATATAGCTGATAGTAGATGGGTAAGTCCTGTTCATTGCGTCCCTAAGAAAGGAGGTATAATTGTTGTTCCTAATGATAAGAATGAACTTATTCCACAAAGAATTGTTACAGGCTATAGAATGGTAATTGATTTTAGAAAATTAAACAAAGCAACTATAAAAGATCATGACCCCCTGCCTTTTATTGATCAAATGCTTGAAAGACTATCTAAGCACACACATTTTTGTTGGTGAACGTAGTATTTTCAAAATTTTCCTACGATCACGTAAGATCTATCTACTAGATGCATAGCAACGAGGGGGAGAGTGTGTCTACGTACCCTCGTAGACCGGGAGCGGAAGCGTCTAGTGACGCGGTTGATGTAGTCGAACTTCTTCGCGATCCAATCGATCAAGTACCGAACGTACGGCATCTCCGCGTTCAGCACACATTCAGCTTGATGACGTCCCACGAGCTCTTGATCCAGTTGAGCTTCACGGGAGAGTTTCGTCAGCACGACGGCGTGGTGACGGATATGATGAAGTTACCGGCGCAGGGCTTCGCCTAAGCACTGCAACGGTATAATCGAGGTGTGTTTCTGTGGAGGGGGGCACCGCACACGGTTGGGAGAGATCAACTGATCAACTTGTGTGTTCTAGGGTGCCCCCCTGCCCCGTATATAAAGGAGCAAGGGGAGGGGCCGGCCAGCCCTTCTATGGCGCACCAGGGAGGCAATCCTACGAGGAATAGGATTGCAATCCTATTCCTAGTAGGAGTCCACCAAGAAGGAAAAGGGGGAAAGGAAGGAGAGGGAGAGATGGCGCCCCCCAATCCTAGTCCAACTAGGATTCTCCGGTGGGGCGCCGGCCAGCCTCTATGGGCTGTCTCTCTTCTTTCCTCAAGGCCCACTATGGACCATACCCCCTCGTGGGGGGTTCCGATAACCCCCTCCGGCAATCCGGTTAAATCCGAAACTTTTCCGGAACACTTCCGGTGTCCGAATATAGTCGTCCAATATATCAATCTTTATGTCTCGGACATTCCGAGACTCCTCATCATGTATGTGATCTCATCCGGGACTCCAAACTACCTTCGGTACATCAAAACTCATAAACTCATAATACCGATCGTCATCAAACGTTAAGCGTGCGGATCCTACAAGTTCGAGAACTATGTAGACATGACCGAGACTCATCTTCGGTCAATAACCAATAGCGGAACCTGGATGGTCATATTGGTTCCTACATATTCTACGAAGATCTTTATCGGTCAAACCGCATAACAACATACGTTGTTCCTTTTGTCATCGGTATGTTACTTGCCCGAGATTCGATCGTCGGTATCTCTATACCTAGTTCAATCTCGTTATCGGCAAGTCTCTTTACTCGTTCCGTAATACATCATCTCGTGACTAACTCATTAGTCTTTTGCTTGCAAGGCTTATTATGATGTGCATTACCGAGAGGGCCCAGAGATACCTCTCCGACACTCGGAGTGACAAATCCTAGTCTTGATCTATGCCAACACCACGAACACTTTCGGAGACACCTGTAGAGCATCTTTATGATCACCCAGTTACGTTGTGACGTTTGATAGCACACAAGGTGTTCCTACGGTATTCGGGAGTTGCATAATCTCATAGTCATAGGAACATGTATAAGTCATGAAGAAAGCAATAGCAATAAAACTGAACGATCATAGTGCTAAGCTAACGGATGGGTCTTGTCCATCAAATTATTCTCCTAATGATGTGATCTCGTTGATCAAATGATAACTCATGTCTATGGCTAGGAAACATAACCATCTTTGATCAATGAGCTAGTCTAGTAGAGGCATACTAGGGACATACTGTTTTGTCTATGTATTCACACATGTACTATGTTTCCGGTTAATACAATTCTAGCATGAATAATAAACATTTATCATGATATAAGGAAATAAATAATAACTTTATTATTGCCTCTAGGGCATATTTCCTTTAGTCTCCCACTTGCACTAGAGTCAATAATCTAGTTCACATCTCCATGTGATTTAATACCGGTAGTTCACATCGTTATGTGAATTACACCCTTAGTTCACATCGCCATGTGACCAATACCCAAAGGGTTTACTAGAGTCGATAACCTAGTTCACATCGCTATGTGATTAACACCCAAAGAGTACTAAGGTGTGATCATGTTTTGCTTCGTGAGAGAAGTTTAGTCAACGGGTCTATCACATTCAGATCTATATGTATTTCGCAAATTTCTATGTGTCTACAATGCTCTGCATGGAGCTACTCTAGCTAATTGCTCCCACTTTCAATGCGCATCCAGATTGATACTTAGAGTCATCTGGATTTAGTGTCAAAGCTTGCATCGGCGTAACCCTTTACGACAAACTCTTTATCACCTCCATAATCTAGAAACATCTCCTTAGTCATCCAGTTACTAAGGATAATTTTGACCGATGTCCAGTGATCTACTCCTAGATCACTATTGTACCTCCTTGCCAAACTCATGGCAAGGTACACAATAGGTTTGGTACACAGCATGGCATACTTTATAGAACCTATGGCTGAGGCATAGGGAATGACTTTCATTCTTTCTCTATCTTCTGCCGAGGTCCGGTTTTGAGTCTTACTCAACTTACTACCTTTTAACTCAGGCAAGAACTCCTTCTCTGACTGGTCCATTTTGAACTACTTCAAAATTTGTCTAGGTATGTACTCATTGAAAAAACTTATCAAGCGTCTCGATCTATCTCTATAGATCTTGATGCTCAATATGTAAGCAGCTTCACCGAGGTCTTTCTTTGAAAAACTCCTTTATGGTCTCCAGAATATTCTACATTATTTCTGATCAACAATATGTCATTCACATATACTTATCAGAAATGTTGTAGTGCTCCCACTCACTTTCTTGTAAATACAGGCTTCACCGCAAGTCTGTATAAAACTTATATGCTTTGGTCAACTTATCAAAGCGTATATTCCAACTCCGAGATGCTTGCACCACTCCATAGATGGATCGCTGGAGCTTGCACATTTTGTTAGCACCTTTAGGATTGACAAAACCTTCTGGCTGCATCATATACAACTCTTCTTTAATAAATCCAGTAAAGAATGTAGTTTTGTTATCCATTTGCCAGATTTCATAAAAATGCGGCAATTGCTAACATGATTCAGACAGACTTAAGCATCGCTACGAGTGAGAAAATCTCATCGTAGTCAACTCCTTGAACTTGTCGAAAAAAACCTTTCGCAACAAGTCGAGCTTTGTAAACAGTAACATTACCGTGTGCGTCGGTCTTCCTCTTGAAGATCAATTTATTATCGATGGCTTGCCGATCATCGGGCAAGTCAACCAAAGTCCAAACTTTGTTCTCATACATGGATCCCATCTCAGATTTCATGGCCTCAAGCCATTTTCCGGAATCTGGGCTCATCACCGCTTCCTCACAGTTCGTTGGTTCATCATGGTCTAGTAACATGACTTCCAGAACTGGGTTACCGTACCACTCTAGCGCGGAACGCAATCTGGTTAACCTACGAGGTTCAGCAGTAACTTGATCTGAAGTTTCATGATCATCATCATTAGCTTCCTCACTAATTGGTGTAGGAATCACTGGAACTAGTTTCTGTGATGTACTACTATCCAATTCGGGAGAAGGTACAATTACCTCATCAAGTTCCACTTTCCTCCCACTCACTTCTTTCGAGAGAAACTCCTTCTCTAGAAAGGATCCATTCTTAGCAACGAATATCTTGCCTTCGGATCTGTGATAGAAGGTGTACCCAACAGTCTCTTTTGGGTATCCTATGAAGACACATTTCTCTGACTTGGGTTCGAGCTTATCAGGTTGAAGCTTTTTCACATAAGCATCGCAGCCCCAAACTTTAAGAAACGACAACTTTGGTTTCTTGCCAAACCATAGTTCATAAGGTGTCGTCTCAACGGATTTAGATGGTGCCCTATTTAATGTGAATGCAGCTGTCTCTAAAGCATAACCCCAAAAAGATAGTGGTAAATCGGTAAGAGACATCATAGATCGCACCATATCCAATAAAGTACGGTTACGACGTTCGGACACACCATTGCGCTGTGGTGTTCCGGGTGGCGTGAGCTGTGAAACTATTCCACATTGTTTCAAATGAAGACCAAACTCGTAACTCAAATATTCTCCTCCGCGATCATATCGTAAAAAATTTATTTTCTTGTTATGATGATTCTCTACTTCAATCTGAAATTCTTTGAACTTCTCAAATGTTTCAGACTTTTGCTTCATTAAGTAGATATACCCATATCTGCTCAAATCATCAGTGAAGGTTAGAAAATAACGATACCCGCCGCGAGCTTCCACACTCATTAGCCCACATACATTAGTATGTATGATTTCCAACAAATCTGTTGCTCGCTCCATAGTTCCGGAGAACGGAGTTTTAGTCATCTTGCCCATGAGGCATGGTTCGCAAGCACCAAGTGATTCATAATCAAGTGATTCCAAAAGTCCATCACTATGGAGTTTCTTCATGCGCTTTACACCAATATGACCTAAACGGCAGTGCCACAAATAAGTTGCACTATCATTATTAACCTTGCATCTTTTGGCTTCAATATTATGAATATGTGTATCACTACAATCGAGATCCAACAAACTATTTTCATTGGGTGTATGACCATCGAAGGCTTTATTCATGTAAACAGAATAACAATTATTCTACGACTTTAAATGAATAACCGTATTGCAACAAACATGATCAAATCATATTCACGCTTAACGCAAATGCCAAATAACATTTATTTAGGTTCTACACTAATCTCGAAAGTATGGGGAGTGTGTGATGATGATCATATAAATCTTGGAACCACTTTCAACACACATCATCACTTCACCTTTAACTAGTCTCTGTTCATTCTGCAACTCTTGTTTCGAGTTACTAATTTTAGCAACTGAACTGGTATCAAATACCCAGGGGTTGCTACGAACACTAGTAAAATACACATCAATAATCTGTATATCAAATATACCTTTGTTCACTTTGCCATCCTTCTTATCCACCAAGTATCTAGGGCAGTTCCACTTCTAGTGACTATTTCCTTTGTAGTAGAAGCACTTAGTTTCAGGCTTGACTTTAGCTTTGGGTTTCTTCACGGGTGTGACAACTTGCTTGTCATTCTTCTTGAAGTTCCCCTTCTATCCCTTTGCCCTTTACTTGAAACAAGTGGTCTGGTTAACCATCAACACTTGATGCTCTTTCTTGATTTCTACCTTCGCCGATTTCAGCATCGTGAAGAGCTCGGGAATTACTTTCGTCATCCCTTGCATATTATAGTTCATCACGAAGTTCTACTAACTTGGTGATAGTGTCTAGAGAACTTTGTCAATTACTATCTTATCTGGAAGATTAACTCCCACTTGATTCAAGCAATTGTACTACCCAGACAATCTGAGCACATGCTCACTGGTTGAGCTATTCTCCTCCATCTTGTAGGCAAAGTACTATCAGAGGTCTTATACCTCTCGACACAGGCATGAGTATGAAATACTAATTTCAACTCTTGGAACATCTCATATGCTCTGTGGCATTTCAAAACGTTTTTGAAGTCCCGGTTATAAGCCGTAAAGCATGGTGCACTAAACTATCAAGTAGTCATCATATCGAGCTTTCGTCGAAACGTTCATAACGTTTGCATCTGCTCCTGCAATAGGTCTGTCACCTAGCGGTGCATCAAGGACATAATACTTCTGTGCAGCAATGAGGAAAATCCTCAGATCACGGAACAAGTCCGCATCATTGCTACTAACATCTTTCAACTTAGTTTTCTCTAGGAACATATAAAAAATAAACAGGGAGCAACATCGCGAGCTATTGATCTACAACATAGATATGCTAATACTACCAAGACTAAGTTCATGATAAATTAAAGTTCAATTAATCATATTACTTAAGAACTCCCACTTAGATAGACATCCATCTAGTCATCTAAATGATCACGTGATCCAAATCAACTAAACCATGTCCGATCATCATGTGAGATGGAGTAGTTTCAATGGTGAACACCTTATGTTGATCATATCTACTATATGATTCACGCTCGACCTTTCGGTCTCCAGTGTTCCGAGGCCATATCTGCATATGCTAGGCTCGTCAAGTTTAACCCGAGTATTCTGCGTGTGCAAAACTGGCTTACACCCGTTGTATTTGAACGTAGAGCTTATCACACCCGATCATCATGTGGTGTCTCGGCATGACGAACTTTCGCAACGGTGCATACTCAGGGAGAACACTTATACCTTGAAATTTAGTAAGGGATCATCTTATAATGCTACCGTCGTTCTAAGCAGAATAAGAAGCATAATAAGATAAACATCACATGCAATCAAAATATGTGACATGGTATGGCCATCATCATCTTGTGCTTTTGATCTCCATCTCCAAAGCACCTTCATGATCACCTTCGTCACCGGCGCGACACCTTGATCTCCATCGTAGCATTGTTGTCGTCTCGCCAACTATTGCTTCTACGACTATCGCTACCGCTTAGTGATAAAGTAAAGCAATTACATGGCGATTGCATTTCATACAATAAAGCGACAACCATATGGCTCCTGCCAATTGCCGCTAACTTTACAAAACATGATCATCTCATACAAAACCGTATAACTCATCATGTCTAGACCATATAACATCACAACATGCCCTGCAAAAACAAGTTAGACGTCCTCTACTTTGTTGTTCCAAGTTTTACGTGGCTGCTACGGGCTTAGCAAGAACCGTTCTTACCTACGCATACAAAAACCACAACGATGTTTTGTCAAGTATGTGTTGTTTTAACCTTCACAAGGACCGGGCATAGCCACACTTGATTCAGCTAAAGCGAGAGAGACAGACACCCGCCAGTCACCTTTAAGCAACGAGTGCTCATAACGGTGAAACCAGTCTTGCGTAAGCATACGCGTAATGTCGGTCCGGGCCGCTTCATCTCACAATACCGCTGAAGCAAAGTATGACATGCTGGTAAGCAGTATGACTAGTATCGCCCACAACTCATTGTGTTCTACTCGTGCATATCATCTACGCATAGACCTGGCTCATGATGCCACTGTTGGGGAACGTAGTATTTTCAAACTTTTCCTACGATCACGCAAGATCTATCTACTAGATGCATAGCAACGAGGGGGAGAGTGTGTCTACGTACCCTCGTAGACCGGGAGTGGAAGCGTCTAGTGACGCGGTTGATGTAGTCGAACATCTTCGCGATCCAACCGATCAAGTACCGAACGTACGACACCTCCGCGTTCAGCTTGATGACGTCCCACGAGCTCTTGATCCAGTTGAGCTTCACGAGAGAGTTTCATCAGCACGACAGTGTGGTGACGGATATGATGAAGTTACCGGCGCAGGGCTTCGCCTAAGCACTGCAACGGTATAATCGAGGTGTGTTTCTGTGGAGAGGGGCACCGCACACGGTTGGGAGAGATCCACTGATCAACTTGTGTGTTCTAGGGTGCCCCCTGCCCCCGTATATAAAGGAGGAAGGGGAGGGGCCGGCCAGCCCTTCTATGGCGCGCCGGGGAGGCAATCCTACTAGGAATAGGATTGCAATCCTATTCCTAGTAGGAGTCCACCAAGAAGGAAAAGGGGGAAAGGAAGGAGAGGGAGAGGTGGCGCCCCCCAATCCTAGTCCAACTAGGATTCTTTGGTGGGGCGCCGGCCAGCCTCTATGGGCTGTCTCTCTTCTTTCCTCAAGGCCCACTATGGACCATACCCCCTCGTGGGGGGTTCCGGTAACCCCCTCCGGCAATCCGGTTAAATCCGAAACACTTCCGGTGTCCGAATATAGTCGTCCAATATATCAATCTTTATGTCTCGGACATTCCGAGACTCCTCGTCATGTCCGTGATCTCATCCGGGACTCCGAACTACCTTCGGTACATCAAAACTCATAAACTCATAATACCGATCGTCATCAAACGTTAAGCGTGCGGACCCTACGGGTTCGAGAACTATGTTGACCTGACCGAGACTCATCTTCGGTCAATAACCAATAGCGGAACCTGGATGCTCATATTGGTTCCTACATATTCTACGAAGATCTTTATCGGTCAAACCGCATAACAACATACGTTGTTCCTTTTGTCATCGGTATGTTACTTGCCCGAGATTCGATCATCGGTATCTCTATACCTAGTTCAATCTCATTATCGGCAAGTCTCTTTAATCGTTCCATAATACATCATCTCGTGACTAACTCATTAGTCTTTTGCTTGCAAGGCTTATTATGATGTGCATTACCGAGAGGGCCCAGAGATACCTCTCCGACACTCGGAGTGACAAATCCTAGTCTTGATCTATGCCAACACCACGAACACTTTCGGTGACACCTGTAGAGCATCTTTATGATCACCCAGTTACGTTGTGACGTTTGATAGCACACAAGGTGTTCCTACGGTATTCGGGAGTTGCATAATCTCATAGTCATAGGAACATGTATAAGTCATGAAGAAAGCAATAGCAATAAAACTAAACGATCATAGTGCTAAGCTAACGGATGGGTCTTGTCCATCACATTATTCTCCTAATGATTTGATCCCGTTGATCAAATGACAACTCATGTCTATGGCTAGGAAACATAACCATCTTTGATCAATGAGCTAGTCTAGTAGAGGCATACTAGGGACATATTGTTTTGTCTATGTATTCACGCATGTACTAAGTTTCCAGTTAATACAATTCTAGCATGAATAATAAAAATTTATCATGATATAAGGAAATAAATAATAACTTTGTTATTGCCTCTAGGGCATATTTCCTTCAATTTTTGCTTCCTTGATGGATATTCTGGCTTTTCACAAATACATGTTTCTCAACTTGACCAAGAAAAGGCCACTTTTACTTGTTCCTTTGGAACTTATGCTTGTAGATGTATGCCTTTTGGTTTATGTAATGCACCTGCTACCTTTCAAAGATGCATGATGGCTATATTCTCTAACTTTTGTGAAAAGATTGTTGAGTTTTCATGGATGACTTTTCTGTTTATGGGAAGTGTTTTGATGATTGTTTAAGCAATCTTGAGCGAGTTTTGCAAAGATGTGAACAAACAAATCTCGTCTTGAATTGGGAGAAGTGCCACTTTATGGTTAATGAAGGCATTGTCTTGGGTCATAAAATTTCTTAAAAAGGTATTGAAGTGGACCAAGCTAAGGTTGATGCAATTGAGAAAATGCCATGTCCTAAGGACATCAAAGGTATTCGTAGTTTCCTAGGCCATGCTAGTTTCTATAGGAGATTTATCAAAGACTTTTCTAAAATCTCTAGGCCTCTTACTAGTCTCTTGCAAAAGGATATTCCTTTTGTTTTTGATGATGATTGTCTTGAAGCCTTTGAAACACTTAAGAAAGCCTTAATATCTACACCTATTGTTCAACCACCTGATTGGAACTTGCCTTTTGAAATTATGTGTGATGCTAGTGATTATGTTGTTGGTGTTGTTCTAGGACAAAGAGTTGATAATAAATTGAATGTTATTCATTATGCAAGTAAAACTCTAGACGGCGCTCAAAGAAATTATGCTACTGCTGAAAAAGAATTCTTACCAGTGGTGTTTGCTTGTGATAAATTTAGACCTTATATTATTGATTCTAAAGTAACTATTCACACAGACCATGCTGCTATTAAATATCTTATGGAAAAGAAAGATGCTAAGCCTAGACTTATCCGTTGGGTTCTCTTGTTGCAAGAATATGATCTACATATCATTGATTGAAAAGGAGTTGAAAACCCCGTAGCTGATAACTTGTCTAGGCTTGAAAATATGCTTGATGACCCACCACCTATTAATGATAGTTTTCTCGATGAGCAGTTAGCTGCAATAAATGTTTCTCATAGTACTCCTTGGTATGTGATTATGCTAATTACATTGTTGCTAAATATTTGCCACCTAGCTTTACATACCAACAAAAGAAAAAAAAATCTTCTATGATTTAAGACATTACTTTTGGGATGGCCCACGTCTTTATAAAGAAGGAGTAGGTGGTACTATTAGGCGTTGTGTACCTGAGCATGAACATGGACAAATCCTACGGAAATGTCACTCTGAGGCTTATGGAGCGCATCATGCTGGAGATAGAACCGCCCACAAGGTACTGGAATCTGGATTTTATTGGCCTACTCTCTTGAAGGATGCCCATAAGTTTGTCTCATCTTGTGATGAATGCCAAAGAATAGGTAATATCGGTAAGCGTCAAGAAATGCCTATGAATTATTCACTTGTTGTTGAACCATTTGATGTTTGGGGATTTGACTACATGCGACCTTTTCCTTCCTCTAATGGGTATACACATATTTTGGTTGCTATTGATTATGTTACTAAATGAGTAGAAGCTATTCCAACTAGTAGTGCTGATCACAACACCTCTATTAAAATGCTTAAGGAAGTTATTTTCCCAAGGTTTGGAGTCCCTAGATACTTAATGACTGATGGTGGTTCACACTTTATTCATGGTGCTTTCCGTAAAATGCTTGCTAAGTATGATGTTAACCATAGAATTGCATCACCCTATCATCCTCAGTCTAGTGGTCAAGTTGAACTTAGCAATAGAGAAATAAAATTAATTTTGCAAAAGACTGTCAATAGGTCCAGGAAGAATTGGTCTAAGAAATTAGATGATGCACTTTGGGCTTATAGAATAGCATATGAAAATCCTATGGGTATGTCTCCTTATAAAATGGTATATGGAAAAGCTTGTCATTTGCCTCTTGAGTTAGAACATAAAGCATACTTGGCAGTTAAAGAACTCAACTATGATTTCAAACTTGCTGGTGAAAAGAGGTTATTTGATATTAGCTCATTAGATGAATGGAGGACCCAAGCTTAGGAAAATGCAAAGGTATTCAAAGAAAAAGTTAAAAGATGGCATGACAAAAGAATCCAAAAGCGCGAGTTTAAAGTCAGAGAATATGTTCTTTTGTACATCACTCGTTTTAGATTTTTTGCAGAGAAGCTCCTCTCGAAATGGGAAGGCCCATATGTCATCGAGGAGGTTTGCCAGTCTGGTGCCATCAAAATGAATAATTCCGAAGGTACTAACCCGAAGATTTTCAATGGGCAACGAATAAAGCATTATATCTCACGTATGCCCATTAATATCGAAAGTAATATTATCCAAACTTTGACACCGGAAGAGCACATAAAAGAGTCCTTCCGGAACACTCCAGAATCGTGAAAATAAGGAGGTACGCGATACAGTAAGTAAACGGACTTCGAAAAATCCGCAAAAATATTTTTTGTCAATATATTTTAGAATTTTGGAAACAAAGAAACTTCCAGGAAGCGTCCCCTGGTGGGCATAAGACACCAGGGCGCGCCAGGCAAGCCTGGGGCGCCCAGGTGGGTTGTGCCCACCTGGGATACCTCCCGAACTCTGTTTTTCTTCCTTGTACTTGTCCCCCAAGATAAAAAAAATCATTATATACTTCCCAAACCTGTTAATCACCGTATCGCGGAGAAATCTCATGTTCTCTTTTTCCTTGTTGTTTTCTGTCTGATCCCATCTACCATGGCCTCTTCAAGCTCCTCCAAGGACAAGTTCTTCAAGAACGTCATCAACCCATATCTGCGGGAAGTGATGCAGCACCCTTGGGTCATCCAGATGCATGAGGGGGTGCTTCACCTCCGTGATGTGCCCTGTCCCAAGGGGACGGGAACCGTGGAGGCCAGACTTGAAGCTGTGGAGCAAGACGTCTTCCGGTGCAAGGGGATGGTGGAGAATGGGCTCAATGCCAATCACCTCATGATCACGGAACTTTCCCGTGATCTCAAGGTTGATGGCAAGCCCATGAAGGACATCATCTTCACCTTCAACGAGCAAATCAACTTCCTCCAAAGCCAGATCTATGATCTTCAAAACCAAGTCTTTGAGTATGAGGCGAGGTTTAAAGGTATGAGTTTGGCTCCTAGTTGCAGGACTCGTGAGACTCACTCTTCCTCTCACGATGGTGGACCACTGCCATGGAAATCCAAGGACAAGATCTCTTCTTCTCCATCACCATCATCTTCTTCACTACCAAAAGAGAACTGAGTATCGGGTATGGGCACTCCCCTTGGATTCCGCCAAGCTTGGGGGAGGTGCCCCGGTATCGTATCATCCCACTATCTTTTTGCTTTTACTTATTTTAGTTCAATATTTTTGCTTTAGATGAAATAAAGTTTAGTTCGATCCTTTCTTTTCAAGAGTTTGCTTAGTGATCTATCCTTGTAATCGTGTGCAAGTATATAATAAAGTTTAGTTTAAGTTTTGCTTTCTTTACTTGCATGCTGCAAATAAAGAAAAAAATAAAGAAAGAAAAAGAGAAAGGAAATAAATCAATAAGATCATATACTAATCCTATGGTAGGTGATAGCACCACACAAGGAAAAGTATAAGTAGCAAATTTTATTAGAGATTGACAAACATAGCATTAGTCAATGATGCAACTCATGAAAGAATTAATAAGGGAAGAGAAGATTCACATATAAATATACTATCCTAGAAATCTTTTGTGATTGTGAGCCCTCATCAAAATATTATATGCCAAAATTGTTGACGTTGGACAACGAATACAACTTAATGATCTATGTATGTTTATATTCACATAGAAGTCATATTGTCATAGATCCTTTAACATGTGATGCTTGCCCCCTACCTTTGCTAGCCAAGACTTCCGCACTAAGTAGAGATACTACATGTGCATCCAAAAACCCTTAAACCCAAATCTTTTTCAAGTGTCCACCATACCTACCTAGGGATTGAGCAAGATCCCTCCAGTAAGTTGTCATCGGTGCAAAAAGGCAATAAAAGTTGCTTCTAAATATGTGAGATCATTTAGTGTAAGAGAAAATTGAGCATTGTACGAACTTGGATGACAAAGAATAAAAGCGACAGACTCCATAATAAAGGTTGTCATCTTACGGGGCAATACAACGTGACGTTCTCTTGCACTAAGGGATTTATCATGCAAACAAATAAGCGCATGGAAACCTCTGCTTCCCTCTGCGAAGGGCATATCTTTTACTTTTATGTATTTACTTTTATGCAAAGAGTCAAAGTTTTCCTTCTATTCATTTTTTATTTTTCTCCTTTGGCAAGCATCATGTGGTGAGTAAAGATCTAGGCACATATGTCCAGTTGAATATAGATAGCATGAGTTATTATTGTTGACATCACCCTTGAGGTGAGTATGTTGGGAGGCGAAACTATAAGCCCCTATCTTTCTATGTGTCTGGTTGAAACATTTTGATCATGAGTACGAGGTGAGTGTTAGCAATCATAGAAGACTATATGATGATTGAGTATGTGGACTTTCCTAAAAGTCTCCGATACGTGACCCTTCCTGAAAAGATGATGAATTGTAGTTGCAAAGTTGACTCAAAACATAGTTTGTTGGTTTCTAATAGAGTTTTTGCTTCATACTCCAATTATGTGATGAATTGTTACTTATTCATGGGAAGTATACGGTGCAAGTTCAATGATAAAAGTCCTATGTTTAATTTTATTGCTGTCATAATAATCAACATGATGCTTCTATGTCCGTATTTTGTTTTTATCGACACCTCTCTCTCAAAGATTGTGGACATGTTTTTCGATTTCGGTTTTCGCTTGAGGACAAGCGAGATCTAAGCTTTGGGGAGTTGATAGGTCCATTTCGCATCATGTTTCCTTACTATTATTTATAATGTGTTTATCCATAATAATGCTTTTTGGAGTAATTCTAATGCCTTTTCTCTCATAATTTGCAAGGAACACACCAAGAGAGAGAATTCTGGCAGCTGGAAATCTGGACCTAGAAAAACTACATCAGGCCACCTATTCTGCACAACTCCAAACAAGCTGAAACTTCACGGAGAATTTTTATGGATTATTTAAGAAATACCGGAGCCAATAAACACCAAATGGGGCCGCCGGGTGGGCACAACCCTCTTTGGCGCGCCCTGGTGGGTTGTGGCCTCCTCGCCCATCCTCCGGTGCCCATCTTCTGGTACATAAGTGACTTTGACCTATAAAAAATAAAAAGAAGGCTTTCGGGACGGAACGCTGCCGTCTCGAGGCGGAACTTGGGTAGGAGCACTTTTGCCCTCCGCGGAGTGATTCCGCCGGGGGAACTTCCCTCCCGGAGGGGGAAATCATGGTCATCATCATCACCAACCACTCTCCCATCTTGGGGAGGGTAATATCCATCAAAATCTTCAACAACACCTTCTCATATCAAACCCTAATTCATCTCTTGTATTCAATCTTGTTACCGGAACTATAGATTGGTGCTTGTGGGTGACTAGTAGTGTTGATTACATCTTGTAGTTGATTACTATATGGTTTATTTGGTGGAAGATTATATGTTCGGATCCATTATGCTATTTAATACCCCTCTGATCATGAGCATGTTTATCATTTGTGAGTAGTTACCTTTGTTCTTGAGGTCACGGGAGAAATCATGTTGCAAGTAATCATGTGAACTTTATATGTGTTTGATATTTTGATGGTATGTATGTTGTAATTCCCTTAGTGGTGTCATGTGAACATCGACTACATGACACTTCACCATATTTGGGCCTAAGGGAATGCATTGTGGAGTAGCAATTAGAGGGTGGGTTGCGAGAGTGACAGAAACTTAAACCCCAGTTTATGTGCTATTCTGTAAGGGACCGATTGGATCCAAAAGTTTAATGCTATGGTTAGAATTTATTCTTAATACTTTTCTCGTAGTTGCGGACGCTTGCGGGAGGATTAATCATAAGTAGGAGGTTTGTTCAAGTAAGAACAACACCTAAGCACTGGTCCACCCACATACCAAATTATCAAAGTAGCGAACACAAATCAACCCAACATGATGAAAGTAACTAGATGAAATTCTCGTGTAACCTCAAGAACACTTTGCTTATCATAAGTGACCGTTTTGGACTGTCCTTTGCCTCAAAAGGATTGGGCTACCTTGCTGCATACTTGTTAATATTGTCGTTACTTGCCCGTTACAAATTATCTTGCTATCAAACAACTCGCTACTTACAGTTTCAGCACTTGCACACATTACCTTACTGAAAACTACTTGTCATTGCCTTCTGCTCCTCGTTGGGTTCGACACTCTTACTTATCGAAAAGAGCTACAATTAATCCCCTATAGATGTGGGTCATCATAGTCATCAAGATCAATTTGTCTTCATAAGATAAAACCTTACCCAACCAACCAGCAATATTTTTAATAATTCTTTCAATGATAGGTTGTAGGTCCTCTCTCTTAAGTTTTTTAAAGTGAAGTGGGGCCCCAAGGTATTTAAAAGGAAAATCACCAAATTGGCTACAGAAGATCTGGGCAAATTCATTGGACCTAGCATTAGACACATGGATAGTATGAAGGTCACTCTTATGAAAGTTGATTTTTAAACCAGAAAGTTTCTCAAAACAAGTCAAAATCCATTTCAAGTTTATGGCATATTCCAAAGAATCTTCGATGAAGAGAATAGTATCATCAACATACTGTAGGCTCACCACCGCACCAGGAATAACATGGGGAAGTAAGCCACCAATCAAACCATGATTAATAGATTTAACCAACATTCTAGAGAAGACAGCAGCCACCAAATTAAAAAGCAAAGGGGAATGGGGGTCACCTTGCTTAAGTCCTTTCTTCCCAACAAAGTGGGAGCCATTGACATCATTAATCCTAACTTTAAAAGTAGTTTGAATAAGGGTACTGAAAATCTAGGACACCCACTTCTCACCAAAGCCTCTAGAAATAAGCATTTCTCTCAAAAATTCGAGCTCACTCTAGCATAGGCCTTGTCACGATCAAGTTTAAGGATCAACCCACTAGACCCAGATATGTGAACCTCATGAATAACTTCATGAGCCATCACCACACTTTCTAGAATAAATCTGCCTTTGATGAAAGCAGTCTGATTAGGAGAAATTAATCTATCACATAGGGGGGGGGGGCTGAAAGAGCAATCATGTCCTTACAGCATGTTTTGATGTTGATGACAATATACATGTAGGGGACTAACAATGACTGCTAAGTATATCTCAGGTGTTATTCCCTAGTTCATCTAGGTGTGTGGATCAAGAGCATACAAAGTGATCTTACCCAAGGATGAAGCATAAAAAGTGATTTCATGTTTGTCTTCTTGAGTATAGGATCCCGCACTATTAAGAGGGGATCGATGTGGCAGTTAAAGGCTTGCTCATGCCACAAACCTTCGTTCCATACTGGAAATACTCAAAGTCATAGGTACTGTTCCTTGGCTGCCGGATGTCCGGGCTTCAGGCCGGATGTCCGGGCTTCAAGCCGGATGTCCGGGACGCACGCCGGATATCCGGGCATAGCTATCCAGAGAGCACTTATGTGCTGCACTACACGACGGATGTCCGGGGTTTTCCCCGGATGTTCGGCTCTTCCTGATACGCCGGATGTCCGGGCCATATCTCGGATGTCCGGCCTCCACTGCCCGAAGAACACAGAGGTTCTGTCATCTGCTGTGATCACGCCGGATGTCCGGCCTTCTGCCGGATATCCGGGCCTTCCAGACATGCCGGATGTCCGGGCTTGAACCCCCGGATGTCCGGGCCCTCTGTTTCCTAGCATGTCTGGTTCTGTTCTTCGTACTCTACCGGGCCGGATGTCCGGCCCCCTGCCCGGATGTCCGGGCTGCTCACTCATTTACACTACAACGGGCAGATTCTTGCTCTAACTATATATAGCCCTTCTTCCCCTCTGGTGAAGGTTGACCATTCACTTTGAACAAACCCTAGAACACATTTTCACCATCTCTCACTCATCCACACCAAATCTTAGATCCCCAAGGGATTTGAGAGCATTTGTGAGAGGTTGTCCAATCAAGTGATAGATCCACTCCTTCCCCTTCTCAACACCAAAGGAAATTGTGATTTGAGCAAGTCTTGAGCTTTTCCCCATCGTTCTTGTTACTCTTGGAGGTTGGAGACTCCTAGGCGGTAGGAGTCTTTCGGAGAGGAATCAAACTCTATGATTACCCCCCGAAAAGTTTGTAAGGGTTTGGAGGCCACCTAAAGGCTTACCACTAGTGGTTGGGAATCGCCTTCGTGGTGATATCTCAAAGAGAGAATAGGGTGAGCCTTCGTGGCGTTGGTGTGCCTTCGTGGTAGCACCCACCTCTCTAAACGGTGACGTAGCTTCCCTCCAAGGAAGTGAACATCGGCATACATCCTCGTCTCTCGAAGTTTCGGTTATTTCTAACCTAAACTTTCTACTTGTGGTTACTTGTTCTTTAAGTTATTACTTATATCTCATTGTGTTACTTTACCTACCTACCCGTGTTGCTTGCTTAACTTGTTAAGCATCTTACTTGCAATTGTTAGGCTCACTTTCATATTTAGTACCATTGCCTAAAAAATGCTAAGTAACAATTAAAATTTATAATTGTACCTATTCACCCCCCCCCCCTCTAGGTCCATCTCGATCCTTTCAATTGGTATCAGAGCCTCGTGCTCTATTCTTGTGGCTTAACCGCCCTAGAGCGAGATGAACCCCGATGGGACTCCCCTTGTTGTAGATCCAAAAGATCAGGTCTCGACTTCTTCGGGAGTCAAGACCTTCACCTCTGAGGATCTAGAACGGGCCCTTGCTAAGCAAAAGGAGGAGCATGATGCTTCTCTTGAGGCCTTGGTCAAAATAAGGTTAGCCGCACTAACCACAGATTCCACGATACCCCCTAGTCCGGGTGGTGTGGGTTCGAGGCAAACTGCGCCTATTCCTTCTCTTGATCAACAACCTCCTAATAGTGGTCACTCTAATGTTCCATGGCTATATGCAAAACCTAAAGATGAAAAACCAAAGTATAAGCATGGGGGTGAACCTCGCGTGCTTGATAAAAAGGCTGACTTTTCTATGTGGAGAGTTGCTATGCAGGATCATCTTAGGTACGTAAATGATGAGATGATGGACATCTTGGAGGATAGGTACAACCCTGTTGATCCAAAGAACCTCACTCCAAGAGAAATATATGACAAGCATCTCAACGACACTGCAATCATGTTGTTAAGGAAAGGGATGAGTGAAAAGCAAAGGAGACCTTTCATACACATCACCAGTGCCAAGGATTTGTGGGATTGCATTGTGAGATCAAAAACCGGAACCTCCTCCCTCCGGCTTGCACAATATGAGATTGCCAAAGGTCAATTGCAAAACTTCTATATGGAGAAAGGTGAAACCCCCAACCAGCTCAACGAGCGTCTGATGACGCTTTCCTCTGACATAGAGTCCTGTGACTGTGACAAGACACAAGATGGATTCAACTTGACAAAGCGGTTTCTTGTGGACAAGTTGCTACATGCTCTTGCCCCGTATCACCATCAAATGGTGTGGGACATAAAGCAACACCATGGATTCAAAGAAATGACTCCAGATGACATCATATCCACCTTTCAACTATTTGAAGAATCCAAGGCAAATGCTACAAGACATCTTGCCATGCATGGAAATTCATCTTCCGGGACCAACTTAGCCTTGAAGGCTAAACAAGTGTGTGAAGAAGAAGAAAGTGAGGATGAAGATGATGAAGAAAGTGATGAAAGTGACTCTGAAGAGGGACCCTCATATGAAGACATTGCTCTCTTTGTGAAGAAGTTCAGCGCAGGAAAATTCAAAGGGAGATTTCAAAAGAAGAAGGTCCGAAGTTGCTACAACTGTGACGAGATGGATCACTTCTCCAATGAGTGCCCATATGAGAAGAGAGAAGATAAGCCCAGATTCCCCAAGAACTTTGTAAAGAAGAAATTGCCAAACCCTGTGAACTCCAAGCTTAAGAAGAGAGATGGAAGGGCCATGATTGCCCAAGAAGAATCCGATCCCGATGATGTTGGAGGTGTTGCCGGTGTTGCTCAAGATTCTCAAAACACCTTGAGACTAGTCAACAAAAGTGGTGAGGTTGTCACCTACAACTACATGAAAGACTACAAGGGCAACGCACACAAGTGTTTGATGGCCAACGCCATTGTTGAGGACCATGAGCAACAAACCTCTTCAGACAAAGTGAAGGTAACCTCTCGTTCGGAACCTCCTCTTTTCTCTCCACCTACTCTTAATGATGCGGAGGATAATCATGAGGATAATGATGAGAATGATCCTATGTATGCTAAACTAGAAAAATTCATGTGTTCCCTCAAAGGAAAGAAACTCACTATGTTTCGTATGCTTATGGAGATGGTGGGTAAGCACACCGTCACCATTAAGGAACTCGAAACCCTCGTCACCGAGGAAAAGGAAAAATACGAAATCCTTGAGCGGAAAGTCCTATATGAGGAAGCAAAAAATGATGAACTGTGCATAAAAATTGGTACAAACCTTGATGAATATGTCAAGAAACTTGTTTCCTTGGAAAAGGTTGAAAGCTCCTTCAAGGAGTTGACAAATGATGAGAGCAAACTTCTGAGGTCTCATGCTACTCTCTCTAAGGAGTGTGAGCTTCTATCTCTGTCTCTTAAGACTAAGGAAGAAGAGCTCACCCTTCTTACAAAGAGCTTTGAGACACTCAAAGCTACTTATCTTGAAACTCTAGCCAAGGCTTACTCCTCTCCTGTTATAAATGTTGATGCCTGTACTACTAACGCAAGTTATGATCTAGCATCTATTTGTGAGGAAAATCGATTTCTAAAAGCACAGCTCGAGAAAGGACTCATGACTTGTGCTCAAGGACAAAAGAACCTTAATGAAGTATTGAGCTGTCACAATGAAGTTTTCGCAAAGGAAGGGCTTGGGTACGACCCAAGCACAAGCAAGACAAAAACCTCCACTCAAAAGTGCACCACTCCTCTCAAGGAGACGTTTGTACGTGAAGGGCAGAGGAAGAAAGGGGAGAGTCAAGTCAACAAGGTTATGAGTGGAAAGGCCACTAGGGACCAACCCACTCCCATCAAACCTAAGGGTTTCATGCCTCCATCCTATGTACTTCGTAAAACAAAGGATGGAGAGGTTTATGCAAAATTTGTTGGCCACCATAATGCCTTTCGTTTCTATGCTATTTGGGTTCCTAAGACCCTTGTGACTAATGTGAGAGGTCCCATTGCAAAATGGGAGCCTCTAACCAAGTAATGAATTGTGTGTGTAGGCTGCCTTCTCCGGCGGAGTCAAATGGGTGATCGATAGTGGATGCACCAACCATATGACCGGAGACGGAAAATTGCTCTACGATTTTATGGAAGCCATTCAACCATTTATGAGCATCGTGTTCGGTGGAGGAACAAAAGTACAGGTACTTGGATTGGGTAAGGTGGCTATCACAAATGACATGTCACTTGCAAATGTCATGCTTGTCCAATCTCTAAAATATCATTTACTTTCCGTCCGTCAATTGGCTTCTGTTGGTTATGATACACTGTTTGGACTAACGGATGTGAAAGTCTTTAAGAGAGATACTCTTGAAGTGGCCTTTGTTGGAAAGTTGGATGGCAACCTTTACACGGTTGATTTCTCGAAAGAGAGTACCTTCCATGCAACTTGTCTAATGGCCAAAGCCGACAAGGGATGGCTATGGCATCGCCGGCTAGCCCATGTCGGCATGAGAAATCTTCAAGACCTCTTAAAGGGGAATCACATCCTTGGATTAACTAATATTTCTTTTGAGAAAGATCATGTGTGTAGTGCATGCATAGCCGGGAAGCAACACCAATCAAAACACCCACCCAAGAATATTGTATCTACATCAAGGCCTTTGGAGCTCCTTCATGTGGATCTCTTTGGGCCTCCTTCATGGGATAGTCTTGGTGGGAAAAAGTATGGTCTTGTCATTGTTGATGATTACTCAAGATACACATGGGTGTTCTTCCTCAAATCCAAAGACGAGACGAAGTTCACCTTCATTGATTTTGCCAAACAAGCTCAACGCAAATTTGACAAAGAAATCTTGGCAATAAGAAGTGACAATGGCTCCGAGTTCAAGAATTACACCTTGGAAGAGTTTCTCAGTGACGAGGGGATTGAGCATCAATACTCCGCCCCCTACACTCCTCAACAAAATGGTGTGGCTGAAAGAAAGAACCGTACCCTTGTGGAGATGGCAAGGTCAATGTTGGATGAGTACAAGTCACCACATAGCTTTTGGGCTGAGGCCGTCAACACTGCATGTCATGCCTCAAACCGTCTTTTCCTCCGCACAATCTTGGAAAAGACCCCATATGAGCTCCTAACCGGAAACAAACCAAATGTCAAGTACTTCCGTGTGTTCGGATGTAAGTGCTTCTTACTCAACAAGAAAGAACGATTAGGAAAATTTCAATCCAAAACTATTGAGGGTATATTTGTTGGTTATGGATCAAACTCCCACGCCTATAGGGTCTACAACAAATCCAATGGATGTGTTGTAGAAACTTGTGACGTGGTGTTTGATGAATTTAATGGCTCTCATGGAGAGCAAGTTGATCTAAGTGATGCAGGTGATGAAGATTCCTCTCAAGATATCTTGAACATGGGTGTTGGTGCTCTTCTTCCAATGGACCAAGAACCTCATGGTGATATGGAAAACGACGCACGACTTCCTATATATCCAACCATTACAACACCCACACCACCACAAGATCAAAATCCTCAACCAATGCCCACAACTCAAGCACCTGATGATGATCAAGTCCTTCACCATGATCATCCTCAACAAGACCAAGAGCAAGAAAGTGCAATCAGGGATGATGAACCTCAACAAATGCAACATGAAGAAGAAGAACTTCCACCTCACATCAATGATCCATATGTTGAGGACGTGGATGATGGACATGAAGTTGAACCTCGTGAAACTCTCACCTCCATCATGCCTCGTGTAACCGGTCGTGTTGATGTTGACAAGATTCTCACTGGCATATCCGAAGGTAGGGTCACTCGTAAACAATTGACAAACTTTTGTGCTCACTTCTCGTTTGTGTCTAGTATTGAGCCAGTCAAGGCACAAGACGCATTAATGGACAACGATTGGCTCGTGGCAATGCAAGAAGAGTTGAACAGTTTTGAACGCAACCAAGTATGGTCTCTGGTGGAGAGACCAACTACAGAACACAATGTCATTGGAACAAAATGGATTTTCAAGAACAAGCAAGATGAGAATGGTGTCATCATCCGAAACAAGGCAAGGTTAGTGGCACAAGGGTACTCATAAGTTGAAGGTTTGGACTTTGGTGAGACCTTTGCTCCCGTTGCCCATCTCGAATCTATTCGCATCTTACTTGCTTATGCTGCTTTCAATGGATTTACATTACATCAAATGGATGTGAAGAGTGCTTTCCTTAACGGTCCTCTGCAAGAAGAAGTATATGTATCACAACCACCTGGGTTCGTTGATCCCGATCACAAAAACTATGTGTACAAACTTCATAAGGCCTTGTATGGCCTCAAACAAGCACCTAGTCCTTGGTATGATCATCTTAAGAAGTTTCTACTTGATGATGGTTTTCTGAGAGGGGTAATCGATCCCACTCTTTTTACTAAGAGACACAAGGGTGATTTGATATTATGCCAAATCTATGTAGACGATATAATCTTTTGTTCTCCTAACATTCATTTATGCAAGAAGTTTGCGGCTTCAATGACCAAGAATTTTGAAATGTCGCTCAATGCGGATTTGAAATTCTTCCTCGGATTTCAAATTCAACAATTTCAAGAAGGAATCTTCTTGTCTCAAGCAAAATATCTCAAGGACATCCTAGCAAAGTTTGGCATGTCTGATGCTAGTCCATGTAAGACACCCATGCCGACCACAATTGCCCTCACTGAAGACACAAATGGTATTCCTTTTGACCCATCTATTTATCGCTCTATGATTGGTTCATTGCTTTATCTTTGTGCATCTAGACCAGACATCATGTTTAGCGTATGCATGTGTGCTAGATTTCAAGCTTCCCCTAGGGAAAGCCATCATAAAGCGGTTAATCATATTCTCAGATACCTTGTTCACACCCCAAAGTTGGGTCTATGGTACCCCAAGGATGCTAAGTTTGATCTCATTGGGTACACGGATGCTGATTGGGCTGGTGACAAAGTGGACCGCAAGTCTACCTCCGGTGCATGCCAATTTCTTGGACGCTCATTGGTCAGTTGGTCCTCCAAGAAACAAAATTGTATCGCCCTTTCCAGCTGTGAAGCAGAATACATTGCAGCTGCCAGTTGTGGAACTCAATTACTATGGATGAGGCAGACTTTGAAGGATTACGGTATCACCTATCGACATGTGCCTCTTCTATGTGATAATGAAAGTGCCATCAACATTGCTGAGAATCCCAAAGATCATCTTCGAACCAAGCACATTGACATTAGGTATCATTTTTTGAGAGATCATGTGGAAAAGGGTGACATTGATGTTGCCCACATTGGTACAGAAATGCAACTTGCAGACATCTTCACGAAGCCATTGGATGAAGCTAGGTTTTTTCGACTTAGGCGTGAACTTGGTATCTTGGAGCTTGACAATATTATGTGAAATCTAGTACCCATTCATGCATGAACTAAATGTCTTGTCTTGATGTAGGCATATAGTTAGGGGGAGACATTCAATTCATGAGTATTCTCACCCTACAAAATGCATAAATAGAACAAACACTCTCAAAGTTGTCATGGTTCTCGAACTATGGTACTTTAATATGATGGAGTCGTGACTATGTGCCCAAAGTCTCCATCTTTGCGGCATTATATTCCATATGCTCAAACATGGTGACCTCGGTCACCGCTTGAATGGGGGGTACCTACATCTTTGTATGACCTAAGATTTCTCATGTGTTCTTTTCCCCCTTAATACTCTAATAACTCCTTGGCGGAGTCTATGATCAAAATTATACCCATTTTCCCCTTAGTCCATGTCTTTCTTTTCTCTGTCCAGTTACCGGACATCCGAGCCAAGGGCGCCGGACATCCGGGCCCTATGCATTTGCTCTCTGACATCCTTTCGCCGGATATCCGGGCGTTGCCTCGGATGTCCGGGCCACGGGCGCTCATTCTTCTGGTGCCTCTGACCTCCGCGCGCCAGATATCCGGGCCGTGCCCCGGACGTCCGGACCGCCGCCGCAGCCACATATAACTAGAGTCGGGCATCGATCGGGGGGGGGGGGTCAGTTCCTCATTCCTATCCCCATTGCTCCTCTTGGCCGCCGTCGCCGGACTAGTACCCCGGCGCTGCCCCTGCCCTCTCCTCCAACCTCCGGCCCTGATCTACTGCTCACGAACTCTCCCTCTCCTGATCTTCGATTCTACCCAATCCATTTCGGTGGGTGTGGTGTGAATCTCTCGGGAGGGACCGGTGTTTCGTGAGATCTACGCTCGCGGATCTTATGGCTCGGACCAAGAACTGCGGTCCCCATCGTCCCGAGCCTTCCTCCCGGGTTGATCGCCGGCAAGGCTCAACCGACTCCGATGAGCATGCTCGACCTAAGAAGAAGAAGACCTCCGTCAAGAAGAAGAAGCGGGTACCATCCCCTAGTCCTTCAGTCTCTGATCCAGATGATGCGGACTATGTTGGGGAGGAAGAAGATGATGAGTGTGCTCCACGACACTCTGTTGGACAGTCCAAGCCTGGTACTAGGAGGGTGCCGGTGCCTCAAGTTCGTGCCTCTGCAATGCCCATTGTTCATGGTCGTTGCATCTCCATGGAGCTTCCTGACAGTGGAAATCGCCCCCCTCATGACTTCACAACTATGGCCGCTGGCCAATATCTTATATTCCGTCGGGATATCAATCAATATGAGATGGTGGCTGATGCCGAGGATCCACGGTTCAGGACTCGTATGCAGCAGGATCTCTACTCCAGTTTTGTTCATGGCCGTGGACTGGCTCGTCACTCATACCTGGATCTCCACTTCCTCTGTGCCAACCCTGCCATGTTCCCTAATGATCCGGTCAAAATCATTGATGACATGACTCTTGGTCCCGCAATGACCTTCAAGTGTGATTGGAATGCAGCAGCCATTCTACAGTTCTATGCCACCTGTTTCTTTGGTCCAGACAACACTCTCACTTGGAGGACCGATGACACTACACTGTCCATCACCTATGACAGGTTTGTTCAGATTTTGGGTCTCTCCGGTGTTGGCCATTGCATTCACAACTTGGATCCCGAGCACAAACCCAAAGGAATTAACGCCTGCTTGCCACTTGTCAAATCTACCACTGTGCTCACTGAAGAAGAACTTGAATATCCAGTCAATGAGGAATCCATCTTCCGTGCTCCTTACTACATCCTCTATCAGTGTGTGCTTCGCACTCTTTACCCCAAGAAGGGTGATCGCTCGAGGGCTCGCAACTATTGCATTTACTTGATGGTTCGTATGCATGACCATCCCACTGAGCCTCTGGACACTGCCAATTTCATTTGGCATGAGATCCGTCTTAGCAGTTTCATTCAGACACGCTAGTTCCCTCATGCTCCATTCATTCAGGCGTTGATTGATCACACTTGTGACGCCCGAGACCGACGTCCCAGAAGTTGCTAGAAGATTCCAGAAGATTCCCGAAGATTCCAGATGTTCCGGGTTGCCCGTGTGTTTCTTTTGAGCTTGTGTTATTTATTTTTTGCATGCATCATGTCATCATGTCATTTTAATTTTTGCATCTCAACCTTAATAAATCGTGTGGACCTTCGGTCCATTTAAATCGAGGGAAGATGACTTCTCTTTAAAACATATAAAAGTCTCTCATTATTTTAGGGAGCTATATTTATTAATTATTCCATTGCTTCGGAATCACCATAACACACTTGCATAATTTCCCCATTATCTATTTCACTTCGAGCTTCTCCTTCCAAACCTTGCCAATAATTCTTTTCCGTTGTTTCGAGGTTCCTCCAAAAATTTGAACATTTTTTGGACACTTCAATAATCACGTCTTAGTTCAAACCTATTTGAATTAAATTCAAATATGTTTGAATTATTTTTTTCCGATCTGGCCTTTTGTATTTTTCTCCGGTCGTGCTCATTTTTACGAGCCCGAGAAAATTACCCTCTCGTGTATATTCTTTCCGCAGTTGTCCTTTTTTTTTTCCTTTTCTCTCTCTTTTGAGATCTCTGTTTTTTTTTCCTTTCTTTAATTAGTAAAGAGGGAAGAAAATCTCAGCAGAGCAGCCGCAGCAGTGAGTCCAGCAGGCCTCTAGGCCCAACTGCCACTCCAGCAGCCCAGGCATCCCTGGCCCAACCGCAGCAGCCCGTTTTCTTCTTCCTAACCCTAGCCTTCGCACTCCCCTTCGCTCCTCCCTCTCCTGTAACCCCCGCCGCCAGGCGTTTTGCCCGATTCTCTCCCTCGTCCCCTCGCCCGCACTCTTCTTCCAGCGCCGATCCCTTTCTCCTCCGCGCCCCCATCTTCCCTCGCAGGAGCCCGTGCTCCCATGGCCGAAGCGCCTCCGCCTTCCCTCTTCTCCGCGAACCCGTCGCCTCGGCCCCGCCTCCATGCTCCCTCGCGCCGCGTCCAGCAAGGCTTGCCTCGCCGCGCCCTTCTTCTCAGCGTTGCGCCGCGCCGCCTCCTCCCCGACGCCGGCCAGGACCACCTCTTCACCAGGCCACGAGCGCCTCGTCGCGTCCAGCGCTTCGGTCGACCTCGTCCATCCTCGCGCGCGCCGAGCGCCCTGCCTCCTCTGGCGCGAGCTGGCCGCCCCGAGCGCCCCCTCCGCGCCGTCCTTCTTCGTCGTCAAGCCACCCCAGCGCCGCGGCCGGGCCCTGCCTCCTCTGCCTCGGGCCCTCCTCCCTCCGTCCGTGCCGCCCCGACCGCCTCCTTCCAGAGCCGCGGGCCGCGCCCCTCCCCGTCCGGTGCGCGCCCAGGCCCTGCCTCGGCCGCCCCGCATCGCCCCTACGGCCCCTCCGTCGCCCCAAGCCTCTTCGCCGGCCGTTCCCGCAACGCCTCGCCGTGCTGCTGCCTAGTTGCTGAGTCTTCATGTTTTTCGCCAAGTACCTCCTCCGTGCCTCGTTCCTCCAGCCGCAGCCCGGCGCCGCCAAGACCGTGCTGCCGCTTTTCTTTTTTTTTTTGTTTTTTTTTGTGTGTGTTGCTTGTGCGGTTGAACTGACAGGGAACCCGTGTACGACTACGTGAGACTGACACCGGCACGACGCAACAAGTACCCCTACGGCCCCGACAAGTACCACGACGACCCGAACGGCTACGAAACATGAACGACTACGTCGACGAAAACCCTCAAGTACAACTACGGGGCGAGTCCCTCTCCGATGAACGTGAACAACTACCGTCGCCGAGACCAAGTACCACTACATAACGTGTACCCCTACGTCGACGACGATCCCGACAAGTTCCACTACCGTCGACATGTACATCTACGAGATTGTCTACTTCCACTACCGTCGACCCGTGTACGACTACAAACGGAACCACTACGTCCCTTGAAGACTCGATTCCGCCTCGAAACAATTGTTTCGAAGGTATAACCCCGAGACGTGACCCGTGTGATGCTTGTGGTTGTATGAAATGTCTCCCTTGTGTGCTTCGTGCCCGTTTCGACCTTTTGTCATGTTCCTCGGTTGCCTCGTCACCGACTCGTGGGAACCCGGTAACGGGATCGCCCCACCTTTCATCTCGTTTGACTCGTTCACACCACCCTTCATCTTTTGCACCGGTCTCTCAACGAGTACCGGAACCGAGATGTTGCGTTGCATCATTTTCGGATCGTTGCCGTGGCACCCTTTTCTTTCCACCACGGTGACAAATGCTTCATGTCTCTTTTAAGTCAACCTTTTAATAAAATTGCATTAACTTGATCATGTCATCCGCATCATGTTAACAACACTAAAATGTTTAATTGTTGTTGCTTATAATTATTAAACATGCTCATGGGGATTTTCCGGATATGTTGTTGTTATTTTCCGGCCTCATTTAAAATGCCTAAATAGTGTAGTTTTTTTGTGCTTCACCTCTTGCCATGTTAAAAACATTTAATCTTGTCTTGTAATTAAACGAGAGTCAACTAAATAATTAAATGTGGTGTTTCGTCAATATGCAACTCGTTGCATATTGATCTCCACTTAACTTGTAGTCTTGTTTGTGCACTTTGCCATGCCATGCATATTTAAACCTGACATGCATCATGCTTGCTTGTGCATCATGCCATGTTTATGAATTGTGTGTTTACCGTGTTGTTTCTTTCTTTCCGGTTGCTTCTCTTGTTAGCTTCGGTTTCGTTCCGGAGTTGTGAGGATTCTCTCGACTGTGTTGCTTCGTCTACTTCATGGATCCGTTCTTCTCCTTTGTGGAATTCCAGGCAAGATGACCGAACCCGGATACCATTACTATTTTTGCCTATTGCTAGAAGTCTCGATCTATAGTTTTGCCTCGATGCCCATGTTCTTCTTGTCAGCCTCCTACTTGTAACCAATTGCCATGATTAACCAACCTACCTATGCAAACCGTTGCTTGGCTAAGTACGCTTCGCTCAGCCTTTCTTATAGCATTGCTAGTTGCAGGTGAAGATTGAAGATGCTTGCTTCATGTTGAAGTTTGGTTGGGTTATATCACACTATATAAATGCTTAAAATGAAATCATCTATATACTGGCAGGGTGGAAGGCTAAGCCTTTTGCTTGGTGTTTTGTTCCACTCATGCCGTTAGGAACCGTATAAACCGGTGTTATGTTCCTTGATTATGCGTTCCTAACACGGTTGGGGTGTATGGGACCCCCTTGATAAACCGCTAAGTGCTAAGTCTTTTCCAGCAAGTCCCAACATTGGTACTATTTGCCTAATAACTAATAAAACTTGCATGTGGACTAGCTATCCCTTTTATCTTAATTCAACCCCCCGGGCCAGTGCTCCACATGAGTGTTGGTCCGAACTGGGCAACCTGCGGGGCCACCTCGAGGAAACTCAAGGTCTGGTAAAAACCCGTAGCTTGTCCCATCCGGTCGTGTCCTGAGACGAGATACGCGCGGCTACTATCAGGGTGTCGGCACGCCGGGAGGATTTGCTGGATTAGCCTTACCTTAGTTCGGTTTAACTTGAGCACGGGATTCCGAGGATACTCGGGTCTTCCCAACTATGGAGTTGCGACTCCGCGGATCGTGGGCTTGTGATGGGCCAAGTTGGAACACCCCTGCAGGGTTTGAACTTTCGAAAGTCGTGCCCGCGGTTATGTGGCAGATGGGAGCTTGTTAATTCCGGTTGTAGATAACTTGACACAATGTTTCAATACACTACCAGCGTGTGTACCGTGACTGTCAATTTCCGAATAGGGATTCGGGAGTTGAACACGGTGGGGTTATGTTTGACCGGCTTTAGCTAGGATCACTTTGTGATCATCTTTCGACCGATGCTCTTCTCTTCTCGCTCTCTATTACGTAAGTTAGTGCTAGTTGCTGTTGCAGACTCTTGTTGTTCCTTCACCTCTTGTTCTTCTTCAGCCTTGTCCTCACCCAAGGCTTAAATAGTCTTGTTACCCGGGAACGGGATTGCTGAGTCCTCTGTGGCTCACAGTTACTTCACCACACCAGATGCAGGTTCAGCCGAGTTTGATGCAGGAGCTGGTTCAAGTACTTCATCGGGAGCTCGATGAAGAGTGTGGCCGTTTGCTTGTGACGTTTCGATGTTCAGTAGTGGTTTCTACTAGGATTCGATCCTGACCTGTGGTTTTATGTTGTTTTGGTATCTTTCTTTTGGATCTTACCCTTAGATGGGCTGTGATGTTTTGAATGATGATTGCTTATGTAATGTATTGTGTGAAGTGGCGAGTGTAAGCCAAGTATCTCCTTTTGCTTTTTAATCCCTCTTTTACATGAGTTGTGCAAAGATACCAAACTTGAGATCATTCTAGGATGGGCTTATACCTTTAAGTCGTGCCTCGACACGTAGGAGGTATAGTCCCATCCTGGGCATTACAAGTTGGTATTCAGAGCCTTCTCCGACCTAGAAGCCCCCACTGATTGATCGAATCGTTGACGGTTGAGTCTAGGCACACACTGAAAACTTTTTGAGTCCTATATTATATCGGAGAGTAGGATTTCTTTGCTTCTCATCCCCTTTCTCTCTGGTGAGGACTCCTGACGATTACTATTGCCTCTTCTACTTCCAAAATTGCACCAAATTTTTTTAGGATCCCGCGAGTATTCTGGGATTGTTTCGATGTTCTTGTGACAAGGGTATTGTTCTCGATGCCTCCTGTTACCGAGGGGTTGAGCTTCGGGGTATCATTGACACAAGCATATCGTGGCAGTACTAAATACTTAAGACGGCCGACATTGAAAATCTCTCCTATACGGCCAGTGGCAAGATAACCCCGACATCACCCAGTACTGGGGAGGTAGTTCGAGAGTATTGCCATAGCTTGTTATAGTGGATGCTTTTCGAAGGTCCGAGGTAAACAGTTTCCGAGAAAGACTGGTTATGTGTTGAAGGATGGATACACCTGGATGTAGGTTTAGAGTTGATTGCGCGGTGCTTCCCGTGTATCCCCAACACCTGATTGCATAACTGGAAACTTTCGGAAATCTATAGGTGGGTTCATCTAGTAGTTCTAGGATTTCTTCCAACGGATGCTCGATATGAAGTTTGGGGTTTTACATTGAGTGAAGTGGTTTTATGGACTTGTTCTGATCGGGAGTTGCATCTTAAAGGGTCCTTGGCTATGCTGATCCGGGGATTGCAAAACCCTTTTGTAACACGTTCCATGAGCTTTCAGCACAAAGATGTCGAACGAAGCTTCTATCTTGTATTTGTTCTATCTGATCCTTGTTCCTTTTTATTTACCTTCTGTTCTTCGAGTGGCTTCTCGTCAAGCTGTTGTACCTACAGAATTCATTCGTTCAATTCTCTGTTCGGATGATATTGTGAAGATCATGTTGCATATCTATCCTTTGTTCTTGTTTTGATTCTGGTATTCGAGTTGCTTCGATGTCAAATGTTGATTCCATACCTTTCCTAATCGGTGTTCTCATATTTCTATGGGAGTCCTAATTCTTCTTGATCATCAAGATCTTCATGTTAATCCTTTCCAACTGGTGTGCCTTCTCTTCAAGTTATTCCATACGGACGTCGTTGAGAAATCTGACGGTGTATTGTTTCATTCATCCCAAGTTGTCTTTGTTTCCCCTCCCTCCCTCCCTTCTCTTTATGGAGCTGGAATTCTCTAATGAAATATCCATTTTATTCATGTGAGGTTTCTTCATTCTTTTCCTTCAATGTTCGTATCCGGTGCTTATCGTGAAGTTGCTCAAGAGCTTCAAGTTCATCATTCTTTTGTTCTCAATTCTGCCGGTGGATGTAATTCAAGAATTCGGTGTTGATCTTATCCTTTTTTCCTCTTTTCATCATGCTTTCTTATTCCGGTGCACCAATTAATCATTCTCCTATTGTTTTTCATATCCGGAGTGCCGAAGATTCATAATTCCATTCTTAATCCGTTCAAATTATTTTGAGCATTGTCATCTTATTCAAGCCATTTAATTCAACCGGTGCAATATCTCTTAAGCAATCTTTCAACGGTGATTTCTTTAGTGGGCCCTAACCCACAGGTTTTTTTTTCCAGGATCTTACCTGACTCTTCTATTTTTCCGAAGTTATTCTCAAATTATTTTAAAGTGTGACGTAAGAATGAATCCCATCAGTCACATGCCTTCTCCAAGATCGTTTTCAATTCTTGTTCATCATTGGTTCAACCTTTTTAATTCTTCATTCCGGAGTGCTCAACAATTCTTCATGGCATTTCTCGTCTTCATTCTCAACATTTGGAGACCGGAGAAGTGTTTCACTTAAATCTTGGCCCGTTCTCTTCAAGATTCGTGGTTCTAGCTTCATGCCATCCTCATTATTGTTTTGATTGTGAGGAATTCTTTTTATACCCATCCGAAGCATTTCATGAATTCTTTCTTTGTGTTCCTCCGAAGGCCATCATTTCAGAAGTTTCTTCGTTCTCAGTTTTCAACTTCGTCCTCCAAATATTCTTCATTGATGCCTCTTCGTTCGTCTCCATATTCTTACGGTGGTTCTTTCAAGTTACTCTTCCGTTGTTATCGTTTTAATTCATTTGCTCTTTTCATAATCCTACCGGTGCTTCGTTCAAGTTTTACCCAAGCTTGTGCTAGATCTCTCTTTAATCTTTTCCAACGAGAATAAGTAGTATGCCAAATCCTTTGGTTGTCATCAATTTAAATTGGTGAAGGAGATGCATAGCATAATTCTTATTCTTGTTCCTTCAGGTGATTTAATTCTTTTGTCCGGAGCTTGTTCATCATATCATATTCTGGGTCCTAGTTGTTCATCTTGTTTTCCGGAGCTCCAAGTTATTTCAATTATATCTTTTCAACTCCATCTAATTCATCGCAGGCCTTGAATCTTATTCTTTTCATCTTTCACTTCTCATGCTTTCATTACCGGAGTTCTCATGGTGGTTCATCAAGTTTTAATTCATCCTCGAAGTCTTCATCAAGATTCTTGTTGGAGCTCTAGCATTCTTCATCATGCTTTCCAAGTGCTATTCTTTCTCCCTTATCTTTTGAGATGGTGGTATGCCATTTTTGACAATTCCTTCATGTTTCATGATTCACGAGTTATCAAGAATGAGATATTTAAACCCATCATTTTCTTTGTTCAGGAGATCTTTCCAACCCTTCAATTTATTCATTGGAGTTATCTTGGGTTGTATTTCACCTAAAGCTTTCCCTAAGGATTGTTGCTATTATGGTGCTTATAAATGACCCAAGTTCTTCATTTATCATTCCGGTGAGATAAGTTTATCGTCTCCTTGTTGATCTCAACCCATTCAATTGTTTTCCGTTAGTGGCTGGTTGCCACCTCATAATTTTGAGATGTTTTCCATAAGCCCACATGAAGCTTATTCGTTTCGTTGTTGATTTTTTTCAATCAACTCCGTTCAACCCTTCTTCGTAAGGATGCTCTTTCAAATTTCATTTTGAGAGAAGTTGTCTTTTTCTTCTCCGTTATTTTCTTTCCAACGACCTATGCTATTCTTTCATTCCGGAGGCATTCTGATATTACTCTCTTTAACCATCATCTCGTTTTTATCGAGATCATGTTCTTTCCTTTGCTTGTCCATTTAACCGGAGTGGTGTATTTTTCATTCAAGTTCCGTCATCTATCTAGTTTTGCCTATCTTTTAACCGGAGTGCTGTCTAAATCTTTCTTAACCCTTGTGCCATTCTTTTAATTGTTTCGGAGGTAATGTGTTGTTCTTTCATCAAGTATCACTTCATCTTCTCTAATTCTTGTTAATTCCTTCCATTTTCAGACGGAGTGCTGCCCAAATTTTGTCATTCTTATTCCTTGGCTATACCGTTGCGGTTTCTAATTATTTTGTCATCCGTGAGCTCTTGTTTCATGACTTTCAACTATCAAGGTTCTCATAATGCTCCTTGTCCCTCCTGTCTAACGGAGTGCTCTTATCTTCGTTCATCTCCGTTCTATTCTTCTTTAATTTGTTCAACCTCTCAAGGTTCTTTGGTTTCACTCGTCTGTCAAAGAAGCAACTTTGTTTTACCTCTTCTTTTCATTTTTACCCGGTGATATCTCTAGGATCTCGGGTCGAGATCCTCTGTTAGTGTGGGAGAGTTGTGACGCCCGAGACCGACGTCCCAGAAGTTGCTAGAAGATTCCAGAAGATTCCCGAAGATTCCAGATGTTCCGGGTTGCCCGTGTGTTTCTTTTGAGCTTGTGTTATTTATTTTTTGCATGCATCATGTCATCATGTCAATTTAATTTTTGCATCTCAACCTTAATAAATCGTGTGGACCTTCGGTCCATTTAAATCGAGGGAAGATGACTTCTCTTTAAAACATATAAAAGTCTCTCATTATTTTAGGGAGCTATATTTATTAATTATTCCATTGCTTCGGAATCACCATAACACACTTGCATAATTTCCCCATTGTCTATTTCACTTCGAGCTTCTCCTTCCAAACCTTGCCAATAATTATTTTCCGTTGTTTCGAGGTTCCTCCAAAAATTTGAACATTTTTTGGACACTTCAATAATCACGTCTTAGTTCAAACCTATTTGAATTAAATTCAAATATGTTTGAATTATTTTTTTCCGATCTGGCCTTTTGTATTTTTCTCCGGTCGTGCTCATTTTTACGAGCCCGAGAAAATTACCCTCTCGTGTATATTCTTTCCGCAGTTGTCCTTTTTTTTTCCTTTTCTCTCTCTTTTGAGATCTCTGTTTTTTTTTTCCTTTCTTTAATTAGTAAAGAGGGAAGAAAATCTCAGCAGAGCAGCCGCAGCAGTGAGTCCAGCAGGCCTCTAGGCCCAACTGCCACTCCAGCAGCCCAGGCATCCCTGGCCCAACCGCAGCAGCCCGTTTTCTTCTTCCTAACCCTAGCCTTCGCACTCCCCTTCGCTCCTCCCTCTCCCGTAACCCCCGCCGCCAGGCGTTTTGCCCGATTCTCTCCCTCGTCCCCTCGCCCGCACTCTTCTTCCAGCGCCGATCCCTTTCTCCTCCGCGCCCCCATCTTCCCTCGCAGGAGCCCGTGCTCCCATGGCCGAAGCGCCTCCGCCTTCCCTCTTCTCCGCGAACCCGTCGCCTCGGCCCCGCCTCCATGCTCCCTCGCGCCGCGTCCAGCAAGGCTTGCCTCGCCACGCCCTTCTTCTCAGCGCTGCGCCGCGCCGCCTCCTCCCCGACGCCGGCCAGGACCACCTCTTCACCAGGCCACGAGCGCCTCGTCGCGTCCAGCGCTTCGGTCGACCTCGTCCATCCTCGCGCGCGCCGAGCGCCCTGCCTCCTCTGGCGCGAGCTGGCCGCCCCGAGCGCCCCCTCCGCGCCGTCCTTCTTCATCGTCAAGCCACCCCAGCGCCGCGGCCGGGCCCTGCCTCCTCTGCCTCGGGCCCTCCTCCCTCCGTCCGTGCCGCCCCGAGCGCCTCCTTCCAGAGCCGCGGGCCGCGCCCCTCCCCGTCCGGTGCGCGCCCAGGCCCTGCCTCGGCCGCCCCGCATCGCCCCTACGGCCCCTCCGTCGCCCCAAGCCTCTTCGCCGGCCGTTCCCGCAACGCCTCGCCGTGCTGCTGCCTAGTTGCTGCGTCTTCATGTTTTTCGCCAAGTACCTCCTCCGTGCCTCGTTCCTCCAGCCGCAGCCCGGCGCCGCCAAGACCGTGCTGCCGCTTTTGTTTTTTTTTTGTTTTCTTTTTTTTTGTGTGTGTTGCTTGTGCGGTTGAACTGACAGGGAACCCGTGTACGACTACGTGAGACTGACACCGGCACGACGCGACAAGTACCCCTACGGCCCCGACAAGTACCACGACGACCCGAACGGCTACGAAACATGAACGACTACGTCGACGAAAACCCTCAAGTACAACTACGAGGCGAGTCCCTCTCCGATGAACGTGAACAACTACCGTCGCCGAGACCAAGTACCACTACATAACGTGTACCCCTACGTCGACGACGATCCCGACAAGTTCCACTACCGTCGACATGTACATCTACGAGATTGTCTACTTCCACTACCGTCGACCCGTGTACGACTACAAACGGAACCACTACGTCCCTCGAAGACTCGATTCCGCCTCGAAACAATTGTTTCGAAGGTATAACCCCGAGACGTGACCCGTGTGATGCTTGTGGTTGTATGAAATGTCTCCCTTGTGTGCTTCGTGCCCGTTTCGACCTTTTGTCATGTTCCTCGGTTGCCTCGTCACCGACTCGTGGGAACCCGGTAACGGGATCGCCCCACCTTTCATCTCGTTTGACTCGTTCACACCACCCTTCATCTTTTGCACCGGTCTCTCAACGAGTACCGGAACCGAGATGTTGCGTTGCATCATTTTCGGATCGTTGCCGTGGCACCCTTTTCTTTCCACCACGGTGACAAATGCTTCATGTCTCTTTTAAGTCAACCTTTTAATAAAATTGCATTAACTTGATCATGTCATCCGCATCATGTTAACAACACTAAAATGTTTAATTGTTGTTGCTTATAATTATTAAACATGCTCATGGGGATTTTCCGGATATGTTGTTGTTATTTTCCGGCCTCATTTAAAATGCCTAAATAGTGTAGTTTTTTTGTGCTTCACCTCTTGCCATGTTAAAAACATTTAATCTTGTCTTGTAATTAAACGAGAGTCAACTAAATAATTAAATGTGGTGTTTCGTCAATATGCAACTCGTTGCATATTGATCTCCACTTAACTTGTAGTCTTGTTTGTGCACTTTGCCATGCCATGCATATTTAAACCTGACATGCATCATGCTTGCTTGTGCATCATGCCATGTTTATGAATTGTGTGTTTACCGTGTTGTTTCTTTCTTTCCGGTTGCTTCTCTTGTTAGCTTCGGTTTCGTTCCGGAGTTGTGAGGATTCTCTCGACTGTGTTGCTTCGTCTACTTCATGGATCCGTTCTTCTCCTTTGTGGAATTCCAGGCAAGATGACCGAACCCGGATACCATTACTATTTTTGCCTATTGCTAGAAGTCTCGATCTATAGTTTTGCCTCGATGCCCATGTTCTTCTTGTCAGCCTCCTACTTGTAACCAATTGCCATGATTAACCAACCTACCTATGCAAACCGTTGCTTGGCTAAGTACGCTTCGCTCAGCCCTTCTTATAGCATTGCTAGTTGCAGGTGAAGATTGAAGATGCTTGCTTCATGTTGAAGTTTGGTTGGGTTATATCACACTATATAAATGCTTAAAATGAAATCATCTATATACTGGCAGGGTGGAAGGCTAAGCCTTTTGCTTGGTGTTTTGTTCCACTCATGCCGTTAGGAACCGTATAAACCGGTGTTATGTTCCTTGATTATGCGTTCCTAACACGGTTGGGGTGTATGGGACCCCCTTGATAAACCGCTAAGTGCTAAGTCTTTTCCAGCAAGTCCCAACATTGGTACTATTTGCCTAATAACTAATAAAACTTGCATGTGGAATAGCTATCCCTTTTATCTTAATTCAAACCCCCGGGCCAGTGCTCCACATGAGTGTTGGTCCGAACTGGGCAACCTGCGGGGCCACCTCGAGGAAACTCAAGGTCTGGTAAAAACCCGTAGCTTGTCCCATCCGGTCGTGGCCTGAGACGAGATACGCGCGGCTACTATCAGGGTGTCGGCACGCCGGGAGGATTTGCTGGATTAGCCTTACCTTAGTTCGGTTTAACTTGAGCATGGGATTCCGAGGATACTCGGGTCTTCCCAACTATGGAGTTGCGACTCCGCGGATCGTGGGCTTGTGATGGGCCAAGTTGGAACACCCCTGCAGGGTTTGAACTTTCGAAAGCCGTGCCCGCGGTTATGTGGCAGATGGGAGCTTGTTAATTCCGGTTGTAGATAACTTGACAAAATGTTTCAATACACTACCAGCGTGTGTACCGTGACTGTCAATTTCCGAATAGGGATTTGGGAGTTGAACACGGTGGGGTTATGTTTGACCGGCTTTAGCTAGGATCACTTCGTGATCATCTTTCGACCGATGCTCTTCTCTTCTCGCTCTCTATTACGTAAGTTAGTGCTAGTTGCTGCTGCAGACTCTTGTTGTTCCTTCACCTCTTGTTCTTCTTCAGCCTTGTCCTCACCCAAGGCTTAAATAGTCTTGTTACCCGGGAACGGGATTGCTGAGTCCTCTGTGGCTCACAATTACTTCACCACACCAGATGCAGGTTCAGCCGAGTTTGATGCAGGAGCTGGTTCAAGTACTTCATCGGGAGCTCGATGAAGAGTGTGGCCGTTTGCTTGTGACGTTTCGATGTTCAGTAGTGGTTTCTACTAGGATTCGATCCTGACCTGTGGTTTTATGTTGTTTTGGTATCTTTCTTTTGGATCTTACCCTTAGATGGGCTGTGATGTTTTGAATGATGATTGCTTATGTAATGTATTGTGTGAAGTGGCGAGTGTAAGCCAACTATCTCCTTTTGCTTTTTAATCCCTCTTTTACATGAGTTGTGCAAAGATACCAAACTTGAGATCATTCTAGGATGGGCTTATACCTTTAAGTCGTGCCTCGACACGTAGGAGGTATAGTCCCATCCTGGGCATTACAACACTGCCCCCTTTGAGGTGGTTAAGACAGATGTGCACTCCATTTGGAAGCCTCCTCCTCACATGCGCGTGGCGGCCCCTGCTCCTACTCAGTCTAGGAGGTCTTCTGATGGGAGACCAGCTCCTCCTCCTCAGCCCAGTGGATCATCTGTGCCATCTTCCTCGTCTGCCCCTCGTGGTCGTCTTGCCTCGTTCTTCGGCAAGGCTCAGTCTGCTCTCATGAAAGCAATCACTTTCAGCTGTCAACAGAATCATGATGTTCAGAAGCGCCTCATCATCTCCAAGAATCAGCTCAAGCAGCGCCTTCGTCACCGTGGAAGCCCCGTGAGTGATGATGATCCTCTTCCCGTGGCTCCATCCACCTCCACCTTCGGTTTCCCATCTCGTGACGAGTACCCTGAATTCCTTGTTGATGATGATGACATCCGCCAGGAGTAACTGGGAGCCCCTTTTTCCTTGTTGCTGTCAAAGGGGGAGAAGTAGTATCTTAGTTGGGTCATGTTATGAGATATGTTGGCTAGTTGTGTTTGCCTGGCTAGTTGTGTTTGCCACTATTATTGTTAAAAAGATTTGCTACCTATGACATTTGATCATGATCATGTGGAACTATGTTATTATCCTGTGGCATTATCTTGTGACTATGAAATGTTTTGTCTATGTATTGTGTATCCTAGCATATTCATCTCATACTCACAATGAGGGGGAGCTAAAAGCAACTAGTAACATTTACATTCTTTGAACTTTTTGCTCTCATATTGTATCTTTTGATACTACATGTATGGTTGTCATCAACAAACAAAAAGGGGGAGATTGAAAGAGCAATCATGTCCTTACAGCATGTTTTGATGTTGATGACAATATACATGTAGGGGACTAACAATGACTGCTAAGTATATCTCAGGTGTTATTCCCTAGTTCATCTAGGTGTGTGGATCAAGAGCATACAAAGTGATCTTACCCAAGGATGAAGCATAAAAAGTGATTTCATGTTTGTCTTCTTGAGTATAGGATCCCGCACTATTAAGAGGGGATCGATGTGGCAGTCAAAGGCTTGCTCATGCCACAAACCTTCGTTCCATACTGGAAATACTCAAAGTCATAGGTTCTGTTCCTTGGCTGCCGGATGTCCGGGCTTCAGGCCGGATGTCCGGGCTTCAAGCCGGATGTCCGGGACGCACGCCGGATATCCGGGCATAGCTATCCAGAGAGCACTTATGTGCTGCACTACACGACGGATGTCCAGGGTTTTCCCCGGATGTCCGGCTCTTCCTGATACGCCGGATGTCCGGGCCATATCCCGGATGTCCGGCCTCCACCGCCCGAAGAACGCAGAGGTTCTGTCATCTGCTGTGATCACGCCGGATGTCCGGCCTTCTGCCGGATATCCGGGCCTTCCAGACATGCCGGATGTCCGGGCTTGAACCCCCGGATGTCCGGGCCCTCTGTTTCCTAGCCTGTCTGGTTCTGTTCTTCGTACTCTACCGGGCCGGATGTCCGGCCCCCTGCCCGGATGTCCGGGCTGCTTACTCATTTACACTACAACGGGCAGATTCTTGCTCTAACTATATATAGCCCTTCTTCCCCTCTGGAGAAGGTTGACCATTCACTTTGAACAAACCCTAGAACACATTTTCACCATCTCTCACTCCTCCACACCAAATCTTAGATCCCCAAGGGATTTGAGAGCATTTGTGAGAGGTTGTCCAATCAAGTGATAGATCCACTCCTTCCCCTTCTCAACACCAAAGGAAATTGTGATTTGAGCAAGTCTTGAGCTTTTCCCCATCGTTCTTGTTACTCTTGGAGGTTGGAGACTCCTAGGCGGTAGGAGTCTTTCGGAGAGGAATCAAACTCTGTGATTACCCCCCGAAAAGTTTGTAAGGGTTTGGAGGCCACCTAAAGGCTTACCACTAGTGGTTGGGAATCGCCTTCGTGGTGATATCTCAAAGAGAGAATAGGGTGAGCCTTCGTGGCGTTGGTGTGCCTTCGTGGTAGCACCCACCTCTCTAAACGGTGACGTAGCTTCCCTCCAAGGAAGTGAACATCGGCATACATCCTCGTCTCTCGAAGTTTCGGTTATTCCTAACCTAAACTTTCTACTTGTGGTTACTTGTTCTTTAAGTTATTACTTATATCTCATTGTGTTACTTTACCTACCTACCCGTGTTGCTTGCTTAACTTGTTAAGCATCTTACTTGCAATTGTTAGGCTCACTTTCATATTTAGTACCATTGCCTAAAAATTGCTAAGTAACAATTAAAATTTATAATTGTACCTATTCACCCCCCCCCCTCTAGGTCCATCTCGATCCTTTCAGGGGCTCGTAGTCCTTGCCTTGGAGAAAATCTTAACAACACAGTTACTAAGGCTGATAGGTCTAAAATTCTTCATCTCTTTAGCCTGAGGGGTTTTTGGGATAAGGGTGATAATGAAAAAAAATAAGTTTATAAATGTCAAGGTCCCCACTTTCAAAATCCCTAACCATCCACATAAAGTCATCTTTAAGCAAATCCCAGAAGGTTTGGTAAAATAACAAGGATATACCATCTGGGCCAGGGACTCCACTAGGATATGAACTCATAATGGTCAGTTTGATCTCTTCCTCAAAGAAGGATTTTTCTAAGTTAGCTCTTTCTTCCCCATTGACCATTTCATCTACACACCAGAAATCAGCACCTAAGTGGATGTCTGGTTTGGGTTTAAAGGCAAAAAGATCCTTATAAAAGGAAGTGGCCACATCCAACATATCTTCAGTTGAAGTGACTGGTCCAGATGGACCTATCAATTCAGAAAGATGGTTTTCCCTATGTCTATGATTAGCCAGCGCATGAAAGTAAGCATTCTTACGGTCCTCTTCAAGGATTTTCCTATATCTAGACCTTTGCCAAAGGGCAATTTCCTCTTTCTTCCATATATCATCCAACTCCTTTTTAATAAGTTTCATCCTATCATAGTCAGCAGCAGAAAACTGTTGAGTTTCAAAGAGAACATCCAATAGATCAAACTCCATAAGGAGAGCTTTTTTCTTTTTCTTAAGAGCAGCTTCTACATTAATGACCAACCTTTTATTTTCTTTCTAAGAGCTCTAGTTTTCGTCAGCCAATTATCTATAGAAGAGACTGAAGAAGAAACAGAAGACCAGACTTCACGAACCATTTGGTGAAAATCAGGTTGTGACAGCCACCATTTCTCAAATCTAAACATTTTGGGGTTTAGGACTTTCCTAGCCCCAGTGTCCAAAATCAGGGGGTATGATCACTCCCCACCCAGGGAAGAGCCATACGAGATGATAAAGGGAAGTGAGCATCCGAGTCACATAAGTGAACACTATCAAGTACAACAAAAATATGATTCTCTTTATTATTAGACCAAGTATATCCTCTGTTGGAAACAAGAATTTCCAGTAAACCCCATCTATTAATCTAATCATTGAACATAAAAGTAGTGTGTTGTTTAACTAGGCCACTGCTTTTTCACTCTTCTGACTAAATTAAAATCACCACAGAATAAAATAGGATAAGAAGCAGTATCCAAAATATCATGTAACTCAACAATGAAGTCCATTTTGAATTCAGGGTAGGCAGACCCATAAACTATAACCAAGTGCCAAATAAAACCATCATTGTTATTCTTAACAGTAGCTTTAATAGAAAACCTACTATTAATATAAAGCCAATCACCTCAAATAAATTTCTCTTAAGACCGAAAAGATCCCCCGTCAAAATTAACAGCAGGCAGATAATGCCATTAAAAATTGTTGGCTATATCAATAGCTTTGAGGAAACCCTCGGAAACAATTTCTCTTTCAGTCTCTTGAAACCTAATAAAATCAGGGTTACATTAAGCAATAGTATCACATAGGCACAGAATATTTCCAGGTTGACCAAGACCTCTAATATTCCACACAAGACCTGTCATGATCAATTAATTTTAAAGGGGTGGGATAGGCCACAAGGTCTTACCTTAGTTAGGACAGTGGGAGTCCTCCTCAAATCATCATCAGTGCCCACTGGCTTGAAGAAGCCGCTATCCACTGGAGTCCCAACTAACACATGTTGATCTAGATCTAAGCTATTAGGGAGAACAATCTCAGGATTACTATTGGCAAAGGCCAAGCATCTTTCCTTTTCCCCAACAACTAGGTCATCAATGGTACAATTCTTGTGGTTTTCATCTCCCCCGATGCATAGATCTATTTTACTCATTTGGTCATATAAAATAGCATGATCAGTATTAGAGAAGGATTAACCTTTGAAAGTGACAAGAATCTCCAAATTTTGCTTTCTCTTGTAAGCAGCAGCTTTTCCATAATGTTTATATTGCCATGATCCCTCGTAGCATGTTTTTGTATCAGGATAGGTCCCCATTTGGAGTTATTTCCCGGAGCAGGGTCAGTTTTTTGTGCTTGATTGAGAGACTCCATCAGATATCTCTTCAGAGTAGCAGATTGAAACACTAGAACAACTTCAGGGGAAGAATCCCAACTCCTCCTCATTACCTTCCTCTTCATCAGACTCAGAAAAGTCCACAGATTTTAGGATGTCTTCACAGTACTCCATGTGTCTAGATCTCTCTCCAGATTTTGGTTCACCCACCTCATCAATCATAGAAACAAGTGTGTCACTTACCTCTTGCATAGCAGGGGGGGTAGGGCACTTTGTAGGAGTGAGGATACATGTTCTCCAGAAAGGGAAAATTTTGGGGCGGCTTCATCAGAGGATGTGTCTGTTTTTTATGGTTAGAGACATCACATTCCATGATGAAGTTCTCATGGTCAGAGTCTAAACAGAAGTCAGCAAGTTGTTTTCCTCCACTTTGTTTGAATTTACCGTGTTTAGCAAAATTAGCTTTATCCAACACATCAATAGCTATTTCACCATCTAGGAGATCTTCAGATAAATCATCGGTTTGAGCATTCTCAATTTCTCATTACCATCTTCTTGCCTCTCTTAAACACCTTCCTCTTCTTCATCTGCATCATCTTCAATATCAATGACAAAGTCATCACCACCTACATGTTCAAACCCTTCCACGTTAAAGCCGAGTAGGAACAATTTTGTTTTCATATCAATCAACCTCTCAAAAGGAATCTTAGTAGGATCTCCACGGACAATTTTAACTCTGACATTTTCAAAGAAGATCCTAAACATTCCATTCCAGTCTACATCTGTTAGGACACCAAAGAGAGATGCAAATTTGGGCAAAAACCTTCCAAGTGCACCATTTTGAAGGGATCCCTTCAATTAGCACCCAAGCTTCAATCAGTCCCCCAAAAGGGTCACAAGCACCTTTCCATTCAGTTACAGTAACATACACTTCTTGGGGTAAGTAGAAGACAGGCAATTCTATGAGATCTTCCACTTTCTTCAATGGGGGGAATCTCACTAAGAAAGTCTTGTTAGACATGCCTCTAATTTGCCAAGGCCATTGTCTAGTCTTACAAAAGGTAGCAGTCTGTATACTTAATAACATCTCTTTATCTACTTCACCCTTAAGAATGTTCACCACATCACAGTTTTGGAAGTTCAGCACAGTTGGATTCATTGGCAACAGGCACATCTACATGGTAGAAACCAAGATCTTTTGCCCCACTGTCAAAGAAAGCAGTGGGTTGAACCTTAGACCAAGCAGCACAGTTCTTGACATTGTGATTCTGCTGACAAATGAAACAAGACTTTGGCCTGACGCAGTTACCAACATAGTGGCCAGGGCCTCCATAGTTGAAACAAATCATATCCTTATATCTGGGATCAAGAACCTACTCAATTTCCCCTTCTATAGACTGGGAAGATTGTACCTGGGAGGAAGCAGCCGGCGAAGGTGTATATTTCATAGGCTTTGGGGCATGAATAGGATCCTTGGAGGCAGGAGGAGATGGCTGCTTACGTCCTCCACGGAGGTTTGGTTTCTAGGCAACCAACATCGAAGGGCCGGTTGAGCCAACGCTGGATCCACCAGTTCGTCGATCAGATATCTTCAGGCCACGCTTCACTACTTCTGCAAACGATAAAGATCCGGGGCCCAAACCCTCCCTTGAAACTTTGATGGTTTTTGGAATAGGGTCAAAAGCACAACGGGAAGTAAGATGACAATCCGGGGCAGTAAAGGATCTAGATTCAATCAAGTCTTTCCGGATCCAGCAAATGTACCCAGAAGGGGAGGTCGTTTGGGAGGGAGGGGTGGGGATTGGCGACGGTGGGGAGGGGATGGAATAATCCAAAGCTAGCCAAAGTGCTCCTCAGTATACCCTCGGTCATTTTGCTCACGCGAATGCGTAAGCTAGCAATTCGTTTTCCTAACTGGGTCACGTATTCTGAAGGTGGGACCCACCACGACCTCACAAGGAGTAGGAGATGAACATTGACTTGTCGATAGCTTTTTCGGCAATAGTTTTTTGGCAATTTTTGAATCCGACTCGTCGTTTATCACCGCAAAAGAGGTCCCAGAATCCTTTGGATTACCTGACTCACAAGGGAGAAACCCTCGAATCAATTGCATCGAGTCCACTATCTCATAAAACTGGGGTGTTAATCAAATTTTTGATATCTTTTCTCTGTGACCGAATTTTCAACAAACGAGTACGCAACAATGAATTTAGAGGAATGGAGAGCATACCTCCCTCGCCTGGCCAGGGAGGGGGATCGATGTCTCGTCGCTAGTGTAGGGTGGGTAGAGGCGCCAACCTCTTCACTATCAACGGCGGGGCAGGCGCACCCGAGGCGAAAGGAATTCTAGTGGAATGCTGGCAAGCCCTTCCATCGACGACGGACCAATTTTGAGTTGGGATGGATTCGTCATCTTGAAGAACGCCCACTTCGCCGCTTGGATTGGATCTGGAGACTCTGACTCATGGATCGCCCAGATGATGAGCTCCACATCCATGCATCCCCCATCGCCGACGAAGCGTGCGCGCTCTTCGAAGTTCGCATAGCGGATGATGTAGAGGTGGATGTCCCCCCACTCGTCCCGGTAGGGGAACCGCTCTCGCACCACCCGCCGCATCTCTTGTTGAGCCTCCGGTGAGTTGGCGTCGATCTGATGCCGCGGAGCCATCCCTGGAGGTGGGAGTGCTCAAGGTTCCGCCACCCGTGTCGTCAGCACAAGCCGGCGGATCCGAAGCCCACGACAGCACGCCCCTACCATGAGAGATGTGAGGTGGAGCTTGGGGGCGGGGAGGACTCGAGTTAGTGTGGGGTAGGTGAGGGAGATGAGCCGTGTGGGGATTTTGGCTCGCCCTTAGGAGATGAAATATGAGAGACTCAGATGCATAGCGTCAAGTATGAGATGTAAACGGCCAGGCAGTCACAGTTGGGCACTTGAGGGATTGTATTTCCCTAAGTCGGGTTGTAGACGCTTAGAGCCTCTCCACTCGCACCCCCAATAGGACCCAAGGCCATTTTTCCTCGCAGGCGCTTTAAAAACGGCCCAGACATGCTCAGAAGCCCAAATTTCGCTTGTCAGGGCCGAATTTGGCGCCGGTGGACCCAGGCCGGACCCGACGCGCTGGGTGCCGCCCGGAGTCGTCGGGGAAAACGTTTTGGCGCGAACACCCGGTGGGCCTGCCGAGCCAGCGCCTCAGCGGCATCGTCGTCCTCATCGCCTCGCTTCACGCAGGAATCAAAGTGAAGGCTGCCGCGCCGGTCAGCCTCCACTGATGCCTCACGGGCGGCACAGTGAAGACACGCGTCCCGCTAGCTGCCGCCACGCGTGCCACACGTACACACGCCGGCCGTCCGCTCGCCGCCCACACCCGGCTATAAAAGGTCCCCCTCGCTGGTGAGCTCGCATTCGAACGAAACAAAATCCTCTCCCTCTCGACCTCTCGCCGCCGATGCTTCATCCCTCTTCTCTTCCCACACCGGCGAGCAATGGCCGAGCGCTACCCAGGCGATGCTGCGGCGGCCAACGACTTGCACTAGGACGAGGCGCGCCTCCTCTACGAGCCCGACTACCCAGCCCCGCCAGACCATGCGGGTGATGGGCACCTGGAGGCTCAGCACCGGCGGTGTCCTGGTGCCTCCGCCGCCCACCGGTGCTGATCGCCGGGCCGAAATCGCCCGCATCAGGTCGCCGCTGCCGGCCGAGGTACGCCCCCGACAACACCTCGCTGTGGACGTCATACTTCGAACGACGCCACGCCGAGCAGCTCGAGTCGACCAACGGCGTCGAGCCCCGCGGTCCCCTCAACTCCAGCGGGAGGCGCCAATGGTGGGGCGTACCCAGTCGAACCCTCTAGGCCGTCCTCGACTACATCGAGTCCGGCAACATGCCGCGCCTTGAGTACCCGGCGCCCCCGACCTTCTCTCGCCGCCGCGGCAGCTCCTGGACGCCACGACGAATGGAGACGGCGGCCTCCTCGTGGTCGGGCTCCGGATCGCCTGCCCTTTGGCCCGTCAAGCCGGAGCCGCAAGTGATGTCGCTCTGTCCCGTCAAGCCGGAGCCGCGGGAGATGCCGCTCCGACGCCGCACACGCAGCTCTGCCCTGGTCATCAACGAGGGCGGTGTTCGCCCCTCCCCCCCCCTCTTCCCGCCTCGTCCGGCTGATGATAGAGCCGGGCCTGCTCCCCGTGAAGAAGGAGTACGAGGCCATGGCCGCCGCCGACGCGACAGCCCTCAAGTGGGCGCAGGAGGACTACATCCGCGAGTACATGGCGCGCCAACGCCGCGCCCTCGAGGAGATCTATGCTCGGCGCCGCGGCCATGAGGTGGGCTGCGTCGTCCTCCTCGACGACAGCGACGAGGAGGCGACGTGATCGTCCACCCCCCATCCCCACACGCATCGTCGACGCTGGTCAGGGGTGCAGCAGGGGCGGCGGCGGCACGCAGGACGGCGGCGGCGGCATGCGGGACGGCGTCGGCGGCGACGACAACGGGGCGACTACACCAACATGTACCGGCTGCTCAGCGTGTAGAGGGCGGGCAACGGCGTAGTAGTGGTTTTACTTGCCGTTTAGTTTAAGTCATGTTTACTTTTAGTTTTTTATATAAATATCAATGAAATCGCCTACTTTGACCGAAATTCTGCTGTGTTTGGACGAATTTTGGTCGAATTTCGACCGAGTTTGGTTACAAAAAGCCGGGTCTGGGGACGACATCGGGTCGGCGGCTGGGAAACCGGCCGCCCCCAAGCGGCGATTTTTCATGTCCCCGAGGGGCCAAACTGGCATGACATCAGAAGTGTTTGAAGAAACCTTTCGAGCTGCGAGTACAATTGCATCTACGAGGACGAAGACCTCACGAAGTGGGCAGCGGATCCACGGCCACGAATATCTAGCGCACGGCTTTGCGGCCGGACAAGGTGCCCTTCCCTTTGACTGCGTTGCCACGCATCATCCGCCGGACCACCTTCATGCCCCCAAAGTCCCATTGCCAGGACCACATTTAATGGCCGAGCTCACTCACGTGACGCGGAAATACAGCAACACAGTCCCATGTTCTAGTCAACGAACCCCGAGCTCTTTATTTACTCAAAAACGATGAACGAGACAAGAACAAGATCCAAAACGGAAGCACGTCAAGAGCGTCCATGGATCTTGAATCCAAGAAGCTTCTCGTTGACTAGACTAGGCATGTTTGAGTCCAAGAAGCTTCTTGCACGCCTTGAAGATGTGACCCCTCTTCTTCTTCTTCGCCTCCTTGCTGATCTCGTCGTTGCTCGCCGCGGCGTCTGCCGGCACCTCCGCGGCCTCCGCCTGATGCTTCTTCTGCTCGTCGACCTCCTCGGCGTCGTCGTCGCAGTCGTCCAGGCCGTCGTGGATCCGCCAGTACCCCTCCGAGAGGCTGGACGGCGGCTGCCTCCGCATGGAGAAGGCCCGCCTCACGACCGCCTGGAAGCCGCCGCCGCGGTGGCCGCTGGTGGACTTGCTCCGCTCCACGGCCGCGAACCTCTGGGAGGCTGACGAGAGGTTCCTGACCATGGCCGCCGCGCCGACCGCCGCCCCCTCCCACTTGCCCTCCTTCGCCGTGACCGGGGATGGGGCTGGCTCCGGCTCCCCGCCGCTGGGCGCCGGAGGGGACGAGGCGAGGTTGCGGTACCCGTTCATCCTCCCGCTTCAGTTTCCGCCGCTGCTGCTACCAGTGTACTGATCTGCGGGAGTGGGGCTGTTGGCGTGGAGGTTCTGAGGTAAGGGATTTGTACTGGCGTGCGAGGTGGAGTGGACGCGGCGCGTGCGCGTTGCTCGTCAGCAGCGGCAGTGGAGAATGAGAATGGAGAGCGTGGAGCGTGCTGCGAGTGTGATATCAGCCGGTCCGGCCTTGTCGCGGTGTTGTGTTGGGTTGGGTTTGGGGCGAAATCATGAGCCCTTTCGGTGGGTTCGGGCCCCGCGGGAGCGTCCAATTTGACCGCCACGTCAGGGCTCCGGCCACGGGGTTTCGTGACGCCAATTCGTATCCACGGGAATTGCTACGCTACGATCCAGTGCATATATGGATTCTTTGGCGCCTTGACATGACGTGTTACCAACCAAACTATCACCCTCTTATCTGGCATGAATTCAGGGGCTTGAACGAGCGTCACTCGCTCCCTGGTGCTCGCGGCTAAAGATCAAGTTCAACCGACCCACTATCCTACTCTGTATTATAAACTAAAAAAGGAAAAATAAATTGAGATCCATACAGTGACGGATCCAGAAATTCAACTTTGGGTACTCTGCATGATATTCATGGGCACTAGCACCCACGACATAGTTTTATAGAAGAAGTCCACACGGGGTGAGGCACCTGAAAAATCGACCCGGACGGGGTTCGAACCCTCGTCGCAGGGTGAGCCATTGCCCATCATTGACACTAGGCTACAACCTAGAAAGTATCGATTGTGGCAAAAAAAAACTTTCTCCAACGAACACACCAACATGTTATGCATAATTCGAGAATCAACGATAACCGTTGCATACTCGCCATGTACAATGACTTAAGGACTATAAAAGTACTGATTTTGGCCGAAATAGTCGCTTGAATGGACTCGACAACTGGTGGGCTCTGCAACATTTTGGTACCCGAGTACTCGAGGGAGGCGATGATGAACAGGGGACTTCAAGGCAATCGATGTGAGCTTAGAGCTCAGGCATTGGCAGATAAGGAGCTTCGGGGGCGACGATGGTCCTGGGCGAGTGGCGCGATGTGGACAAAGGGCAAAGAGGGCGACGGGGTACGACATGTGACGGCTAGGGTTGGCTATCATTGGGAATTATTATTTTTACCTTCGTGCCTGATACAGACCAGTATGTACCTTGGGGGTGGCATTCTCAACATAATATTGACGACCTCCATGACTACCGTTTCGAGAAGCTGCACGCGATGTTGGTGGAGTGCAACGTCGAAGGATTCTAAGTTGGCCCTTATCCGGTCAAGGTTTTTTTTAGGGGCTTACCTGGTAAGTTCAAGAACCTAAAAACCTACATCCACCTTACAAATCCAGATAGAGGGAATGTTTTTTTTTTTTGAGAAAAAATAGTGTGGCATATATGGCCATTCGGGCCATCATTTTTAAGGAGTGTGCGTAATTTAC
>LR738711.1:866826966-866920957 GCA_902687465.1 Secale cereale
GCATTTGATCGTCTCAAAAAAAAAAAAAAACTCGTGCATTTGCAGAATATAGCTTCCTAAAAAAACTTGCAGAATATAACACCAACAAGAAAACTCTGCAAATTCGCACGGATAAAAGAGACAACGAACCAGGATTTTTGTTCACATTCTCCTGCGTTTACAATCTGCCGCTGTACAAAAACTGATTGAAACTTTCGACCGCGTGGGATAGTCAGGGTGGCATGTGGGAGCGGCGGTGGTCGTGCGGCGGCCAGTGCATCCCCTCCCTGGGGCACGGAGGCGGCAATGGCGCCGGCTGCGCGAGGTACGTCGGGTACCGCTGCCCCGGCATCAGCACCGACAGGTCCGCTGCCTGCAGCACCGTCTGCGCCTGAAACACGCCAGATTCTAACATCTCAGTTATCTCATCAAGTACGCATTGCGTGGAGCCAGATCAGGATGGTCTTACCATGGGCGGGCTCCGGGGTTTGCCGGGCGAGCGGTGGCCTCGCCGCCGGCGTCGGCCGCGCGGGGAGTCGGCCGGCGCCTGGAAGGCCTGGGGCCTGATGAGGTGCTCGAAGATGGCCATGAGGAGGAAGATGGAGATGAGGATGGCCGTGGCCGCGAAGCCGAAGGAGATGGCGTCCATGGACGTGCCGAAGTCCCTCAGCGTCGTCGCCTCGCCCCTCGCGTCGGCAGCCGCAGCCGGCTCGGACGGCGTCATCGCGGCGTCCCCGGGTGGCCACGGCCTCGACCTCTGCCCGGACTCGCTCATGGCTGCCTCCACCTTGGTCTTCTTCACAGCCAAAACAGTCCCTGCAGATCCATAACATGGCGCTCATAAGCAAATCTGCCGAAGAAATCAGTACAGTTCAACTACAGTAGCTGCACTCCTACCAAATTGATTCTACACTCCTACCAAATTGATTCTACACTGACAGAGTGCTAGTGATCAATTGAACAAAGCTGAAAAACACCCAGAAGCCAGAACCATGTAACACATTGCAGGCAAAAGAGAACTATACTACACTATATACCTTCAGTTGGTTCAGAGTCTTGCTTTGCCTCTGCTGATGGGGTGATGAAGGCTCACTGCTGGCGGCCAAACTCCAGGACTGGAGCGGAAGAAAGAACCTAGAGGAAGCGGAGCAAGCCTGGCTGGAGCCTCTACTTAAAGGGAGGCCAGCCACTGAGCCATCCAAAAGCGAGATCTCAGCTACAGATCCGGTGGTGGCAAATGTGGCGGGAGGAGAAAGAAAACCAGAGGAAAATGCATATGTTTGGAGGAACAAAAAGAGTGCCGCGGGGAAAGGCTGCCACGGCTCCCTATAGAAATAGAAATGCGCAAGATTGGTACAGTACGTACGAAAAATAATCGCGGGATCATGGTGAGTGGCTCCCCACTCCCTCCCATGCACTCTCGAGCCCGTTTGCTGCAGCCCACATGATCCTCCTAAAGACCGGCGTTGGCAGTGAAATGAAATGATTCGTCAGAGTGCTAGCATAGGTATGGCCAAGGGGAAAGCGAAAAGGGACGCGGGGAAAAAGGCCGCGGGGCGTGGAAAGAAGGGAAGTTTTGCGTGGCTTTGGACCTTTGGTGCAGTGCGGATCAGGGACCGATTAGGGTTAGCCTGCGATAGGCATCATGGCTGCTGTCAGGTAAGTGGTGGCATCGTACAGAGATTTATGTTGGTGTTTGATGATTTGGATCACTCGGGCTTCGGCATTGCACTCGTAGTGATTCATAGTGAGCGAGGTTAATTGGGGATCTGACAGTGTTTGACAGTATTGGTTGAGGGAGAGAATTGAAGGAATCACCTACTGATGCTAATGGCTAGCTAGGTGGACTGTTGCCAGTAGCAGAAAAGACGGACAATCCAGTATAGGACAGGCCAATAGCAGTGTCAGTGGAGACTGTGCGAGGCTGCACGCAACGAAGTCCTGGCCCTCGATCCGGGTGAAAAGTACGGAGGGGCGTGCAAGATACTGATCACGGGTGCCCATTCCGACGGGACTGACTATGCATGCAGTAACAAAGAAATCCTCTAGTTGTATTTAGGATCATCTTAGGAAACAGCGGAGATAACTAACCCTCCAAAAGCTGCGTGTCGATGTCAGTGGACTGACTAGTTTAAGCATGTCTTACATGTAACAAGATAACCTAAGCAAGTAAGCAACTGCACAAGTGTAATACATGTACAATTATCCTTCTGACACTGGCAAGTGATGGCCCTCTTGCTTACTTGGGCGATACTACTGCGGGTAGTAAATTAGTAACCGATGATTGATTACACATGCATCAACCGTCTCCTTTCTCAGGTAGCAGTCTCTTCAACTCCTTGTATACAAAACGCGGATCATATATACCTTTGCATGATGCCTTCCTCCTTCCACAAATGATCCTGTCTCCTTGCCTTGAGCATGCATCAACCCAAGCTAATTAAAGAGAGAAGAGAGCGCCATTAGTTTTATCTCAATGCTTGCTTCCAAAGAAAGAACTCGGTACTTGCGAGTTGGGAGTTTGTAGTATTCAATTAGGAGCATCGGCGTACTGTCTGGCGAGGAGGGGAGCACCAGCCGGACCGTGTATTTGAAAACCAAAATTGTGTACGTACACTCACTCGTTTACGATCTAGAACCAACGTGCGTGCAAGAGAGGCGGTGAGAGGGCGATCGAGGGGAGCTAAATTATGAAAGTAAACCACAGATTATACTTGTTGCCCTCGCTTTGTGTCGCAGCCGCTGCCCCTATCCCCTAACCCAAGCAATAACCAGAGATAAGAGGAAACCCTCACCCCCGCATCGCCTCTCTCTGGCGACACGGGGGAACCCCTCCGGCGCCGCCACCTCCCCTCCTCCCTCCACCCCCCACCTCGCCGCCGCCTTAGGAGACCGCCGGCGAAGCTCGGTCTGGAACCAGGGAGGGTGGCGGCGGGGCGTCTCCCTGCGAGGCGCGAGGGCGCATCTGGTGCGCCGGCGCGGTGAGCTTCGTCGGGCACGCGGGCGCGGCTCCGGAGCGGGCTGGCAAGGCTCCGGCGGGGCGTGCTGGCGCGGCGCGGCGGTGGTCTCGCTCCGGCGCGGGCTGGCGCGGCTCCGGCGGTGGGCGGGCGCGCCTATGCGCGGATCTGGCGCTGCGACGAGCGTTGCCGCGGTCCGCGCGGGATGGTGGTGCTCGGCCCGTCAGCGTCTTGGTGGTGCTCCGGCGGCTACTGACGCTGTGGATCTGGCGGATGGCGGGGGGCGGCAGTCCTGGGCGTGCGTGGTTTGGCTCTGGCCGCCATTGGATTCTCTGGATCTGGCTGCTTCGTTGCGGCGTGAGGCTGTTTGGTGGTCTGGTCGGGCTTGGGCTCGGCTGACAGTGTGGCAGCGCCGGGCGAAAGCCCTGCCTCGGACCTCTGGCCGGGGCCGGTGACGGCGACGCCCTCGGGTGCCGCGCTCTTCTTGAAGACGTCGTCGAGGTGTGTTGTCTGCCTGCTCGTGTCTCCGGTCGGTGAGACCAGTGGTGGATGCTTGGTGTGATGGTGGCTTCTACTTGGTCATGGCGTGATGACCTCGTGGGAGGTGTGCGGGTCAGCGAAGGTGCAGTGCGTGAGGGTGTGGTGTTGGGCGGTGCTCCGGGCGAAAGCTTGCCGGGTTTCTTCCTGCAGACGGCATCGGCGTCTGCGGACGTCGTGTCACCTCCTTGGAGGCGCCGTCGTGGAGTCCACCCCCTGCACATCCTCGGTTCCAGCTCTTCGGGTGAAAGCCTAAGGCCTAGTCGGGTCGGGCGATGGCGTCATAATCATCGATTCCTCCTTTGGGGCATCGCCTTGAAGAGCATTGGATCTCGTTTGCACTTTTCTTGGGATGGACGCTCGCAACATTGCGTTTGGTGACTGTCTGTCCGGCAATGTGGATGTTGCGCGACTTCTAGTGTGGCAACGATGGCGGCTTCAGACGGAGTTGGGCGGCTGCTGAGCTTTGGTAGTCGGTCTCATCCGGCGTGTTCGAGGGGTGATCGGGCCTCATTTGTCTTCCTGAAGTCGGAGCTGCAGACGAGGTGCTTCCGCGGCGACGATGACACGAGATGGGTGGTCGGTTCCGGTGCCGGCTCGACGCAGGGCCAGCGCTTTTTCCCCTGCAATGCTCGTCGACAGAGTCGGAGCTGCCTGATCGTCGGCGTGTGCGGTGGACTGTTTGGCATCGACCGACGTAGGCCTCGACGCTTTCTTCGACGACGTGTGTGCGTTCTTGTGTGGGTTGCCAGGTCGCCCTGTGTGCCCTGTGTTTGGCGGGCATGTTGTGACGGTTTTTGCCCGGTAATTAACTGGGCACCTCTCTTCGACTTTTTTAATGAATCGGGCTCTAAAGGACCGCGTTTCAAAAAAAAAAAAAACAAGCAATCATCCAGAGGAAAACAATGTGTTAAAGCAAGAAGAACGAGTAGAAAGCAAAACACAGACGAACAAAACTAATCACTTTGGAATTAATAGGGTTGACAGGGAATGGCCGGCCACGCGACAGCTATGCGACGCAAGCAAAGATGAGGTGATATGAAAAGACTAGACCGGAATCGGATAGACGGATGGAACCAGAGAGAGGAGAACAGAGACTAAGGGCTCCTTTGATTCAAATGATTTGCATAGGAATTTTGAAGGATTAGAATTCTTAGGAATTTTTCTCATGTTGATTGTTTGATTCATAGGATTGAATCCTATAAAAACTTTTCCTAAGGATTTTTTGTACTATTTTTCATAGGATTTCTAGCATCCACTCAAATCTCTTGTAAAAAATCCTTTGTTTTTCCTATGATGCAATCAAACAAACTAAAATCCTACTCACTCCGTCCGAAAATACTTGTTATCAAAATGGACAAAAATGAATGTACCTAGAACTAAAATACATCTAGATACATCTTTTTTTATTCATTTTGATGACAAATATTTCCGGACTGAGGGAGTATATGATTGAGATGAGCATGACATTCCAATCCTACAGTTTTCCTATTCATATGTTTTTACAATCCTGCGAATCAAAGAGGCCCTAATCCATGTGACATGAAGGCTTGATCATACAGTAACAAAGTGTGCTGTGGATGATTGGTTCCAGTCACTTGGTTATTTAGCGGATGATGGTACGTAGCCTAGGGGAGGCGACCTAGAAAGCAGGAATTAGAAAAAGGGGGGAAAGGCCTTTTCCCGAGCTGAAGGTCACATGCATGCATGCATATAGAGGGGCTCACATGTCGAGTGTTTTGATCATTTTGCAAAAAATTAGATACATCTGATCCTGGTTTGAATTTATTTTAGATCTGACCTTTTTCTCTACCACAAAGAGTTGATGGCAGTAGGCTACCGTAAATAATTTTTAAGTATCAAATACAGTGCATGTACTCACCTATCGTTGGGCACTTCGGTGATATAGTTGTACAGGCTACCGCCAGCCTGTTTGACGGCAGGGCTGCACTACGCTGACGTGGATAAGTAGTCTAGCGCCAGGGGCCTCGGCGGTAGGCTGATATATAGTGCGGAGACAAGGGGTGCCTGGCAGCCCCCCCCCCCTATTATCACTGATTTAGGCCTAATGGTAACAATGATTTTTCTTGCTAAAATGGTGTTTTTTGATGGATTGGCCCGCCCCAACAAGCTTTAACCAGGCCTCCCTTGTCCGATTTTTTTGACTCCGCTATCGACCCCGACTGTAGGAAAAGAGTCATATCATGATTTTTTTTCGAATCAGGATCAAATCTTGCTAAACTTTTGCAAAAGGATCAAAACACTAAATTTGGCCTCATATGTCTCCTTCCTCCTAGTTCACGCCTCTGCAAGAGAAACCGATTAGGGCAACTCGGCTCAAATCAAATGTTTGGGATGATCCCGTGTGATTGTTAGCTCTTTGCAAAGATGGTAACACTGTACTGCTACTTCAGGCTAGAAAAAATGATACTCTTGGTATGATAAAAAGTCTACTGAAAATGATGTTTGTTTAGGTAACAGAAAATGATGTACATTGACTGTTCTTTAGCACATGGTGTATTCAAGCCTTGGGCCGTTCGGTGTAGAATGAAATATGTTTGTTTTAACACGATGGCCCAGTACTCTCTCTCTCTCAACTTGGGCTGTGCAATGACTCCAACCCACTCACGGCCGGCCAATCCGGCAGCAAAACACTCGTTTTGTTTGTTTATTAGGCAATTCCAACACACGACCCCAAATCGTACGCCCGCGTCTGTTTGAGGGTAAACGGACACAAACAGTGACCCAACGCGCGGGAGCAAACGAACAAATATCCATTTTCGATGCGCTTTCGGTCCATTCCCGACATAAATTTGGGCCGCGTTTGCGGACGAACGGACACGCGTGGACGAGCGCGATGCGTGACCTTGTCCGCCCCTGGCCTACCTGTCGGTCAAATAACCCCTTTTCTTCCTCCCCTTTCCTCGCTCCGCCCTCGGCCCCTCGCAATCGCCGCTGCCACGCCCGTCGCTCACCTTGCTTTGCTTGTCGGTGGAACAACCCCATTTCTTCCTCCCGTGTCGTCGCTCCGCCCTCCTCCCGCGGTCGTCCACCTTCCTGCCTACCAATGGGCTCGATGTGCCCTTTCGAGTCGCGTCTCCACCACGACCGCAAGGTGTTCGATACTTTGCTCGCAAGGTACTATGGGTAGCGGAGATGAGTACTTCTTTCACTACTTCATTTCTTCATCGGATGATTCGTCCTCGGACGATGAGGACATAGTGGTGGCAACATTGGTCGTCCATGACCACATCAGTAGGATGCAACCTCAGTTTAGGGGATCAGTCCTCGGCCATGAACAAACCGCATCAATTTCATCGCCGCTTCCGAATGAGGAGGCATGTGTTCAATTGTATTCAGGAAGGAGTGGTTGCATATGACCCATACTTTGAATGCAAAGAGGACGCCCTTGGCAAGCTTGGCTTCTCTTCTTACCAGAAATGCACTGCGGCTATTCGCATGCTTGCATATGGAATTTCCCCGTGATCTTGTGGATGAGTATGTGCGTATAGGTGAGTCTACATGTCTCCTCTCAATGTATAGTTTCTGCAAGGCCGTGGTGGCAGTGTTCGGTCCTGAATACCTGAGAGAACCAAATGTCGCTGATACAGAGAGTTTGTCGACGATTAATGCCAAGAGGGGCTTCTCGGGCATGCTTGGTAGTATTGATTGTATGCACTCGAAGTGGAAGAACTGTCCATTTGCTTGGCACGGGCAATACAAGGAACATGTGAAAGGTGCCACAGTCATACTTGAAGTTATGGCTTCACAAGGTCTGTGGATATGGCATTCTTTATTCGCCATGGCTGGTTCTCACAATGATATTAGCGTTCTTCAGCATTCTCCAGTGTTTGCAAGGCTTGCAGAAGGCCACTGCCCAGAGGTCAACTTTAAGATCAATGGATGCCATTAGAACAAGGAATATTACCTAGCTGATGGTATCTATTCCCAGTGGTCCACTCTTGTGAAGACCATATCTAATCCGCAAGGAAAGAAGAAACATAGGTTTGCCCAAATGCTGGAGAGTCTTAGGAAAGATGCGGAGCGTGTATTTGGTGTGCTTCAGTCTTGATGAGGTATTGTTCAAAACCATGTATTGACATGGATCACTCAGATGCTTTGGGAGGTAATGACTACTTGTGTGATCATGCACAACATGATCGTTCAGGATGAGCATGATGGCTGGATCTACGACCAAGGGTTTGATTTCAAGGGTGAGAATGTTGAGCCTAAGCACCCACCTCCTAGAACCTTTGAAATATTTTGTCCAAATTCATCTTGAGATGCGTGATCCGAACACTCATACGCAGCTGCAAGATGACTTGGTTGAGCACATGTGGAATCACATTGGCAATTAGTAGATCTATTGGTTTAATCTCTTTTCGTGTGCACAAACTTTGAGTGGTTTTGTAAGAATATTGATATTTTTGAAATTTTAATTGAATTATAATAAAAGACTATTTTGAACATGTTGTTATGTTTGATTTAAACTATTTTTGTTATGCTTGATTTTATTGTACTTGGCCTCCGACGGACGAGATGGGGCAGAAGATGCGGCTGCGCGTTGGGCGCCCCGCCATCGCAAACACAAATCCGGACGGACACGACCCCATTGCCACCCCCAAATGGGTGAAATCCGGATAAAATGGATGTTCGTCTGGGGTCGTGCGTTGGAGTTGGCCTTAGTCCCGCATTTCCTAGCGAGGTAGAGCACAACAAGTATATAACCCACGCGCTACCGGCAGACTTGTCCCTTCGGGGACGCCAGATTAAATTGTACCTGTTTATCGTGGCATGGGCATGCGCGCATAAGGATGACTTTTACTCCACATGAATTTTATAGAAAGGTCCTCATAGTTCTCATTTCCTTGTTCCTTCGAGGACGTCAGATAAAATTGAAACTATTTATCGTCCCATGGCTATGCGCACATAAGGATGACTTGCCAGTTTTACAAACTCCACACGAATTTTACAAAAAAGTCCTCATAGTTCTCATTTCCTTGTCCCTTTGGGGACGCCGGATAAAATTGAAACTGTTTATCATGGCATGGCCATGCACACATAAGGATTACTTGCCAGTTTTTCATACTCCACACGGATTTTACAAAAATGTCCTCATAGTTCTCATTTCCTTGTCCCTTCAGGGACGCCAGATAAAATTGAAATTATTTATCGTGGCATGGCCATGCACGCATAAGGATGACTTGCCAGTTTTTCGTACTCCACACGAATTTTATGGAAATGTCCTCATAGTTCTCATTTCCTTGTCCCTTGAGGGACGCCATATAAAACGGAAATTGTTATCCTGGCATGGGCATGCGCGCATAAGGATGACTTGCCAGTTTTTCGTACTCCACACAAATTTTACAGAAAGGTCCTCATAGTTCTCATTTCCAAGTTTTGAGATCCAAATTTTTTGGATTTCATGCGCCATCTTTTCAGCCCCTCGCGTATACTTCTATTTTTATTGACAGGTACGGTCCTCATAATTTTCCATCCTTTGCTCGGTTAATTAGACCATAGATATACAATGTAGTGTCTCACTTTATCCGGATGCCACTTGATGACTCTACCATGGTTGCCTCCATCGTGTGTGAACAAAGCATGAACTTCAATCCCCTAATTTCAAAACATGACTAAGGAAATTAAATTAAGTAAAAAAAAGATTTTTCAGTGATGTTTATTTATTATTTTTATACGCAAATAGTAGTGGAATTCCCTACTTCGTAATTTTCATTAATAAAAGGTAGAAAATGGAAGGACAGTACAAAGTTACATAATTAGACGACATATATATTCTAGTGGTCGAACATCAACTGTGTTTAACATATACCTTAAGGATTTGCATGCACATTAGACAACATTGCCAAGTTTTTTTTACCATTAAATCACTTCTTTTTCTCTCCTTTCGAAGCTGAGGCGGCGACAAGTTGCTCCTCTTTGACTCCATATCATGGTTTTGTCACCTTCGTGGTACGTAGTGACTTGCTTCACAATCAAGTAGTTCTCAAAGCCCCTTAAGTCAACAACAAAGATAATTAATAGGATACCAACTTGCAGTTTGTGAACCGTAGCACTATAGAAGTAAGAGCAAGTACAATAAGCTTAGGCTGGTCGTAATGGTAATATCATAGCTAGTATCATGCATGCCAACTAGACAATTTTGATGAGGTGTCATAGAATTAAATGAAGAAAGAAATGGTTGGGTATCATATCATGATACCGTATCATAATAAATGATATAGTAGTATATGTCATGCATGTCAATAAATAGAATACTACTTGATACTAATATATGATACTATGCATTAGGGAGGTAGTATCATACACTATTATCATATGCCTGATACTAGTATATGATACTCCCATTACAACCAACCTTATGTGACCGGGCTATAAGAGTTAAAATATTATATTTCTATTGACATGGAGGTGAGAGAAGAGAAGTCGGCTACAGAATAAGAGCCAGCTGCAACACGTGCTCCTAGGCACTACTAGTATGTGAGAGTGAGACGTTGGTCATACATTAATAAAGTAGCATATCCTTACATCTAACTATTGTACGTGCTGGCTATAACATTGACTATAGATGACATGGCAACATTGTATAGCCATCAGCTGGTTATACCATTAACCATGCTCTAACTCATCATACTCCCTGCTCCCGGTGAAAATCAATCGTGTTCCCTCCCAATGGAGCATGCAACATATACGTCACTCCTTAATGTAATAATAAATCATCAATTTATGGTTATTCAGAGAAGCATGTAGCATGCTGCAAATATATCATAAATCTTGTCCAAAGCAACAATCTCTAACATACAACCATATCTAGTTCGATTGCAATAAAAAATAGTGCTCGTGTTTCCAACAACAAATGTTAACAGCTCTAGTTATATTACTCTGAATCGACATATCGCATGGAGTTCATGAAATATATTTTACAGTTAATGGCCCATCCAAGTTAAGCACATGTATAGACATCACCAGAGCAATGTAAAGGTCGTACTGGGATAATCACAAGTTTTCAACATATCACCTTGAGAAAATATCAGTATAAATACTCTAAGGGAACGCCTTGTACTCAGTGATAAGGCACTCAATTTCTATTAATAACTTATTAACTGGCAATATAACTTGTTCATACGCGAAAAAACTTCTCATGGAAATTAACACAAGCTATGTAGCTATTGCATGTGTGCTCTCCTATATAACTACTTTGTAAATGCACATGGAGGACATTTACTGCAAAATCATCAGAAGTAGTCGTGAATCATGATGGTTCAGTGGAAGTACCTAAGAAGTTTACTGATAAATTATATGGCCTAGTAAATGATCTAACCATGAAAAATTTTTCAACGCATGTGAATTCAGAATGCCATACCCTATCCAACTCGAGTTCAAGCATTCACTCAATATTCAGTATAAAACCTTTACATATGAATCTAGATTCGGGTCAAACAAAAAGGGTTGAGTAAGACAAAAACGAACTCCAAACTCAATGATCGAAACTGAATGCCCATGCTTAGTTATCCATTATTTATCTTGGACACGAGCAAACAATTTGTCATGTGATGTCATATATTTTCAAAGCAAGACTAATCCCCGACAAAATCAGATCAGGTACAAAGAATATCAGTATCACATTAATTAACTCAGTGACGTTATTAACCCAAAAAATCTGGGTGTGTACTTGTCCAACAAATAACCTAAGAAATGATTTCAAAGGGGTATTGAAATCTGGTGTCCTACAAAAAAAGTAAGTAGATGTTGCAAAAAGGTCATCGTATCTGGAAAATGATCTGTATTGCATCACATTCTGAGATGCTAAAATTGGAATGACTAACAATGATTTGAAACATCCTACACTGATTGAAAGAATCAGATAACTATGGAAGCCACAGATAGAAAGAACATAGCAGCTGGAAACTTCTAAATGATGGTTTGAAACAATAAGAAAAGTGCTTACACATAGCCCGATAAATCACATCTCCCCCTCGATGAAAATTCAGAAGTATGTGTATGCATGTTTAATTAGAATAGATCCTATTCAAGAATAACAATCGTTCACAAAGCAAGCATGAATTCACTGACTCAAATAGTGACAGATCCATCGTTGTAAGATTGATCCACGTGTATTGAACAGTTTGGAGAAGGCATCTCCAACCTTCACTTTTTTAATAATGGGGACAACCCGATAGCAGGCATTGGGAGCACTCCTAGGCGACTCCTAGGCGATTTTGCGCCGGCGGCCACCTCTCCTGCCGACGGCCACTCCGGACACGGCAGCCACATCCAAAGATGGCTCCTTTTGCCCTCAACTTTGATCGTGGCAGAAAGTTTCAAGAGGATATGAGAACCAAGTTTGGTCATCCCGTGGTGTTCTCCCCTGGCTTTCGTCAACAAGAGTTCACCTTGGTGGTTTCCTTCTGCCGCGCATCCTTCAAACTAGATGTGCACACGGTTAGTATCGCTCTCCTGGCTATGTTTGGAGGTTATGCCCAAGGTTTTCGGGTTCGTTTCTTGAAAGATAGAACTTTCAAGTTCTCAGTGGCCTCTAAGTCTGTTGGTTTTGAGATTTACAACAATGGTAGAATTGCTGAACAAGACTTTGAGGTTGTTTTTAGTTTGTGGAATTTTGGTGGACCGAATTGGTTTAGGGAAGAACAAGTTGACTACAAAGATCTAGATGAGGAATGGACCTTGGTGGGTAGAAAGGGAAAGGCTGTCGTTGACAACTCCTGCGATCGCCGGAGTTACAGCACGGTGGTCAGAAACGGCCGATCCGTTTTTGAGCGGTTATCGGGTCCCATTCATTCTATTGACAATCAGCGGCAAGCATTGAATTGCACCTCACATAATTCGGAGGGTTATGAGTCGTCTAAGCAGCCGCTAACTCCGCAACGGTCATTTTCTCGTGCGAACGTTGTGTGTTTTGCATGCGGCGAGCAAGGTCACTTCGCACGTAACTGCATGGCCCAAAAGCTCCCTGGGCTTTGGCCTTTTCTCAAATTTTCTTCGTTCGCAAGCCCACCCGCAACGGCTTGGGAGGATGGTGAGGTGGAGGCCTGGTTTAAATGTGTCGGCCCAGCTCAACCGATCAGGCAAGCCTCGTCATTTACGGAGTTGGTCGAGGGCTTATTTCCAAATTTTCATCCGAGAACACAGGCTGCCTTCTCGTATTCCTCTGTTCTTACCAACTCTGTCCATTCCACTCATCCTGCCTCGGCTAGCTCGCCGTCTTCTTCATCTCCGCCGGAGTGGTCCTTGGTGACAGTTCCTTCAGTAGCATCATCATCGACCATGGCCAACATTCCCATCGACCCGGCTCCTTTCGTTCCCCATGGGTTTGAGATTTTCGAGGTGGAGGGGCGTACTGGTGTTTCGAGGGCCATTCTGATGCATCGACCCCGAAGGCACGAGGACTGGGCGATTGCAACCATTCAGCCGCACCCCAATGAGGTATTTTTTCCCAACGTCCGAGATGTTCTTGAAGAGTTCTTTCAAGAAGTTCAAGCAGTGGGGTTCAGAGAAATACAACCTTGTCCGTTCGGAGAAGCATTTGTTCAGTTTAGGCATGTCAGAGACAGAGACCGTCTCATCAGGCAGAGTCCGCATGTCTTTGGAGACGTTTTTGTATCATTCTCTAAGCATAACCAAGGTAGGAACTGGCGTAGGCTGCAGCTCAACAGGATTGTTTGGCTGCTGTTTGTGGGGTGTTCCTTTCGACCACTTCAATACTGAAGATATTGCAGCTGCAGTTGCTCCGTGGGGCATAATTATCAGTTGGGAGAGAGAGGATGCCCTCAAGGGGAGAATCCTGGTGAAGGCCAGAGTTACGGATCTTATTGACATTCCCAAGAGCATAAGGTGGTCTGAAGGGGAGAACTTTGAGGAGGAGTCTTGGACCTCTTCGGTGGAGATCCTTCTGGAGGAAATGCTGGGAGGTGGTCCAGCTGATGAAGATCCTATTCCACCTCCTGGAGTGGATCCTCATCCTATTCCACAACATGCAAACGATTTCCCTGGCTTCCACCCAGCCCCAATCAACAATGTACCTGCTCAGCAAGAGAACTGGGATGATTGGGAAGAACAGGAAGAAGAAGGACATTGGGCTTTTCCCCTAGCTAATAACCCTCAAAACCTCCTTCCTCAACCACAAGTAGAGATCCCTATCTTGCAAGAGGATGGTGCTCCTAATAGCAGTATTACCACTATAGTGTCTCTCTCAGATGGGTTTTGGTCCAACACTAACACTGCCAGTGAGGAGGTTAACCAAGGTGCTCAGCTAAACCCTTTGGGCTTGGGACTTCAAAATATCCTGAATGCCTACCAGGAAGATGGGGATGAGGAGAGCCTTGGGCAAAACAATGAGGCTGTCATAGTTCCTACTGTTTCTGAAGGTTTTATTGGGGCAGAGGAGCCTCATGTTCAGCCTGAGGACAATATCAATGCCCATGTTGAGGAGAATGAAAAGAACTCTTCTTCGGACAACCAGCAAAATGTTGGCCCTATGGACTCTGGAAATGTGGATGCTACTGTTCTGTCACAAGGAATTCAGGTTGCTCAAAGTTCAGAGAACAGTTTGGATTTTAAAGATAAAGTTGAAGCCCCAATGGCTCTGATTGCCACCTCCACAGGTGAATCAAGTAAAGGTATGGATAGTTTACATGCACCAATTTCACCTTCTTTGGAGTTCTTTGAACTAGCTCAAAATCATGCATTGGATATTATTGATGGTGCTCATTTGATTTCTGAGGAAGGCCTATACCTGTGGATTCAGCACTTTGCTCCAGCTACCCAGGGAGAAGCAAACACTTTCAAAATTGACATTCCTGTAAGTTGGTTTAACTTCATTATTCATCTGCTACTCACTCCTGACAAATTTGGTTGGGTGATGCACTTGTTGAAATCTGAGCTGTGGAAAATGCTGACTGCCAACTGTGATAATGAACAGACTATTTTATTCCATATACATGACAAACCTGTTACCTCACAGGCTTCAAGTTGCAAAGAAATAATGCTGGGTATGGGAAAAGAAAATGAGGGTATAAGCCCTGCTGCTCACTCTTCAAGTGGAGCTGGAAGTCCACTAAAGCATGTGTCCCCCAACAAAGACACTCAGTTACCTCTAGGGGAAGCTGTTTCAAGGAAAAGAAGGGACAAAGAGCCACTTGTGGAGACCCAGGTGAGAAGAAGTGATAGAATTAAGAAAGATAACAATGGGTATAGGGGGAAATCTTGTGATACTAGCTCTTGCTTACCTTGTAATGCTATTCCACCACTTGTGCACAACAAAGTGGTCAAAAATTTGACTAAAACTTTTTGCAAGGTATTTGAGGATGAGGCACAGGACATGATTTCTAAGAGACCCAAGAAGAAGGGCCAGGAAGATGTGGCCAAGGTCCCTAAGGTCACTGGAGATACAACATCTTAGAAGTGCCATGATAAACAGACCAACATTTAATAGTATCAGGAATATTTTGAGATAGGATAGCATGTTAGTGGAATGTATGATGTCTGGTTTGCCTGATGTAAGCAGAACATGTTCAATGTCTGTAATGAATATTTGGTGTCCTCTTTTGTCAACTGCAATGATGATATCCTTATCTTTGTTCTAGAGTTGTGGTTACCATGGAGTGTTTGATATTATTGCCCCTCACAATAGGTCTGTGGTGTTTCATATATTCCTAAGGATATTTGTCACCTCAATTGTGCTGGATCTAATTCAAACAAAATCTATGTACTTCATAAATATGGCAACATACCAGGAGATGGAGCCTGGTATCATAATTTCCCCAAAGTTAGTTTACCATGAGTAGAAACAGATCCTGGAATATCTTAAACTGGAACATTAGGGGCTTAAATTCTTCTCATAAATGGCTGGCCATTAGGCAGAAGATAGAGGAAAGTGCTGCTGGTATTTTGTGTATCCAAGAAACTAAGAGGCAAGTTTTTGACCTGGCATATATCCATAACTTTTGTCCTCAGAGATTCAACAAATTTGAATTCCTGCCTTCTATTGGGGCATCTGGAAGGATTTTAACTGCTTGAAATGAGGCTCTTTTTAAAGGTCAATTGCTCTTTCAGAATAAGTTTTCACTCTCCATACAGTTTACTTGTACTTCAACTAATAAACCCTGGATCCTCACAAACATCTATGGGCCTTGTAACCTTGAAGACAAATTGGAATTTATTGAGTGGTTTACAAATATTCAAATGCCAGATGATGCTGATTGGATAGTTATGGGGGACTTCAACTTCATCAGGTCACCTGAGGACAGAAATAGGCCTGGTCGTGATATTAATCAGATGCTACTTTTCAATGAGGCCATTAGCAACTTGGGTTTAATTGAGCTACCACTAAAAGGAAGACAATTTAGTTGGAGCAATATGCAACAAAGTCCTCTTCTTGAAAAACTAGATTGGTTTTTTACATCTGCTGAATGGATGACCTCTTATCCTGATACAACTGCTCTGCCACTTGCAAAACCAATATCTGACCATTTGCCTTGTGTAATTAAAATTGGTACATCTATTCCTAAGTCAGGGATTTTTAGATTTGAAAATTATTGGTTGAAGCATTCTTCTTTCAAAGATATTATGCAGACTGTATGGAACATTCCTGTTGGCTATTCTGATCCAGCTAAGAAAATCAATGCTAAATTCAAGAACTTGAGAAGAGCACTAAAACTATGGGCAAAAAATGTGTCTTGTCTTCAAAAGCAAATTCAAGAGTTGAATGAATGTATATTCCTATGGGACTTCTTGGAGGAATTCATAGACCTTTCTATTTATGAGCATAACTGCAGAGAGTGTTTGAAGCAAACTCTATTAACTGTCCTCAATAATCAGAAGATTTATTGGAAGCAAAGAGGTAAAATCAAAGGGGTAAAATTTGGGGATGAAAATACCAAATTCTTCCATACAAAGGCTTCCATTAATCACAGGCACAATAAAATTGCAATGCTCATGAATGAGGACCAAGTGGAAATCTCAGATCATGAAGGGAAGGCTGCAATTCTTTGGGAAGCTTTCAAGAAGAGGATGGGGCAATCAAATGGCCATACAATGCACTTCAATTTACAGGACCTGTATGACAACAGAGTGGATCCACAAATGTCACAAGACCTTGAGAGACCTTTCTCTCAGGAAGAAATTGAAGAGGTAGTTAAAAACCTACCCACAGACAAATCTCCATGCCCTGATGGTTTTAACAATGAATTTCTCAAAGCTTGCTGGGACATTATCAAACATGATGTTACTGAGCTTATCTTGGCCTTTCATGCTGGTAATGTGAATTTGGAAAGCATTAACTCTTCATATATCACACTTATTCCAAAAAAGGAGGTACATATATCCCCTAATGATTTTCGACCAATCTCACTGCTGAATGGGGTGCTCAAAATCATTACTAAACTGCTGGCCAACAGATTACAAAAAAATATTCTCAAGCTTGTTCATATTAACCAGTATGGATTCTTAAAGAACGGAGTAATTCAAGACTGTTTGGGATGGGCATATGAATATATACATCAATGCCATAAGTCAAAAGAAGAGCTTCTTGTTATCAAACTAGATTTTGAAAAGGCTTTTGACACTATTGAGCATCAGGCTATTATTGATATACTAAGGGCCAAGGGATTTGGTGAGAAATGGATAACCTGGATTAACATGTTACTAAATTCTGCATCCTCTGCTGTAATGCTAAATGGGGTGCCAGGGAAAAAGTTCTACTGTAAAAGAGGAGTAAGGCAAGGAGATCCACTTTCACCTCTTTTATTTATATTGGCTGCTGATCTACTTCAATCTATTTTAAATAAAGCCATGACTAGGGATCTAATAACACCTCCACTACAAGTGACATCATGCCCAGACTTCCCTATTATACAATATGCAGATGATACCCTTGTCATTTTACAAGCAAATGCTAAACAGCTTGTCTGCCTCAAAGCCCTTCTAAACACATTTGCAGATGCCACATGCCTTAGAGTTAACTATGGGAAATCAATCATGGTGCCACTAAATATTGCAGAAGACAGGGTAGAGATTTTCACTAACACTCTAAACTGTACCAGAGGAAATTTTCCATTCACATACTTAGGGGTACCTATGGGCATTTATAAGCCAACTGTTGAGCAGTGTTTGCCAATAGTGAACAGAATTGCTAAGAGAATTACTGGAATTTCCACTTTCATGACTCAGGCAGGGAAGATTTTATTGGTCACATCTCTGCTGGCTTCTTTAGCTGTTTACTTCATGTGCTGCCTGGACATTCCCATTACTATCAAACACCAGATCATCAAATACCTAAGGCACTGTCTATGGAGGAGTCCTGACTTGGAAGATAGGAGACCAGCTATGGTGGCTTGGCACACAGTTTGCAGACCCAAAAATCAAGGTGGCTTGGGAGTTCTAGATATATTCACTCATAATAAAACTCTGCTTATGAAGAACCTTCACAAGTTTTACAATAGACATGACATCCCTTGGGTCAATTTAATTTTGGAAACATATTACAGCAATGGGAAACTCCCAGGAGATCAAAAAGTGGGCTCATTTTGGTGGAAATCCAATCTTGCACTCATTGATCAGTTTAAAGCTATAGCAAGGTGCAATGTGGGGGATGGTAAATCTACTTTGTTCTGGGATGATATGTGGGATCAATTCATCCTCAAACACAAGTTTGATCATCTCTATTCATTTGTTAGAAATCCACAGACAAGTGTTCAACAAGTACTCAACACTGATTATCTTCAAGATTTATTCCATCTGCCTCTAACTGCACAAGCTTATGATGAGTTCCTTCAAATGGAGGACATGTGCATAACCATGAGGCTATCAGAATATTTGGATGCTATAGATACTTGGAGTTACATATGGGGCAATGAAGCATACTCTTCAATTAAAGCTTATAATGTGCTAATTGGGCACAAACACACCCCACCACACTTTTCATGGATCTGGAAAAGCTCCTGTCAACCAAAACACAAAGTTTTTTTCTGGATGCTCCTACATGACAGAGTAAACACAAGGAATTTACTAAGGAGGAAAAACTTTGAATTGGAATTTTACAATTGTGCAGTGAGAGAATGTCCTCAAGAGGAAACCCTTCATCATCTCTTTTGGGGTTGTCCTTTTGCCAAAAGGTGTTGGAACTTTATCTGTCCCTCAAGAACACCAAACTTGTCAGTACTGGAAGCTTTTCAGGACCTAAAAGACAAACTCAGATACCCTTTCTTTATGGAGATTATCATCTTGGGATCATGGGCCATCTGGATATCCAGAAACAACAAAATATTTGAAGGAATAACTCCTTCCTTTCAAGGCTGGAAACATATTTTTACTGAGGAACTAAAGCTGCTGAAACTCAGAATCAAGAAGAAATATGAAGTGCAATTCTCTGCTTGGCTGGATTCTATGTTGTAATTTCTTTGATACTCCATGTTTCCCTGTTCTTCTTCTTTTTAGGCTTTAGTGTTAGTCCTTTAGCTTTTGTTTTTTTTTTAGTAGTTTCTTCTTGTAGTTGGGCTTAGCTCAAGCCCAACAGACCTATGTTTTATTTATTTATAAAAGCTGCAGTGGGGTTTTTACCCTACTGTTCATAGTTCAAAAAAGGCATCTCCAACAATATTAACTTTCCAGATTTCACTTATTTGACTAATTTGGTGTCAGGCTACAACATCCCCTGCTTCCCCTTGTTCCAGTGTGCCTGAAGAGACCAAAGCCGTTGATCATCCATCCGACGGCTCACCACTTGTCGTAATGGTTCACAACATAGGATCGATCCCCATCCCTTGAAGCTTCATTGGACGGTCCTCATCCTACTCCGCATCGCTGTTCACTTTCTGAAAAGTGGGTTTACCTTTTTGTTGCTGCTTTCCTTCAGCTAGCGTTGTAATGGCTATATAGCCACCCTTTCTCTTCCCTTTGGGGCAGGATATTGTAATTGGGTTGAACCCTAAGGCCGCCTGTGGCGTGCTGACTACTTTCCCCTTTCCATAGGCAATAAAAACCCTAGCTTAATTCCCCAATTTCCTCTGAAACTGTGATGTTCTAGTGTTAAATTCAGTAATTCCTCATCTAGTTCATGACAATTGGTATCAGAGGCCAGTCCTTCCTTGGCGGCGGTGTTGATTTTGGCGGTGTGAGGTTGGTTTCGGCTATAAAATCCCTATCTCCCCTCAAATCCAGCGGTGGCGAATTCAGGAGGCAGCCGGAGTGGCAGCGTTCGGGTACAGTAGGAGTTACAGTATGGTTGCCTGAGCTTATTCCTCGGGTGGTAAAACCCCAGCTCTTGTGGTATGATCGTGTACCATCCGAGGCGGGCGTAGGTGGCGGCTCAGGCGGCGATGATTGCTGGATCAACATCACTCCCTCCCAGCCCACCCATGTTCTTGTTTGGGTCCTCTGCGGGAGCAAGAAGCCATGACAGGACCGCCAGAGCCTTCAACAACGGCGGATCTGCAACTGCAGTCGCTAGAGCTAGACATCAAGGCGTTGCAGCACGACAGAGAGCAAGATCGCAAGGAATTCCAGGAATTTCACGCTATGGTCAATAGGAATTTTGTTACTATGCAAACAAACTTTGATAAGATCCAGGCACATTTCCGAAGGTTGTTGCTTGAACGAGAGCAGGAAGAACAGACAGTGGACCAATCGAAGCAGGGCAGTGCACAGAACAAGGCACCAGAAGTACACACTCATGTGATCCTGTTAGGCCGGCCAAAGCAATTTTTGCCCAACACCCCTCCTACATGAGTTGGAGAGGAAAAAGAACAACAAGTAGTAAGAGGATCAGCAGTTCTGAAAGATCACACTCGCAAGGAGCTGAATTTAGATGGAACACCAAAGATGCCATATAGACATCCCTGTTTTGGTAGCAATAAGGAAGTGGCTCCTACAACTGTAACATGTGCAGCACAGCAACCACATCCGCCTATGCTGGTAGATGATGCTAACATGGAGGAATGGCAAAATGGACATAGACAGAGGCAATATTCACCTAGTGATAACAGAAGAACTGTATTGACAGTATAACCAGCAAAGCTGAATATTTCTGAGTTTGAGGGAAATGACCCCGAGTAATGGATTCATAACTTGGAGCAGTAGTTTGCTGTAGCTAGAACCCCAATTGAGCACGGAACTGAGTTAGTTGTGTCATATCTGAAGGTCCCTGGTGTACAATGGTGGAGGGGCATTGGTTATGCTACCAGTAATGTGCCTTGGCACAAATTATGTTCTTATCTGTCTAAGATATTTGCTACAAAACCAGTGTGCGACGTGGTGAGCTCCTTTCATGGAGCACAACAAACTTTTACAGTGGCTGTCTATGTGGAGAAGTTTGAACAATGGATGAATATCATCAGGAGAGAAAATCCTGGTATACCTGATGATTATTATGTCACTAGCTTTGTGTCTGGGCCGACTCCTTACATCAAAAGCCATGTGGAGTGTTTCAAGCCTAAAGATATGCAAACTATTGTATGGTATGCTAGAAGAATGGAAAAGTGTCACACCCTGCATTTGTAACATGGCTATTGCATTAATAAAGCATGAAAATTTGGACCAACAAAAACTTTTTGCATCATTTGGCTTTTATTTGGAGTTGGTTTTTCTCTCTGTGATTTCAAGTGCTCTTTAAAGTCAGCATAGCCTCACCTACTATACTTCATCTCCTTGCTCCAAGTTTCTGCCCAATGATCATACCATGTGTATAGAACAGTGTAGTATTTTCTTATAAAAATAAATTGGCAAAATAGTATTTTCAAAAATAGTTTTCCAAAAACCCCTGAATTGAGATTTGCACTACAAATACTTGATTTGGGGTGTGAATTTTTTTAAAAGGTATATTTGATTCCTATTAGGTATAGGACTCCCATAAACCACAAAAGTATAATTTTAAAAGTTATTTTCCTATTTTATTTAAAGGCTTTTTCTTTAGGCCAGAAATGGTCTTTAATAGGTGAAAATTATTTAAATGTTTCAAAAATATTTGAGAAAATTCAGGGAGACTCATAGGACATATATTGTCCATATATAAGAGTTTCAACACATAGTCATGTTCAAAAAATTGGGGAAATCCCTCAAAAACCCTTTCTGGATATTTCAAGCTTTTGAAATATTCACAAAGGAAATATTCTCTGAACATTCTAGGAAAATTCTAGCAAGTCACATACTCATAATAAGATTACCTTGCAAAGTTTCAGCTCAATCCAAATTGTTTTGGGTCACAAAAGTGCCCGAAAACCATTTCTGTCCAGATTCAAATTTGAGCAACTTTACATTACCAATTTGTTCCAAATGTCCCCAAACTTTGTGGACATGTTCACAACCCCAAATGATGACACTACACAAAGTGGTGCATCAAGGGGAATGGATTTGCATGACTAGATCTTGATAAAAGCATTTTTGTTGATTTCTAGGGTTTACAAAAGTTGCATTGGCAACTTTGCCCAAATGAGCTGCAATTTGGTGGAAGGGCCTAATTATATGTGCCATTTCATCCTGTGGAGTATCATGCCAAATGAAACCCATTTTCTTTCCCAAATAGACTACAAACACCTTCTGGCCAATTACCAAAATAGCAACATTGGCTTCTTCCACTAATCCAAATAGGCTCAAGTTTTTACTAGAGCACCACCAAGACCTCTTCTACCTCCAGTAACAATGGCAGCACCTCAGCTCAATGATTGAGGGACAAAACCACCTCTTTTACCTCTCTGGACAGCTCCTTGCACTCTTCTCTCTCAACCCCCTCTCATTCTAGAAGCCCTCCAATGCATTCAATGCCCTTTCCTATTGTTTACTGCCTCCCTTAGCTACCAGACACTAGTGGCCACGCCCACAGGGCATAAACAATGCCGGTGTCGACCATACACGTGCTTTGGAGCGTGCTACAGTGCGCTCTGGCATTGTAGCCGCTCCTGGCCAAGCGCCTCCGGCCACCTCGGCCCTCCCCCTTGCGCCAGTCGTGGCGCCTCGACGTCCACGACACGCCACAGCCCGGTCCCCCTCCTCCTTCTCCCTCCTATGGTCTCCCTCGCACGCGCGCCGGCCGCCCGCAAGCTCCAATCCTCGGCCTCACACGCGCGAGCTCTCTGGAGCCTCCCCGCTCCTTCTCTTCCCTCCTCTGGACGTGGACCTCGTCCACGAACGTCCTGGGCTCTCTCCCGGGTGCTGTGACGGCCTCTGGCCACGCCGGTGACCTCGTCGGCGCACAAGTCCATGGTGGACCAGCCCCCGGCTATATAAGCCAGCCCCGGGCCCCTCCAGTGGCACCAGCCTCCCCCTCACACCTCCTAGAGCACGCCCGCACCACTCTAACGCCCTCAAGGGGCTTCTATGCCTAGGATCGACCGGAGCCCCGCCACCTCGGGTCGCCGTCGATCCAGAGGTACACGCCTCCTCCGCCCCCACTCTCACTCGACTTGGAACCACATGGACCCACTGACCCTTTCCCCTCTCCTTTCCCTCTCTTTTGCAGCCGGAAACGGCCGGAACGACCATCGCCCCACGCTCCTCCGCCGTGCATCCTCATCACCGGCGAACCCGACAGCTCCGGCGACCACCTCCACCACCACTCGAACGGCGACTCCGCGCTGAGCCAACCCTGCCCTACACTCGCCCCGTCGTGCCCTGCATCGCCGCTGGTGAGCTCGCTGGTCATCTGGACGCTGGTTAGGGATGACAGGCGGGCCCCGCCTGTCAGCCTCCCTTCCCTCTCGCCTCCCCTCTCTCCCACTGGCAGCTGGGCCCCGCCCGTCTAGTTTAAACCTGCGCACGCGCGCTGCTCGACTCGCCCGGGCCGAAATGCCTCTGGGCCTATGCACTGTGGCCGTTCCGGCCCAGTTGCACAGTGGCCTTTTTATTTTTTATTTTCTGTGGATTTTCAAATAAATCCACAGGATAAAATAATTATCCAAAATAATTAATTCCAACTCCTAAAATCTTGTAATATTCCAACCTATTTAATGATGTAACTTTCACACATATTCATGAACCTTTTCTGTACTGTTCAAATTCGAATTCAAATTTGAACACTGAAACCCCTATTTAAAAATCCCTTCATCCTATTCTGTCACTCCAAATCTAAAACTAAGAATTTTTCTGTTCTTAGTTTTTCTCATAGTACTTAAAAAAATGAGTTGACATTTTTTTGAACACTTTGACTTTTCTGTTTTATTATTGCCTTATTTTTTCGTTGTTCTTTTGCGACGAATAGATCACGTGTTTGACGAAGTAGTCAGAGAAGAAGAAGGAGAAGGGCTTGAAGACTTTGAAGACCAACCCAACCAAGGCAAGCAGCCCTTTGACCATGTCTAAGAAACCCCTTTTTACGCATGTCATATAGCACTTATGTAATGCCCCGGATGTAATACTTTCCCTTTTGGGCTTATAATATAGCTCCGGCTTCATCTATTCCATTCCGGGTTCTTTGTCTTTCGGGTTTTCGTCGTTTTGTTGTGTGCGTGTGTGGCATTCATTCATATCATGTAGACATGTGCATCGCATTGCATTTGTGTTGTCGGTTGCATCCGGTTCCACGCGTTCCTTCCCATTGTCCGTTTCGCGTTCCGGAGCTCCCTCACGTGTCCGTGGCATCCCGTAGACCTACTTTCGTCTTTGGCCGTGTAACGTATCCGGTTTGGCACGAGACTTGTCATGTGTTATTGTTTTGGTGTGTGTAACCCGCCTGTCAAATCTCGTCGCGTTTGGAGTCCATTTGCTATCCCAACAGTTATTCGTGTGGGCCCAAAGTGCCTCCACTTTGTGGCCCAAGACATCCCTCCAACAGCCCACTTCCCTCCTCTTGGCCCATCCTAACTCCCCTCGCGATCGGATCCGTCGGATCGCGATCGGAAGGCTCCAAAACACCCCCAAATCCCTCAAACCCTAGCACCTACCATATATATAACATCCCCATGCCATTTTGGCAGCCTACACTCCCTCCACCTACCTCTAGCTCCTCCTCCCCTCATTTTCCGTGCTTGGACAGATCCATTTCGCCACTTGGCAGCTCCCTCCTCGCAAGCCAGGAGAGCCGCCGCCGTTTCTCCATTGAAGCCCCCGCGCAGATCGGGGCATCCAGCCATCGAAGGGCGCCGTCGCCGCGCGCTGGAGTCAATGGGATCCAGCGCCCCGATCCTTCCCGCCGATCCGGTCAACGACGCATCGCCCAGCCCTCCCGCTCGCTGAGGCCGAGGCCGCGGTCTCCAGCCCCGGCCCAGCCGTCGCCAGCGCAGGGTCACCGAGGCCCGAAGCCCAGGGCCCAGCTCCGCCAGATCGCGTCGGCCACCCCCCTCCGCAGCCGGGCCTCGCCTTCCACTCCATCAGGCCGCCGCCTCCGCCTGGGCGCCCAGCCGCGCGCCGCGCTGGGCCGCCTTCCAGTCAGTAGCCCAGCCGGGCCTCCTCCCTCCGCCGGAACGGGCCGGCCCATCCAGCCGCATCGCCTCGAGGCCTCTTCCAGCGCGAGCCGTCGCGCTCCAGCCGCCGCCGCTCGGGAGACCGATCCCGTCGGCCTCCTGCCTCGTCAGCTAACGGGTCGAGCCCGTTAGGCCGCGCCCAGACCCGATCCACACCGCCTCTCCGCGGGCCGCACCCGATCCGCCAGCCGCCGGGGCCCGTTTGACTTCTCCAGCCCCTTTGACCAGATCTGAGGTTGCTCCTATAACCACTAAGTCCCTATGTTTTGATGTGTGCTGATGTTGTTTTCTAACTGTGATAACTTCTTGTGTGTTGCTCCGATTTGCGCAAATGACATGTCCAGACGTTCGTGGTGACTAGCACTACGTTTCATTCCTTTGTGCCATGCATGTTAGAGATCATCTAGATACTTATTTTTCTGTTGCAAGAGTGCATCCCGATATAAACTACTGTTATGTGTTGTTTTTATGCCATCTTTGCATAGTGATAACTTTTAGCTCGTTTGTCCGAATGATGCAAATGACATGTCCACGTGTTCGTCTTGCCATGCTCTACATGTTGCTTGTGTTAGGTTGCATGATAGATTTATTCTTGCCATGTATATCTTCGTTGCAAAGTGCCATGTGGCTGTGATGTTGTTTCACTTGTTATGAAATGCCATCTTGTTGAGCTCATTGCTATCGTTGTGTTTATCTCCATGATGCATGCTTGTATGTTTCGGTATCACCATCATGTGTACTTTGACGTGGTGCTTACCACTTGCCATGTTTAGTTTCGAGGTAACTTAAACTTGCTCTTTTAGATGCCATGATGAAACTGCTGTTCTTAACACTTAGTGGATTTTCACTAAGTCTGAAATCTGTAATGTTCCGATGCCATGTTTGCGTGCTGTTCTAGGACAAACCATGATAGTTTTGGTGTGGATCTTGATGGTTCCTTGTAGTAGATATTGTTGGCTTTCCATTCATGTTCTCACATGCTTATTTAAGTGGCTGTAGCATGTTTAACTTTTGCTCCAAAGTTTCAATAAAATTCTGCTGTCAGAATTTTGTTGTCAAGTTCAATATGTCCAAGCTTGTTGCTATTGATCCGTGGCTCCTTTGGGGGTGCACCTTTGGACTTATTTGCTGTAGGATATGTCTAGTTTATGTTCATGCTCTTTGCCATGTTGTTTGAGTGCTGTAGCTCATTTATTTAGTGCTCCGAAGTTGCTATGTTGCTGTAATTTTCAGCTTGTGCATAATTCTTGTTTCGGGCATAACTTTTAGCCCGTAGCTCCGATTTCGGTGAGTCTTATATGAAACTTGATTGATTTTCTGTGTAGATTCATAGTATCATATTGTTATCATGTTTTGAGGTGATTTGCTTGAGTGCTATTTTCCGTGCTCCGTGTGCTCTCTTAGTGCATCCGTCATGAATCCATCATTTTTGTGTGCGCATTGCATCTTGTTGATTTGTGCCTTGTGTGATTGTATTGTTTAGAGCCGGAAGCTGAGACCGAGTACGAGTACGAGCACGAGGTTACCAACGAGGTTGAGCACGAGGACCCTTCTTACGATCCGAACGACTACACTTCAGACAAGATGACCGAACCTCGATAACATTACTGTCTTTGCCTATTGCTAGTAGTCTCGATCTATAGTTTTGCCTCGATGCCCATGTCTTTCCTGTCAGCCTCCTACTTGTAACCATGACCATGTTTAACCACCCTACCTATGCAAACCGTTGCTTGGCTAAGTACGCTTCGCTCAGCCCCTCTTATAGCATTGCTAGTTGCAGGTGAATATCGAAGATGCTTGCTTCATGTTGAAGTTTGTTGGGTTATATCACACTATATAAATGCTTTAGAATGAAATCATCTATATATTGGCAAGGGTGGAAGGCTAAGCCTTTTGCTTGGTGATTTGTTCCACTCATGCCGTTAGGAACCGTTTAAACCGGTGTTATGTTCCTTGATTATGTGTTCCTAACACGGTTGGGGTGTATGGGACCCCCTCGATAAACCGCTAAGTGCTAAGTCTTTTCCAGCAAGTCTGAACATTGGTACTATTTGCCTAATAACAAATTAAACTTGCACAGGGAGTAATTAACCCTCTTTCTTAATCAACAACCCCGGGCCAGTGCTCCACATGAGTGTTGGTCCGAAACGGGGAGCCTGCGGGGCCGCCTTGGGGAAACCTGAGGTATCTGGCATACACCTGTAGCTTCGCCCATCCGGACGTGTCCTGAGACTAGATACGCGCGGCTACTATCAGGGTGTCGACACGCCGGGAGGATTTGCTGGATTAGACTTACCTTAGTTCGGAGTATCTTGAGCACGGGATTCCGAGAATACTTGGGTCTTCCCACTTTGGAGTTGCGACTCCGCGGATCATGGGCTTCTAATGGGTCAAGTTGGAACACCCCTGCAGGGTTATGAACTTTCGAAAGCCGTGCCCGCGGTTATGTGGCAGATGGGAGCTTGTTAATATCCGGTTGTAGATAACTTAACACAATGTTCAAATACACTACCAGCGTGTGTACCGTGACTGTCAATTTCCGAATAGGGATTCGGGAGTTGAACACGGTGGGGTTATGTTTGTTGAGCTTTAGCTAGGATCACTTCGTGATCATCTTTCGACCGAGGCACTTCTCTTCTCGCACTCTTTCACGTAAGCTAGTGCTAGTTGCTGCTGCAGACACTTATTCTCTTCTTCAGCCTTATCCTCTCCCAAGGCTTAAATAGTCTTGTTACCCGGGAACGGGATTGCTGAGTCCTCTGTGGCTCACAGTTACTTCACCACACCAGATGCAGGTCCGACGGTGAGCTATCCAGGTGATGGCACCGAGCTAGACTGGGAGTATGACGAGGAGCGTAGTCGATACTATGTTCGTTATCCTGATGATCAGTAGTGGAGACTTCTACTAGGATTCGATCCGACCTGTGGTTTTTAAATTATGTTTGGTATCTTGTCATTTGGATTTTTACCCTTAGAGGGCTGTGATGTTTTAATGTATGATGATTGAGACATGTATTGTATTTGTGTGACGTGGCGAGTGTAAGCCAACTATTTTTATGTTTTCCATCCCCATCTTTTACATGAGTTGTGCAAAGATACCAGACTTGCGATCATTCCAGCATGGGGTTAAGTCTCTAAGTCGTGCCTCGATACGTAGGAGATTTAGTCCCATCCTGGGCATTACAAGTTGGTATCAGAGCCTTCTCCGACCTAGGAGCCCCCACTGATTGATCGAATCATTGACGGTCGAGTCTAGGCACACACTGAAAACATTTTGAGTCCTATATTATATCGTAGAGTAGGATTTCTTTGCTTCTCATCCCTTTCTCTCTGGTGAGGACTCCCGACGACTACTCTTGTCTCTTCTACTTTCAAAAATTGCACCAATTTTTTTTAGGAATCCCGCGAGTATTCTGGGATTGTTTCGATGTTCTTGTGACGAGAATATTGTTCTCGATGCCTCCTGGCATTAGGGGTTGTGGCAGTGTCCCGGGGAGTTGAGCTTCGGGGTATTGTCGTCACAAGCATATCGCGGCAGTACTAAATACTTAAGACGGCCGACATCGAAAATCTCTCCTATACGGTTAGTGGCAAGATAACCCCGACATCACCCAGTACTGGGGAGGTAGTTCGGGAGTATTGCCATAGCTTGTTATAGTGGATGCTTTTCGAAGGTCCGAGGTAAACAGTTTCCGAGAAAGACTGGTTATGTGTTGAAGGATGGATACAGCTGGATGTAGGTTTAGAGTTGATTGCGCGGTGCTTCCCCTGTATCCCCAACACCTGATTGCATAACTGGAATCTTTCGGAAATTCATAGGTGGGTTTATCCAGTAGATCGTAGGCATTCTTCCAACGAATGCAGGTTAGCGAGTTCGGGGTTCTACATTGAGTGAAGTGGTCTATGACCGATGTTCCGATCGGGAGTTGCATCTTAAAGGGTCCTTGTCTATGCTGATCCGGGGATTGCAAAACCCGTTCGTAACGCGTTCATATGCTTTAAGCACAAAGATGTTAGAACGAAGCTCCTATCTTGTGTTTGTTCCCGTCTGTACCTTGTTGTTTTTCTTATTTTACCTTTTGTCCCCTATGTGGCTTCTCGTGAAGATTGTTGTTATCATTTAACTGAGAATTTCATTCGTTCCTCTTGTCCGAATGATTTCATTCGTTCCTATTGTTCGAATGATTATTGAGAAGACTTGTTGCAATTCATTCCATTGATTCAGCTTATACCTTCTGTCAATCAATTGCTGATTCGTGGTCATCTCTTTCAGGATGGCTCCGAAATGGGTTCCCAATGCTAACCCAGAGGGTGAAGAGGTCCCAGACCGTCCTCCTTCCCCTCCTCCTCCGTCTGAGGCTTGGAGAGCGATTATGCAGACTACAGCTCAGAACACCCAGATGTTGATGTAGATGATACAGCAGATGCAAGCTAATCAAGCTAATCAGGGTGTTCCAGGGAATCAAGGCAACTTCTTCAACCAGCAGCACCATGCTACTCTCAACCAGTTCTTGGCCAATAATGCAAAAGCTTTCAGTTACTGTGTCGACCCTCTTGATGCTGAAGATTGGTTAACCGACATAAAGAAGCATTTTGAGTGCAGTAACGTGAAGGAAGAGGACTATGTGAAGTTTGCAGCCTTCCAACTCAAAGACCAAGCAGCTGACTGGTGGCAGCAGTACAAAGACTCCAGGCCAGGTCGTGTGATCTCTTGGGAGGATTTCTGCAAGGACTTTTGCTCTCACCACATTCCTACAAGTGTCATCGAGGGTATGCGTGAACAATTCCGCAACCTGAAGCAGGGTTCTATGACAGTCTACCAGTATAATGTCAAGTTCCAAAACCTCGCCCGCTATGCTAAGCAAGACATTCCTGATGCCAAGAGCAAAATCTATCAGTTCCGTGGAGGTCTCAAAGATGAACTTCAACTTGCTCTCACCTTGTTCGAGCCTGATGAATTCGACAAATTCTATAACATGGCTTTGAAACAAGAGGCAGCTCAGCTTAAGATGGAGGCTTCTAAAAAGAGGATTCGAGATGCCGTTCACTCTTCCTCATTGTCTCAGATGGTCTCGAAGCAACAGAAATTTTGGCTTCCTCCTCCTCCAGTGATTCGAGCTCCTTACAACAACTCCAACAACTCCAACAGCAACAAGAACTCCGGTGGACGTGGTTTCTCCCACCCACCCAACCCGAGCAACCAGTCGAAGAATCAGTTTCAGTCTCAAGGCTCCAAGTCAAGTGGTTCTCATTTCCGTCCTCTTTTAGAAGTGGTCTGCAACAAGTGCACTCAGAAAGGTCACTATGCCAACAGATGTCCGAACCCGAAGCGTCTTCCACCTCCTCCACCTGTGAGTTCAGCTATTGTCAAGCATAACCCCAAGCAAGCAAGGGTCAATCTGATGAGTGCAGCGCAAGCGGAGAATTCTTCTGATGTCATTTTGGGTAACCTTTCAGTTAACTCTTTTCCAGCTAAAGTGTTGTTTGATTCAGGTGCTACATGTTCCTTCATGTCATCTCCATTTGCATCCAAGCACAACATTGTCACCAAAAATTTGCCGCAGAGGTTGCAAGTCATTTCTCCGGGGAGACGTATGACTTCCAACATATTTGCTCCGAATGTTTCTATTCGCATGGGTGATTATCGCTTTCTGGCTAAACCGGTGGTTCTTGGTAATTCTGACATCGACCTCATCCTCGGAATGGATTGGCTTTCTCAGCATGATGCTCACATTGATTGTGCACAGAAGGAAGTCAAGATGACTCATCCTGATGAAGATGTGATTATCTTTGCCTCCAGGGATAACACTATCAGGCTTTTCTCTCTCAATGATAAGGGCGAAATTAATGCCATATCTCAAATTCCGGTGGTGAACGAATATCAAGACGTCTTTCCTGAAGAACTTCCAGGCATGCCTCCGTCAGGTGGAATTCGTTATTGAACTCGAGCCGGGTACTGAGCCAGCATGCAGGCGTCCGTACAAGCTCGCTCCTAAAGAATTGAAGGAATTGAAGAAGCAGCTTGATGAACATGAGCGTATGGGTCTCATCAGGCCTAGTACATCTCCTTGGGGCTGTGGTGCCTTATTTGTCAGGAAGAAAGATGGCACGGAGCGTCTCTGCGTTGATTACGGGCCATTGAACAAGAAGACGATAAAGAACAAGTATCCGCTCCCCAACATCAATGAACTCTTCGAGCAGCTCAAAGGAGCTAAAGTGTTCTCTAAGCTCGACCTCCGAATGGGCTATCACCAAATTCGCATTCGCGAGCAAGACATTCCTAAGACGGCCTTCAGAACGAGCTATGGTTCATACGAGTATACCGTCATGTCTTTTGGTCTCGCCAATGCTCCTCCTACCTTTTCGAGGATGATGCACTACATCTTCAACCCCTATACTGGCGAGTTTGTGCTTGTGTATCTGGATGATATTCTGGTGTTTTCCAAGAATGAAGAAGATCACAAAAAGCACTTACGTCTGGTTCTTGATCGACACCGAGAGCATAAGTTCTTTGCCAAGTTCTCCAAGTGTGAATTTTGGCTCGATAAGGTTTTGTACCTGGGCCATATCATCTCAGCTGACGGTATTGCGGTTAATCCCGAGAAAGTTGAAGCAATTGTCAACTGGGAAGCTCCTCAGAACGTCAAGCAACTCCGCAGTTTTCTGGGTCTTGCCAGCTATTGCAGAAGGTTCGTTGAGAACTTCTCCAAGATTGCCAAGCCTCTTTCCAACTTGCTTCAGAAGAATGTCAAATACTTTTGGTCTCCAGAGTGTGAAGTGGCATTCAAAACTCTCAAAGAAAAGCTCGTCTCTGCTCCAGTTCTTACTCCTCCAGATGAGTCCAAGCCCTATGAAGTATTCTGTGATGCTTCTCTTCAAGGTCTTGGTGGTGTGCTTATGCAAGATAAGAGAATTCTGGCATATACTTCTCGTCAGCTCAAGCCAAGTGAGAAGAACTATCCCACACATGATCTCGAGCTAGCAGCTGTGGTACATGCTTTGATTACGTGGAGACATCTGTTGTTGGGCAGAAAAGTCGACATCTTCACTGATCACAAGAGCTTGAAGTACATCTTCACACAGCCGAATCTGAACCTCCGCCAGACTCGTTGGGTTGAAATGATCCAAGAGTATAATCCCAGCATTAAATACACTCCTGGCAAGGCGAATGTGATTGCAGATGCTTTGAGCAGAAAGGCATATTGCAACAGCCTTCTTATCAAGCCGTACCAGCCTGAGCTTTGTGAAGCATTCAGGAAACTCAACCTCCAAGTTGTTCCGTAGGGTTTTCTTGCAAATCTTCAAGTTGCTCCTACCTTGGAAGATCAGGTCCGTGAGGCCCAACTCAGTGATGCCATGGTGCAGAAGGTGAAACATGGTATTGCAAAGGACACTCCAAAATACAAGTGCTTTCGTGTTGATGAGAGAGATACCTTGTTCTTCGAGGACAGACTCGTTGTTCCCAAAGGTGATCTCAGGAAGCTCATAATGGAAGAAGCACATGATTCTCTCCTTTCCATTCATCCTGGCAGTTCCAAGATGTACCAAGACCTCAAGCAGTCTTACTGGTGGACACACATGAAAAGGGAGATTGCCCAATTCGTGAATGAATGTGATGTCTGCAGAAGAGTGAAAGCAGAACATCAACGTCCAGCCGGTCTTCTCCAACCTCTTCCTATTCCCGAGTGAAAGTTCTACCACATTGAAATGGACTTCGTCACTGGTTTTCCTAAATCCAAGAGAGGGAATGATTCTATCTTCGTGGTGATTGACAAGCTTACCAAAGTCGCTCACTTTCTTCCAGTCAAAGAATCCATCAATGCAGCTCAATTGGCAGAGTTGTGCACTTCCAGAATTGTGTCCTTACATGGCATTCCTCAAGTTATCTCCTCAGACCGTGGAAGTTTGTTCACTTCAAAGTTCTGGGACTCCTTTCAGTCCGCCATGGGCACTAAGATCAGGTTCAGCACTGCATTTCACCCTCAGACTAGTGGTCAAGTCGAGCGAGTGAATCAGATTCTAGAAGACATGCTCAGAGCCTGTGTCATCTCCTTTGGCATGAAATGGGAAGACTGCCTTCCATTTGCCGAGTTCTCTTACAACAACAACTTTCAAGCAAGTGCAGGCAAAGCTCCGTTTGAAATCCTCTATGGCAGAAAGTGCCGTACCCCTCTCAACTGGTCTGAAACAGGCGAACGTCAACTTCTTGGCAATGACTTGATCTCAGAAGCCGAAGAAATGTGCAAAGTCATACGTGAGAATCTCAAGGCCGCTCAGTCACGTCAGAAGAGCTACTATGACGGCAAGCATCGCGATTTGGCCTTCAACATTGATGATCAGGTTTATCTCCGTGTGTCTCCGATGAAAGGCACCCAAAGATTCGGTATCAAAGGAAAGCTTGCTCCTAGATACGTCGGGCCTTTCAAGATTCTTGGCAAAAGAGGCGATCTAGCCTATCAACTTGAGCTCCCTCCCAACTTCGCCAATGTTCATGATGTGTTCCATGTGTCTCAACTCCGCAAATGCTTCAAGGCAGCTGAACGCATGATTCCGTTTGAAGAGATTGATCTTCAACAAGACCTGTCTTACCGAGAGCATCCCGTTGCTATTCTCGAAGAAACCGAACGCAAGACCCGCAACAAGTCCATCAAATTCTTGAAAGTCACATCAACCTTGAGCAACCCACACAAGTTCAACTACATGATCAAGACCAACACCACTACCCAAGGTATGTTATTCCATCTTAGAGAAGCTTCACCCCAAGACATGGGTGAAAGCAGCTCAACAAGATGTGAATACATCAAAATGCTTAAACGAAAAATGGCAACCCCAGTTTGAGCTTAAACGATGAGTATGACCTATGATCCAGTGTCATCACTTGACTCCTAAGTCAATATACTCTAACATAGGTGTCGTGGAATTGTCACGACAGATGTCCGGTTTAGAGGACTTGGGTGTGAGGCCATCGCGCGGGTTAGCTTGAAGAGGTTAAAGCACACAAAGGACACAGAGGGTTTATACTAGTTCGGCCCCTTCAATGAAGGTAAAAGCCTACGTCTAGTTTGGCGTGGTATTGCTTGGGCGTCGATGAACAGGGAGCGAATCGCTTGCCTGTGTTTCACGCTGTTGTTTCTTGTCCTGAACCGTCGCCGGGTCGTCCCTTTATATAGGAGGCGACACCCGGTCCGGTTTACAGAGTCCCGAGGCCGGCTCATAAATGTGTCCGCCTCGGTCTCTACTCTTTCTATCTTACATCCCAAGTTACATGATATGACGGTTCACAAATCGTAGGCCTTACACATGGGCCCTAAACCTCTATGGGCTGTAACCTTTTATACATATTCTACTGGGCTTGTGATAATACAACGATGTCAGTGTAATCCGGATCTTCCTGGCCGGTTTATACCTGCTAGTAATATCCCTGACATTAGGCCCCAGATTGATTTGAACTTGTTCATGTCAGTGTTCAAAGTCTTGCACCAATCTCCTTTCTGCAATTTATCTGTTTCATAAACCGGCTATGACGTCATCCCCTGGAATTGCCTTAATCCGTCGTGACGTCATCTCTGTACTTAATGCTCGCCTCTGTCTATTACCTTTATTAAATGCCGCTCCAAAAATCGAGGCGACATCACAATCTTTATCCAATCTCTGACCTCCTCGATTCCCGCGCTTACCGTTTTCACCCCTTCGGCTTATAATTACCGCTGAGGCATACCTCTTTTCCCCTTCTGCTTTCGTCTTCCTCCATCTCCGTCGCTCGAAGCTCCGCCGCCGCTCTTCGAGCTCCTCGTCGTCCTAGAGCCTGGCCGCTGCATCACCCTAAACGTGACCAGAGCACTTCACCGCCGCCCTCTACTTCGTCAGGTACTCTTTATTCTTCCCTGTAAATCTCAATCTAGGGTTTTCTTCCGTAGCTCCGCCATTAAACTTTGAAGCTTTTGCTGTTCATCCCCGTAGGCCAACCTTACTGTAGATTCAAACCTTATGTAGATTCGATCTGAATCCATGCGCTCCTGCTCCGTCCTCGCGTATTTTAGTTCTTCTAGTTTATCAGTTTAGATTTGATCTTTAGAGAACCTCCGCGACCTTCCCTGTATATGACTTGTGTTTATTCCATCTTTTCCCTGCGCCTTAGATCCATATTTACCTCAGCTTTCTGTGAAAACTGTTTCTTCATATTATAGATCCGTAGCTCATGTTACCGGTTTAATCAATCATATGCTTTCTTCGACGGTTTAGACATAAACTTGTATCTTGTAATTGACGGTTTAACTTCTGCCTTTTCTGTCATCATGAACCGGTAGCTGCCTCACTCTTATATGCTTCCGGATTAGTAACACCATTAGTCCCTTGTGTAAACCGACAATTAGGTCCATAACTTTATACAATGCTCCGGCTTATGTTTTAGCAATTGGTAAACCGGATTTTGTACTGTAATTTTCATCATTTCCTCAGTCAAGCTGACAGCCAAGCAGTTCGTTGCTTGCAACTGGGTCCCTTCCTGCATTACTGAGGATGATTTAACGAACACTGCTTCAATTGGTATTCTGGGTCCTAAGGAGGTTCTGCACTGGCGGGCCCCAGGAGATGAGTGTCCACCTACTCCTAAGGAAGGAGAGGTCATTGTTTTCTTTGATCACTTGGCTCGGGGTTTTAGCCCTCCCGGTTCAAAATTCTTCCGGGATGTGTTAGCCGCTTTTCAGCTCCATCCTCAAGATGTAGGTCCAAATTCTATGTCAAATATCTGCAATTTTTAAGTCTTCTCAGAGGCATATCTTCAAGAAGCACCATCAGTGGATCTGTTCCGAGACTTTTTTCATCTGAACCGGCGAACGGAGTTTACTGACGGGCCGCATCAAGAGTTGGGTGGCGTCAGTATCCAAAAGAGAAAGGATGTGAGCTTCCCTCACGCTACCCTTCACAGCCACCCCAACGAATGGAACCAAACGTGGTTCTATTGTAAGGACACTTCACCTGAAGGAGAAAACCTACTGCCGGGTTACTGCGTGTATCGCCTACCAACGGATCATCCCTTGCCGCAGCGCCTCAGCGCCCCGGATTGTGCCCGGTTTGCTTCTCAACTTTCTAAGCTCAGGGCCTTTGTAGCCAACGGCCTAACCGGAGTAGACTTTGTCCGCTGCTGGCTTGCCTGGAGCATTCTTCCACTGAGCCGGCGCTCAGGCCTGATGTGTGAGTACACTGGTAAACCGGATGATCCTCAACGCCATATTGATATAATACTTCCTGAGAAAGAAGTCACTGAATCTGTGAAGAAAATGTTAAATGTCTCTTTGGAGGAGTGCAGCCGGACCGGTTTAGCTCCTTTTTGCGAAACCAATAAACCGCCAGCGGTAAGTCCTTCCCGATCTTTTCCTGTTTGTTTTAACCCGGCCATATCAATTGTCTTGTATTTATTTCCTATCTTCTGCACAGGCCAATGATCCCTTCTGGAAAAGGAAGACTCAAGATAAACCGGCCAAGCAACCACGCCAGAAAACTTATGCTATTAAGAAGAAGAAGGCTGTCGCTGCCTCCGGTTCACATCCTGAGGAGGATGATCCGTATTCGGAGGTACAAATTAAACCTTATATGCCTTACTCTCCCTTTATCCAAATTTATGTTAACAGCGCCTTTCCACAGGATCTGGCGGAAGGAAGTAAAGCGGCGGCAGTTGAGGTAATTTCTCTCTCTTCTGACTCAGAACCGCTGCCCCCCCAAAATCCGCCGGGTGTCCCGGAAATATCCCTTTTCTCATCCTTATGCTCAATTGGATCCCAACTTTCTTTTGAAGAAACAGCAGCATGAAGCACGCCGGACCACGCGCCATAGTGGCCATGTGGTGGAGTCATCCGGAATACCTCTCACGCCGGCTCGCAGGAGCTGCTCCGAGGTTTTACTTTCTCCAACTCTCCTACATCCAAAAGCCGGCCTAATACGCAAACTGCTTAAACTGTCTGATCCTAACTATCAGGAGGCTCCTTTGTCCTCTTCCGGCGAGTCAACTGCTACACAGGTCCACGTGCTGAGGACCGTGCCTGGGTAAGTCCCTTTCTCAAACATCCAATTTACCTTTATATTTGTAACTTAATGATTCTCATTGTTCCTTTGATTTTTACCAGAAAGCCAAAGCCTAGTAAGAAGGCAAAAGCAACCAAAGCGGCTGCCGAAACCACTGCCGCTGAACCGGCCGACGACCCTGAAGCGGCCATCCTTCCAGAAGACATCCCTGAAGCTCAGTTTGATGATACTATCCTTATGGATCGTGATGATGTCACTGCCCCATGAGGTGACAACTTGGAAAACGCGGCTGATCCGGCGAGCCCTGTTCGGGTTAGCCCTCCTCGGGCTAGCCCCGCTCCTGTCAGCCCAGCGCCTTCTGCTGCCCCTCTCCAGCCAACTGCCGCTTCATCCGCGGACGTTGAAATAACCGGTTTAGGCTTCACTGCTCCCACCAAGCCTGTCATTTTGGCCAGGCATACTGCCAAGGAGGAAAAACTACAACAAGACAAAGGCAAGTGGAGCACAGACTTATCCAGCTATGCCCAGTTGAGTGCCCAGGAACTTCATTTCGGGTATCTGAACCGGCTCTTTACTAGCCACGAGTATGAAGCCGGGTTGGTTAACATGATGAAGGATAAGTACGAGGTAATTTCCCTTCCTTTTACTTGTCTCTGTTTTGTGTTCTTGCAATCCTGTCTTCAGGCCATAGTAGCCCCCAGGTGCCGGTTTAGCTTCATTGTAGGTGAACCGGTACTTCCAGTGTAGCTGAGAATGAATTTACATTAGCCCCCAGGTTCCAGGGGTATAACTTGTTTTATGCGCTTGCGACTTGTCTGAATTTCTCTTTCGGTACTTCAATTGCACATTAGCCCCCAAGTGTCAAGTGGATAACTTGTTATATGCTTGAGACTTGATTGTCTTGTCTTTCTAATCCGTTTGATTTCCTTGTAGGCTGACCTGACCCGGAGGGCTTCGGAGGTAATTGAACTCCGGAATAGATTGGCTGTTAATGAAACTTCTTTTGCCAAAGCCAAGGAAGAGCTTGTGCTTACCTTAACCAACATGGAAAAATTGAAAAAGGACTTTGAAGCGGAGCGGTCCACATGGGAAGTGCAGAGGAATGCTCTTGAGAAAAGGGCAAAAGACGCTGAAGCTGCGCTTAATCCGGTTACACAGGAGCTGACCAGTTTAAGACATCAAATAGAACTCATGACTTCTGCCATCTTCGGTAAGTACCCATCTATATATGTTTTTCATCCTTGCAATCTTTCTTCCGCTTTGGTTTAACTCCGCAATCGTATATAGGGAGGCGTATCACGCATCCTGGAGATGATGTCCGGAAGAAGCTCAAGGCATCTTATACCCTGGTGGAGCAGCTTTATTCCGGCGCTTAAAGGGTTATTAGTGCTATGTCTCATAACAAGCCGGCACCATCTACCATCCAATCCACTTTGGAGAAGCTATCCGTCCCGCCTGTACGTTTGATAGAAGTGAAGAAGTCTGTTGCACGGGCCGGCTCTCTTATGGCATTGACCCGGGCCAAAGCATGGGTTCCGGATTTTGATCCGGCTGAGGCTATGAACGGATATCCCAACAATAAAGAGGATGGATCCACCTTCTCTGCCGAAGACCTCCGTGCCTTAACCAAAGAGATGCGCCCACTCGCCAGCAAACTTGCCGATGAAGCGGATCTGACAAGGTATCATCCGGCCTATGACTTAGAAAATGAGCGGGTAGATCGGCCGGTTTATGACACCAAGAATCTGATCTCGCCAGTGCGTGGCCATACTTTCGCTCCAGATATTGATCCGTCAGATCTTATTAATGAGGAAATGTACTTCCGCGCACTCTCCAAGATTGATTGGCGCGTTCCTGATTTCCAGCCACTACCTGAAGATGAAGAAGACCCGGAACACGTCGACCCTCAGCCTTCGCAGCGTGAAGAGGATGAATAAACCCTCCGGTTTAATTTGTAGTTGCTGAACACTTTGCCAAAACCTTTAATCTTATTCAGGCCTGCAGGTGCCTTGTAATAGGATAGTTGAAACATTGTCTTTGTCCCAATATGGATGTCACAACTTGACTTGGCGTCTGCCAATGTAATCCTTTGTTTTGCCATGGTTGATCCATTCATGTTATCTGTGCCTGCATAAACGATGCTAAAAGATGTCCTGGCGGTTTACCACCGGACCTATTACACTGTTCCAATATATATCAAAGGAATATCTGTTTTATACCACACATACCTCCTACCTCTGATTAAGTGTGCCTGACGTCCTTAATCCGGTAGGCATAATTGAAAGTGTAGATGCTGATGAGGCTCTTGGCTCTCTTGGCGTTTGCTAGATGACTGATTCGGGTTATGATGAACGCCGGTTTAACTCATGCTGGTGTTCATGATCCAGACTTTTAACTCATGCTGGTGTTCATGACCCAGACTTTTAACTCATGCTGGTGTTCATGACCCAGACTTTTAATTTTGCAGATATATGGTCAACTTTGAAGTTGCCCAATCCCGGATCAATAGACTTGGTTAACAACAAAAACTTGTAAAATCACAGAAACAAAGCTTTTTGGCAAATAAGACCATGTAGTCGAGGCTTTTTACGAGCTCCCAGGCTCCAAATCGAGGCTTTTTATGAGCTGCCAGGCTCGAAATCGAGGCTTTTTACGAGCTGCCAGGCTCTGGCTTTTTGCGAGCTGCCAGGCTCCACGCTTTTTGTGAGCGGCCTTTAAGCTCTAGGCATTTTTTTATGAGCGGCCTTTAAGCTCTTGGCTTTTTGCGAGCTGCCAGGCTCCAGGCTTTTTGTGAGCGGCCTTTAAGCTCTAGGCATTTTTTTATGAGCGGCCTTTAAGCTCTTGGCTTTTTGCAAGCTGCCAGGCTCCATATTTGACGTATCAAGGGCGCCGGTTTAAGAGGCTTCTGATTCGAATACGATCAGTAAACCGGACCAAATGGGTTAAGCTAGGATTCGAATACGATCTTGTAGCCCCCAGTGGCGTTGCGCCGATCAAGAGGGTACCGACAGCTATGTTCTCTTTGGTTCGAATACGACCTATGTTTGAACAGGAAGCCCCCTAATGACCTTGAGAGGTTTTTAACGACCCTGATTCGAATACGATCCAAGTCAGACCCAGAAGGGGTTAAGCTATGATTCGAATACGATCAAGAAGCCCCCTAGTGAGTTTGGATATGTTCTCTTTGGTTCGAATACGACCTATGTTTGAACAGGAAGCCCCCTATGTGACCATAGAGGCAGGGTACCTATATGGGAGTTGTGCTTTGCGGCAAACCCTCTTTGGTCCCTTAATAAATAATTGTCCTGCATATCAAAATGTACAGATCAAAGCAATTTGTTATATATCAAGAAAAATAAATTTTAGATGGATATCACCTGAGCGAATTCCCATATGACACTTCTATTCGAAGAAGATGACTGATCCCCCGGTTTACCGAGGGCGCCGGTTTATTTATTAATCATAATATGTACATGATACATAAAGCGGAGCCAATAGCTCAAGTGTAGTAAGGTCGCAGAAGAGCGATGTTCCACGGCCTTTTCGTCTCTTCCTCTGCTGTACATGAGTCTTTATGTTCTCGAACGTCCACCAGGTAGTATGAACCGTTGTGTAGGTTCTTGCTGACCACAAAGGGTCCTTCCCAAGGTGGGGATAACTTGTGCATATCTGTCTGGTCTTGGATGAGCCGGAGCACCAGGTCCCCCTCCTGGAACATCCTGGTCTTAACCCGGCGGCTATGATATCGGCGCGGGTCTTGTTGATAAATTGTTGATCGCGTCGCTGCTGTGTCCCGTTCCTCATCCAGCCGGTCTAAGCTGTCTTGTCTTGCTTGCTCATTAGCCGCTTCAACATAAGCTGCCACCCGTGGTGAGTCATGCCGGATGTCACTAGGGAGAACCGCTTCAGCACCGTATACCATGAAGAAAGGCGTATAACCTGTAGATCTGTTAGGCGTAGTGTTGATGCTCCAGAGGACAAAAGGTAATTCCTCAACCCAGCAACCTGGTGTTCTTTGCAAAGGAACCATAAGCCGGGGCTTGATGCCTCTCAAGATCTCTTGGTTGGCCCTCTCAGCTTGACCATTGGACTAAGGGTGAGCTACTGAAGTTACATCTAGGCGAATATGTTCCCTTTGGCAAAACTCTTCCATCTCTCCTTTAGATAGGTTGGTGCCATTATCAGTAATGATGATGTGTGGAAAGCCAAACTGGAAAATTACCTTTTTGATGAATTTAACCGCTGTTGCCGCATCACACTTACTGGCAGGCTCTGCCTCAATCCACTTTGTAAACTTGTCCACTGCTACCAATAGGTGGGTTATCTGATCTTGGGATCGTCTAAAGGGCCCAACCATATCAAGCCCCCAGGTCGCAAACGGCCAGGTGATTGGAATCATCTGTAGCTCCTGCGCCGGAACATGAGCACGCCTTGAAAATTTCTGACAAGCATCGCATCTCCAAACTAGATTCTCCGCATCAGCATGAGCTGTTAACCAGTAGAACCCATGACAGAAGGCCTTGTCTACCAATGACTTTAAACCGGCGTGGTGACCACAATATCCTTCGTGTATCTCTCTAAGAATATCACAACCTTCTTCCGCTGATACACATCGCTGAAATGCCCCAGAAACGCTGCGGTGATGAAGTTCTCCGTTGACGATGGTCATAGATTTGCACTGCCAAATTATCTGCCTAGCCTCAACCTCATCATCTGGCAACTCTCCTCGGCTCAGGTATGCCAAGTAAGGGAGTGTCCAATCTGGAATAACATGAAGTGCTGCAACTAGCTGTGCTTCCGGATCAGGAACAGCCAAATGCTCCTCCGATGGTACCTGTACCGATGGACTGTGTAATTCATCCAAGAAGGTATTTGGTGGAACCGGTTTACGCTGAGAGCCCAGCCGGCTTAATGCATCGGCCGCTTCATTTTTCCGCCGGTCTATGTGATCCACCTGATATCCTTTGAAATATCCTACAACCGCTTCAACTTCTCGCCTGTAAGCTGCCATGAGTGGATCTTTAGAGTCCCACTTGCCAGACACCTGTTGCGCTACTAGATCTGAATCACCAAAGCACTTGACCCGGCTCAAGTTCATCTCCTTAGCCATCCGTAGGCCGTGAAGGAGAGCTTCATACTCAGCAGCATTGTTAGTGCAAGGGAACATTAGTCGGAGGACATAACAAAACTTGTCACCTTGTGGGGAAGTTAACACGACTCTAGCCCCCAAGCCCTCTAATTGCCTTGAACCGTCAAAGTGAATAGTCCAGTATGTATGATCCGGCTTCTCCTCTGGTGCTTGCAATTCTGTCCAATCATTGATGAAATCTACCAGTGCTTGGGATTTGATAGCAGTACGGGGTACATACTTCAATCCGTGTGGGCTAAGCTCAATGGCCCACTTTGCCACTCTGCCAGTGGCTTCTCTGTTCTGGATTATATCCAACAACGGAGCGAAGCTCACAACAGTGATTGGGTGGCCCTAGAAGTAGTGCTTCAGCTACCGGTTTGCCATGAACATGCCATACACCAACTTCTGCCAGTGCATATACCTTTGCTTTGACTCAATGAGAACCTCACTGATGTAATAAACCGGGCACTGAACCGGATATTCCTTGCCTGCTTCCTTGCGTTCCACCACAATTGCCACGCTAACTGCACGGGCATTAGCGGCCACATATAACAGCAGTGGTTCGTTGTCAACAGGAGCAGCAAGAACTGGCGGTTCTGCTAATTGCCGCTTCAAATCCTCGAACGCAGCGTTTGCAGCATCGCTCCATATAAACCGGTCCGTCTTTTTCAACATCTGATAAAGTGGGATCGCCTTTTCTACCAAACGGCTGATGAATCGGCTCAATGCTGTAATCCGGCCTGCTATGCGCTGGACATCATTGATACAAGCCGGTTTAGTCAAGGATGTGATCGCCTTGATCTTCTTCGGATTAGCCTCTATTCCTCTGTTTGATACTAAGAATCCAAGGAGCTTGCCTGCCGGAACACCAAAAACGCACTTCTCTGAATTAAGCATCATCTTATAAACCCGGAGGTTGTCAAAGGTTTCCTTTAGGTCCTCTATCAGCGTCTCCTCCTTCCTTGACTTCACCACAATGTCATCAACATAGGCATGGACATTTTTTCCGATCTGCCCTTTGAGACAGTTCTGCACGCAACACTGGTAAGTTGCTTGGGCACTCTTGAGCCCAAAGGGCATAGATACATAGCAGAAGGCTCCAAAGGGAGTTATGAAAGCTGTCTTCTCTTGGTCCTTAACTGCCATCTTGATTTGATGATACCCTGAATATGCATCCAAAAAACTTAGCCGCTCACATCCTGCCGTAGCATCAATAATCTGATCAATACGGGGGAGAGCAAAAGGATCAGTTGGACAAGCCTTGTTTAGGTCTGTGTAATCCGCACCAATGTTGAGGATATCGCTTATCGTTATCGTATCGGGCAGCTAGGGATTAGAGATTAATCGAAAATCGGTCGATTAATCGATGTTATCGGTCGACCTTTAATCGGCCATTTTTTGCAGATCCAGGGTTCCTAGCACTAAACTATGCTATATCCAACACCAAAACAATATTGGATAGAAGTGTTTCCTTGATTCCTAGCATTTGAACCGTCTTATAATGAGAAAAAAATAGGACAATAGTACATATTGCAAAACAAGGTCCACAAAACACAAATAAATATACTTTTTGCAAACATAATGTTAGGAATAGGCCCGATTTATCGGTAGATTCTCGATAAATCGCTTGTCAGAGTGATAAATCGGCCCAAACGATAAACGGTGAAGATAAGGCATAATCTTATCGGTCACCCCAAGAGTAGCGATAAATCGGACGATAAATCGCTGAATCGGAAGATTTCTTGAACAGTGATCCACACACATCCTCCACATTCCATTTTTCTTTAACACCAGTACCGAATTAGCCAACCACTCCGGATGGAACACCTCAACTATGAATCCTGCAGCCAAAAGCCTGACCACTTCTTCTCCTATAGCCTTGCGCCTCTCCTCATTGAAGCGACGCAAATACTATTTGACCGGTTTAAACTTCGGATCAATATTAAGACTGTGCTCAGCGAGTTCCCTCGGTATATCTGGCATGTCAGAAGGTTTCCATGCAAAGATATCCCGGTTCTCACGGATGAACTCGATGAGCGCGCTTTCCTATTTGTGGTCTAGGTTAGCGCTGATAGTGAACTGTTTGGAAGAGTCGGCTGGAACAAAGTCAACCTGCTTGGTTTCCTCTGCCGATTTAAACTTCAACGCCGGATCATGCTCTGTAGTTGGCTTTTTTAATGGGGACATATCTGCCGGATCAACATTGTCTTTGTAGAACTTCAACTCCTCCGTAGCACACACTGCCTCCGCATAGGCTGCGTCTCCTTCCTCGCATTCCAATGCGATCTTGCGACTTCCGTGAACCGTGATGGTTCCCTTGTGACCTGGCATCTTGAGCTGTAGGTAAACATAGCACGGTCTAGCCATGAACTTGGCGTAAACCGGTCTCCCAAACAGAGCATGATATGGGCTCCTGATCTTTACGACCTCAAAGGTCACTGTCTCTGACCTAGAATACTGCTCATCCCCAAAGGTGACTTCCAGATCAATTTTCCCAACTGGGTAAGCAGATTACCTGGCACCACTCCATGGAATACTATGTTTGACTGTCTCAACTTCTTATCTGTCAACCCCATACGCCGAAAAGTCTCATAGTATAAGATGTTGATACTGCTGCCGCCGTCCATGAGTACCTTTGTGAACTTGTAGCCACCCACCTGTGGTGCCACCACTAGGGCCAACTGGCCCGGATTATCAACCCGTGGCGGGTGATCCTCTCTGCTCCACACAATAGGTTGTTCCGACCAATGTAGAAAATGTGGCGTCGCCGGTTCAACTGCGTGTACTGCCTGTTTCAGAACCTTTTGATCCCGTTTGCACAAACTTGTGGTGAAAACATGATACTATCCACTGCTTAGCTCCTTCGGATTACTCTGATATCCAGAATGCTGCTGCTGTTGACGCTGCTGATTGCCTTGGTTTTTGTAACCACCCTGACCATGCTGCTGGTTCTGTTGATGCTGACCGTTGCTGTTGTTGCTCGAATAGTTATTGTTACCGCCATGATATCCTGATCCGGAACCATTACCCTGGTAACCCGGACCCTGAAAACCGGAACTCGAGCCACCGGGGGGTCCGTGGTTATATCTGGCTTGTTTCATGGCCTCTACCATGATCCGGCAGTCCTTCCATAAATGTTTAGACGGGTTTCCCTTTGTGCTGTGTTTAGGGCAAGGCGCGTTTAACTGTTGATCTAGATTGAAGAATTGCCCTTCGCCACGAGGAGGTGGTTTACCTTTGCGGCGCTGCCCATTTCCCTGAACGTTGGTATTGGCCACAAAATCAGAACCGCCCTCTGCCTTTCGCTTACCATTGTAACCTGTTCCTACCGGATTAGCTTGCGCCGGTTTACCAGCCTTGTTCACCTTTCCGGACTTGTCTCCGTCTGCATCTGGGTACTTGGTGTTATCAGAATCCCCATATTTCACCAGAGCGCTCATGAGCGTGCCCATGTCATTGCAATCGCGTTTGAGCCATCCTAACTTCAGTTTCAGAGACTCAAACCGGCAATTGTTTTCCAATGTCACTATCGCCGTACTAGGGATGATACTATTGGAAGAGTGCAGGATTTCTGATACTCGTCGCACCCAACTGCTCGTGGGTTCCTGCTCTTCTTGAACACATGCTGCTAAGTCTACCACAGACATTGGCTGCTTGCACGTGTCTTTGAATTTTTTTGACAAACTGGCGACGCAACTCACCCCATGATCCGATGGAGTTAGGTGGTAGGCCCTTTAACCATGTCCGGGCTGTACCCTCAAGCATCATGGTAAAGTACTTGGCGCATGCCGCTTCATCCACATCAAGCATCTCCATAGCCATCTCATAACTTTCAACCCACGCCTCCGGAGCCAGATCCGCTATGTAGTTGGGTACCTTGCGCGGGCCTTTGAAGTCTTTGGGCAATTTCACGCTTCGTAAAGCGGGGATGAGACACTATACGCCAAAGGAACTTGCCGTGGCTCCCGTTTCTGCCGTGGCTGTGTGAACCGGTGTCGCTTGACGGGTGTCCTCGCGGGCAGCTTGCCTAGCCTGGTTTATCACCTCTTGGGCGTGCGCTTATGCTCCCGTCGGATTATCCTGCCTGTGACGATGACGTCTCCGCTCGCTGCTAGACACAGTCGGTTCATCCCAGTGCCTAGTGTAACTACGGCTTGGGCGGGGGGTTGAGTGAATCCTTTCCCTGCTATAGGAGTACGCCTGCTGCTGTGTCAGCGTCGTGTCCAGCAATTCCTTAGCCCGACGTGCTTCCATCACCACGGGGGATGTCCCCTCAATGGGTAAAGCGGCCAGTCGTGAAGCGGCGGCGACAATGTTGTCCAACGGGTTAGAATAATGGCCGGGAGGGGTGGGGACGTGCGGCGTTGGCACAACTTGGTGGTTTCGCTTTGCGGCCGGCGGCTGAACCGGCGCGCCAGTCCCCGGGGCTCCTCCCCTGTTTACCTCTGGATAATTGCCGGCTCCCGCTCCTGGTGTGCCAAAGAGATTCCTCGCATCGTAAACCGGCGGTAGACGAGTTTGTTGTCTTCTGTACATCACCTCCTGTGCAGAAGTCTGATCCATCCTGAGCCGGAAAGCTTGGGAGTCTAGCTCTGCTTGCCTCGTAGCCATCCTGGCTTTCTCCGCGTCCAGATCCCGTTTAGCTTGCTCAATCTGGCCCTTCAGCTGAAGGATCTCCGCATCATGTTGCGCCTTGTTGGCAGGGGCCACTTCTGCTGTTGCAAGTGCTGTCAATTCTCCAACCAAGGTGGATAGGGCGTAAGAGGGCGACGGGGTTTGGTTGCCTGTCCCAGCACCCTCTACCTCTGAGGTGAACACCCCGGTCATCGAGGGCTGCTGCACAGGTTGTGATCCGGCCATGAAAACAGCCACCCGGTTTGGCGGATCAAAGGGGTCCGGAATACTATCACCATCGGACACACCCTCAGATCGGCCGTCCTGCAACAGATACAAAGATTCGGTCTCTCCGGATGAAGATTCATCGTCAGAGTAGACAACTATCTCGCCACCAGAATCCGATCCGTCCTCGGCTTGGACTCCATGTACCGCTCCAACGAAAACACGCTTCACGGCAGGTTGAATCTGGGCCGATCTCGCACGCTGAGCCGGCTCGACGGTGTTGGGGAAGATGTCCGGTTCAGGTCCCGGTTCGCCGATCTTGCCGGTGAAGACGTGGATGCCGCCGAAGGGGACCCGGTACCCATATTCGATTGAATCGGCCTCGGGGCCCCAGCCCTCATCGTCGATGTAGATCCGGTCGCAACGACTCTTGGTCATCCGACCAACTGCGTAACCCTTGAGTCCTTCAAAGCTGCCCTTCAAGAACTCGAAACCATCGTGCGATAGCCCCACGGTGGGCGCCAACTGTCGTGGAATTGTCACGGCAGATGTCCCGTTTAGAGGACTTAGGTGTGAGGCCATCGCGCGGGTTAGCTTGAAGAGGTTAAAGCACACAAAGGACACAGAGGGTTTATACTAGTTCGGCCCCTTCAATGAAGGTAAAAGCCTACGTCTAGTTTGGCGTGGTATTGCTTGGGCGTCGATGAACACGGAGCGAATCGCTTGCCTGTGTTTCGCGCTATTGTTTCTTGTCCTGAACCGTCGCCGGGTCGTCCCTTTATATAGGAGGCGACGCCCGGTCCGGTTTATAGAGTCCCGAGGCCGGCTCATAAATGTGTCCGCCTCTGTCTCTACTCTTTCTATCTTACATCCCAAGTTACATGATATGACGGTTCACAAACCGTAGGCCTTACACATGGGCCCTAAACCTCTATGGGCTGTAACCTTTTGTACATATTCTGCTGGGCTTGTGATAATACAACTATGTCAGTGTAATCCGGATCTTCATGGCCGGTTTATACCTGCTAGTAATATCCCTGACAATAGGTGACTTTGTCGCCGACCAATTCTAGATGAAGTTCTCTCAATGTTTCTTTGTGCTCTTGCATTTGTTCCTTGCATTTTGTTTCCCTTCTTTAAAAAAAACTTCATCTAGATTTTCTTTTCTCTATTTGTTCTGCATTTTCTGCATCCAATTCATTGCAAATCTATCAGTTAATTCCTTGCAAATCCTTGTGAGATCTTATTTTCCTAGTGAGCTGAGATGGAAAATTGTTCTCTCAATATCGAACTCGGACCCACCGATTCGTTTCTTTCGGTCAAACCGAACCATCTCGGTGCCACCGAATGAAACAACTCGGTGCTCTGCTCTGTGACTCAAGGACCAAACCTATTTTGACTCACACTCCAGAAGATCCCTTCTTGGAAATTGATGTCAAAGGGGGAGAGAGAGTTCACATCAAAGCTTCTGAGAGAGAGAAAGCTCAAAGTCCGAGGGAGAGAAATCACATGCCCCAGATGCCTGGTGTTCAAGAGGAGAGAAGTTACATGTCTTTAAGAGGGGAAAGACATGTCTATGTTATTGCTCTGATCTGCCTTGCTATGATTCTGTTTCCCTACTTTCTTGCATTATCCAATATAAGATTCAGGGGGAGAAAGAATGCTAGGGAAGGAAGTCTTTGAATTCATTGCATATCTTTTACCTTTGGGAACATGTCTGCATTCAAGAGTACCTAGTACTCACTCTCTACATGTTATCCCAATCTTGTTACTCTTGTGGCTCTTTTGTGGCTCTGTCTAGTAGATGTACCTGTGTTATCTAAGCTTGTTTACTTAGGTTCATCCCTTCATAAGCCAGCTCAAGATCACAAGGTAAGTATATGCATCACACTCATGGGCATGAAGATTTCTTGCTAATGTACATATTGTTTGCAAGAAGGAATCATGAACATGAGGATACACTTCATATATTCATATCATTTGCTCTGATGCATATAGCCAAGATACATTTAACTCATTGCTTGCTCTGTCATGTCTATGCTTTCACATGTTCTTATATTCCATATTCACATGATTGCATAAAGTAGGGGGAGCCTATGCATGTTACATGTCCTTCCAAAGCTTTACTTGCTATTATTCATATATTTATCTAAAGCTTTGATGTATGTTGTCATCAATTACCAAAAAGGGGGAGATTGAAAGCACAAGTGCTCCCTAGTTGATTTTGCTAATTAATGTCAACATATCTCCTGTTGGGCTAATGTTTTCATCTAGTATATTTCAGACAAGTTCAACAAATAGAGTGGTTTGGACTAGAGGATGTGGAACTCCTTCAAGATGATAAGGACAAAAGGATTGGCTCAAGATCAAAGCTCAGGACTCTACATTTTTCTATTTCAGTGATCCAAGATCACATTGAGTCCATAGGAAATCCAATACTATTAAAAGGGGATGAGGTGTTGCTTAATGGCTTGCTTGCTCAAAGTGCTTACTGATATGCTCCAAAACCCTCAACCATTTTCCTACATCCACATATGTCCCAAACCAAAAGTCAAACTCGGCCCCACCAAAAATATCTATCCGGCACCACCGAGTTCATTTGACATAGCCACTACCAGAAACCCCAATCATTTTGGTCTCACCGAAAGGGATCTCGGTCTCACCGAGATGGGATTGCAAACTCTCTGTTGCCTGTTGCAATATTGTCGGTCAAAACGAGATGTGCAATCGGTCCCATCGAGTTTGTAATGCAAACTCTCTGTTGCCTCTTCGTAACATTTCGATCTCACCGAAATGAGTGAATCGGTCCCAGCGAGTTTGCCTGAACAACCCTTTGTGTGCTCATTACCAAAATCGGTCTCACCGAGTTTGTGTAATCGGTCCCACCGAGATTGCGTTATCCCCTAACCCTAATGAAATTGGTCCCACCAAGTTGATCATATCGGTCCCACCGAAATACCTAACGGTCACATTATGAACTAAATCGGTCTGACCGAGTTCTCTGAATCGGTCCCACCGAGTTTGGTAAATTGTGTGTAACGGTTAGATTTTGTGTGGAGGCTATATATACCCCTCCACCAACTCTTCATTCGTGGAGAGAGCCATCAGAACATACCTACACTTCCATCATTCATGTTCTGAGAGAGAACCACCTACTCAAGTGTTGAGATAAAGATATTCCATTCCTACCATATGAATATTGTTCTCTAGCCTTCCCCAAGTTGCTTTCCACTCAAATCCTTCTTCCACCATATCCAAATCTGTGAGGAGCTGTTTGAGTGTTGGGGAGACTATCATTTGAAGCATTTGAGCAAGGACTTCATCATCAACACACCGTCTATTACTTTTTGGAGAGTGGTGTCTCCTTGATTGGTTAGGTGTCACTTGGGAGCCTCCGACAAGATTGTGGAGTTGAACCAAGGAGTTTGTAAGGGCAAGGAGATCGCCTACTTCGTGAAGATCTACCGCTAGTGAGGCAAGTCCTTCGTGGGCGATGGCCATGGTGGGATAGACAAGGTTGCTTCTTCGTGGACCCTTAGTGGGTGGAGCCCTCCGTGGACTCGCGCAACCGTTACCCTTCATGGGTTGAAGTCTCCATCAACTTGGATGTACGATAGCACCACCTATCGGAAACAAGACAAAAAACATCGTTGTCTTCACTTGCGTTTGCTCCCTCCAAACTCCTCCCTTTACCTTCATATGCAATTGATTTACATTCTGGTGCTATACTCTTAGAATTGCATGAGTAGGTTGATTGCTTGACTTGTGCTATGTTACAAAATCTGCCAAGAACTAAAATTGGGAAAAGAATAGATTTTTGCTTTAGTCAAGTGGTCAAAGTCGCATGCTTTACTTCACAATACCTATATACTCTTGTTATGCATGCTTGTTGTGTATTGTGAAAGTTAAACATGTGCTAAATCTCCACTCAAATATCAAGCATGTTAAAAGCTGCCACTTTTCTTGCTAGAGTCTATTCACCCCCCCTCTAGACACATACTCTTCTCGATCCTTTCACATTGCACTAAAAAATTTGCTTTCTACAAACATACCCTATTTTAGTGCTATATCATGCCTTGTCATACTTGTTCCAAAAACATGGGTTGCTTGCGAGTACATTCAAAGTACTTATTGGCTTGCCACTGGTTATTTAATTGACCAGGCATGGAAGAGCAGTAATTTGAAGAAGAGTTCTTTGTAGACAAACATGCAAACTAGGACGCTTTCCCAGTCAGAATGCGTGTAGGGTTAAGGCAGATGGCATGGGTTCTACTTATCTACGAAGACTTCCGTTGTTTGAGTTTATTTGCTGTTCAGCCCATGAGGCTTTATCTATGTAAGACTTGACCATGACGGTCATAATTTGTGTAAGACGGTATGTATGGATGTAAGACTCTTGTTATTCAGCTTCTGTGTGTTCAGTGAGCATCGATCTCTAGGATCACTGTACACGTGCATTCGGTGATCTCGACTTGCAAGTCGGGGTCCCCACAGAGCTGGTATTAGAGCCATCCTGACTGTAGGAAGCCTTTGTTAGCATGGGCGTTAGTTAGGATGAGACAATTTTCATAAACCTTCTGAACCTCTCTTCTTTTCTAAACCTTGCCAAACCTGAGATATAATCAGCTTATTAACCTCTCCCATTCAACCTTTGTAGATGGCCGCTGTACCTGAAGAGCTCCTGACCACTAGGTCCCCCTTGCTTCTCGAGGATAGCCTCCAGGAGTGCCAGTTTCACCGAGCACCCATCCTCACCTACCATGAGCATTGGGTTAACGACACCTAGGCGGAGTACCATGTGGAAGTGATCGTAAGGGCAAATTATCCTCCCACAAGTTGGTTCTTCGAGGGACCCCAGATGGCAACACTACTCCTTGACGTTGAGGCAGCCGCACTCAAGGCACTAACCCGCCTCCGAGAACTTCTTCCGGAGATGGCAGTCAAGATGACAACCCGCTTCTTACCTTACGGAAAGGAAGGTGAAGATGAGAGCAGCGCACGAGCCCCTCCACTGAAGGAAGGACTTCCACTTCGATTCCAGACCTACTTCAGCCTTTGTGCCGACAGCTTGGCACAAGAGTTGGCCTCGGAGTTGATGAAGCTCCGAGAAGAACTCCACAATACCAGGGCACTTCTTCGACGAGCACAAGAGAAGTCAGATAGGATCAAGAAGGATGGTGCTCCTCCTGGGCAACCTGCTATCACATATCGAGGCAGAAGGCCCTCAGGAGATGTATCTTCCAAGGATAAAGAACCACCCCAGCGACGACGTATGACGGCGAGGGAATTTCGCAAGATCTTTCCCGCACCACCGGCAAAACAACACCGTGTCCAACTCCTCCACTCCCCCACACCCTCAAGTGATAGAGGAGCCCAGACAGACGAAGACAAGGAGGAAGACCCAGAAGAGCCAGAATACGCGACCGAGCATTCCGCCACTTAGGCATTATTCGCAACTCGGATATGCCAGCTTGTGACCTCTACGGTAGGATAGGTCGTGTAACCCCTATGCGAAGTCGAGTCCTTGTAATGGTTCATATGAAGCCATCTAGTGTTTGCTTTTGATGTGTTTCGATGTGAGTCGTAATTTTCCCCTTTGGGAACATGTGAACAACCACATCACCCATTTGGATTTTAATGAATGTGTTTGGCCCTTTTGGCCCTTGCATGAATGCAATTAGTGTCATACCCACCCCCTTACCAGACACCCATCTTTATTGCTTTCCCTCATCGTTCCCAATCATAAGACATTGACCGCTCCAAGAGGATGCCTGTTGTAACTCGTATTGGTACCTCTACCCAGCAGCCCGAAGCCGGAGCATCCGCCCAAGCAGAGGCCAGCCAAGACCAAACCCACAATCAAGCTCCATCACCACCACCTCCCCCGAACATGGACATGGCTCAGATTCTCCAAGCCTTCCGAGAGGAACGCCAAGGAAACACCGCAGCCCTCCAGATGATTGCTCAAGCCATCACCAACAACTGCCAGCCCGCGGGCAATGGCAATGGACGTTCCATGTTGGCGGAGTTCAAGAAGCATGCACCACAACCTTAATCGAGACTGTTGAACCCCTGGATGCAGACGACTGGGTCCGCACCATTGAGGACTTGCTGGAACTAGTCGGCTGCACTCAAGACCGCGAGAAGGTGGCTTATGCCGCCCACTGCCTCGGGGGAACTGCTAGAGCTTGGTGGGATGGATTCAAGGTCATGCATGCTGGGCAAGACATCACTTGAAATAACTTCAAGGCAGAATTCTGCAAGGCCCATATTCCTTCTGGAATCATGGCTATCAAGAAGCGTGAGTTCCGAGCCCTGAAGCAAGGAAGTGGCACTGTCAAGGAGTACATGCAGAAGTTCAGTGTTCTGTCAAGGTATGCCCCTGAATATGTCAACACGGATGCTGCAAAGAGGGAGCGCTTCATGGAAGGTCTCAATCAGACTCTGCAGTACTCGCTTGTCGTGTGTGACTGCCCAACCTTTCCTGACCTGGTGAACAAAGCACTCATGCTTGAAGATAAGCGGCGTGCTTTGGAAGACACTCGCAAGCGCAAGATGATCAGCAAGAGAAGTTCCAGTAACCAAAAGCCTCGCCCGTGGTAGCCAGCCCCGGTCAAGCCAACCTATCAGCAGCCAAGAGCTCCTGCACCTCGCCCCAACTATCAGCCTCAGCAGTATGCCAACCCAAGGACAACTTTCAACAACTCCAATAACAGTGGTGACAACAAGATCAACAACCCAAACCAAGTCACTTGCTTTGGATGTGGTCAGTCAGGACACATCTCTAAGGTGTGCCCCAACAAGAAGCTCGATGCCCCATGCCCCAATGCGCAGAACCCAGGACAAGGCCGCTGGATGCCGCCAAGGAACCAAGCTCCTCGCAACCCACCCAACAATGGAACGGGGCATGTGGATCACGTCACTGCAGAAGAAGCTCGGGAAGACCCATACGTCGTGCTGGGTACGTTCCTTGTCAACTTAGCACCTGCAACTGTCTTGTTTGATTCTGGAGCCACGCATTCTTTTGTCACTCAAAGATTTGCATTAAAAAGTGGCATGACCCCTACACCCCTGAATAACCCCATGGTGGTACAAACCCCCGGAGCAGAGATGAGAGCCATGACAGGCTATAAGGGAGTCGGTATCATCATTAACGGGGTAGATTTCCTAGTAGACCTTATCATCCTGAGATCACAAGGCTTGGATGTGATCCTAGGCATGAATTGGCTCAACAAGCACCAAGGCTTGTTAGATTGTGCCAACCGGACTATCACTGTGACCATGACCAAGGAGTAGAAGTTAAGTTTGCTTCCAACACCTCTTCTGCTCAGACCGCTCAAGTCAACTGACTATCTGAAGTTGGTGTAATGCCCAGGATGGGACTATACCTCCTACGTGTCGAGGCACGACTTAAAGGTATAAGCCCATTCTGGAATGATCTCAAGTTCGGTATCTTTGCACATCTCATGTAAAAATAGGGATGAAATTGTAAAAGAGATAGTTGTCTTACACTCGCCACTTCACACAATACATTACATAAACAATCATCATCCAAATAACATCACAACCCGACTACGGGTGAAGATCTAAATGAAAGATACCAAAATACATAAAGCCACAGGTTCGAATCGCCCCTAATAGAAACCACTACTGATCATCAGGATAGTGCACATAGCATCGGCTACGTTATTCATCGTACTCCCAGTACAGCTCTGTGCCGTCACCTGAGTAGTTCACCATGGTACCTGCATCTGGTGTGGTGTAGAATCTGTGAGCCACGGAGGACTCAGCAATCCCGTTCCCGGGTAGCAAAACTATCTAAGCCTTGGGTGTGGAACAAGGCTGAAGAAAGATAAAAAGGATGCAGCTGCACTAGCACTATCTTACGTGATAAGAGCGAGAAGAGAAGTGCCACGAGCGATAAAGTGATCACGAAGTGATCCTAACTAAGCACGACAAACATAACCCCATCGTGTTCACTTCCCGAACCCCTTTCGGAAAATGACCGTTGATACGCCTCAAACGTATCTACTTTTCCAAACACTTTTGATATTGTTTTGACCTCATTCTTGCATGATTTGAACTAAACTAACCCGGACCGACGCTATTTTCAGCAGAGCTGCCTGTATGGTTTTATTGTGTGCAGGAAAACAGATTTTTAGGTATCTCAGAAAAATCCACGAAAAATCACAGAAAATCCACGCACCCGAAGGAACCCGGAGCCAGAGGAGGGGCCAGAGGGGGGCCAGGGGGCCCCAGGCGCCCTGGTGGCGCGGCCCAGCCCCTGGCCGCGCCGGGGGGTTGCCTGGGTGGGCCCCACCTCCACTGGTGCCCTACTTTGACTCGTATTTTAGCTCGTGACGAAAAAATCCCAGATCAGAAGTTCTTTTCCCAGTTTTCATCGCGGAGCCGCCGCCACCCTCTGTTCTTCTTCGGGAGGGCTAATCTGGAGGCTGAATTGGCCTCCGGAGAGGGGAGATCGTCGCCATCGTCATCATCATCACCACTCCATCATCCCTCCATGACTTCTCCTTCCATGTGTGAGTAATCCCCTGCTGTAGGTGAAGGGGATGGTAGGGATTGGATGAGTTAGATCATGTAATAGTTTGTCAGATCGTTGGGGGCATGTAGCCTATCATCTACTATGGTGTTTATCATCTTTGCTTCAACTTGTTATTCTTAATGCTTGACACTTAGGGCTCGAGTGCCATGATTTTAGATCTGAACCATATGTGTTTGCATGAATATATTTGTGTTCTTGATCCTATCTATGAGTTGTTTGCACCTATTACGGTTCGGAACCGGCGATCCCAAAAGTGACAGCTTGGGACACCAAAGGGGAGGCCCGTAGTTTGAGGATTACATGTATCCATCGAGTTTATTGCTTTGTTCCGGTGCTCTTTGACAGGAGCACCTTAATCTCCATAAGTTCCTTTTGGCCCCGTTCATAGCGGGATGGTAGGACAAAAGATGTTGTGCAAGTTCTTATTGCAAGCACGTACAACTACCTACGGGATACATGCCTAATGTTTGATATTTGCCTAGATGATCATTACTTTTCCGTGTGCCGTGCCCCAAGTTATAATCATGATATATATCATCCATGCAACGCCCAACCATCCGTCTCCCTAGCCTACAGTGTTTTAATCCTGCTGGTTACTAGTTGCTACTTTTGCTATTTACTCTTGCTATTTACTTTTGTTGTTTACTTTTACTATCACTATCATATCACTGTTATGTGGGGACCCCGACTTAGAAGTCGAGATCACCGAATGCACGTGTACAGTGATCCCAGAGATCAATGCTCACTGAACACACAGAAGCTGAAATAACAAGAGTCTTACATCCATACAAATAGTCTTACACGAATTATGGCCATTATGGCCAAGTCTTACATAGATAGAGCCTCACGGGCTGAATAGCAAATAACTCAAATAGCGGAAGTCTTCGATAACGGGTAGAACCCATGCCATCTGCCTTAACCATACATGCATTCTGACTGGGATAGCGTCCTAGTTCGCATGATCGTCTCCAAAGGACTCTTCCTCATAATCCTGTTCTTCCTTGCCTGGCAAATTAAATAACCAGTGGCAAGCCAATGAGTACTTTGAATGTACTCGCAATCATCCCATGATGTGTATCAAAGTAACAATGCAATGGAACAATAATGAACAATCTAGCAAAAGGCTAGAACAAATATTCTACCATCAAGTTTATGCATCAATAACCTCGCGTAACCTCGAAGACAGGTTACCGATATCAACATGAATAAGATTCAACTCATCGAGTCAAGTCACCACCTTGACTCACATACACACGCATGGTTTCACAAACATTGGACGTAGCCCAAGAGCGGTTACTCAACTGTCCATGACCGTGGACACGGCTATTCGAATAGTTTGACACTCTGCAGAGGTTGTACACTTTACCCACAAGATCCGGGGAACTTCCGTGTCATCCACGACCCGCGGTACCTCAAGTACCCGGGGTAAGCACCCGGTCATTATCTTTCCTTAGACGACACTAACATAGAGTCCACTCGTTCGTACACGGCCCTCGGGTACAAACAATAGATCACGGGACTTGCCCTAATTTCAATGTCACGCGTACCCGAAGGGACCAACGGTGTGTCCGGTTCCCTGTAAAAACAGTCATGGCCGTCTATCCAAGCACGACCCCGTCCCGGAAGAGACCTCAAGTCTTCCCGTCACTAGTAATGCGGGCACCATGCTAGTATCGACCTAAGTAATCAATAAAGCCCCGTCCCATAAGGGGTAGTGTGGTTGCACATGTATGGTTGGAATAACGGTCGCAACTCAAACCAATCCGTTTGAAAAACACACACACTTTCCTCGGTACACCACTTCGTCATCAAGTGGTCACCTAACTCATCATCCTCTCCCTCGGGCATGAATGGCACCCGACGGGGTTTTATGTAAAGACTTCAACCACGAAGGTTCATGTCACACATGCATCACTATTCATTACTACTACCCACATGCATGTCATCTAGCACATAGCAAGATCAAGATCATGGCATGCATCATATGGTGGAATCAACTAGGTCACTATCGTAACCCTAACATCATGCATCGGAAACATACGGGTTCCGAAGAACAAGTATATCATGGTCAAAGGGCTGCTTGCCTGGATTGGCTTGGTCTTCAAAGTCTTTAAATCCTTCTCCTTCTTCTTCCTCAGCAACTTCGTCAAATACGGGATCTATACGTCGCATAATAACCACGGGAAAAATAAGAATACAAACAAAACAGAAAAATCAAAGTGCTCAGAAAAATGTCAACTCATTTTTGTAAAATACTAGAGGGATTTCTAAGATGGGGAAAAATCTTAGTTGGAGTTTTGGAATTACACAATAGAATCTATTGATTTTTGAATAGGAGTATTACTGCTCAAATTTGAATTTAAATTTGAACAGAACAGAAAAGTTTCATGGATTTGAATGGAAGTGGTACCATTAAATAGGTTGGAATATTACAAGATTTTAGGAGTTGGAATTATTTAATTTGGACCATTATTCTTTTCTGTAGAAATGTTTAAAACAATCAGAGAAAAGAAAAAGAATTAAAAGACCTGTGCAACTGGGCCAGAGAGGCCACAGTGCACGGCCCAGGGCGGTCCAGCCCAGCCGCACGGGAGCCTGCGCGCGCACGTCAGGTTTTTGAACCTGACGGGCGGGGCCCGTGGGTCAGTGACAGAGAGGAGGGGGAGAGAGGTGTGGGGATGACAGGCGGGGCCCGCCTGTCATCTCCAACCTTGTGGCCACAGCGACGGCGAGCTCACCGGCGAGGTTCCCGGCCACGGCGACGGCAACGGAGGGCAGGGATGGACTCAGCGTCGTGTCGCGGATGCAGGGGTGGTGGTGCGGCACGCCGGGGAGGTCCGGTTCGCCGGCAGCAAGGTGGGACGGCGGAGGCTCGTCGGGAGGTGGTTGTTGTGGCTGTTTCCGACTGCAAACGGAGGGGAAAACAAGGGGGAAAGGGTCAGTGAGGCGAGGGGGTTCCGAATCAGGCGAAAGGAAGGGCAGGGGAGGCCCGTACCGCGAGATCACCGGCGACCCGACGCGGCGGCGCTCCGGACGATCCCGAGTACTGGGACCTCTTGGGGTCGTACTGAAGGTGCTGGGGGGCTCAGTGGAGTGGAGTGAGGCTGGTGGTGCTGCCGGAGAGGTTCGGGAGGGGCTTATATAGCCGCGCCCATGGTCCACCATGGACCCGTGCGCCGGCGAGGTTGCAGGCGAGGCTAGGAGAGGTTCTGGAGCCTGGGTTCAATCCGGGGAGGACCGTGGACTTGCTCCACGTCTAGCTGAGGGGAAAAGAGGAGCGGGGAACCTTCCAGTCGACGCGCGCGTGCGAGGCAGAGGAGTGGCCGTCGCGGGCGGCCAGCGCGCGTGCGACGTCGGCCACTGGAGGGCGCAGGAGGAGGGGGGACAGATCCGGGGAGGTTGCGGACGTCGAGAGGCCTCGACTGGCGCGAAGGGGAGGCCCGAGGCTGTCGGGGGAGGCTGATTGGCTGAAGCTACAGTGCTTGTCTGCACTGTTACGTGCTCCAGAGCGCGCGTTTGGCTGGCATCGTCACGCTCTCGCCGTCCTGGTCAAAACCAACGTGTCCAGCAGTGTCTAGCACGTTGAGGGAGGAGTAAAGAAATGGCCTGAGACCTTGGATGCCCTGGAGATGCTGAGAGAGAGGGAGGAGGCTGGTGACTCGGTGAAAACCTGCTGTCCAGCAAGGTAAAACAGGGTTCTTACCCCTCAATCATGGAGCTGGGGTGCTGGGGAAGTTACTGGAGGTAGCTAGTAACTCAATGATCAGGTGGTAAAAAGTTGAGGCCATGGAGAAGAGTAAAAGTGATCAAGTTGGAGGTTTTAGTAAAAAGCCAGAAGGTGTTTGATCAGTGTTTGGTAAAGTAAATGACCTCCACTTGACATGGCACTTAACAGGGTTGAAAGACATGCGAAAATAGGGTGCTTCACCAAATTTGGGCTCATTTGAAGAAACTAGCCAATGTAACTTTGGTGAACCCTAGAAATCAACAGAAACAGCTTCATCTTGTTTGAGTCAAGCTAATCATCTCCCCTTGATGCACCACTTGGTGTAGCATCATCATTTGGGGTATTGATCATGCCCACAAAGTTTGAAGCTCCAGATAAAAAGTTGGTAATGTAAAGTTGTTCAAATTTGCATTTGAACAGAAAGGGTTTTGAGGTGATCTGATCAAGCTTCTCTATTCCAAATCTTGTGCCATTTGGTCTAGATGCCTTATTAGGTCATTCTAGCATGTGCACCAAGTTTGAGAGCATTTGGACAGGTTTGGCAATGTAAAGTTGCTCAAACTTCAAATATGGACAGAATGGTTATGAAGGGGTTTGAGGATTTTTTTCTTGCTTCCCAAGGCATGGGACTTGGCAAGATCATCAAATATGTCATATATGACATGATAGAATTTCCCTGGAATTTTTGGAGAATATATCCTTTGTAAATATTTCAAAAGCTTGAAATATTCAGAAAGGGTTTTAGAGGGTTTAGCCCATTATTTCGAACATGACCAAGTGTTGAAACTCTTATATATGGACAATATATGTCCTCTGAGTCTCTCTGAATTTTGGCAAATATTTTTGAAACAGTTAAATAATTTTCCCCTATTAAAGACCATTTCTGGCCTTAAGAAAAAGCTTTTAAATAAAATAGGAAAATAACTTTTAAAATTATACCTTTGTGGTTTCTGGGAGTCCTATGACTACTAGGTCTCAAATAAACCTTTTGAAATAATTTTCTCACCCTAAATCAAGTACTTGTAGTGGAAATCTCAATTCAGGGGTTTTTGGAAAACTAAATTTATAAAATACTTTTTGGCCAATTAATTTTGTAGGAAAATACTATACTGTTATATATCACTTGGCATGATCATTGGGCAGAAGTTTTGGGTATGGAGATGAATCCTACAAGAGGTCATAGTTGACTTTAATGAGCACATGAAAAAGCACATGAAGAAAACACAATTCCAAATAAAAGCCAGATGATGCTAAGAAAATTTGCTGGTCCAAATTTTCATGCTTCAAAGATACAAATAACATGTTACAAAATGCAGGGTGTGACAGACCTACCCCCCTTACAAGAATCTCGTCCCCGAGATTCCTAAACTAGGTCTTAAAAGAGGTCGGGAAACTCGGATCTAAGATAGTCTTCTCGTTCCCAGGTTGCTTCTGCTTCGGTGTGGTTGCTCCACTAGACCTTGAAGTACTTGATGGTACGGCTTCGCGTACGTCGTTCTGCTTCGTCCAGAATACGAATGGGCTTCTCGTGGTAGGTTAAATCAGGTTGCAGATCAATGGCTTGGTGATCCACATCCTTGTAGAGATTGGGCTTGTCTGGTACTTGGAGACATTTTCGGAGTTGTGACACATGGAATACATTGTGCACATCGGATAGCTCAGGTGGTAGTTCCAACTGGTAAGCCACTTCTCCCCGTCGGTCGGTGATCTTGAAAGGGCCAATGAACCTTGGCGCGAGCTTCCCCTTGACGTGGAAACGCTTGGTTCCCTTCAGAGGAGTTACCCGCAGGTACACATGGTCTCCGACACGGAAACTCATGTCTCGGCGTCGAGTGTCAGCATAACTCTTCTGCCTTGACTTGGCTGCCTTTAATCGCTCTCTGACTAGTTGGACTTGCTCTTCTGCTATGCGGAGAATATCCGGTCCAAAGACTAGTCCTTCTCCAGTCTCCGACCAATTGAGGGGTGTGCGGCATCTGCGTCCGCACAACACCTCAAATGGTGCCATCTGAAGGCTTGACTGGTAACTGTTGTTATAGGAGAACACGGCAAACGGGAGACAATCTTCCCACTTGGTTCCATATGCCAAGACACAGGCTCGGAGCATGTCTTCGAGAATCTGATTGACTCGCTCTGTTTGACCTCCAGTCTGTGGGTGGAAAGCTGTGCTGGAAGACAACTTGGTTCCCAAGGCTTCTTGGAATCTCTTCCAGAACCTTGAAGTGAACTGGGTTCCTCGATCTGACACAATCTCCTTAGGAACACCGTGAAGACTTACGATTCGGTTGATATAGAGAGTTGCCAGCTGGTTGCCTGAGTAGGTTGTTTTGACAGGAATGAAATGGGCCACCTTGGTCAAATGATTGACTATGACCCAGATAGAGTCATGTCCTTTATTCGACCTTGGTAATCCAGTGATGAAGTCCATCCCGACTTTATCCCACTTCCACTCAGGAACCTTGAGTGGTTGAAGCAATCCAGCAGGTCGCTGATATTCAGCCTTGACCCTTTGGCACACATCACACTTTGCAACATAGGTTGCAATCTCTCTCTTCATACCGTGCCACCAGAATCGTGCCTTCAAGTCTTGGTACATCTTGGTTCCTCCGGGGTGGATGGAATACGGAGTGTCGTGGGCTTCTTGCAGAATCAGCATCTTCAACTCGGTGTTGTTTGGTACGCAGATGCGACCTTTGTACCAAACAATTCCGTGCTCGTCTTCGGAGAATCCTGGGGCCTTGCCCAGCTTCATCTTCTTCTTGATGCCTTCGATGCTTGCGTGTCCATCTTGTGCCTTCTTGACGTCGTCCATCAGGGTCGGTCTGACTTCCAAATGATCCAGAAATCCAGGGGTGACCAATTCCAAACTGAATTGTTTGATCTCCTTAAACAAGGCTGGCTGCCTTTCTTGAATAACGACATTCAAAGAGCAAGCCTTCCTGCTTAAGGCATCAGCCACCACGTTAGCCTCCCCAAGGTGATATTGGACACTGAGGTCATAGTCTTTGATGAGTTCCAACCATCTCCGTTGCCTCATGTTCAATTCCTTTTGGGTGAAATGTACTTCAGACTTTTGTGGTCTGTGTAGATCTCACACCGTTTCCCTAGAAGGTAATGCCGCCATGTCTTCAAGGCATGAACTACTGCCGCTAGCTCAAGATCGTGAGTAGCGTAGTTCTCCTCATGGGGTCGTAGCTGCCTGGAGAGGTATGCTATGACGCGGCCTTCTTGCATCAGAACGCTTCCCAATCCGGTTCGAGAGGCATCACAATATATCACGAACTCCTTGTGAATATCAGGTGTTGCCAGAACTGGGGCGGTGGTCATTCTCTTCTTGAGCTCTTGGAAGCTCTCTTCGCATTTTGGCGTCCACTCGAACTTCTTGTCCTTCTTGAGGAGCTGAGTCATTGGTCGTGCAATGCTAGAGAATACTTCCACGAACTTGCGGTAATAGCCCGCTAGTCCGAGGAAGCTTCTGACTTCCTTGACGGTCGTTGGAGATTGCCATTGGGTCACAGCTTCGATTTTTGCAGGATCAACAGATAATCCTTCCTCGATCAAGACATGACCTAAGAATCCAACTTTATGCAGCCATAACTCACACGTGCCGAATTTGGCATACGGTTGGTGCTCACGAAGCTTGTCTAGGACCATCCTCAGGTGCTGCTCGTGCTCTTCCTCCGACTTCGAGAACACAAGAATGTCATCAATGAAGACAACAACAAACTTGTCCAAATATTCCATGAAGACTTTATTCATGAGATACATGAAGTAAGCTGGGGCATTGGTTAACCCAAAAGACATGACCGTGCACTCATACAGGCCATATCTGGTTACGAATGCCGTCTTCGGAATATCTTGGGGTCTGATCTTCAGCTGGTAGTACCCAGATCTGAGGTCGATCTTGGAGAACACCTTGGCTCCGCTGAGCTGATCAAACAGATCTTCGATCTTGGGAAGTGGATATTTGTTCTTGATTGTAACTTCATTGAGGGAACGATAGTCAATGCATAAGCGGATGGTACCGTCCCTCTTTGCCACAAACAGAACAGGAGATCCCCAAGGGGAGGCACTTGGGCGAATAAATCCCTTCCTTAGCTGCTCTTCCAGCTGCTTCTTCAACTCAGCTAATTCCTCCGTCCCCATTCTATAAGGCTTCTTATAGATGGGTCCTGCTCCGGGCACGAGCTCGATGATGAACTCAATGTCACGGTCAGGGGGCATTCCCGGTAGTTCATCCGGAAAGACATCAGGATACTCACATACCACCGGTACTTGATCTAGCCCAACTTCAGACATACAGTTGACTTTAGCGGCTTGAGCAGAAGAGGAGTTGGAAGCAAATTTGACTTCGACTCCCTGGTCATTGGTCACAGTGACTGTCCGATTGGCACATTCTAACAAGCCTTGGTGCTTGCTGAGCCAATTCATGCCTAGGATCACATCCAAGCCTTGCGATCTCAGGACGATAAGGTCTGCTAGGAAGTCTACACCGTTAATGGTAATACCGACTCCTTTACAGCCTATCTTGGCTCTCATCTCGGCTCCGGGGGTTTGTACCACCATAGGGTTATTCAGGGGTGTAGGGGTCATGCCACTTTTTAATGCAAATCTTTGAGTGACAAATGAATGCGTTGCTCCAGAATCAAACAAGACAGTTGCAGGTGCTGAGTTGACAAGGAACGTACCCAGCACGACGTCCGGGTCTTCCTGGGCTTCTTCAGCAGTGACGTGATTCACACGCCCCTTCCCATGGTTCGGTGGATTGCGAGGAGCTAGGTTCCTTGGTGTCATCCCACGGCCTTGTCCCTGGTTCTGCGCATTGGGGCGCGGGGCATCAGGCTTCTTGTTGGGGCACACCCTTGAGATGTGTCCGGGCTGACCACATCCAAAGCAAGTGACTTGGTTTGGATTGATCTTGTTGCCACCACTGGTATTGGGGTTGAAGGCTGGCCTGGGGTTGGCATACTGCTGAGGCTGAGGGTTGGCACGAGGTGCAGGAGCTCTTGGTTGCTGATAGGTTGGCTTGGCCGGGGCTGACTGCCACAGGCGAGGCTTCTGGTTGCTGGAACTTCCCTTACTGACCAACTTGCGCTTGCGAGTGTCTTCCAAAGCACGCCGCTTGTCTTCAAGCATAAGTGCCTTGTTCACCAGGTCAGGGAAAGATGGGCAGTCGCACACGACAAGCGAGTATTGCAGAGTCTGATTGAGGCCTTCCATGAAGCGCTCCCTTTTGGCAGCATCAGTGCTGACATCTTCAGGGGCATATCTTGACAGAACACTGAACTTCTGCATGTACTCCTTGACAGTGCCACTTCCTTGCTTCAGGGCTCGGAACTCACCCTTTTTGATAGCCATGATTCCGGAAGGAATGTGGGCCTTGCGGAATTCTGCCTTGAAGTTAACCCAAGTGATGTCTTGTTCAGCATGCATGACCTTGAATCCATCCCACCAAGCTCTAGCAGTTCCCCCGAGGCAGTGGGCTGCATAAGCCACCTTCTCGCGATCTTCGGTGCATCCGTCTAGTTCCAGTATCTCCTCAATGGAACGGACCCAATCGTCTGCATCCAGAGGTTCTGCAGTCTCGATGAAGGTTGGCGGTGCATGCTTCTTGAACTCTGCCAACGTGGAACGTCCATTGCCATTCCCCGCCGGCTGGCGGTTGTTAGCGACAGCTTGAGCAATCAGCTGAAGAGCTGCAGTGTTGGCTTGGCGTTCCTCTCGGAAAGCTTGGAGAAGCTGAGCCATGTCCATGCTTGGAGGAGGTGGTGGTGGTGGAGCTTGGTCGTTGGTTTGGTCGTGGCCTGCCTCTGGCTGAGAGGATGCTCCGGCTTCGGGCTGCTGGGTAGAGGTACCAGTACGAGTTACAACAGGCATCCTGTTGGAGCGGTAAAAGGTCTCATGACTCGGAAGAGGGAAAGCAGGATAGATGGGTGCCTAGTAAGGGGGTGGGTGTGACACTAAATTAAATCATGCAAGGGCCGAAAGGCCAAAACACATTCATTAAAATCCAAATGGGTGATGTAGTCGTTTACACATTCCCGAAGGAAGAATACGACATACATCCAGACACAACAAAAGCAAACACTAGATGGTTTCATATGAACCACACAAGGACTCGACTACGCATAGGGGTTACACGACCTATCCTACCGTAGAGGTTACAACTGGCACATCCGAGTAGCGAATAATGCCTAAGCGGCGGAATGCTCGGTCGCGTATTCCGGCTCTTCTGGCTCTTCCTCCTTGTCTTCATCCGTCTGGGCTCCCTTGTCACTTGAGGAAGTGGGGGAGTGGAGGAGTTGGATACGACGGTGTTTCGTCGGTGGTGCAGGGAAAAGCTTGCGATATTCCCTTGCTGTCATCCGGCGTCGCCGAGGTGGTTCTTCACCCTTGGAAGACACATCCTCGGAGGGCCTTCCGCCTCGATATGCGATAGCGGATTGTCCAGAAGGTGCTCCTTCCTTCTTGATCCTATTTGCCTTCTCTTGAGCTCGACGAAGAAGTGCCTTGGTCTTGTGAAGTTCTTCTCGAAGCTTCATTGATTCCGAGGCCAAGTCTTGTGCCAGGCTGTCGGCACATAGACTGAAGTAGGTCTGGAACCGAAGCGAGAGTCCTTCCTTCAGTGGAGGGGCTAGTGCGCTGCTTTCTTCTTCACCTTCCTTCCGGTAAGGTAAGAAGCGAATTGTCATCTTGGCTGCCATCTCCGGAAGAAGCTCGCGGAGACGGGTTAGTGCCTTGAGTGCAGCAGCCTCGACAGCGAGTGGTAGTGTTGCCATCTGGGGTCCCTCGAAGAACCAACTTGTGGGAGGATCGTTTGCCTTCACGATCACTTCCACATGGTACTCCACCTCAGTGCGCTCACCCCATGCTCAAGGTAGGTGAGGATGGGTGCTCGGTGGAACTGACACTCCTGGAGGCTATCCTCGAGAAGTAAGGGAAACCCAGTGGTCAGGTGCTCTTCGGGTACAGCGGCCATCTACAAAGGTGGAATAGGAGGGGTTAATAAGCTGATGAAATCTCAGGTTTAGAGAAGAAGAGAGGTTCAGAAGGTTTTTGAAAAAGGGGGTCTCATCTAACTAACGCCCATGCTAACTAAGGCTGCCTACAGTCAGGATGGCTCTGATACCAGCTCTGTGGGGACCCCGACTTAGAAGTCGAGATCACCGAATGCACGTGTACAGTGATCCCAGAGATCAATGCTCACTGAACACACAGAAGCTGAAATAACAAGAGTCTTACATCCATACAAATAGTCTTACACGAATTATGGCCATTATGGCCAAGTCTTACATAGATAGAGCCTCACAGGCTGAATATCAAATAACTCAAATAGCGGAAGTCTTCGATAACGGGTAGAACCCATGCCATCTGCCTTAACCCTACAGGCATTCTGACTGGGATAGCGTCCTAGTTCGCATGATCGTCTCCAAAGGACTCTTCCTCATAATCCTGTTCTTCCATGCCTGGCCAATTAAATAACCAGTGGCAAGCCAATGAGTACTTTGAATGTACTCGCAAGCATCCCATGATGTGTATCAAAGTAACAATGCAATGGAACAATAATGAACAATCTAGCAAAAGGCTAGAACAAATATTCTACCATCAAGTTTATGCATCAATAACCTCGCGTAACCTCGAAGACAGGTTACCGATATCAACATGAATAAGATTCAACTCATCGAGTCAAGTCACCACCTTGACTCACATACACACGCATGGTTTCACAAACATTGGACGTAGCCCAAGAGCGGTTACCCAACTGTCCATGACCGTGGACACGGCTATTCGAATAGTTTGACACTCTGCAGAGGTTGTACACTTTACCCACAAGATCCGGGGAACTTCCGTGTCATCCACGACCCGCGGTACCTCAAGTACCCGGGGTAAGCACCCGGTCATTATCTTTCCTTAGACGACACTAACATAGAGTTCACTCGTTCGTACACGGCCCTCGGGTACAAACAATAGATCACGGGACTTGCCCTAATTTCAATGTCACGCGTACCCGAAGGGACCAACGATGTGTCCGGTGCCCTGTAAAAACAGTCATGGCCGTCTATCCAAGCACGACCCCGTCCCGGAAGAGACCTCAAGTCTTCCCGTCACTAGTAATGCGGGCACCATGCTAGTATCGACCTAAGTAATCAATAAAGCCCCGTCCCATAAGGGGTAGTGTGGTTGCACATGTATGGTTGGAATAACGGTCGCAACTCAAACCAATCCGTTTGAAAAACACACACACTTGCCTCGGTACACCACTTCGTCATCAAGTGGTCACCTAACTCATCATCCTCTCCCTCGGGCATGAATGGCACCCGACGGGGTTTTATGTAAAGACTTCAACCACGAAGGTTCATGTCACACATGCATCACTATTCATTACTACTACCCACATGCATGTCATCTAGCACATAGCAAGATCAAGATCATGGCATGCATCATATGGTGGAATCAACTAGGTCACTATCGTAACCCTAACATCATGCATCGGAAACATACGGGTTCCGAAGAACAAGTATATCATGGTCAAAGGGCTGCTTGCCTGGATTGGCTTGGTCTTCAAAGTCTTCAAATCCTTCTCCTTCTTCTTCCTCAGCAACTTCGTCAAATACGGGATCTATACGTCGCATAATAACCACGGGAGAAATAAGAACACAAACAAAACAGAAAAATCAAAGTGCTCAGAAAAATGTCAACTCATTTTTTTAAAATACTAGAGGGATTTCTAAGATGGGGAAAAATCTTAGTTGGAGTTTTGGAATTACACAATAGAATCGATTGATTTTTGAATAGGAGTATTACTGCTCAAATTTGAATTTAAATTTGAACAGAATAGAAAAGTTTCATGGATTTGAATGAAAGTGGTACCATTAAATAGGTTGGAATATTACAAGATTTTAGGAGTTGGAATTATTTAATTTGGACCATTATTCTTTTCTGTAGAAATGTTTAAAACAATCACAAAAAAGAAAAAGAATAAAAAGACCTGTGCAACTGGGCCAGAGAGGCCACAATGCACGGCCCAGGGCGGTCTAGCCCAGCCGCACGGGAGCCTGCGCGTGCACGTCAGGTTTTTGAACCTGACGGGCGGGGCCCGTGGGTCAGTGACAGAGAGGAGGGGGAGAGAGGTGTGGGGATGACAGGCGGGGCCCGCCTGTCATCTCCAACCTTGCGGCCACGGCCACGGCGAGCTCACTGGCGAGGTTCCCGGCCACGGCGACGGCAACGGAGGGCAGGGATGGAATCAGCGTCGTGTCGCGGATGCAGGGGTGGTGGTGCGGCACGCCGGGGAGGTCCGGTTCGCCGGCGGCGAGGTGGGACGGCGGAGGCTCGTCGGGAGGTGGTTGCTGTGGCTGTTTCCGACTGCAAACGGAGGGGAAAACAAGGGGGAAAGGGTCAGTGAGGCGAGGGGGTTTCGAATCAGGCGAAAGGAAGGGCAGGGGAGGCCCGTACCGCGAGATCACCGACGGCCCGACGCGGCGGCGCTCCGGTCGATCCCGAGTACTATGACCTCTTGGGGTCGAACTGAAGGTGCTGGGGGGCTCAGTGGAGTGGAGTGAGGCTGGTGGTGCTGCTGGAGAGGCTCGGGAGGGGCTTATATAGCTGCGCCCATGGTCCACCGTGGACCCGTGCGCCGGCGAGGTTGCAGGCGAGGCTAGGAGAGGTTCTGGAGCCTGGGATCAAGCCGGGGAGGACCGTGGACTTGCTCCACGTCTAGCTGAGGGGAAAAGAGGAGCGGGGAACCTTCCAGTCGACGCGCGCGTGCGAGGCAGAGGAGTGGCCGTCGCGGGCGGCCAGCGCGCGTGCGACGTTGGCCACTGGAGGGCGCAGGATGAGGGGGGACAGCGCCGGGGAGGTTGCGGACGTCGAGAGGCCTCGACTGGCGCGAAGGGGAGGCCCGAGGCTGTCGGGGGAGGCTGATTGGCTGAAGCTACAGTGCTTGTCTGCACTGTTACGTGCTCCGGAGCGCGCGTTTGGCTGGCATCGTCGCGCTCTCGCCGTCCTGGTCAAAACCAATGTGTCCAGCAGTGTCTAGCACGTTGAGGGAGGAGTAAAGAAATGGCCTCAGACCTTGGATGCCCTGGAGATGCTGAGAGAGAGGGAGGAGGCTGGTGACTTGGTGAAAACCTGCTGTCCAGCAAGGTAAAACAGGGTTCTTACCCCTCAATCATGGAGCTGGGGTGCTGGGGAAGTTACTGGAGGTAGCTAGTAACTCAATGATCAGGTGGTAAAAAGTTGAGGCCATGGAGAAGAGTAAAAGTGATCAAGTTGGAGGTTTTAGTAAAAAGCCAGAAGGTGTTTGATCAGTGTTTGGTCAAGTAAATGACCTCCACTTGACATGGCACTTAACAGGGTTGAAAGACATGAGAAAATAGGGTGCTTCACCAAATTTGGGCTCATTTGAAGAAACTAGCCAATGTAACTTTGGTGAACCCTAGAAATCAACAGAAACAGCTTCATCTTGTTTGAGTCAAGCTAATCATCTCCCCTTGATGCACCACTTGGTGTAGCATCATCATTTGGGGTATTGATCATGCCCACAAAGTTTGAAGCTCCAGATAAAAAGTTGGTAATGTAAAGTTGTTCAAATTTGCATTTGAACAGAAAGGGTTTTGAGGTGATCTGATCAAGCTGCTCTATTCCAAATCTTGTGCCATTTGGTCTAGATGCCTTATTAGGACATTCTAGCATGTGCACCAAGTTTGAGAGCATTTGGACAAGTTTGGCAATGTAAAGTTGCTCAAACTTCTAATATGGACAAAATGGGTATGAAGGGGTTTGAGGATGTTTTCGTGCTTCCCAAGGCATGGGACTTGGCAAGATCATCAAATATGTCATATATGACATGATAGAATTTCCCTGGAAGTTTTGGAGAATATATCCTTTGTAAATATTTCAAAAGCTTGAAATATCCAGAAAGGGTTTTAGAGGGTTTAGCCCATTATTTTGAACATGACCAAGTGTTGAAACTCTTATATATGGACAATATATGTCCTCTGAGTCTCTCTGAATTTTGGCAAATATTTTTGAAACAGTTAAATAATTTTCCCCTATTAAAGACCATTTCTGGCCTTAAGAAAAAGCTTTTAAATAAAATAGGAAAATAACTTTTAAAATTATACCTTTGTGGTTTCTGGGAGTCCTATGACTACTAGGTCTCAAATAAACCTTTTGAAATAATTTTCTCACCCTAAATCAAGTACTTGCAGTGCAAATCTCAATTCAGGGGTTTTTGGAAAACTAAATTTATAAAATACTTTTTGGCCAAATTAATTTTGTAGGAAAATACTATACTGTTATATAACACTTGGCATGATCATTGGGCAGAAGTTTTGGTATGGAGATGAATCCTACAAGAGGTCATAGTTGACTTTAATGAGCACATGAAAAAGCACATGAAGAAAACTCAATTCCAAATAAAAGCCAAATGATGCTAAAAAATTTTGCTGGTCCAAATTTTCATGCTTCAAAGATACAAATAACATGTTACAAAATGCAGGGTGTGACATGTTACCACTTATCTTTTGTTGCAAGTAAGTATATTTTAGGAGCGGTTGAATTGACAACTCAACTGTCAAAGCTTATAAATACTCTTTGGCTCCCCGTGTGTCGAATCAATAAATTGGGTTATTCTTACCCGCGAAGACTATCTCGATCCCTTACGGTTGAGGGTTGTCAAGTACCGTTTTCTGGCGCCGTTGTCGGGGAGCATAGAAATATTTACAAGTCTACTTGAAGTATCCTACCTGCTGCACTTCATCCGCTATGGGTAAGAAAGGAGACCCCAAGGTTCCGATCTTACTATCCACTACAAGAAGAGGTACTGTTCTGAGCACTAGTGCTACACTTGATTCACCTTCTGTTATGAGTAAGTTTTCCTCACCACCACCACATGATGCTCCTACTGAATCTGTTACTTTGTCCGATACTCTTGATGATGCTTCTACTACTGTTGATGATATTAGTTCCCTTGGTTATGCTCTTGAGAAACAGATCGCTGCTGCTGCTACAAAGTCTGGAATTGAAATTCCTGTTACTCGCTACCCTATTGGTGAAACTTATGATTATCCTGATTTGAGTAAACTCAAGGAGAGACTCCTTGATGATGATTACTATATGCTTGATGAAGATTTATGCAGGGAACTGACAGAGTTTTCTGGCTCTGACCCTGAAGTTATTAAGAAACTGTTTGAAAAACACTCTTTGAAGAACAAAACCGTTCCTGATCCTGAATTTGCTACATCTCCTATATGCATTGATGATCCTGATTATGATTTCTCTGTTGATCTTTCACTTATACCTATGGTTGAAGCTGACCCCTTTATGGCGGAGAAAATGATGATGCTATTGCACACCTGACTAAACTCGGTGAGTTGGGTGGCCTGTTTACCACAGATGAGAAGATACGATACTTTTATGTTACCAAGCTTCTTCCTTTCTCCTTGAAGGAAGGTGCTAAAGCATGGTATGATTCACTCCCATGCGGTTCCATTAAGAGTCCTCAAGAATTAGCTCACTCTTTTGTTGATAAGTACTTTCCTGCTCACATGCAACATGCTGCTTTACAAACAATTTATAACTTTAAACAGTTGCAGGATGAGTCCCTCCCTAAAGCTTGGGGGAGGTACTGCGGTCTGATTCGGGCTAGACCAGGACATGAAGTCCCTAAGAACGAATTAATCGATATATTCTATGCTAGTCTAACTGATGAATCCAGGTCCTATTTGGACAGTTGTGTTGGTTGTGTTTTCAGGAAAAGGATGCCGAAAGATGCAGAAGATTTGATGGGCAGGATTGCCAAAAACCATGAAGATTGGTTCGTCCCTGAACCATCTCCACCACCAAAGAAGAGGGGCATGTTTGTTCTAAGCCCCGAAGATATGCGAGAAGCAAAGAAGTCTATTAAAGAGAAAGGTATTAAAGCTGAAGACGTGAAGAATCTACCCCCTATTGAGAAGCTGTGTGAGCCTACTACTCACCCTCCTATGGTAGAGGTACACTCTCTTTTAGATTTCAACGCAAGTGACATCCCTCATGGTAAGCCTCCTGATCAATGTTTAGATGAGTTTGATAATTTTATTATGAAACAAAATCTTTTTAATGAGAGGATACAAAGTCAGTTGCATGATAATTCCCTCGCTATCAAAAGTTTGCTTGATGTTCTAGGTAGAACGGTTAATGATGTTCAATGTCTTGTGAAACATTTTCATATAGTTCAAACTCAGCTTGACCAAATTTCTAATGTACAAACAGATTTGCTTGCTAACAATGTCAAACAAGATAATTTGTAGGCTTTCGGGATTAAGACCCGAGGAGGAACTAGCACTCAAGATCCTCTCTATCCAGAGGGGCATCCGAGGAGAATCGAGCAAGATTCTCAAATGCAGGAAGAAGAAATTGTTGGCTCTCCAAAGAAGAAGAAGAAACATAAGGAGACTGACTATTCTAATGACCCTATTGCAGATGAAGAGCCAGCTGTTGATCCCAACAGCGTATCTATCTCCGATGCTGAGACTGAAGACGGTGTTGAACCTGAAGGTAAGGATAATGAGAAGAATGATCCGCCTGAAGTTCAAGAAGAAGAAGCACCTGACAAACGTAAGAGGTACACTAAAGAAGACTTCATCGCAAGAAAACATGGGAAGGAAAGAGAACCATGGGTACAGAAACCCATGCCCTTTCCAGGTAAGTCCATCAAATCTAAAGAAGAAGAGCATTACAATAAGTTCTGTGAGTGGATTAAACCTCTTTTTCTTCAAATTCCTTTAACTGAAGCTATTAAGTTACCTCCTTATTCAAAATATATGAAAGATATTGTCACTAATAAAAGAAAAGTTCCTAATGAAGCAATATCTACTATGCTTGCTAACTACTCTTTAAGTGGCAAGATTCCTGAGAAGCTCGGTGATCCAGGTATACCCACCATTCCTTGCTCCATAAAGAATAATTATGTCAAAACTGCTTTATGTGATCTTGGAGCAGGAGTGAGTGTTATGCCTCTCTCTCTTTACGAGAGGCTCTGTTTAGAGAAACTAATTCCTACAGATATCTCCCTTCAGATGGCTGACAAGTCAACCGCCGTTCCGATAGGTATTTGTGAGGATGTTCCCGTAGAAGTTGCTAATTGTTTGATTCTTACTGATTTTGTTGTGCTTGACATGCCCGAGGATGGGAGCATGTCCATTATTCCCGGTAGACCTTTTCTTAACACCGCAGGTGCTATTATTGATTGCAATAAAGGGAAGGTTACCTTCAATGTAAATGATAAAGAACACACGGTATATTTTCTAAAGAAGACCGACAGGAGGCATGGCCTCAACTCTATAGAAAATATCGAGACCGTGAAGATTGGAGAATGGGATTGTCCACTACATGTGCCTCACAAATACAAAACTATCATGGTGGGGACAATGTCCATCAAAATAAAGGTTCAGTGATTACTTCGTAAGAGGTGAAACTTTTTTCTCTATATATCGCCTGTTTGTTGGTAAGACTTGATCAACCTTACTAGTAAACGTGTTTTATATAGATAAAAAGTTGAGCTTGTTATGTTTTCATTTGTTTTTAGCTTTTGTCCTACTTGCTGTACCAAGTGTTTATGTTTTGAAGCTTCACAATACTACTCACTGCTTCAAGTTTTCAAAGAGTTTCGCAGCTTTTTGAACTTCGAAAAAATTTCAACAGTGAAGTTTTCAGAAAAATTCCAGAAAATTTAGAATAAAAATTTCCACGTCGGGAGTGACCCAGAGGGACCTGGGGCCAGCCAGGGGGACCCACCAGTGGCCCAGGCGGCCAGCTGGCGCGGCTTGCCCCCTGGCCGCGCCCACATGGCCCCCCTCGAGGTATGTCTTCTTCCTCCCTCTCTCTTTTTCTCCAAAATCGCGAGTTCTGCACTTGTTCTTGTGTTCTTGCTGTTCTTGGAGGCGATTCTTCGATCTCTCTCTACAACCCATCATTTGAGCTGAGATTTTGAACAAATACTCCCTGGTATGTGACTCCTCCACCCCTCCAATTAGATTTCTGATTGGTGGCTTCATTTGTGACTATTTAGTAGTTCTTGGTGCTGTATAGATGAGCTTGCATGCATGTGTAGAAAGTTATTTTCCAAGTTTTGATGCAAGTTTATGCCTTGGGCAAGTGAGTTGAGTAGTTTGCCTTAACTCACCTTGTTTTAATCCTCCTTTTTGTAAATTGCAAACAAAATACAGAAATGAGTTTGTTAGGAAGGGCAAAAGGGTGGCTTGAGAAGAGGAGGCCCGCACACTCCGATCGAGTAACTAGAGCCGCAGCTTCACCCTCGACTGCTAGGGTGCGCTACAATGAAGATCATGTGCCCCTGGAGTTGTTGGAAGACACAAGTCTAGCACGTGCGATGACATTTCTATGTGATGAATTCCTTGCAGCTGCGGGAATCAAGGATGAGTTTTATAATCTTTGTGCTAATGCAGGTCTGACACGGCTCGTCACGTGCCGTGTTACTTAGTATCAAAAACTCACCTCCAGTTTCATTAATAGTTTTAGATATAATCCTGATTCAGGTGCTATTGAGTTTAAAATTTACAATGATCTTATCACCATGACTTTGGGAAAGTTTTGTGAAATAATAGGTGTGCCGAACATTGGGAGGACGGCTAGGATGGCCACTCAGCCCTCCGAGCTGAAAACCGTCATCAACTCTCTCTACAGCATGGGTACGAGGGATATTCATCGGTCAAAGATCTCCAGCATCTTATTTCCTCACCTCAGGTATTTTGCATATTATGTTGCCAGAGGGGTGTTAGCTCGTGACAACACGAGCAACATTTCTGCTCTGGATATTGCTATCCTGGCAGCAGCCCTCTCAGGGAGGTCTGATTATAATCTGGGTGCCTTAATTGCTCGACGCCTTGCTATGAACGGTAACAAGGGAGACTTATATGGTGGCATTTATGCCACACTTATCTTAGAACATCTTGGAGGCACCCCACACCCTGATGATAATCCTTTTACTTATTTAAGCTTTGATCTTGCTGCTATGAAAAGGCATAAGTTTGTTACCATGGCTTCTGAGCTTGATAATCTTGTTTATATCTTGCGTTTCGGAACTGCCGCGGAATGCGAGATCCGTCTACCTGCACCTCTTTTGTTTGATTTTTCTCGCAGGAACGGATGGTCCTTTGATGTTGTCCAGTTCGATGAGTTCATGGTCCAGTATCAGTTTCATAACCCCATGGAGGGGGTTGTGCCCGATGAGGAGGAGCACGGTGAGTTACCACCTTTTCAGGAAGATACCGCCATCGAGTTTGGTGAAGGGTCTTCCTCTGCTTGGCGTACGGACCCTTCCTCGTGGGAGACTCCGAGGAGTTCGGTATACGCGCCAGCATCCTTCTACGACCCTTGGACTCACCACCATACCCCCGGAGCAGGAGGCTCCTGGGGCCAGTAGCTGCTACCAACTTAGGCCAAAAGCCTAAGCTTGGGGGAGTACGTGCCCCTCTCACTTTTCCATTGTATTATCCGTTTTACTCGCTTTGATCTTTTCGAAGTTTTTGCCCGTTCTTCTTTATTTCTCTCTTTGCAAAAACAACAAAAAGATTTTCTCTTTCTTTTGCTTTCGTTCAACCTTTGAAATAATCCAAAAAGATTTCCTTTTCTCTTTAGTTTGCTTTGTTTTCAGAGTTCAGCTCGAGTCCGTGATGGCATTTAATTATATTTCCTACGTTCGATCGTGCAAGTGACGAGGCAGTAATGACGAAGATCGACTGAAGGGAAGCAACAAGGAAGACCGGTATGAACTCTTCTTGTTTCTACTTTTGTACATATGCCTGTACTTATGATCTAGAGACCAGCTTGTAGCGACATAGTGTTATGTTTACAATGCTCTTCCAGTGGTTCATGCTTTCCTTGTGGCTAGTCTCGAATAGCTAGAGTATATAATGTGTTATTGAAATGATCTACATGCATTGCACTGTTCATAGTCTGGTATACTAAGGTGGTATTTCCCTTTAGAGAATTTTTGGATTGACTTGGCACATGCTTACACATGTTTGAGACTAAAAAGTCTGCTCTGCCTTGATGATCTTTGAGTTTTAGAATAGTTATATCACTTTCATGCCCGATTCAATGTTGCTTTGTCGCTCTGCATGATTATGACCGTTATTGCTCTCTAGTTGGTCGCTTCCCAGTCTTTTGCTAACCTCCACCTGTACTAAGCGGACTGACTGCTTGTGCATCCAAAATCCTTAAAACCTGTTATGCCATATGAGTCAACCATACCTTCCTATACATGGTATTTACCTGCCATTCCTAACGAAGACTTTCGTGTACCATCTCGAAATTAATCAAAAGCATTTCTCTTTTTGTGCCTCTGTTTTAGCTCATGAGGAAGTAGTAGTTAATTCGTGGTCTTTTTAAGTTGGACAAGTTTCACCCCTGGATTGCATGTCTAATGTGCAAACCCCTAATACGAGAAGGAACTGGCATAGAGTGCGCCCGGCTCATAAAGATAATACAACAAACAAACCCTCCTTCACGCTTTGTTCATGAGAAATCAGAAAACTTTGGCAGTGATAAACAAAGGAGATTAAGAGGATGTGATCGTCCTCATGCGGGAGCCGTTCCTCGAAACTTGTCCAGTTCAAGAAGTGATTGAGTTATCTGCTAGCATTCGTGGACGAAATAGGCACCTCTCAAAAACGTTTTTACCTCTGTTTTTTAAAACCAAGAGCTCTGGTACATGTTTAGTTTTTGTTTCCGACCACGGGTTTTCAACCTTGCCAACAAAAGCCACGGTTCGAGAGTCTCCACCTTCTTTCTTAAAAGCACCAACTAGGAGAGAATAATTGTCATTCTGAGTATAATGTGCATTGTCCCAAAGTATTACATTGTCTTCTGCATGCTTGTGATATGATTTATTCCGAAATTCTTAGTTCTAGTCTCCTTTAAAACTCTTGAGGAGTTTCTGCATTTATGTTTTGCTTCACTCATGGAGGCTAGCGAGATACCACCCTAATATGCTCAAGCTATGTGCAATGTAATCTTGTCTTGATTTTCAGTAATATATTATTTACTTCTAAGTATTTGTGATTGGTCACTTGAAAGAAGGATTTCTCCGTGCATTGTCCTCATAGTACTGTTTCAATACTTGGTAGACTCTTTTCGTAGTACATGCTTATATACATCTAATGAAGCAAAAGAGTTTGTCAAGGTTTTCTTTGTCGCGTCCAGTTCGTTGAACTGAATTGCTTGAGGACAAGCAATATGCTAAGCTTGGGGGAGTTGATACGTCTCAAACGTATCTACTTTTCCAAACACTTTTGATATTGTTTTGACCTCATTCTTGCATGATTTGAACTAAACTAACCCGGACTGACGCTGTTTTCAGTAGAGCTGCCTGTATGGTTTTATTGTGTGTAGGAAAACGGATTTTTAGGTATCTCAGAAAAATCCACGAAAAATCACAGAAAATCCACGCACCCGAAGGAACCCGGAGCCAGAAGAGGGGCCAGAGGGGGGCCAGGGGGGCCCCAGGTGCCCTGGTGGTGCGGCCTAGCCCCTGGCCGCGCCGGGGGGTCGCCTGGGTGGGCCCCACCTCCCCTGGTGCCCTACTTTGAGTCGTATTTTAGCTCGTGACGAAAAAATCCCAGATCAGAAATTCTTTTCCCAGTTTTTGTCGCGGAGCCGCCGCCACCCTCTGTTCTTCTTCGGGAGGGCTAATCTGGAGGCTGAATTGGCCTCCGGAGAGGGGAGATCATCGCCATCGTCATCATCATCACCACTCCATCATCCCTCCATGACTTCTCCTTCCATGTGTGAGTAATCCCCTGCTGTAGGCGAAGGGGATGGTAGGGATTGGATGAGTTAGATCATGTAATAGTTTGTCAGATCGTTGGGGGCATGTTGCCTATCATCTACTATGGTGTTTATCATCTTTGCTTCAACTTGTTATTCTTAATGCTTGACACTTAGGGCCCGAGTGCCATGATTTCAGATCTGAACCATATGTGTTTGCATGAATATATTTGTGTTCTTGATCCTATCTATGAGTTGTTTGCACCTATTACGGTTCGGAACCGGCGATCCCAAAAGTGACAGCTTGGGACACCAAAGGGGATGGTCCGTAGTTTGAGGATTACATGTATCCATCGAGTTTATTGCTTTGTTCCGGTGCTCTTTGACAGGAGCACCTTAATCTCCATAAGTTCCTTTTGGCCCCGTTCGTAGCGGGATGGTAGGAAAAAAGATGTTGTGCAAGTTCTTATTGCAAGCACGTACAACTACCTACGGGATACATGCCTAATGTTTGATATTTGCCTAGATGATCATTACTTTTCCGTGTGCCCTGCCCCAAGTTAGAATCATGATATATCTCATCCATGCAGCGCCCAACCATCCGTCTCCCTAGCCTACAGTGTTTTAATCCTGCTGGTTACTAGTTGCTACTTTTGCTATTTACTCTTGCTATTTACTTTTGCTGTTTACTTTTACTATCACTATCATCACTATCATATCACGGTTACCACTTATCTTTTGTTGCAAGTAAGTATATTTCAGGTGCGGTTGAGTTGACAACTCAACTGTCAAAGCTTATAAATACTCTTTGGCTCCCCGTGTGTCGAATCAATAAATTGGGTTATTCTTACCCGCGAAGACTATCTCGATCCCTTACGGTTGAGGGTTATCAACCGTCACGGTTGCTCACGCTGGTAGTGTGTTCTGAACATGGTGTCAAGTTTTCTACAACCGGATATTAACAAATTCCCATCTGCCACATAGCCGCGGGCACGGCTTTCGAAAGTTCAAAACCCTGCAGGGGTGTTCCAAATTGGCCCATTACAAGCCCACGATCCGCGGAGTCGCAACTCCAAGGTGGGAAGGCCCGAGTATTCTCGGAACCCCGTGCTCAAGATACTCCGACTAAGGTAAGACCAATCCAGCAAATCCTCCCGGTGTGCCAACACCCTGACAATAGCCGCACGTATCTAGTCTCAGACCACGACCGGATGGGCGATCCTACAGGTAAAACCAATCCTCGAGTTTCCTCGTGGTGGCCCCGCATAACCCCCAGTTTGGACCAACACTCATGTGGAGCACTGGCCCGGGTTGTTGATTAAGAACTCTGGTTTGCAAAGCCCTATGCAAGTTTTAGTTATTAGGCAAATGGAGCACCAATGTTGGGACTTGCTGGAAAAGCCTTAGCGCTAAGTGGTTTATCGAGGGGGTCCCATAACCCCAACCGTGTGAGGAACGCATAATCAAGGAACATAACACCGGTTTATACGGTTCCTAGGGCGGCATGAGTGGAACAAATCACCAAGCAAGAGGCTTAGCCTTCCACCCATTACCAATATATAGATGATTTCATTAAAGAGTTTATATAGTGTGATATCCCAACAAGCTTCAACATGAAGCAAGAATCTTCAAATCTTCTCCTGCAGCTAGCAATGCTATAAGAGGGGCTGAGCGAAGCCTACGTAGCCAATCAAAGGTTTGCATAGGTAGGGTGGTTAGACAGATTCATGGTTACAATAGGAGGCTGGCAAACAAACATGGGAATCGAGGCAATAAGCTAAAGAGCGAGACTTCTAGCAATAGGCAAAGATAGTAATGATATATGGGTCAGGTCATCTTGCTTGTCGAGTCGTCGATGGGGTCGTAAGACGGCTCCTCGTTCTCAACCTCGGTAGTGCCCTCGTTCTCGTACTCGGTCTCGGCTTCCGGCTCTACTCAACACAAGAACACACGAGGCACAAAATCAAACAAGGTGCAATGCGCAAACTACAGGATGCATGTATGATGCACTTAGGATGCACTGCAGATGCACTTAGGATGCACAACATGACAACATAGGAAGCACAGAGAAACAGCACAAGAAACATGACAATATGCTCAAGCAAGTAGGATGCAAGACAAGTCTATTTAGGAAGCAAAACATGAAAAGGTAGGAAGCACAGAGAAATAACACAAGAAACAACAGGTTTAAATGAGGCCGGAAACTACTTAAGACAAAACCGGTAAGTCCTCATATGCATAGTTTGAAATTAGACCAGATCTGAACAAACCTTAAGTTAAAGTTGTTAAACAGCAAGTTAACATGCACCATGATAATCTACACTAAATTCTAGTCAAGTCATATAAAGTTTGTTTAAAACGGAGCTACGGTCTAGAAGATATGATCAAAACAAGATAAGCATGGCAACGGTGCAAGATGCACCCAAACACCAAGCAAACATACTCCAAACATGTTAACAAGATGATATTATGAATCTACATGCAAAACCACACAAGTTTCATGTAGGGCACGCTCAAAACGGAACAACGGGCTAAAAGATACAGCCGAAACAAGAAACAATGCAAAGCTGAAACTAACAGACACATAGCAACTTGGAAGCAAGAAATATATACTCTACAACACTCAAACAAGGTGACAAGAAGCATGGACATGAAGTAGACATATCCTACAGCAAACAACTCCATTGGAGCAACTCCATAGGAGGCATGGATCAATAGCAACAAGCTACAACATTTTGATCATGACACTAAAAACCTGACAGTAATATTTTATAGCAACTTGGGAGCAAGAATTAAATATGCTACAGCAACCCAAATGAGCAAGTAAGGGCATGGATAGATAGACAACAACATATACAACAAGGAATGATCAATGGCCATCCCAAAACTAACATGGATTTGCCTAGAGCAGCAAGCAAACATAGCATCAGGATATTACAGATTCCAGACAGTGAAATTTCACTAAGTGTTAAAACAACAATATTATCATGATATATTTGTGAGCATGTTTAAGTCATCTCAAAGCATATCATAGCAATTGGTTTGCACCACAGCAACGATCACAAGATGGGGAATCTAAAACATATGAGCATGTGACATAGGGACAAACACATCAATAGCAACGAGCTCCTCAACTAGGCATCTCATAACAAGTTACAAAACCAAACAACCACATGCACTTTTGCAACAGGGATAAACATGGCAATATGAACTCTAAAGTGCATGCTATAGCAACCAACATGTAGAGCATCTCATGATGAACATTTGGACATATCATTTGCTTCATTTGGATAAACATGCACCAAGTTATCACATCTCAAACATGACATGAAAATAACAAGTAACAGCAAATTATAATATGTAGCACTCTTGTCATGATGATTAAGACATCTAGATGGACTCAAAGATGCATGACACAATGGAACAAAACGTTGAACACATCAACACGGTCATTTTGACATATCATATGCACAAAACGGACAAGCACAGTAAAAATTATTGCCATCACAAGAATGCATTAGACAACAAAAGACTTAGGGAAAAAATCAACCTCAGAGTCAACGCGGCTGCGGGCCGGGTGAACGGTGCGGGTCGCGGAGAGGGTCCGCGGGCAAACGGGCGAACGGGCAGCCGGCCCGTTAGGGTTCGAGGCAGCCCACGATCCGCGGTCAGATCGGATCGACCGAGCGACGGCTCGATCCCGGCCGGCGGGAGCGGAAGGAATGGTGGGGCGGCGGCCTGGCCGGCCGGCGGGGACGCGGCGTCACCGGAGGAGGCCGGCGAGGCAGTGGGATCGGCGGAGAAGGTGGCCGGCAGGGGCCCGGCGGCGGGGCGAGGTGGATCTTGCGGGCGCCGGCGGCGGAGCTAGAAGCTCGGGCGGCGGTGACCTTTGCGCCGGCGGCGGAGGGCGGGATCCGGCCGCCTGCGGGTGGTGGCGCGGCGGCCGGCGCTGAGGGAGGATGGGGCGGCGGACGTCGGTGGCGATGCGGGCCGCGGGGGCCGGCCTCGGGCCCGGCGGGCCCGCGCGGTGGGAGCGGCGGCGGAAGAAAAAAATCTGTCCGGCCCAGGTCGGACACGTCCCCCCGGCGCGGATTCCGAGGCGGGGATGGAGGAGGAAGAAGACTAGGGTTTTGGACGAAAAAAAGGGCATGTGGACGTTTTTATAGGCACAAGGAGCTAGGAGACTCCAAATGGGGAGCGGTTTTCGGCCACGCGATCACAATTCGACGACCGAGATGATGGGAAGGGTTGTGCTGGGTTGGTGGGCTGTTGTGGAGGGGGTCTTGGGCCTCAAAGAGGAGGTACTTTTAGCCCACTAGGTTAACCGTTGGAGTACTAAACGAACTCCAAACGCGACGAAACTTGAGAGGTGGCCTACACGTACCAAAACAACATCGCACGACAAGTCTCGCGCCTTTCCGGAAACGTTACACGGCCACACACGAAAGAAGGACTCGGAGAGCGTCGGGACTCGAAACGGACAACGGGAAGAGACGAGTGGGACCGGATGCAAGTGGCAACACAAATGCAATGCAATGCACATGACAACATGACATGGATGAAATGCACACATGCACACGACAAACGGAGAAACCCGAAAAGAGAGAAGAGCCCGGAAGGAAAAGATGAAGCCGAAGTTTATATATTGCCATATAGGGAAAGTGTTACATCCGGGGCATTACAGTTGGGCGGGAGCAAGTGCCAGTAGTATGTGAGTATCCCGATGTCTTTCTGGATGAGCTACCGGGAATGCCTCCTGACCATGACATTGAGTTCGTCATCGAGCTCATGCCCGGGGCAGGACCCATCTATAAGAAGCCTTATAGAATGGGGACGGAAGAATTAGCTGAGTTGAAGAAGCAACTAGAAGAGCAGTTGAGGAAGGTATTTATCCGCCCTAGTGCCTCCCCTTGGGGATCACCTGTTCTGTTTGTGGCAAAGAGGGACGGTACCATTCACTTATGCATTGACTATCATTCCCTCAATGAAGTAACAATCAATAACAAGTATCCACTCCCCAAGATTGAAGATCTGTTTGATCAACTCAGTGGAGCCAAGGTGTTCTCCAAGATCGACCTCAGATCTGGGTACTACCAGCTAAAAATCAGACCCCAAGATATAGTGAAGACGGAATTTGTAAGTAGATATGGCATGTATGAGTGCACGGTCATGTCCTTTGGATTGACCAATGCCCCAGCTTACTTCTTGTATCTCATGAATAAGGTCTTCATGGAATATTTGGACAAGTTTGTTGTTGTCTTCATTGATGACATTCTTGTCTTCTCGAAGACGGAAGAAGAGCACGAGCAACATTTGAGGATGGTCCTAGACAAGCTTCGAGAGCACCAACTATACGCCAAATTCAGCAAATATGAGTTTTGGCTGCATAAAGTTGGATTCTTGGGTCATGTCTTGACCGAGGAAGGATTCTCAGTAGATCCCGTGAAGATCGAAGCTGTGACCCAATGGCAGTCCCCAACGACCGTCAAGGAAGTCAGAAGCTTCCTCGGACTTGCGGGCTATTACCGCAAATTCGTGGAAGGATTCTCCAGCATTACCCGGTCAATGACTCGGCTCCGGAAGAAGGACAAGATGTTCGAATGGACGCCGAAGTGCGAAGAAAGCTTCCAAAAACTGAAGAAGAGATTGACCACCGCCCCAATTCTGGCAACACCTGACATTCACAAGGAGATCGTGATATATTATGATGCCTCTTGAACTGGATTGGGAAGCGTTCTGATGCAAGAAGGTTGGGTCATAGCTTACCTTTCAAGGCAGCTACGACCTCATGAAGAGAACTACGCTACTCACGATCTTGAGTTAGCAGCAGTGGTTCATGCTTTGAAGACATGACGACATTACCTCCTAGGGAAGCGGTGTGAGATATACACAGACCACAAAAGTCTGAAGTAGATTTTCACTCAAAATAAATTGAACATGAGGCAGCGAAGATGGTCGGAACTGATCAAGGATTATGACATCAGTGTTCAATATCACCCCGGGAAGGCTAATGTGGTAGCAGACGCTTTAAGCAGGAAAGCTTGCTCCCTGAATGACATAGTTAAAGGAAGGCAGCTAGCCCTGTTTGAAGAATTGGAACAGTTTGGCTTGGAATTGGTTACCCATGAATATCTGAACCACCTAGAAGTCAAACCAACCCTGATGGACGAAATCAAGGAAGCACAGAACGGAGACGCAAGCATTGAAGGCATCAAGAAGAAGATGAAGCTAGACAAAGACCCAGGATTCTTCGAAGATGAGCACAGGATTGTTTGGTACAAAGGCCGCATATGCGTACCAAACAAGATGGAGCTAAAGAATTTGATCGTGCAAGAAGCCCACGACACTCTGTATTCCATCCACCCCGGAGGAACCAAGATGTATCAAGACTTGAAGGAAAGATTTTGGTGGCACGGGATGAAAAGAGAGATTGCCACATATATTGCAAAGTGTGATGTATGTCAAAGGGTCAAGGCTGAATATCAGCGACCTACCAGATTGCTCCAACCACTTAAGGTTTCCGAGTGGAAATGGGATAAAGTCGGAATGGATTTCGTCACTAGGTTACCAAGGTCGAATAAAGGACATGACTCCATCTGGGTCATAGTCGACCATTTGACCAAAGTAGCCCATTTCATTCCTGTCAAAACAACCTAGAGTGGGAACCAGCTAGCCAGCCTCTACATGAATCGAATCGTGAGCCTCCATGGTGTTCCTAAAGAGTTAGTGTCAGATCGAGGCACTCAGTTTACTTCAAGATTCTGGAGAAGATTCCAAGAAGCCTTGGGAACCAAGTTGTCATTCAGCACTGCTTTTCACCCACAAACCGGAGGTCAGACGGAATGAGTAAATCAGATACTCGAAGACATGCTCCGAGCCTGCATCTTAGCATATGGAGCCAAGTGGGAAGATTGCCTCCCTTTTGCCGAGTTCTCCTATAACAACAGTTATCAGTGAAGCCTTCAGATGGCACCATTTGAGGAGTTGTACGGACGCAAGTGTCGCACACCCCTCAACTGGTCAGAGACCGGAGAAGGGCTAGTCTTTGGACCACTGTTCTCCGCGAAGCAAAAGAGCATGTCCAACTAGTCAGAAAATGTTTGAAGGCCGCCAAGTCAAGACAGAAGAGCTACGCCGATTCATGTTGTCAAGACACGAGTTTCCGTGTTGGAGACCATGTGTACCCGCGAGTAACTCCTCTCAAGGGAACCAAGTGTTTCCACGTTAAGGGGAAGCTTGCACCAAGATTTATTGGCCCCTTCAAGATCACCGACCAATGAGGAGAAGTGGCTTACCAGTTGGAACTACCACCTGAATTACTATCCGATGTGCACAACGTATTCCACGTGTCACAACTTCGGAAGTGTCTCCAAGTTCCGGACAAGCCTGATCTCTACAAGGATGTCGATCAGCAAGCCATTGACCTTCAGCCTGATTTGCCTACCGCGTGAGGCCCATTTGCATTATGGATGAAGCAGAACGACATACGCGAAGCCGCACCATCAAGTACTTCAAGGTCCAGTGGAGCAACCACACTGAAGCAGAAGCAACATGGGAACGTGAAGACTACCTTAGATCCGAGTTTCCCGATCTCTTTTAAAGCCTAGTTTAGGAATCTCGGGGATGAGATTCTTGTAAGGGGGGTAGGTCTGTCACACCCTGCATTTTGTAATATGGCTATTGCATTAATAAAGTATGAAAATTTGGACCAACAAAAACTTTTTGCATCATTTGGCTTTTATTTGGAGTTGGTTTTTGTGTGTGTGATTTCAAGTGCTCTTTAAAGTCAGCATAGCCTCACCTTCTATACTTCATCTCCTTGCTCCAAGTTTCGGCCCAATGATCATACCATGTGTATAGAACATTATAGTATTTTCTTATAAAAATAATTTGGCCAAATATTATTTTCTAAAATTAGTTTTCCAAAAACCCCTGAATTGAAATTTGCACTGCAAGTATTTGATTTGGGGTGTGAAAAATCTTTAAAAAGGTATATTTGAATCCTATTAGGTATAGGACTCCCATAAACCAGAAAAGTATAATTTTAAAAGTTATTTTCCTATTTTATTTAAAGGCTTTTTCTTTAGGCCAGAAATGGTCTTTAATAGGTGAAACTTATTTAAATGTTTCAAAAATATTTGAGAAAATTAAGGGAGACTCATAGGACATATATTGTCCATATATAAGAGTTTCAACACATGGTCATGTTCAAAATACTGGGCAAATCCCTCAAAAACCCTTTCTGGATATTTCAAGCTTTTGAAATATTTACAAAGGAAATATTCTTTGAAAATTCCAGGAAAATTCTAGCAAGTCACATACTCATAATATGATGACCTTGCAAAGTTTCAGCTCAATCCAAATTGTTTTGTTTCACGAAAGTGCCCCAAAACCATTTCTGTTCAGATTCCAATTTGAACAACTTTACATTACCAACTTGTTCCAAATGCCCCCAAACTTTGTGGACATGTTCACAACCCCAAATGATGACACTACACCAAGTGGTGCATGAAGGGGAATGGATTTGCATGACTAGATCATGATAAAAGCATTTCTATTGATTTCTAGGGTTTACAAAGGTTGCATTGGCAACTTTGCCCAAATGAGCTCCAATTTGGTAGAAGGGCCTAATTATATGTGCAATTTCATCCTCTGGAGTATAATGCCAAATGAAACCCTTTTGCTTGCCCAAACAGACTACAAACACCTTCTGGCCAATTACCAAAACAACAACTTTGGCTTCTTCCACTAATCCAAATAGGCTCAAGTTTTTACCATAGCACCACCAAGACCTCATCTACCTCCAGTAACAATGGCAGTACCTCAGCTCAATGATTGAGGGGTGAAACCACCTCTTTTACCTCTCTGGACAGCTCCTTCCACTCTTCTCTCTCAACCCCCTCTCATTTTAGAAGCCCTCCAGTAACAATGGCAGTACCTCAGCTCAATGATTGAGGGGTGAAACCACCTCTTTTACCTCTCTGGACAGCTCCTTCCACTCTTCTCTCTCAACCCCCTCTCATTCTAGAAGCCCTCCAGAGCATCCAATGCCCTTTCCCTATTGTTTACTGCCTTCCTTAGCTACCAGACACTAGTGGCCATGCCCACAGGGTATAAACACTATCGTTGCCGGCCATACGCACACTTTGGAGCGTGATACAGTGCGCTCTGGCACTGTAGCCTCTCCTGGCCAAGCGCCTCCGGCCACCTCGGCCCTCCCCCTCGCGCCATCCGAGGTGCCTCGACATCCACGACACGCCACAACTCGGTCCCACTCCTCCTTCTCCCTCCTATGGCCTCCCTCGCACGTGCGCCTGCCGCTCGCAAGCTCCAATCCTCGGCCTCACATGCGCGAGCTCTCTGGAGCCTCCCCCGCTCCTTCTCTTCCCTCCTCTGGACGTGAACCTCATCCACGAACGTCCTGGGCTCTCTCCCAAGCGCTCTCACGGCCTCTGGCCACGCCCGTGACCTCGTCGGCGCACAAGTTAATGGTGGACCGACGCCCGGCTATATATGCCAGCCTCGGGCCGCTCCAGCGGCACCAGCCGCCCCCTCACACCTCCTAGAGCACGCCCGCACCACTCACACGCCCTCAAGGGGCTTCTGTGCCCAGGATCGACCGGAGCACCGTCGCCTCGGGTCACCGTCGATCCAAAGGTACACGCCTCCTCCGCCCCCACGCCCACTCGACCTGGAACCACACGGACCCACTGACCCTTTCCCCTGTCCTTTCCCTCTTTTTTGCAGCCGGAAACGGCCGGAACGACCACCGCCCCACGCTCCTCCGCCGTGCTTCCTCATCGCCGGCGAAGCCGGCAGCTCCGGTGACCAGCTCCACCACCACCCGAACGGCGACTTCGCACTGAGTGCAGCCCTGCCCTCCACTCGCCCAGCCGTGCCCTGCATCACCTCCGGTGAGCTCGCCGGCCATCTGGACGCGGGTTTGGGATGACAGGCAGGCCCCGCTTGTCAGCCTCCCTTCCCTCTCGCCTCACATCTCTCCCACTGGCAGTTGGGCCCCGCCCATCGGGTTTAAACCTGGCGCGCGCGCCGCTTGGCTCGCCCGCGCCGAAATGCCTCTAGGCCTGTGCACTGTGGCCGTTCTGGCCCAGTTGCACAGTGGCCTTTTTCTTTTTTCTTTTCTGTGGATTTTCAAACAAATCCACAGGACAAAATAATTATCCAAAATAATTAATTCCAACTCTTAAAATCTTTTAATATTCCAACCAATTTAATGATGTAACTTTCACACATATTCAAGAACCTTTTCTGTAATGTTCAAATTCAAATTCAAATTTGAACACTGAAACCCCTGTTTAAAAATCCCTTCATCCTATTGTGTCACTCCAAATCCAAAACTAAGAATTTTCCCCTTCTTAGTTTTTCTCATAGTATTTTATGAAAATGAGTTGACATTTTTCTGAACACTTTGACTTTTCTGTTTTATTATTGCCTTATTTTTCCATTGTTCTTTTGCGACGAATAGATCACGTGTTTGACGAAGTAGTCGGAGAAGAAGAAGGAGAGGGCTGGAAGACTTTGAAGACCAAGCCAACCAAGGCAAGCAGACCTTTGACCATGTCTAAGAAACCCCTTTTTACGCATGTCATATAGCACTTATTGTCAATGCACCGGAATCATGTTGAGGTGATGACCACTTGTGTGGGTTGCCTTGTTTCTTTCCTATTGAAACTTGCATCAAGCATGACCCTACCTTCCTATGAGGGTTATGCGGGTGGGAGTAGATAGGATGCTATGGTAGTGGCTATGCAAGTGGGACGGGAATATGCATGATGGTGGAGGCATAGTACTTTTAAAGACTTTTTCGAAGAAAAAAACGTTGGGTGCCACTTATGCCCGAGGGAGATGATGAGTTGGGTGACCACATGATGACGAAGTGGTGGACCAAGGAAAGTGTGTGAGTGTGTTGATTTCAAAAACAAATTGGTTTAAGTTGCGACCATTATTCCAACCTTACATGTGAACCACTCTACCCTTATATGGGAAAGGGCATTATTGATTACCTAGGCTGATACTAGCATGGTGCCCGCACTACTAGTGACGGGGGTGACACGAGGTCACTCTCGGGACATGGTCGTGCTTTGATAGGCGGCCATGACTGTTTTTATAGGACACCGGACACACCGTTGGTACCCTGTGCTAGTGGTATGTGATGAATTTGGGAGCGAGGCTCCACAATTTTGAGATGTGAAATGTTGGGCACGGGGGTTGTTACCAATCGAGTGGACTCTATGTTAGTGTCGTCTAGGGAAAGATAGTGATCGGGTGCTTTCCCCGGGTACTTTAGGTACCGCGGGTCGTGGATGACACGGAAGTTCCCCGGATCTTGTGGGTAAAGTGTGCAACCTCTGTAGAGTGTAAAACTATTCGAATAGCCGTGTCCACTGTCGAGGACAGTTGGGTAACCTCTCTTGGGCTACGTCCAATGTTTGCGAAACCTCATGTGTGTGTGTGTGTGTGTGTGTGTGTGTGTGTGTGTGTGTGTGTGTGGAAAGAACCGATTGAGTCAAGTCGAAAGACTTGACATGTTGTGTGAGATGGAAGAGATCAAAACTTGGCTATGTTGATATCTCTAACCTATTCTCTTATGATGCATGCTTCACTAGCAGGTAGTTCATGACATTGCACTCAAAAATTTTCTTTCTGCAAACATACCCTATTTTAGTGCTATATCATGCCTTGCCATACTTGTTCCAAAATCATGGGTTGCTTGCGAGTACATTCAAAGTACTCATTGGCTTGCCACTGGTTATTTAATTGGCTAGGCATGGAAGAGCAGGAATTTGAAAAAGAGTTCTTTGGTGACAAACATGCGAACTAGGACGCTTTCCCAGACAGAATGCCTGTAGGGTTAAGGCATATGACATGGGTTCTACTTATCTACGAAGACTTCCGTTGTTTGAGTTTATTTGTTGTTCAGCCCAGGAGGCTTTATCTATGTAAGACTTGACCATGACGGTCATAATTTGTGTAAGATGGTATGTATGGATGTAAGACTCTTGTTATTCAGCTTCCGTGTGTTCAGTGAGCATTGATCTCTAGGATCACTGTACACGTGCATTCGGTGATCTCGACTTGCAAGTCGGGGTCCCTACAAAAAGGCCCAAGTTCCAGTGCAAACTAGAGTTTATATTCCACAACCAAGGCGGCAAATGGTCTTTGAACATCCAAAGATACCTACAGTCCAGCCACTACAAAACAGAAACACAATCATTCAGCAAGCTAAGCAAAATTAGGTTTGTTACAAATGCAGGGAACCATGGGTACCTGGCCACAGACAAGTGTGTAAATGAGCCAAATGGCTCAAATTCAAGACTTGCAAACTCAAGAAGGAGAAGTACCTGAAACTATTTATGTAACTAATTTTGAAGATCCAGATTTAGAGAATATGGAGCATCTAGCAGCTGATGCAGTCCTGCAAGTATCAATGCATGCAGCTATGGCAATTGGGGCAGCTAAAAATACCTTTATCTTAACAGTTATGGTGGACAGCACCTTTGCAACATCATTAGTTGACAGTGGTAGTACTTCTACCTTTGTTTCACCTGAAATGGCTGCTAAACTGCCTAGTAATCTCGTTGCAACACCTAAAGTGAAAGTAGTAGTGGCTAGTAGAGGAGTTTTCTGGATGTGAATTCATGTCCCATAATTGCCCCTATGAAATAGAAGGACGGAAATTCTCTGAAAGTTTTTAGGGTGTTAAAACTCAAAGGGTATGATATGGTTTGGGGAGTGGACTAGCTGAGGAAATATAGTCCTATCCAAATGAATTTTATTAAGATGGAAATGAAGGTGTCAATCAAGAATGGGCAGATGGTTACTTTTGTGGGTGAAACTGTACCTCTGACACAACCCGTCGGATCTTGGGTTCCGGAAAAACCCTTGAGGTTCGAACACTAGGGTGCGCACGAAGATCTCACCTTTCCGCTCTAGCTCGCTCTCGCACCGATTCCTAGGCCTAGCTTGTCGAACTCAAAGAACAAGGGACACAAGGGTTTATACTGGTTCGGGCCACCGTTGTGGTGTAATACCCTAATCCAGTGTGGTGTGGTGGATTGCCTTGTAGGCTGAGGATGAACTAGTACACGGGAAGAACAGCCTCCTGAGGAGAGGTGCTCTTGTGCTCGGTGAGCTCGTGGATGTGTGGGTGGTCCGCAAGATCTCTCCCCACTCCTATGCTGGTGGCTAGTCCTATTTATAGAGGCCCGGGTCCTCTTCCCAAATATTGAGCGGGAAGGGATCCCACAACGGCCAAGTTTGAAGGGGGACAACTACTACAAGCTATCCTGACAAAAGGTGGTCTTCGCATGCCAAAGGCTCTGCCAGTGACGCCTCCGTGGGCTCTGCAATGACCTCCGCTCCGCCGTCCTACTGGTCTTGGTCTTGTTGCACCGATATGGAAACCTTTGCATGATGCCTCGGGACTCCTCGCATGCGCTTGCCCCTTTAGCACCAAAGAGGAAACTGGCATCCTGCACCCGCTGACGCCCGCCTGGCCTTGTTGTCATGGCTCACATCATGGGAACCTCGCGAGGTACCCCCTTGCCTTGATATCTCGGCTCCTTGGGAGCTAGCCTAGTGAGGCCGCCCAGGGGAGGTTTTGCGTCGTCCTCCTCGCGAGGCTTGGCCCCTCGCGAGGGTATTGACTGGTTGCTGATGAGGTTGGGTCGTACCAGGCCGCTGGACGAGCCACGCTCTGGGCCGCAGGCAGGCAAGTCTGGGCACCCCTGTTCCCAGAACGCCGACAGTAGCCCCTGGGCCCAAGGCGCGCTCGAACTTGGCTTCGCGGCGAAGCCAAGGGTCATGTGTGGAGCGCCGCGGGCCCCAAAAGCCTGCGGCCTTGATTGACGCATGGTGATTGATGGGACGTGGGCGCCTCCACTTTCCCACGCAGCCTCGATTTTCGCCTGGCTTGACGGACACTATTGCTTACATAACTTCACCTCCTTCGCCGGTAACGCGCCCGGCAGCTTCTTCATCTTCTTGATCCCCCCTGGTCCGATCTGACACCAACTCCCTCCACCACCATGGTCTCCAGCCAAAAGAAGGAAGGGGGAGGAGTCTCGTACCTCAGCCCCCTCGTCGCCGGCCTACAGTCCCGCCACCGAGCGGTCAGTGGTGATCAATGAAGCAATGATGGACAAGGTGCGCCCGGCGCTCGCTGCCGATTCCAATGAGTGGAGGCGACGGTGGCTTGGCCTGCTTCCCGCACCGAAATCGACAGGACGGCCACCGAGGTCCCCTCCACCTTCACGCCCTGTGGGCAGGCTTGATTCCTCTCTTTTCTGATTTCTTCAATGTGGTGCTCTCACATTACCAAATCAGCGCGTTGCACCTTGATCCTCAATATATCACCCTCCTTGCTGTTTTCGCCTTCATCTGCGAAGCCATCGTGGGCATCGCCCCCTCCGTGGCCTTGCTCCGCCACTTCTTCTCGCTGCACCTGATGGGTGCACTCCAGTGCTCAGGGTGTGTGTCCTTCCAGGCCATTGCGACAACGGTCGGCTCGGGGATCAATTTCGACCTTTCGACGGTCGTCGGTGGCTTCAAGAAGCGGTGTGTGTTCGTGGATGTCGGTGTGCGCAGCCCCATGCTGCTTCTTCCGCGGGTTCCGGTTGCCCCGAGCTCCGGCTGGAAGCATGAGAAGCTCACAAAACAGAAACTAGCTCCCGTTTGGCGCCGGCTGGCCAGGTTGCAGAAGCTTGGGGTGACGGCACCCATGGTGGTGAAGGAGTACATCCAGTGCCACATCGCTCCACGCCAGTGCCACTCTCGGCTGATGTGGACTTCTCCGGCTATGGGGACCGCATGAGGCTCCAAGCGCCTGCTCTTCCTCGCGAGGTACGGCGCACGGTACTTAAGCTCCTGACAGGCGACCCAGCACCGACCCACTTGCCGGAGGAAGGCTGTCTTCCGTACTGCTTCTCAAACAAGGTGGAGTTCGTGAAGCAGATGCCCTCCTTTGACGAATGGGGGCCTCGTCCGTCTGGCCTTGTCGAGTCTCGCGAGAACTCTGTCTGCGCGGCTCCCTTGTCCGCTGCTAATGCGACGATCATCCCAGAAGGGGGCGCGGGGGAGGGGGGCGATCACCGCTGAGCGCTGGTGGCGCGGCTGCCTCGACGTCGGCGTCTCCTAGGGCTCCTGAAGCACCGTCCCCTGAGGCTCGTGAGAGCCGCCCAGAGGGGACGGCTGAGGAGCAGGTGTTGCCTGGTACTCGTGAGGCCAGAGCCCCCGAGGCCCCCTCGCGTCGCTCTGAGGCGGGTGCACGGGGCCCCGCTCGGCCTAGCGCTCTTGGGGGCGCCTCACCTGGAGCCGCCCCGGTCGCGCCTGGCGCTGCTGACCGCATCTATGGCTTCGGCCGGCTTCATCTGAACTTCGAAGCTCTCCGCAAGAGGAAAGGATCTCCAAGCTGCAGTGGTGATGCCTTCTGACCATTGAAGCAGAGGAAGTACATTGCCATAGACTAATGAGTAACTTATCTTTGTAATTCCTTGAGTGTTGCCTTCCCTCCTGACTGTGATTCCTCAGGGCCCCTCCTGCCAAGGTGACGAAATCTCCTGAGAAGCAGCCCCCTGCTGCCTCGAGCTCTCCGCCAATCCGGGGTGCCCTCAGCCGATGTGCCACCTCTAGCGCGAGGCCATCCAAGTGGGCGGATACATGGCCTGGTGCCTTGACCATGCGTTCTTACCGTTCCTCTTTCGTGGTCCCGCCTGGGGTGCGGGAGGTGTGCCGCGGGCTCGCCCCACGGTCGTCGACTGCAGTTGGGTCACTCTGGGCTAGGTGTTTTCTTCAAGCAGCGAATCCCGGCGCCTCCGGGTCCCAGCCGAGGCCCGAAAGACGACTGGGACGGAGGAGACCCTGGGCCCGCCACCGGCAGGGGACAAGCCTCCTCGAGCTTCTTCAATGGCCTCCGGTGCCGAGGAGGGTCCCGGTCACGCGTTTGAGTTTGCGCGCAGGCGGGGCGTTTCTCGTCATGAGCTTCTTCAGGAGGCGATGAGTGCGCTAGATCGACTCGGG
>LR738711.1:866921037-867007355 GCA_902687465.1 Secale cereale
GGGGGGGGGGGGGGAGCTGGTGGAGGTTGATGCCTGTCTTGGTGCTCAGGGCCCCCGGCTGATGGATGAGTGGCATCGACTGAAGGTGGCCATCAACCTCGGGCGTCTCCAGCGCGAGTGTGCCAACGCAGAGGCCGTGGCATCCCTTGCAGCCTTGCGCGAGGATAGCGCCCAAGCCCTGGAGGAGGCTAGGGAGGCTGACCATCGCTGGGAGGTTGCAGAGAAGCATAGGTAAGAGCTTTAGGCCCTAAACGCCCGCCTAGAAGAACAAGCTGAGGCGCGCAGGGCCGCCTTGGCGTCGATGAAGGGGACACCTTCCAAAGAGGCGGAGATCTTGCGGCGCGTGGAAGTGTTGATGTTGGAGGCCACGGAGCGCAGCCTTGAGTTCGAGCGGCTGGAGGCGAGGGAGCGCCACGTGACCCTGGCCGAGGATGTTGTCTCCGCTCGCGAGGCCAGAGTTCAAGAGGAAATCGACTAGAGGGTGGTGAAGGCCAGCGCAGACCTTGCCAAGGAGTATCGCCTGAAGTTGGAGCTCTAGTGGGCGGAAGCTAGTGGGAGAACTGCTGCCCTCGGGATGAAGCTGGAGGAAGTAGAGTAGCGCGAGAGGGTCGCGATGGCAGCCCAGTCTTCTGCTCAGGCCATGCTGGACTCCGCGCAGGCCGACCTGACCTTGCTCCAGCGACAGGTTGATGATGCCGCGGCTCTCGTGCAGCGGAGCAAGGACGAGGCTGGCCATCAATTGGTGTTGCGGCACGAGCACGCCCCAGGCTCCAGGCTCTCGGGGTGAAGGCTAACCGGGCGCTAGGGGCCATCTGCGAGGGGAACGTCCGTCATCCCCATGTGGAGGATTACGCAGGCCATCTCGTCTTCTTCACCAAGGTTGTGACGCGCCTGGAGAGCTGGTCCACGAGGGCCCGCCAGCTTGTTGAAGAAAAGAGCCAAAGCCTCCTTGGGCGCGCGTTCTCCCGGGTCTTCAGTGTAATGCCCAGGATGGAGCTATATCTCCTACGTGTCGAGGCACGACTTAGAGACATAACCCCATGCTGGAATGATCGCAAGTCTGGTATCTTTGCACAACTCATGTAAAAAGGGGGATGGGAAACATAAACATGGTTGGCTTACACTCGCCACGTCACACAAATACATTACATGTCTCAGACATCAAACAATAAAACATCACAGCCCTCTAAGAGTAAAATCCAAATAGCAAGATACCAAACATAAATAAATCCACAGGTCGGATCGAATTCCACTTGACGGTGTGGAGGCATGCCTGGAAGTTCTTCAGGAAAGACGTCTTGATATTCGTTCACCACCGGAATTTGAGATATGGCATTAATTTCGCCCTTATCATTGAGAGAGAAAAGCCTGATAGTGTTATCCCTGGAGGCAAAGATAATCACATCTTCATCAGGATGAGTCATCTTGACTTCCTTCTGAGCACAATCAATGTGAGCATCATGCTGAGAAAGCCAATCCATCCCGAGGATGAGGTCAATGTCAGAATTACCAAGAACCACCGGTTTAGCCAAAAAGCTATAATCACCCATGCGAATAGAAACATTCGGAGCAAATATGTTGGAAGTCATGCACTTGCCCGGAGAAATCACTTGCAACCTCTGAGGCAGACTTTGGATGTCAACATTATACTTGGATGCAAATGGTTGAGACATGAAAGAACATGAAGCACCCGAATCAAACAACACTTTAGCTGGAAAAGAGTTAACTGAGAGGTCACCCAAAATGACATCAGAAGAATTATCCGCTTGCGTTGCACTCATCAGATTGACCCTTGCTGCCTTTGGATCATGCCTGACAATAGCTGAACTCACAGGTGGAGGAGGTGGAAGACGCTTCGGGTTCAGACATCTGTTGGCATAGTGACCCTTCTGGCCACACTTGTTGCACACCACTTCTGAGAGAGGACGAAAATGAGAACCACTTGACTTGGAGCCTTGAGACTGAAACTGCTTCTTCGACTGGTTGCTCGGGTTGGGTGGGTGGGAGAAACCACGTCCACCGGAGGTCTTGTTGCTGTTGGAGTTGTTGTAAGGAGCTCGAATCACTGGAGGAGGAGGAAGCCAAAATTTCTGTTGCTTCGAGACCATCTGAGACGATGAGGAAGAGTGAACGGCATCTCGAATTCTCTTTTTTGAAGCCTCCATCTTAAGCTGAGCTGCCTCTTGTTTCAAAGCCATGTTATAGAATTTGTCGAATTCATCGGGCTCGAACAAGGTGAGAGGAAGTTGAAGTTCATCTTTGAGACCTCCACGAAACTGGTAGATTTTGCTCTTGGCATCAGGAATGCTTGCTTAGCATAGCGGGCAAGGTTTTGGAACTTGACATTATACTGATAGACTGTCATAGAGCCCTGCTTCAGGTTGCGGAATTGCTCACGCATACCCTCGATGACACTTGTTGGAATATGGTGCGAGCGAAAGTCCTTGAAGAAATTCTCCCAAGAGATCACCTGACCTGGCCTGGAGTCTTTGTACTGCTGCCACCAGTCAGCTGCTTGGTCTTCGAGTTGGAAGGTTGCAAACTTCACATAATCCTCTTCTCTTATGTTACTGCACTCAAAATGCTTCTTTATATCGGTTAACCAATCTTCAGCATCAAGAGGGTCGACACAGTAACTGAAAGCTTTTGGATTATTGGCCAAGAATTGGTTGAGAGTAGCATGGTGCTGCTGGTTGAAGAAGTTGCCTTGATTCCCTGGAACACCCTGATTAGCTTGATTAGCTTGCATCTGCTGCATCATCTGCATCAACATCTGAGTGTTCTGAGCTGTAGTCTGCATAATCGCTCTCCAAGCCTCAGGCGGAGGAGGAGGGGAAGGAGGACGTTCTGGGACCTCTTCACCCTCTGGGTTAGCGTTGGGAACCCTTTTCGGAGCCATCCTGAAAGAGATGACCACGAATCAGCAATTGATTGACAAAAGGTATAACTGAATCAATGGAATGAATTGCAACAAGTCTTCACAATAATCATTCGAACAATAGGAACGAATGAAATCATTCGAACAAGAGGAACGAATGAAATTCTCAGTTAAATGAGAACATCAATCTTCACGAGAAGACACATAGGGGACAAAAGATAAAATAAGAAAAACAACAAGGTACAGACGGGAACAAACACAAGATAGGAGCTTCGTTCTAACATCTTTGTGCTGAAAGCATATGAACGCGTTACGAAAGGGTTTTGCAATCCCCGGATCAGCATAGCCAAGGACCCTTTAAGATGCAACTCCCGATCGGAACATCGGTCATAATACCACTTCACTCAATGTAGAACCCCAAACTCGCTAACCTGCATTCGTTGGAAGAATGCCTATGATCTACTGGAATAACCCAACTATAAATTTCCGAAAGATTCCAGTTATGCAATCATGTGTTGGGGATACACGGGAAGCACCGCGCAATCAACTCTAAACCTACATCCAGGTGTATCCATCCTTCAACACATAACCAGTCTTTCTCGGAAACTGTCTACCTCGGACCTTCGAAAAGCATCCACTATACCAAGCTATGGCAATACTCCCGAACTACCTCCCCAGTACTGGGTGATGTCGGGGTTATCTTGCCACTGGCCGTATAGGAGAGATTTTCGATGTCGGTCGTCTTAACTATTTAGTACTGCCGCGATATGCTTGTGACGACAATACCCCGAAGCTCAACTCCCCGGGACACTGCCACAACCCCTAATGTCAGGAGGCATCGAGAACAATATTCTCGTCACAAGAACATCGAAACAATCCTAGAATACTCGCGAGATTCCTAAAAAAAATTTGGTGCAATTTTTGAAAGTAGAAGAGGCAAGAGTAGACGTCAGGAGTCCTCACCAGAGAGAAAAGGGATGAGAAGCAAAGAAATCCTACTCTCCGATATAATATATAGGACTCAAAATATTTTCAGTGTGTGCCTAGACTCGACCGTCAACGATTCGATCAATCAGTGGGGGCTCCTAGGTCGGAGAAGGCTCTGAATACCAACTTGTAATGCCCAGGATGGAGATATATCTCCTACGTGTCGAGGCACGACTTAGAGACATAACCCCATGCTGGAATGATCGCAAGTCTGGTATCTTTGCATAACTCATGTAAAAAGGGGGATGGAAAACATAAACATAGTTGGCTTACACTCGTCACGTCACACAAATACATTACATGTCTCAGACATCAAACAATAAAACATCACAGCCCTCTAAGGGTAAAATCCAAATAGCAAGATACCAAACATAAATAAATCCACAGGTCGGATCGAATCCTAGTAGAAGTCTCCACTACTGATCATCAGGATAACGAACATAGTATCGACTACGCTCCTCGTCGTACTCCCAGTCAAGCTCGGTGCCATCACCTGGATAGCTCGCAACTGGACCTGCATCTGGTGTAGTGAAGTAACTGTGAGCCACAGAGAACTCAGCAATCCCGTTCCCGGGTAACAAGACTATTTAAGCCTTGGGTGAGGATAAGGCTGAAGAAAAGAATAAGTGTCTGCAGCAGCGACTAGCAACTAGCTTACGTGAGAGAGTGCGAGAAGAGAAATGCCTCGGTCGAGAGATGATCACAAAGTGATCCTAGCTAAAGCTCAACAAACATAACCCCACCGTGTTCAACTTCCGAATCCCTATTCGGAAATTGACAGTCACGGTACACACGCTGGTAGTGTATTGAAACATTGTGTCAAGTTATCTACAACCGGATATTAACAAGCTCCCATCTGCCACATAACCGCGGGCACGGCTTTCGAAAGTTCATAACCCTGCAGGGGTGTTCCAACTTGGCCCATTACAAGCTCACGATCCGCGGAGTCGCAACTCCAAAGTGGGAAGACCCGAGTATTCTCGGAATCCCGTGCTCAAGATACTCCGACTAAGGTAAGGCTAATCCAGCAAATCCTCCCGGCGTGTCGACACCCTGATAGTAGCCGCGCGTATCTAAGTCTCAGGACACGACCGGATGAGTCATCCTACAGGTGTATGCTAGATACCTCGGGTTTCCCCAAGGCGGCCCCGCAGTCTGCTCGTTTCGGACCAACACTCATGTGGAGCACTGGCCCGGGGTTGTTGATTAAGAAAGAGGGTTAATTACTCCCTATGAAAGTTTAATTTGTTATTAGGCAAATAGTACCAATGTTGGGACTTGCTGGAAAAGACTTAGCACTTAGCAGTTTATCGAGGGGGTCCCATACACCCCAACCGTGTTAGGAACGCATAATCAAGGAACATAACACCGGTTTAAATGGTTCCTAACGGCATGAGTGGAACAAATCACCAAGCAAAAGGCTTAGCCTTCCACCCTTGCCAATATATAGATGATTTCATTTTAAGCATTTATATAGGTGATAAAAACCCAACAAACTTCAACATGAAGCAAGCATCTTCAATCTTCACCTGCAACTAGCAATGCTATAAGAAGGGCTCAGCGAAGCGTACTTAGCCAAGCAACGGTTTGCATAGGTTGGGTGGTTAGACATGGACATGGTTACAAGTAGGAGGCTGACAGGAAGAACATGGGCATCGAGGCAAAACTATAGAGCGGAACTACTAGCAATAGGCAAAGATAGTAATGTTATCGGGGTTCGGTCATCTTGCCTGAAGTGTAGTCGTTCGGATCGTAAGAAGGGTCCTCGTGCTCAACCTCATTGGTAACCTCGTGCTCGTACTCGTACTCGGTCTCAGCTTCCGGCTCTAAACAAAACAATCACACAAGGCACGAATCAACAAGATGCAATGCGCACACCAAAATGATGGATGCATGATGGATGCACTAAGGATGCACACGGAGCACGGAAAATAGCACTCAAGCAAAACACCTTAAAACATGATAACAATAAGATATTATGAATCTACACAGAAAATCAATCAAGTTTCATATAAGATTCGCTGAAATCGGAGTTACGGGCTAAAAGTTATGCCCGAAACAAGAAATGAGCGAAAGCTGAAAATTACAGCAACATAGCAACTTCGGAGCACAAAATAAATAAGCTACAGCATACAAACACCATGGCAAAGAGCATGAACATAAACTAGACATATCCTACAGCAATTAAGTCCAAAGGTGCACCCCCAAAGGAGTCACGGATTAATAGCAATAAGCTTGGACATATTGAACTTGACAATAAAATTCTGGCAGCAGAATTTTATTGAAACTTTGGAGCAAAAGATAAACATGCTACATCCACTTAAATAAGCATGTGAGAACATGGATGGAAAGCCAACAATATCTACTACAAGAAACAATCAAGATCCACTCCAAAACTATCTTGGTTTGTCCTAGAGCAGCAAGCAAACATGGCATCGGAACGTTACAGATTTCAGACTTAGTGAAAAACCACTAAGTGTTAAAACAGCAGTTTCATCATGGCATCTAAAAGAGAAAGTTTAAGTCACCTCGAAACTAAACATGGCAAGTGGTAAGCACCACATCAAAGTACACATGAAGGTGATTCCGAAACATACAAGCATGCATCATGGAGGTAAACACAACGATAGCAACGAGCTCAACAAGATGGCATTTCATAACAAGTGAAACAACATCACAGCCACATGGCACTTTGCAACGAGGATATACATGGCAAGAATAAATCTATCATGCAACCTAACACAAGCAACGTGTAGAGCATGGCAAGACGAACACGTGGACATGTCATTTGCATCAATCGGACAAACGAGCTAAAAGTTATCACTATGCAAAGATGACATAAAAACATCACATAGCAGCAACTATAACGGGATGTACTCTTGCAACGGGAAAACAAGCATCTAGATGACCTCTAACATGCATGGCACAATGGAATGAAACGTAGTACATGACTCCACGAACGTCTGGACATGCTATTTGCGCGAAACGGACATCCACACCAAAAGTTATAGCAGATTTAAAATTGCATCACAGATCAAATCATCAGGGACTTAGCAGAAAAAGAGGGGGTAAACAACCTCAGATTGAAGAGGAGCGGGCCTCGGGCGGATCCGGCCCGACGGACTGCTGACTGGCCTCGGGCGGCTTGGCCCGCGGAGGAGGGAGGCCGGCGCTGGAGATGGTCCGGCTGGGCCTGGGCGACGTGGCGGCCCAGCGCGGAGGCGTCGGTGGAGCTGGGGCGACGGTGGGCGAAGGAGGCCTGGGCCTCGGGCCCCTGCGGAGGCGCGGCCCGCTCGGCGGCTGCGGCCCGATGGCGCGAGGGCGCCCGACGACGAAAGGCGACGCGGCCCGGTCGACGCGGGAGCTGACTGGCGCGGGGGCGAAGTGGTCCCGCGGCTCGGTGGCGTGGGCCTCGCGGTGGCCCGGAGGGAGGTCGAGCTGGCGGCCCAAGGAAGGAGGCTGCCTGGCGGATCGGTGGCTGCGGCTCGGGAGGCAGAGCGGCGATGTGGTCCTGGGCCGATCGAGGGAGCTGGAGGGAGGCGCTGGCGACCGTTGACCTGGGCGATCGGCTGGGGATCGAGGGAACTCCCTCGATCCAGCGAGATTTGCGGCGGCTGGCTCGAGGGAAGAAGCCAAGTGGCAGTTTAGAGCTGGTTAGATCCAAAAAATTGAGGGGGAGAGAGGAGCTAGAGGTTAGGGATGCCCAAAATGGACCTAGGGGGTCTATATATAGCAGATTTGCTAGGGTTAGGGTTTTTAGGTGTTTAGGAGCCATCCGATCACGATCCGACGGACACGATCGCGAGGGGAGTTAGGTTGGGCCTAGAGTAGGTAAGAGGGCTGTTGGAGGGGGTGTCTTGGCCTCAAAGTGGAGGCACTTTGGGCCCACACGAATAGCTGTTGGGATAGCAAACGGACTCCAAACGCGACGAGATTTGACAGGCGGGTTACACACAAGAAAACAACAACACACGACTAGACTCGCGCCAAACCGGTAACGTTACACGGCCAAACACCAAAGTAGGCCTACGGGACGCCACGGACACGTGAGGGAGCTCCGGAACGCGAAATGGACAACTGGAAGAAACGCGTGGAACCGGATGCAACCGACAACACAAATGCAATGCGATGCACATGTCTACATGATATGAATGAATGCCACACACGCACACAACAAAAACGACAAAAAACCCGAAAGACAAGGAACCCGAAATGGAATAGATGAAGCCGGAGATATATTATATGCCCAAAAGGGAAAGTATTACATCTAGGGCATTACATTCAGCCACCTCCAGAACATTCACCCCACTTCGATTTTGATGTCGCCATTGCCCGAGTGCTCAGGACCATCCGAGACAACCTGGTGCGCTGGGTGGACGAAAACGTGGATGATTTGTTCAGGGCCTTTTCCACTGAGGATGACGAGGCCGTGGTCGCGGCACACGAAGGCGGTGTGCTTGACGATAGTGAGGCCAGCGACAATACCGATAGTGTGCATGAGAGCGACTTGGACGGCGCTGCGAGCGATATGTCCGATTGAGCTTGTACTCCTTTGCCTCCATCCTGCATGCAAGGACTTGGACACTGCCCTGTAGGGCATGAGAGCATTTTGATGGGGGAGCCCCCTATGTGCGTAAACTGATATTCTACTCTCTTTTTTGCTGCTTAAATCCAAACCTGGGACGTGTGTCCTCGAGTTTTCTGAGCTGGGTTGTTATTGCAAATCACCTAGGTCTTACCTGGCCTCGTGCGGGTTATGAGGCCGTTGACACGCCTCTCTTATGGGGTAGATCGCTAGGGATCCCTGGCCCTGAGCTTCCTGAGCAACACGTGGCCCCGCTCCAGGGAGCGGGGCCAGGGGTGTCCTACTGGCCGCGACAATTTTGCGGCACGTAGGCTCTTGTCCCGAGGGGGTCCTGCCGAGGTTACAGAGGTCCGCCAGGTGGGATCGGCCTTCTGGTCCCCGAGCCGGAGGGCTCGAGGTACGATCTTCAAAAATGGCCAAAAGGCGACAAAATCCAGTAGAAATAAACAGAACCCCCCCCCCCCATTTTTGGCAACGAGCAAGACTACAAATTCGATTCGAAAAGGCGGTGAATCAAGTTACAAAGAAAGGGAGAGGAAAGCAAATAGACGCGTCCGGCGCCTATCTAGTCTTCAGGTCTTCCACTAGTGCGGAGCTAAGTGCTACCACTCGGACGTGGGAGGGAGCCCCCGAGGCCCGAGGGCGGCACTCCAAATACTCCGGGGCGTGTACAGCCCCATTCATTATTACGTGAGAGTGTCATGGGCGGAGACTTTCTTACGCGTGAGCCTTACTTCATATCGCCAGACGAGGGCCCCGCCTTGCGCCGCCCCCGACCACCGTTGGGGCATCTGGAAACCAGGACGATACCAAGGGGCAAGGGGGACGCCAGCGGCGCCCTCGGCGACCACAGGCCCTCTGTCGGGGGGCTTGTCGATGCTCCCCCGGCAGAGGACGGCGCTCCCCGCACGGGACAGGCTGCCCAGCAGTCAGCGTGAACCCCTTGATCGTCGGCCATCGGGACTACAAAGTGGTAACGAACCGAACGACGGAAGAGAAGATCCAGCGCACCCCTACCTAGCGTGCAAAATGTCGGATCTTGGGTTCCAGCGAAACCCTTGAGTTTCGAACACTGGGGTGCGCACGAAGATCTCTCCTTTCCGCTCTAGCTCGCTCTCGCACCGATTCCTAGGCCTAGCTCATCGAACTCAAAGAACAAGGGACACAAGGGTGTATACTAGTTCGGGCCACCGTTGTGGTGTAATATCCTAATCTAGTGTGGTGTGGTGGATTGCCTTGCAGGCTGAGGATAAACTAGTACACGGGAAGAACAGCCACCTGAGGAGAGGTGCTCTTGTGCTCGGTGAGCTTGTGGATGTGTGGGTGGTCTCCACGATCTCCCCCCACTCCTATGGTGGTGGCTAGTCCTATTTATAGAGGCCCGGGTCCTCTTCCCAAATATTGAGCGGGAAGGGATCCCACAACGACCAAGTTTGAAGGGGGACAACTAGAACAAGCTATCCTAACAAAAGGTGGTCTTCGCATGCCAAAGGCTCTGATGGTGACGCCGTCGTGGGCTCTGTGATGACCTCCGCTCTGCCGTCCTGCTGGTCTTGGTCTTGTTGCATCGATATGGAAACCTTTGCCTGATGCCTCGGGACTCCTCGCATGCGCTTGCCCCTTTAGCACCAAAGAGTAAAATGGCATCATGTGCCTGCTCGTGCCTGCCTGGCCTTGGTCGTCATGGCTCACGTCACGGGAACCTCGCGAGGTACCCCCTTGCCTTGATATCTCCGCTCCTTGGGAGCTAGCATAGTGAGGCCGCCCCAGGGGAGGTCTTGCGTCATCCGCCTTGCGAGGCTTGTCCCCTCGCGAGGGTCTTAAGTGGTTGCTGATGAGGTTGGGCCGTACCAGGCCACTGGACGAGCCACGCTCTGGGCCGCAGGCAGGCAAGTCTGGGCACCCCCGTTCCCAGAACACCGACACAACCTACTGAATCTTGTAAAAATAATGATAGATTGTTGGAACAAGCAGTTTGTGGAATTTTCTTGCTAACTTCCTGTTGTGTGGAACTGGTAGCAGAAATCCAAGAAGTGCCTCGAGATCTGCAGCCCCTCTTAAAACAATATTAACAACTGTTTTAAGAACCTACTAAGCTACCTCCCAACAGATCATGTGATCATAGGATGCCTCATCACCAAAAAGAACCTACTAAGCTACCTCCCAACCTAATGGAAGGATCCAAGGTAGTAAATCAAAGGCGATGTAGAATGCCTCATCACCAAAAGGAAATACGGGAAGGAATTATAAAGGACCTTCTAAAAGCTGGTGTAATTAGACCTAGCACTATTCCTTTTTCCTCCCATGTGCTACTGGTTAAAAAGAAAGATGGTTCGTGGAGACTTTGCACTGATTATAGGAAACTCAACTCTATCACAATCAAAAATAAGTACTCCATACCAGTGATAGAAGATCTGTTGGACCAGTTGAGAGGAGCCAATTTTTTTTCCAAGATTGATCTCAGAAATGGCTATCATCAAATCAGAATGGTTGAAGAAGATATTCACAAAACTGCATTTGGGACTATTTGAACATCAAGTGATGTCTTCTGGCCTCACTAATCCCCCCCCCCCACATTCCAAGCCCTCATGAATATGCTATTTGGTCACCTGAAGTTTGTTGTAGTGTTCTTTGATGATATCCTAGTTTTCAGTATTTCCATGAAAAAGCACAGGGAACACTTAACTAAAGTATTTGATATCTTGCAAGCCAACAAGTTATATGCAAAAATGGGAAAGTGTTTCTTTGGACAGCAGCAAGTGGAATATCTTGGACATATTATTAACCAGCAGGGGTGGCTACTGATCCTTCTAAAATCCAGGCTATCCAGGAATGGCCAGCACCTAAAAATGTAGCTGAACTGTGGAGCTTTTCGGGCTTAAGTGGTTACTACAGGAGGTTCATTAAGGGATATGATGTGGTGTGTAGACCCCTATTTGATTGTCTCAATAAAGATGCATTTGTGTGGAGAGCAGGACATGATAAGGTTTTTCAGTCCTAAAAGAGAAACTCATCAATACCCTCTGTTGGCCTTGTCTGAATTTTCAAAGCCCTTCATACTAGAAGCCGATGCTAGTGGGTATGGACCAGGAGCTGTGCTGATGCAGGAAGGAAGGCCCATATCTTACTTCAGCAAAACCATTGGGCCTAGGGCTGCTGCCATGTCAACTTATGACAAGGAAGCTCTTACTATAATAGAAATTGTTAAGAAATGGAGACATTTCTTTATGGCAACTGCATTGGTTATCAGAATAGATCAAGGGAGCCTTAAATACATACAGGAGCAAAAACCGACTGAGGGCATTCAACATAAGTTATTGCTCAAGTTGTTAGGGTACAACTTTTCTGTGGAGTATAAGAAAGGCAAGGAAAACAGGGCTGTTGATGCTTTATCAAGTGTCAAGTATGTGGTGTCTATGCTCACTGCTAGCACCAATACACACACTTGGGTCAAAGAGGTGGCTAAGAGTTACACTAAGGAAAGCAAAATTAAGGATCTAATTGCCGAGTGTTCCGTGGACAAGGATAGTAATACTGCTTCTTCTTTCAAAAATGGTCTTCTCAGATTTCACAACAAGATTGTGGTGGGTACTGCCAGTTGTCTCAGGCAGGACATATTAAATTTTTTCCACAATTCTGAATTGGGAGGTCACTCTAGAGAGAGAGAAACATATCATAGAGTAAAACTAGTGTTTCGCTGGCATGGCCTTAAGCATGATGTCATACAATTTGTCAAATCTTGTCCAGTTTGTCAGCTCAATAAAGTTGAGCACTATCCTTATCCTGGATTGTTGGAGCCATTACCAGTTCCTGACTTTGCTTGGGCACATGTAAGCATGTACTTTGTGGAAGGATTGCATGTATCTGAAAATAAGGATTTAATACTGGTGGTAGTGAATAGATTCACTAAGTATGCACATTTTATTGCAATGAAACATCCTCTCACAGTCCAATATGTGGCTAGAGCATTTTGTGAAACAGTGTCCAAGTTACATGGGATGCCACTGGTGATTGTGACAGACAAGGACAGAATATTCACAAGTAACTTGTGGCAGCAACTGTTCAAATATCTCAAAATCAAGCTCCACATGAGTACTAGTTATCACCCACAGACTGATGGCCAAACTGAAAGAGTTAACCATTGTTTGGACAACTATCTCAGGTGCGTGTTTTTTCAGCAGCCTAGGAAGTGGCATGGATGGCTGGCTCTTGCTAAGTGGTGTTACAATACCAGCTTTCACACATCTTTGCAAATGACACCATTTCAGGCTTTATATGGATTTCCTCCCCCTATGGTAGCTGAGTCAGCTTTGCCTCATACTATCTGTGAGGACAGTGAGAACTTGATCCAGAACAGAGAATTAGCACTGGAAGTAATCAAGAAGAATCTGATCAAAGCTCAAGCAAGAATGAAATTTTATGCAGATAAGAAAAGGAAGGAAAGAGATTTTGATGTGGGCGACATGGTTTACTTGAAACTACAGCCATATAGGCACACTTTTTTGAGTCTACACAGACATGTGAAGTTACACTCCAAATTCTATGGCCCTTTCAGAATTATGCAAAGAATTGGTCATCATGCTTATCAACTGTTGTTGCCTGAAGGCTGTGAGTTGCACAATACCTTCCATGTAAGCCAGCTAAAGAAGCACATTGTAACAACAATGGTTCCTTCCAAGCATCCCCCCTTGTTGGCCCGGATGATGTAATCAAGCTAGAACCTGAAGGAATTCTAGAGATAAAGTTGGTTCCACGAGTGCAGGGCAATATCAGTATTCCGGTGGTAAGATGGCTGGTGAAATGGATCAAGCTACCAGTAGAAGAGGCCACTTGGAGGATTCGACCTTCATTCAAAAGGTTTTCCCTTTGTTCGCAGCTTGAGGGCAAGCTACATCTTATCAGGGGGTATTGTCACGCTACAACATCCCGTGCTTCCCCTGTTCCAGCGTGCCTGAAGAGACAAAAGCCGTTGATCATCCATCTGATGACTCACCACTTGTCGTAATGGTTCACAACATAGGATCGATCCCCAACCATTGAAGCCTCATCGGACGGTCCTGATCCTACTCTGCGTCGATGTTCACTTTCCGAATAGTGGGTTTACCTTTCTGTTGCTGCTTTCCTTCAGCTAGCTTTGTAATGGCTATATAGCCACCATTTTGAAGGAAATATGCCCTAGAGGCAATAATAAAGTTGTTATTTATATTTCCTTATATCATGATAAATATTTATTTTTCATGCTAGAATTGTATCAACCGGAAACTTGATACATGTGTGAATACATAGACAAAACAGAGTGTCCCTAGTATGCCTCTACTAGACTAGCTCGTTAATCAAAGATGGTTATGTTTCCTGACCATAGACATGTGTTGTCATTTTATCAACGGGATCATATCATTATGAGAATGATGTGATGGACAAGACCCATCCGTTAGCTTAGCACTATGATCGTTTAGTTTTACTGCTATTACTTTCTTCATGACTTATACATGTTCCTATGACTATGAGATTAAGCAACTCCCGAATACCGGAGGAACACCTTGTGTGCTATCAAACATCACAACGTAACTGGGTGATTATAAAGATGCTCTACAGGTGTCTCCGAAGGTGTTACTGGTGTTGGCATAGATCGATAATAGGATTTGTCACTCCGAGTGTCGGAGAGGTATCTCTGGGCCCTCTCGATAATACACATCGTAATAAGCCTTGCAAGCAAATGACTAATGAGTTAGTCACGATATAATGTATTATAGAACGAGTAAAGATACTTGCCAGTGACGAGATTGAACAAGGTATGATGATACCGACGATCGAATCTCGGTCAAGTAACATACCGATGACAAAGGGAACAACGTATGTTGTTATGCGGTTTTACAGATAAAGATCTTCGTACAATATGTAGGAACCAATATGAGCATCCAGGTTCTGCTATTGGTTATTGATCGGAGATGAGTCTCGGTCATGTCTACATAGTTCTCGAACCCGTAGGGTCCGCACGCATAACGTTCGATGACGATTGGTATTATGAGTTTACGTGTTTTGATGTACCGAAGGTAGTTCGGAGTCCCGGATGAGATCACGGACATGACGAGGAGTCTTGAAATGGTTGAGACATAAAGAATGATATATTGGACGATGTTATTCGAACACCGGATGAGTTTCGAGGGTCACCGGTTAATTATCGAAGTGTCGGAAAGGTTATCAGAACCACCGGACAAGTAGTGGGCCTTATTGGGCTTTAGGGGAGAGAGAGGGAGGCTGCCTAGGATAGGTCGCGCGCCCACCATGGCCTATTCTGAATTGGACTAGGGGGAGGGCGGCGCCCCCTCCTTCCTTCTCTTTTCTCCCTCCCGTCCTTCTTCTCCTAGTTGGACTAGGAAAGGGGGTTTCCTACTCCTAGCAAGAGTAGGATTGCCCCCCTTGGGCGCGCCTATAGGGGGCGGCCGTGTGATAGCCTGGCTTATTAGGGATGATAGACTACTCATATCAATAAGGAATTCCTTCTTTTCCGGGAGCCCATTCGGATAGAACTCCAAAGTTAAGCGTGCTCAGCTTGGAGTAGTTTAAGGATGGGTGACCGGCCGGGAAGATGCTCCTGGGTGCGCACGAGTGAGGACAAAGTGCGCAGAAAAGACTAGTATTGATATGTGAGGCCAGTCTAGATCCCGCTGGGAGTAACGACCACCGGCGGGTGTGTCCGGGGCGTTACAGGCCGGCCTCCCCCTTGCTCCTTTATATACAGGGGGCAGGGGCACCCTAGAAACACAAGTTACCAATTGTTTTAGCCGTGTGCGATGCCCCCTCCACTATTACATACCTCGGTCATATTGTTGCAGTGCTTAGGCAAAGCCCTGCGTCGGTAACTTCATCACACACCGTCACCATGTCGTCGTGCTGATGAAACTCTCCCTCGGCCTCAACTGGATCAAGAGTTCGAGTGACATCACCGAGCTGAACATGTGCAGATCGCGAAGGTGCCGTGCGTTCGATGCTTGATCGGTTAGATCGCGAAGACGTTCGACTACATCAACCGCGTTACTAAACGCTTCCGCTTTCGGTCTATGAGGGTACGTGGACACACTCTCCGGCTCGTTGCTATACTTCTCCTAGATAGATCTTGCGTGATCATAGGATTTTTTTTTGAAATACTACGTTTCCCAACACGTTTCTCTTCACTTTGAGGCAGGATATTGTAATTGGGTTGAACCCTAAGGCCGCCTGTTGCGTGGTAACTATTTTCCCCTTTCCATAGGCAATATAAACCCTAGCTTAATTCCCCAAATTTCCTCTCAAACTGTGATGTTCTAGTGTTAAATTCAGTAATTCCTCATCTAGTTCCTGACATTTGGTTTGATAGAAAGGAGGATAGACTGTGGAACTTATTTGACTAATTTGGTTCGATAGAAAGGAGGTCAGGCTATGGGACTAAGGAACATAGGGAAAGCAAGGAAGCAAGTACGGAGGAGGAGGAGGAGGAGGGGCCGGGAGAGATCTTGGACTTGACGGGGCGCTTGATGAGCGACCAGAGCCCCGACATGGGCAGCGCGAAGAGCCCCAGCAAGATGTAGTGTAGTAGCTTGCCTGCAAGTACCCCGTCCCCGCCCAGACGACGGCGTCCAGGAGCACCGCGACGCTACCGAGCGACGCTCGGGCCGGGTTTAGCCGGACCCCTCTTCGTCGGCTAGCCCCTGCTCGGCGTCGGGAGCAGGAGGTCGCCAGTCGCGCGACGTGGAGAGGGAATGGGAGGAGGATGTTGAAGGAAATATGCCCTAGAGGCAATAATAAAGTTGTTATTTATATTTCCTTGAATATCATGATAAATGTCTTTTATTCATGCTAGAATTGTATTAACCGAAAACTTGATACATGTGTGAATACATAGACAAAACAGAGTATCCCTAGTATGCCTCTACGAGACTAGCTCGTTAATCAAAGATGGTTATGTCTCCTAACCATAGACACGTGTTGTCATTTGATCAACGTGATCACATCATTATGAGAATGATGTGATGGACAAGACCCATCCGTTATCTTAGCACTATGATCGTTTAGTTTTACTGCTATCGCTTTGTTCATGACTTATACATGTTCCTCTGACTATGAGATTATGCAACTCCTGAATACCGAAGGAACACCTTGTGTGCTATCAAATGTCACAACGTAACTGGGTGATTATAAAGATGCTCTACATGTGTTTCCAAAAGTGTTTGTGGTGTTGGCATAGATCAAGATTAGAATTTGTCACTCCAAATGTCAGAGACATATCTCTGGGCCCTCTCAGTAATACACATCATAATAAAGCCTTGCAAGCAAATGACTAATGAGTTACTCACGATATAATGTATTACGGAACGAGTAAAGAGACTTGCCGGTAACGAGATTGAACTAGGTATGATAATACCGATGATCGAATCTCGGGCAAGTAACATACCGATGACAATGGGAACAACGTATGTTGTTATGCGGTTTGACCGATAAAGATCTTAGAAGAATATGTAGGAGCCAATATGAGCATCCAGGTTCCCCTATTGGTTATTGACCGGATATGTGTCGGTCATGTCTACATAGTTCTCGAACCCATAGGGTCCACATGCTTAACGTTCGATGACGATCGATATTATGAGTTTATGTGTTTTGAGGTACCGAAGGTTGCTCCGAGTCACGGATGAGATCATGGACATGACGAGGAGTCTCGGAATGGTCGAGACATAAAGAATTATATATTGGACGATGTTATTCGGACACCGGATGAGTTCCGGGGCTCACCAGAAAAATATCGGAGTGCCGGGGGGTTATCGGAACCCCCGGGGGAACTAATGGGCCAACACGGGCCTTGTGAGAGAGAGAGGAGGGGCCTCTAGGGCTGCTCCCCCCCCATGAGGATTCCGAATTGGACTACGAGGGGGCGGCGCACCCTCTCTTTCCCTCTCCCTCTCTCCCTCTCCTTCCTCCCCCCTCTCTTCCCTTGTTGGAAACCTACTAGGAATAGGATTCCTATTCCTAGTACGAATCCTACTTGGAACGCGCCCTATAGGGGCCGGCCGGCCTCTCCCCTTGCTCCTTTATATACGGGGGCAGGGGCACCCAAAGACACACAAGTTGACAATTGTTTTAGCTGTGTGTGGTGCCCCCTCCACAGTTACACACCTCGGTCATATTGTCACAGTGCTTAGGTGAAGCCCTTCGGCGGTAATTTCATCAACACCGTCACCACGCTGTCGTGATGACGAAACTCTCCCTCGGCCTCAACTGGATCAAGAGTACGAGGGATGTCACCGAGCTGAACGTGTGCAGTTCGCGGAGGTGCCGTGCGTTCGGTGCTTGATCGGTTGGATCACGAAGACATTCGACTACATCAACCGCGTTACTAAACGCTTCCACTCTTGGTCTACGAGGGTACGTGGACACACTCTCCCGCTCGTTGCTATGCTTCTTCTAGATATATCTTGCGTGATCATAGGCAATTTTTTTGAAATACTACGTTCCCCATCAGTGGCATCATGAGCCAGGTCTATGCATAGATGATATGCACGAGTAGAACACAAAGAATTGTGGGTGATAATAGTCATACTGCTTACCAGCATGTCATACTTTGATTCGGCGGTATTGTTGGATGAAGCGGCCCGGACTGACATTACATGACTGCGTTCATGAGACTGGTTCTACCGACGTGCGTTGCACACAGGTGGCTGGTGGGTGTCAGTTTCTCCAACTTTAGTTGAATCGAGTGTGACTACGCCCGGTCCTTGTTGAAGTTTAACACAACACACTTGACAAAAGATCGTTGTGCTTCTGATGCGTAGGTAAGAACGGTTCTTACTAAGCCGTAGCAGCCACATAGAACTTGCAACAACAAAGTAGAGGACGTCTAACTTGTTTTTGCAGGGCATGTTGTGATGTGATATGGTCAAGACGTGATGAATTATACGATATTGTATGAGATGATCATGTTTTGTAAATTATCGGCAACCGGCAGGATCCTTATGGTTGTCTCTTTATTGTATGAATTGCAAAAGCCATGTAATTTCTTTACTTTATCACTATGAGTTAGTGATAGTAGGAGTAGCAATAGTTGTCAAGACAACCACGACGCTACGATGAAGATCATGGTGTCAAGCCGGTGACTATGGAGATCATGACGATGCTTTGGAGATGGAGATCAAAAGCACAAGATGATGATGGCCATATCATGTCACATATTTTGATTGCATGTGATGTTTATCTTATTATGCTTCTAATTTTGCTTAGTACGGCGGTAGCATTATAAGATGATCCCTTACAAAATTTCAAAGCACAAGTGTTCTCCCTGAGTATACACCATTGCGACAGTTCGTCGTGCCGAGACCATGTGATGATCGGGTGTGATAAGCTCTACGTTCAAATACAACGGGTGTACGACAGTTTTGCACATGCAGAATACTCGGGTTAAACTTGATGAGCCTAGCATGTACAGACATGGCCTCGGAACACTGGAGACCGAAAGGTCAAGCGTGAATCTTATAGTAGATATGATCAACATAAGATTTTCACCATTGAAAACTACTCCATCTCACGTGATGATCGGACATGGTTTAGTTGATTTGGATCACGTGATCATTTAGATGACTAGAGGGATGTCTATCTAAGTGTCAGTTCTTTAGTAATATGATTAATTGAACTTTAATTTATCATGAACTTAGTCCTGATAGTTTTTGCATATCTATGTTGTTGTAGATCAATGGCCTGTGCTACCGTTCCCTTGAATTTTAATGCGTTCCTAGAGAAAGCTATGTTGAAAGATGATGGTAGCAACTACACGGACTGGGTCCGTAACTTGAGGATTATCCTCATTGCTGCACAGAAGAATTATGTCCTTGAAGCATCGCTAGGTGACAGGCCTGCTGCAGGAGCAACTACTGACGTTATGAACGTTTGGCAAGCTCGTTCTGATGACTACTCGATAGTTCAGTGTGCCATGCTTTACGGCTTAGAATCGGGACTTCAAAGACATTTTGAACGTCATGGAGCATATGAGATGTTCCAATAGTTGAAGTTAATATTTCAAGCAAATGCCCGAATTGAGAGATATGAAGTCTCCAATAAGTTCTATAGATACAAGATGGAGGAGAACAGTTCTATCAGTGAACACTTACTCAGAATGTATGGGTACTACAATCACATGACTCGCCTTGGATGCAAAGTTGATGAAGATAGTGTTATTGATAGAGTTCTTCAATCACTGCCACCAAGCTATAAAGGCTTCGTGATGAACTATAATATGCAATGGATGCAGAAGACAATTCCCGAGCTCTTCGCTATGCTCAAAGCTGCAGAGGTAGAGATAAAAAGGAGCATCAAGTGTTGATGGTTAACAAGACCACTAGTTTCAAGAAAAAGGGTAAGGGAAAGAAGGGGAACTTCAAGAAGAATAGCAAGCCAGTTGCCACTCCCGCGAAAAACCCAAGTCTGGAGCCAAGCCTGAAACTTAGTGCTTCTACTGCAAAGGGACTGGTCACTGGAAGCGGAACTGCCCCAAGTATTTGGCGGATAAGAAGGATGGCAAAGTAAATAAAGGTATATTTGATATACATGTTATTGATGTGTACCTTACTAATGCTCGTAGTAGCACCTGGGTATTTGATACTGGTTCAGTTGCTAATATTTGTAACTCAAAACAGGGGCTACGGATTAAACGAAGATAAGCTAAGGACGAGGTAACAATGCGCGTGGCAAATGGTTCCAAAGTCGATGTGACCACCGTCGGCACGCTACCTCTACATCTACCATTGGGATTAGTTTTAGGCCTAGATAATTGTTATTGGACCTCAATAAGCCCCGAATGTTAGGGATTTAGGCATGGTAATCCAAACTCTTTTCGTGGCAACTTTAATTAAGGCGATGGTGACAAAACATGGCAATTTTCTGACAAAAAATCGAAATGGAACAAAGTTGCCATGTGTTAACAACTAAATTTGCCACCTCGCAGCAGCTAAAGTTGCCATCAAAAAACGTTTGGGATCACATGTTTAAAATCCGAATGTTTGGGATTTATCTATTCCGTTGATATTTGGTGCCAACGTTGACCATGAACATTATATATGGATCTTGTTTGGTGCGAGACAGTTATTCATTGAAATCAGAGAATAATGGTTGTTCTATTTATATGAGTAATATCTTTTATGGTCAGGCACCCTTGATGAATGGTCTATTTTTGTTGGATCTCGATCGTAGTGATACACCTATTTATAATATTGAAGCCAAAAGATGCAAAGTTGATAATGATAGTGCAGCTTGTTTGTGGCACTGCCGTTTAGGTCATATTGGTGTAAAGCGCATGAAAAAACTACATGCTGATGGACTTTTGGAATCACTTGATTATGAATCACTTGGTGCTTGCGAACCATGCCTCATGTGCAAGATGACTAAAACTCCGTTCTACGGAACAATGGAGCGAGCAACTGACTTATTGGAAATCATACATACTGATGTATGTGGTCCAATGTGTGTTGACGCTCGCGGCGGGTATCGTTATTTGCTGACCTTCACAGATGATTTGAGCAGATATGGGTATATCTACTTGATGAAACATAAGTCTAAAATATTTGAAAAGTTCAAAGAATTTCAGAGTGAAGTAGAGAATCATCGTAACAAGAAAATAAACTTTCTACGATCTGATCGCGGAGGGGAATATTTGAGTTATGAGTTTGGTCTTCATTTGAAACAATGTGGAATAGTTTCACAACTCACGCCACCTGGAACACCACAACGTAATGGTGTGTCCAAACGTCGTGACCGTACTTTATTATATATGGTGCGATCTATGATGTCTCTTACCGATTTATCACTATCGTTTTGGGGTTATGCTTTAGAGACAACTGCATTCACGTTAAATAGGGCACCATCTAAATCCATTGAGACGACGCCTTATGAACTGTGGTTTGGCAAGAAACCCAAGTTGTCGTTACTTAATGTTTGGGGTTGCGATGCTTATGTGAAAAAGCTTCAACCTGATAAGCTCGAACCCAAGTCGGAGAAATGTGTCTTCATATGATACCCAAAGGAAACTATTGGGTACACCTTCTATCACAGATCCGAAGGCAAGATATTCGTTGCTAAGAATGGATCCTTTCTAGAGAAGGAGTTTCTCTCGAAAGAAGTGAGTGGGAGGAAAGTAGAACTTGATGAGGTAATTGTACCTCCTCCCGAATTGGAAAGTAGTTCATCACAGATATGAGTTCCAGTGATTCCTACAACAATTAGTGATGAAGCTAACGATGATGATCATGAAACTTCAGATCAAGTTACTACTGAACCTCATAGGTCAACCAGAGTACGTTCCACGCCAGAGTGGTACAGTAACCCTTTTATGGAAGTCATGTTACTAGACCATGATGAACCTACGAACTATGAGGAAGCGATGATGAGCCCAGATTCCGCAAAATGTCTAGAGGCCATGAAATCTGAGATGGGATCCATGTATGAGAACAAAGTGTGGACTTTGGTTGACTTGCCCGATGATTGGCAAGCCATTGAAAATAAATGGATCTTTAAGAGGAAGACTGACGCCGATGGTAATGTTAGTTTCTACGAAGCTCGACTTGTTGCGAAAGGTTTTCGACAAGTTCAAGGAGTTGACTACGAAACTTTCTCACCCGTAGCGATGCTTAAGTCTGTACGAATCATGTTAGCAATTGCCACATTTTATGATTATGAAATCTGGCAAATGGATGTCAAAATTGCATTCCATAATGGATATCTCAAAGAAGAGTTGTATATGATGCAACCAGAAGGTTTTGTCAATCATAAAGGTGCTAACAAAGTGTGCAAGCTCCAGCGATCCATCTATGGACTGGTGCAAGCATCTCGGAGTTGGAATATACGCTTTGATGAGGTGATCAAAGCATATGGTTTTGTATAGACTTTTGGAGAAGCCTGTATTTACAAGAAAGTGAGTGGGAGCTCTGTAGCATTTCTGATATTATATGTGGATGACATATTGTTGATTGGAAATGATGTAGAATTTCTGGATGGCATAAAAGGATACTTGAATACGAATTTTTCAATGAAAGACCTCGATGAAGTTGCTTATATATTGGGCATCAAAATCTATAGAGATAGATCAAGATGCTTAATTGGACTTTCACAAAGCACATACCTTGATAAAGTTTTGAAGAAGTTCAAAATGGATCAGTCAAAGAAAGGGTTCTTGCCTATGTTACACGGTGTGAAGTTGAGTAAGACTTAATGCCCGACCACTGCAGAAGATAGAGAGAAAATGAAAGTCATTCCCTATGCTTCAGCCATAGGTTCTATCATGTATGCAATGCTGTGTACCAGACCTGATGTGTGCCTTACTATAAGTCTAGCAGGGAGGTACCAAAGTAATCTAGGAGTGGATCACTGGACAGTGGTGGAGCTGTCAGTTGGTGCAGTTCCAAGCAGAGCGTCGTGGCGGGATCTACATGTGAAGCGGAGTACATAGCTGGTTCGGAAGCAGCAAATGAAGGAGTCTGGATGAAGGAGTTCATATCTGATCTAGGTGTAATTCCTAGTGCATCTGGTCAAATGAAAATCTTTTGTGACAACACTGGAGCAATAGCCTTGGCGAAGGAATCCAGGTTTCACAAGATAACCAAGCACATCAAGAGATGTTTCAACTCCGTCCGCGATTAAGTCAAGGAGGGAGACATAGAGATTTGCAAAATACATACAGATCTGAATGTCGCAGACCCGTTGACTAAGTCTCTTCCACGAGCAAAACATGATCATCACCAAGACTCCATGGGTGTTAGAATCATTACTATGTAATCTAGATTATTGACTGTAGTGAAAGTGGGAGACTGAAGGAAATATGCCCTAGAGGCAGTAATAAAGTTGTTATTTATATTTCCTTGAATATCATGATAAATGTCTTTTATTCATGCTAGAATTGTATTAACCGGAAACTTGATACATGTGTGAATACATAGACAAAACAGAGTATCCCTAGTATGCCTCTACGAGACTAGCTCGTTAATAAAAGATGGATGTGTTTCCTAACCATAGACATTTGTTGTCATTTGATCAACGTGATCACATCATTAGGAGAATGATGTGATGGACAAGACCCATCCGTTAGCTTAGCACTATGATCGTTTAGTTTTACTGCTATTGCTTTCTTCATGACTTATACATGTTCCTCTGACTATGAGATTATGCAAATCCTGAATACCGGTGGAACACCTTGTGTGTCCTATCAAATGTCACAACGTAACGGGTGATTATAAAGATGCCCTACAGTTGTTTCCGAAAGTGTTTGTGGTGTTGGCATATATCAAGATTAGAATTTGTGACTTCGAATGTCGGAGAGGTATCTTTGGGCCCTCTCGGTAATACACATCATAATAAAGCCTTGCAAACAAATGACTAATGAGCTAGTCACGAGATGATGTATTACAGAATGAGTAAAGAGAATTGGCGGTAACGAGATTGAACTAGGTATGATACTACCGACGATCGAATCTCGGGCAAGTAACATACCGGCGACAAAGGGAACAACGTATGATGTTATGTGGTTTGACCAATAAACATCTTCGAAGAATATGTAGGAGCCAATATGAGCATCCAGGATCAGCTATTGGTTATTGATCGGAGATGTGTCTCGGTCATGTCTACATAGTTCTCGAACCCATAGGGTCTGCACGCTTAATGTTCGATGACGATCGGTATTATGTGTTTATGTGTTTTGATGTACCGAAGGTTGTTCGGAGTCCCGGATGAGATCACGTAACATCACGAGGAGTCTCAGAATGGTCGAGACATAAAGAATGATATATTGGACGATGTTATTCGGACACCGGATGAGTTCCGGGGGTCATCGGATAAATATCGGAGTGCCGGGGGTTACCGGAACCCCCGGGGGAACTAATGGGCCAACATGGGCCTTGTGAGAGAGAGAGGAGGGGCCTCTAGGGCTAGCCGTCCCCCATGAGGAGGCCGAATTGGACTAGGAGGGGGCGGCGCCCCCTATCTTTCCCTCTCCCGCTCTCCTCCTAGTAGGTATCCTACTTGGGGCGCACCCTATAGGGGCCGGCCGGCCTCTCCCCTTGCTCCTTTATATACGGGGGCAGGGGCACCCAAAGATGCACAAGTTGACAATTGTTTTAGTCGTGTGCGGTGCCCTCCTCCAGTGTTACACACCTCGGTCATATTTTCGCAGTCCTTAGGCGAAGCCCTGCGTCGGTAACTTCATCAACACCGTCACCACGCCATCGTGCTGACGAAACTCTCCCTCAACATCTACTGGATCAAGAGTACGAGGGACGTCATCGAGCTGAACGTGTGCAGATCGCGGAGGTGTCGTGCGTTCGGTGCTTGATCGGTTGGATCGCGAAGACGTTCGACTACATCAACCACGTTACTAAACGCTTCCGCTTTTGGTCTACGAGGGTACGTGGACACACTCTCCCGCTCGTTGCTATGCTTCTTCTAGATAGATCTTGCGTGATCGTAGGTATTTTTTTTTTTGAAATACTACGTTCCCTATCAGATGTGGCTCGTGGAGACTCAGACTTCCATTTCATTGGGCGCAGATGCACGGGATGATGGCGATCGCCGGCACCGGATCGTGGAGTTCCGGCCAAACAGCTGCACTACCAGGGCCATTGGTGGTGGAGACCAGGGTGGAGCAACGGTCTGGATGGCATCTGCGGACCAGGCCGGAGGCCGCAAACGACTGCGAGGCGCACCTGTGGCGGGCGAGCGGTGGCCGAGGAGCTGAGGGATGGGCTAGGTCTTGCGATGGTGGCCCAAGGAACTCCACCCTCGCGGCCAGCCAATCGGAAATGGAATTCGCTGGCTTTCGGGGAGGGAGGGGAGCTCCTAGTCGATGCGCGTTGCGTCCGATTTCCACGCGCCGCACACAGGGCATCCCCCGACTGGGCCGCCCCATTAGCAGGCCTAGCTGGCGCGATTACTATAGCGCGACATTGCAGTGTAAAAACATCACCAAAAAAGCAGCAGCGCTCGCACGTGGGATCGAACTGACGACCACTCGATGGTGAATGTCGTTGCATGCCACTAGACATGATGACCATTCATCACTTTCAAGCACCACTAAACTTTAAAACATATATGCAGCGGCAGATCAAACAGTTTAGAACGTTTTTGAACATTTTCTTGAAAAATGTGATTTAAAAAAATCTGAACAGTTTCTGAAAAATGCGAACAAATTTTGAAAGTCCAAAAAGTTTTTGAACATGAGAACAAATTTTCAAATTTGTGATTTATTTTTGAAATTCCAAACAAATTTTGAAAACCACAAACATTTTTTGAAACCCCCGAACATTTTTGGAATTTGTGAACAAAATTTGAAAAATACGAACATTTTTTTGAAATTCAGAAAAAAATTGAAACCACGAACATTTTTTGAATCTATGAACAAAATTTGAACAAGCAGAATTTTTTTTGAAATTTGGAACAAATGTTTTGAAACCGCGAACATTTTTTGAAACACGGGCATTTTTCGAATTTATGAACAAAATTTGAAAACCAGGGATATTTTTGAAATTCTGAATAATATTTGAAATATCCAAAAAAATTGAAAAAGAAAAAAGGAAAATGAAAATGAAAAAAAGGAAAAAGAAAGAAACAGAAAAAAGAAAATAAAAACGAAAAATAAGATAAATAGAAAAACGAAAAAGAAACTGAAAAAGTAAAAGCCGGTTCAGGAACCTTCTAGAAGATTCCAAAACCCGGAAAAAACCATATGGGAAACTCTAGAAGGTTCCGAGAACCGGAAACGCTGCAAACATGTTAAATGGGCCGGCCCATGACATCGCTCCATCTCCAGGTCTGTGCAAAAAGGCGACACTTTGACGCAGCGAGCGTCCAATAGGAAATTCCGCCAGGGAGAAAAAAAAAAGAGAAGCTAAACGCTCGATCGTTTAGTCCCAGGTTGGCCAGCGAAGCAAAGTAGGACCGGTTTATAAGCCGCGCGCTGCTACCAGATTTGTCCCTTCGGGGACACCCGGTAAATTGGTTATATTCACATGATAAGCATGGCCCAGGCATGCAGCATCAGGATGACACGCTAGTTTTTTTTACCCCACACTACCTCTACTGATTTTACAGAAAGGTCCTCATAATTCTCATTTTCATGTTTTCAGATCCAGAATTTTAGGATTCGAATTTCACACGCCGTCTTTTCAGCCCCTCACGTATAGTATTATTTTTATTGAAAGGTTCTCATAATTCCATTTTCCAACTTTTGAGATACTTAAAGCTGTCTAATTTTGGGTGGCAATCACGCGCCATCTTTTCATCCAATCACGTTTACTATTATTTTTATTGAAAGGTTCTCATAACTTCATCTTCCGTCTTTTGAGATCCTTACAGCTGTCGACTGCCAATTTTCACTCTTTGAACCATGGCACTTTTTGTGGCCATGTATACACATGAAATACCCCCTCTGTTTAATTTTAGTTCGCGTATTAGATTTGTCTGAAGTCAAACTTTGTGAAGTTAGACCACATTTATATTAGAAAACATCAACATCTACAATACCTAATAAGTATAGTATAAAATTACTCCCTCCGTTTCTAAATATAAGTCTTTGTAAAGATTTTACTATGAACCACATACTGATGTATGTAGATGCATTTTAGAGTGTAGATTTATTCATTTTGCTTCATATGTAGTCCATAGTGAAATCTCTACAAAGACTTATATTTAGGAACGGATGAAGTATATTTTATGGTCGATTTAATGATGTTGTTGTTGTACTGTGAATGTTAATATTATTTTGTATTAACTTAGTCAAACTTTGAAGAGTTTGACTTCAGAAAAATCTAATACGTTGAGTGAAAAGAGTAGATACATAATTTTTTTTTCGAATGGATAATCTTTTTTGCAAGTAGATACATAATCTTCTTTTTTTTGCGGGATGGGATGGAAGCGATGATGCACGATGTAAACAGGTCATGTGTTTGTAATTTCAAAATTGTCTACAATACCTAATAAGTATAATATGGAACTATCCATTATATTTTATGGTGGATCTAACGATGTCGTTCTTGTGTTGTGGATGTTAATAGTTCTTTGTATAAACTTGGTCAAACATTAAATAGTTTGACTTGGTCAAACATTAAAGAGTTTGACTTCAGACAAATCTAATATGCAGAATAAAAAAATGAAGGGAGTGGATACATGATCTTTTCTTTTTTGCGGGATGGGATGGAAGCGATGATGCACAATGCAACAGACCATGTGTTTGCAATTTCAAAATTTTCACCACTTGATATGAGCAAAAAGTTATAGTGACTAGTGTGATGATCTTGTGTTTTATGCGGGAGATTTTCTAGTTACTTTCGTACAAAATCGTGGTAAATAACATGTATCAATATACTAGTTCAATATTACTAGTTATGCTTCGGTTTGACATAAAAGTGCCCTTTTGAAGTGGATAAGCAAAGCAGTTCTTGAATGTGAACCTGAGTATTTTTCCTCAACTATCTGAGGATGTGTGATGCTCATTTCTATTCAAGTCTCCTCTTTTTGGATTTCCTCAAAAAAATGTCTCCTCTTTTTGGAGGATCCATATGTTTTTCCTTTTCTTTTTGAAATGGCATGATTTTTGCATTCATTAAAAAAAGATATGCTCGGTTAATTAGGAAAAAATGAGTGAAAATCAGATTGCTCAATTATTAATTCAAAAAATCCGGCAAAAAAACAATCACAACCGCTAGGCTGCACACGTACATATACTCACGCACACCACTCCGAAGTGGGTCTCGCCGAGACAACATGCAAGCGTCATCGTCATCACTCCTCTCCTAGAGTCGTCATCGTCATCCCTAAACTCTGAACAAACGACTCTGACTTCGCCCTAGACGATCGCTGACTCAACCTGGCCGAAGAGACTGTGTAGAGCTGTATGAAGATCTGCGTCAAAACTCAGGCACCTGTGACCGAACAGCCCAACTCCTACTCGGACGGAGAACTGTGAAGGAGAACTAGGTACGGTTCGCGCCGCTGAAGATCCCCAACCACCTGCTGGTTGTCACTGTATGCCACCGGGACCTACCACCACAGTTTTGACTTCATAGCAACAAACCAGCCAAGGGAATCTCGCGGGCATGGCAGAGAAAAGTCGACTACCTCAAGTCCTCAACCATTGTTGGGTCTCCCACATCGCTCTCTGTTGGAAATTCATCCTCAGGATCGATCACATCAAATCGCACGAACACACGCGCACACAAAACTGATAGCCAAGGGCCCTTGTCGTGCCCTTTGTTTTTTCTTTTTATTGATTTTCTCTCGGTTTTCTCAGTGTTACAAATCTACCGCATAGACACACATATATATGCATCAGCTGCCAGCACAAACCGACTCAAAGTAAACCTAGACCTAGACGGACACGCACACACCCAAAGCTAACTAAGCTACTTCTAGTAGCACTGCCACGTGTACTTTCCAGTCGGATTACTACTTGTGATTTTCCTAATCACACGGAAACGTTGATCGTGTGGTTACCAAACTCAGCTAGCTTACACACATACTCAAGCCTACCACAATTCGGACACCGTGCAAGTACGTAACCAAGAAACTATACCAAAACTAAACTGGGTATTGTTTGGATTACCTAACAATCAACCCCTAACCCAAACATTCAAATCTTTACATGAACGAGAAATACAGACATCCACTTGTTCATCATGTCATGCTGGTTGTGTGACACCCCGAGTCCGGTGCGCCAGGTGTCAGCCAGTTATTCGTCGCCGTTGTCATGTCATCTGTTTGCGTGTTGCGTTTTGTCATGTCATCATGTGTGTTGCATCATCATGTTTTCAAAACTTGCATCCGCTCGAGTCCTCTCGTCTTTTCCGTTGTCCGTTCTGAGCCCAGACACACTTGCACGTGCCCGCGGCACCTCCGAATATTTATTTTTGAGTGGCCGGAAAATGTTGTCGGAATGAGTTGAAACTTGGCGTGTGTTCTTATTATAGTGTAGACAGGTCGCCTGCCAAATTTCATCGCATTCGGAGTCCGTTTGATAGCCCAACGGATATATATAGCGGCACTAGTAGCCGGTATAGACGTCGGACGTTTTCGGTCTCCGAAAACCCCGCGGGCCTCTTCTCTTCTCTCCCCACAACCCCTCCTACACAGCCCACTAATTCCCCGAGGCCCAGCCTAGTCCCTCTCCGCTTCGGAGCCGTCCGATCGGTATCCGGTGGCTCTGAAACGGCCTCAAAACCCCTCCAATCCCTCAAACCCTAGCCCTTTCCCTATTTAAACCCCTCCCCCATGCCAAAAATGGCCTCCACCAACCTCCCCTAGCCTCCTCCCACCTTGATGGCCGCGCCGCCACCTTCCCTTCTAGAACCGGCGCGCCCCCACCTCCAATTCCACGCCGGGTCCTCAGCCTCGCCACTTGGCGCACACCGGTTGGCTGCGCCGCCACCCGCAGCCAATAGGAGGCCGCCATCTGGCGCTTGCCACGTCGCCTGGCTGGCTCCCCAGCCACTGCAGCCCTTCGGGGCCCGAAGGCAGCCCGCCCCGGGCCGCATCTGGGCCAGCCGCCGCGCCCCAGGCCGCCCGAGCCTCTGCGCGTCCCCGAGTTCCCCGATCCCCGCCGCCGGATCCTCAGCGCTACCGACCACCGCCTGTCTCCCCGCCGCCCGGAGCTCGCCGCCGGCCCCGCGACGCGCCTCCAGCCTCGTCGCGCCTTCTACCTCCTCGAGCTTCCGCCGTCTGCGCCCAGCCGCCGGAATCCTCCTCGCCGACTCGGCCCGCCGCCGCGGCATCTCACCGGAGTTCTCGACCCCGCCGGCCGTCGCGTCGCCTCGCCGCGGATCCGGTCGGGCCGGACCAGATCCGGCCGCCCTCGACACCTCTGGCCCGTCCCGCCGCCCCTCGACCTCCCTGCCGCCGGTGGCAACGGCCACCGCCGCCGCAGGTCCAGATCTGGACGAGCTCCAGGTCCGGACGAGCCGGACATGTCCGGTTGGCGACGGACATGTCCGCCCTCCCCTATGCACGTGTCACTGCCAGGTGGGCCCAAGGACACCCACCAACGGACGTGTCCGCTTAGGCCGGACTTTGTCCGCTGACCCCGAGGTTGCCTTTTATCCACTAAGTCCCATAAAATGCATATTATGTTGCTATGTTCATATGGCTGTAACTTTTTGTGTGCATGTCCAAATTGTGTGATTGATATGTCAAAATGATCGTGATGATATGCTCTACACTTTGTTCCATTGTGCCATGCTTGTTTGAGTTCATTTAGATGCTCTAATATCTGTTGCAAGAGTGCTACGTGTTATAAACTGCTGCTACTTGGTTTGAGATATGATAACTTGGTGCATGTTTATCCAAATGAAGCAAATGATATGTCAAAATGTTCATTGTGAAGTGTACTACATGATGGTTGCTGTAGCATGCTTGTTTGAGTTCATATTGACATGTTAATCTTTGTTGCAAAAGTGCATTTGGCTGTTAAGTTCTGAAACTTGTTATGAGATGTTGATTTCAATTGCTCTTTGCTATTGATGTGTTTGTCCTCATGCCACATGTCTAGATGTTTTAGAAGCACCATTATATGGTCTTTGCTGTGGTGCATTTATCTTTCCATGATATGCCTTGTGTTGACTTAAACATGCTTGTAAACATGCCATGCCAACATAACTGTTTTATACTTAATGAAAAAACTGCTAATTCTGGAATCTGCTATAACCTGATACTATGTTTGCTTGATGCCCTAGGAAAATCCATGTTAGTTTTGGGGTGGCCATTGATCATTACTTGTTGTACATGTTGTTGTCTATCCATTCATGCCCTTACTTGGTCATATGCCCTGCTGTAGCTTATTTATTTCTTGCTCTCAAGTTGCTATAAAATATAACTGTCAGGTTTTTATCAGCATGTTCAATTTGGTGTAGCTTGTTGCTATTGATCCATGCCTCCTATGGAGTTGCTCCAATGGAGTTATTTGCTGTAGGATATGTCTACTGCATGTCCATGCTCTTTATGTTCTTATTAGAGTTGATATGCATGTTGTTTTGTGCCTCCGAAGGCAGCATCGTGATGATGTTTTTGCCTTCCCAGATTTTGGCTAAGTCTGGAATATTTTGTTGCAACTTGCCATGCTTGTTTAAATGTGTTCCAGCAAGCTTTTGGGTGTGTTCTAAGTTCCTACTTGTTAAGTATCATGTCTACTTCACATCCATGCTTCTTGTTATCTTGTTTGAGTGCTATAGCTTATTTTTACCTTGCTCCAAAGTTGCTATGTGGCTGTTAACTTCAGCTTGTTGTTATATCTTGTTTCATGTGTATCTTTTAGCCCGTTGCTCCGTTTTGGGTGTGCCTTATATGAAACTTGTGTATTTTGCATGTAGATTCATAATATCATATTGTTTTCATGTTTTGAGTGAGTTTACTTGATGTTTGGGTGCATCTTGCACCGTTGCCATGTTTGTCTTGTTTTGCTCATATCTTCTAGGCCGTAGCTCCGAATAAAACAAACTTTATATGAAACTTGACTAGAATTTTGTGTAGATCATCATGGTGCATGTTAACCTGCTGTTTAACCACTTTAACTTAAGGTTTGTTCAGATCGGGACTAATTTCAAACTATGCATATGAGGACTTACAAGATTTGTTGTATGTAGTTTCCGGCCTCATTTAAACTTGTTGACTTGTGTTGTTTTTCTGTGGTTCCTACCTTGCCATGTATTGCATCATATATAGACTTGTCTTGCATCATACTTGCTTGAACATATTGTCAAGTTCTTGTGTTGTTTTCCTGTGCTTCCTACCTCGCCATGTATTGCTTCCTATATAGACTTGTCTTGCATCATACCTTGCCATGTATTGCATCATATATAGACTTGTGTTGTTCTTGTGTGCTTCCTACCTTGCCATGTATTGCATCATGTATAGACTTGTCTTGCATCATACTTGCTTGAGCATATTGTCATGTTCTTGTGTTGTGTGTTTACCATATTGCTTGCTTCTTCTTGTTTGTGCTTGTTACGTTGCGATCGTGAGGATTCGTTCGTCTACATGTGGTTCGTCTTCAAGGCTTCTTCTTCGTCTACTTCCTGGAACCGTTCTTCTTCCTTGCGGGATCTCAGGCAAGACTACCATACCCTTGGATACCTTTACTATCATTGCCATGCTTAGTTGTCTCGATGCTATCGTTATATGTCGCGATACCCATCTTATTGTCAGCCTCTCCTTGTTGCCATGAAACCTCTAACCTTTGACACCTTTCTAGCAAACCATTGTTTGGATATGTTACCCGCTTGCTCAGCCCCTCTTATAGCGTTATTAGTTGATGGTGAAGATGAAGATCGTTCCATGTTGGAACCTGCTGTTGGAATATCACAATATCTATAATTATTTTTAACACACCTATATACTGGGCATGGGTGGAAGGCTTGGCCTTTTGCTCGGAGTTTTGTTCCACTCATGCCACCTTAGGAGCCGATAAACCGGAATCATGTTCCTTGATTTTGCGTTCCTTACACGGTTGGGTATATGGGGACCCCTTGACAGTTCATCTTTGAATAAAATTCCTCCAGCAAGGCCCAACATTGGTTTTAATTTGCAACATAATAAAAACTTGATTAATTAATTAATTAATTGCATAGGGAGTTAGCGCTACCCGAGGATTCTTCTACATACAGGGGGGCCAGTGCTGATGGTGTTGGTCCCAAACGGGCAGACTGCGGGACCACCTCGGGGAAACTCGAGGTATCTGGCTCCTGTAGGATGTCCCATCCGGTCGTGGCCGGAGACGAGATACGCGCGGCTACTATCAGGGTGTCGGCACGCCGGGAGGCCTTGCTGGACTTGTTTTACCATTGTCGAAATGTCTTGTGCACCGGGATGCCGAGCCTGATCGGATTTCCCTAAGATAAGGGGTAATAATTATTATTACTTCAGCTGATCATGAGAGCTTGTGATGGGCTAAGTTGGGACACCCCTGCAGGGTTATGATCTTTCGAAAGCCGTGCCCGCGGTTATCGGGCAGATTGGAATTTGTTAATGTTCAGTTGTCGAAAACTTGACAGAGGATCCGAAGTAAAACACACAACTGTGTGAGTAACCGTGACTGTCTCTTTTCACTTTGAGAAGAGAACACGGTGGGGTTATGTTTGACTCGTTGGTAGTTCAGGATCTTTAGCGATCATTAATAGTTTGCAACCGTTTGCGTAGATGCTCATCTTATTCTTGTACTCGTAAGTTAGCCACCATATATTGCTTAGCCGCTGCTGCAACCTCACCACTTTACCTCTTCCTACCCATTAAGCTTTGATAGTCTTGTTACCCATGGTGATGGGATTGCTGAGTCCTCGTGGCTCACATATACTACAACAACAGTTGCAGGTGCAGGTTTCCGATGTCTTGACGTGAGAGCGATGATTGTTGTTTGGAGTTCTTTCTTCTTCTTCTTCTTCTTCTTCAGTCTTGGTTTAGGTTTCGGGTCGGCAGCCTGGGATAGCAGTTGGATGTCGTTGTTCTTTTCATGTTTGTATCCGTAGTCGGATACTTTGTATTGATGTTGTTGTATTCATGAGACTTGTATGTATTGTTGTATCCCCCATTTATGTATGTAATGGTACGATGTAATGATATCCATCTTGTTAAGCGCCCGAAATGCGGTTGTGCCACAATCACGTAAGTGTCACGTGATCGGGATATAATCGCATCTTGGGCCTGACAAGTTGGTATCAGAGCCTCGACCGACCATAGGAGCCCCCTTGATTGATCGTAGTTTGGCCGTTGTTGAGTCTAGCAGAAAACTTTTTCGGAGTCTAGTTATATCAGAGAGTAGGAATTCTTTTTCTCCTCAGCCCCTTCGTCGCTCTGGTGAGGATTCTTGACGTAGGTGTTTTGAATTACCCCTCTCCCCTTAAAATTTTTTTAGGATCACGCGGTTAGTTTTCGTTTGTTGCGTTGTTAGTTCTTTCATCTGGTGCATCTCTCGTCAAGTGGATTCAACCCTCTTCTTCTTTGCAAGTTCAACCCTCAGTTCTTTTCCTTCTGACGTTGTTTCCCCGTCCGTTGTGTTCTTTCTTTTTCCCACCCGCCCACCCTTTTTCTTCTCGGAGCCGGAGTTCGTAATCGAGTATCCATCGTACTCGTTTGAATCCTTTGCATTCTTTCCTCAGTTATTTCAACTGGTGAATTCTCGTCTAGTTCGTCCTTCTTCATCTCCTTTTCTTTTCCGGTGGACTCAATTCCAATATCTCGGTGATGTTCTTATTCAAGTGTTTTCCCCTTGCTCGTTTACCTCTCCCCATTTATTATCCGGAGTTATGAAGACATCTCAGGAGATTCGTTTGTGTTCTAATTAATTCGAGGTAGTCACCTCATTCAAGTTTTTCAATCGTTCCGGTGCATCTTCTCCTTTCAATCCTTTCCAACGGAGTTTTTCTCTTCGGTGGGCTCATAACCCACAGGTCTTTTCCAAGGATCTTACCTGACTCTTCTAATATTTCCTGGAGTGTTCCGAAATTCTTTTCCAAGTGTGACGTAAGTATGGATTCCATCAGTCATATGCCTTCTTCAAGATCGCTTTTAAATTCCTTTCATCATTGGTTCAACCTTTCTTCTTTCATTATTCCGGAGTATTTCATGATTTCTTTTCATTGTGTTCCTCCGAAGGCCATCAATTCAGAAGATTTATTCGTTCTTAGTTTTCAACTTCGTCCTCCAAATATTCTTCATTGATGCCTCTTCGTTTGACTCACATTCTTCCGGTGCTTGTTCAAGTATTCTTTAATCAGTTCGCGATCTCTTCGTGCTCGTCATCTAAATTCCCCAAGTGCTTTATTCTTTCCGGCGATTCATCGTATTCACTCGATTCATTTTCTTACGGTGGCTTGTCCTCTTGCATCATTCAATTTCATTCCTTACAGTGGTCATTCTCGTTCTTCACTCAATTTTAATTCTTCCCGGTGGTTCGATCTTTTTCTTCACTCGGCTTAATTCCTTATGGTGTTTTGCTCAACAGTTCTTTCCGGTGCTATTTTATCAATCCATTCTTTTGTTTCAATCCTACCGGTGGTTCAAGAAGACTTTCGCAAGTTTTGCGCTATATCCCTCCTTTATCAATTTAATCGAGAATAAGTGGTATGTGAATCCATTGCTTTCATCAATTTAATTGGTGGAGGATAAGCATGGGTGGAAGTCTTGGCCTTTTGCTCGGTGTTTTGTTCCACTCATGCCACCTTAGGAGCCGATAAACCGGCATTATATTCCTTGATTTTGCGTTCCTTACACGGTTGGGTATATGGGGACCCCTTGACAGTTCGTCTTTGAATAAAACTCCTCCAGCAAGGCCCAACATTGGTTTTAATTTGCAACATAATAAAAACTTAATTAATTAATTAATTAATTGCATAGGGAGTTAGCGCTACCCGAGGATTCTTCTACATACAGGGGGGCCAGTGCTGATGGTGTTGGTCCCAAACGGGCAGACTGCGGGACCGCCTCAGGGAAACTCGAGGTATCTGGCTCCTGTAGGATGTCCCATCCGGTCGTGGCCTGAGACGTGATACGCGCGGCTACTATCAGGGTGTCGGCGCGTCGGGAGGTCTTGCTGGACTTGTTTTACCATTGTCGAAATGTCTTGTGCACCGGGATGCCGAGCCTGATCGGATTTCCCTAAGATAAGGGGTAATAATTATTATTACTTCAGCTGATCGTGAGAGCTTGTGATGGGCAAAGTTGGGACACCCCTGCAGGGTTATGATCTTTCCAAAGCCGTGCCTGCAGTTATGTGGCAGATTGGAATTTGTTAATGTCCGGTTGTAGAAAACTTGATAGAGGATCCGAAGTAAACCACACAACTGTGTGAGTAACCGTGACTGTCTCTTTTCACTTTGAGAAGAGAACACGGTGGGGTTATGTTTGACTCGTAGGTAGTTCAAGATCTTTAGCGATCATTAATAGTTTGCGACCGTTTGCGTAGATGCTCATCTTATTCTTGTACTCGTAAGTTAGCCACCATATATTGCTTAGCCGCTGCTACAACCTCACCACTTTACCTCTTCCTACCCATTAAGCTTTGATAGTCTTATTACCCATGGTTATGGGATTGCTGAGTCCTCGTGGCTCACAGATACTACAACAACAGTTGCAGGTGCAGGTTTCCGATGTCTTGACGTGAGAGCAATGATCGTTGTTTGGAGTTCTTTCTTCTTCTTCTTCTTCAGTCTTGGGTTAGGTTCCGGGTCGGCAGCCTAGGATAGCAGTTGGATGTCGTTAATCTGTTCATATTTGTATCCGTAGTAGGATACTTTGTATTGATGTTGTTGTATTCATGAGACTTGTATGTATTGTTGTATCCCCCATGTATGTATGTAATGGTACGATGTAATGATATCCATCTTGCTAAGCTCCCGAAATGCGGTTGTGCCCCAATCACGTAAGTGTCACGTGATCGGGATAGAATCGCATCTTGGGCCTGACAGGTTGCCTCCAACGTCGCGACTTACGGGACTGAAACTTCCAACTTCATGGAACGATGACCATCACTTTGTCATCATCTTTTTTCATGCCGACTTGTAGACTGAAATCAACCATTTATTTGGACTACCAGCCACGCTGCCACATCTTAGCGTGCCACATGCTGACTAAACGCATAGACTCATGCAGGAACTCAACTTAACTGGTGCGCGTCCATCACGTTGATCTTCATCTTCTTGTCGACTACTTGCATACGGGGAGACACATCTTTTCACCCGTCACACCTTCTCACCTTGTCATTGTCGCCGATGCCACATATGATCGAACGACACCTCCTATCTAGCGGCAACACAACTCACCATATACGTACAACTCATCTTCACCGTATATGAACTCGCCAGAACTCCATGATCACGGACGAAAACGCAAGGCACAGTGTCAGGGATATTATTAGCAGGTATAAACCGGCCAGGAGGGTCCGGATTACACTGACAAGGCTGTATCATTACAAGCCCAGTAGAATATGTATCAAAGAGGTCATGGCCCATAGAGGTTTAGGGGCCATGTACAAGGCCCACGGTCTGTAAACCGTCGTACCATGTAACTTGGGATGTAAGATAGAAAGAGTAGAGACCGAGGCGGGCACGTTTATGAGCCGGCCTCGGAACTCTGTAATCCGGACCGGGCGTCGCCTCCTATATAAAGAGACGACCCGGCGACGGTTTGGGGACAAGAAACAACAGCTCGAGACATAGGCAAGCGGATTCGCTCCCTGGTCATCGACTGTAATGCCCAGGATGGGACTATACCTCCTACGTGTCGAGGCACGACTTAAAGGTATAAGCCCATCCTAGAATGATCTCAAGTTTGGTATCTTTGCACGACTCATGTAAAAGAGGGATTAAATTGCAAAAGAAGATAGTTGGCTTACACTCGCCACTTCACACAATACATTACATAAGCAAGACATCATTCAAAACATCACAACCCGACTACGGGTGAAGATCCAAAGAAAGATACCAAAACAACATAAAGCCACAGGTCAGGATCGAATCCTAGTAGAAGAACCACTACTGATCGTCGAAACGTCACAAGCATATGGCCAAACTTCATCGAGCTTCCGGTGAAGTACTTGAACCAGCTCCTGCATCAAACTCGGCCGAACCTGCATCTGGTGTGGTGAAGTAACTATGAGCCACAGAGGACTCAGCAATCCCGTTCCCGGGTAACATGACTATTTAAGCCTTGGGAGAGGATAAGGCTGAAGAAAAGAATAAGAGGTGAAGGAACAACAAGAGTCTGCAGCAGCAACTAGCACTAGCTTACGTAGAAGAGAGCGAGAAGAGAAGATCCTTGGTCGAAAGATGATCACGAAGTGATCCTAGCTACAACACGCCAAACATAACCCCACCGTGTTCATCTCCCGAAACCCTTTCGGAAAATGACAGTCATGGTACGCACGCTGGTAGTGTATTGGAACATGGTGTCAAGTTATCTACAACCGGATATTAACAAGCTCCCATCTGCCACATAACCGCGGGCACGGCTTTCGAAAGTTCAAAACCCTGCAGGGGTGTTCCAACTTGGCCCATGACAAGCCCACGATCCACGGAGTCGCAACTCCAAGGTGGGAAGACCCGAGTATTCTCGGAATCCCGTGCTCAAGATACTCCGAACTAAGGTAAGGCTAATACAGCAAATCCTCCCGGCGTGTCGACATCCTGATAGGTAGCCGCGCGTATCTAGTCTCAGGACACGACCGGATGGACGATGCTACGGGTTTTTACCAAACCTCGAGTTTCCTCGTGGTGGCCCCGCAGGCTCCCCGTTTCGGACCAACACTCATGTGGAGCACTGGCCCGGGGTTGTTGAATTAAAATAAAAGGGATAGCTAATCCCTATGCAAGTTTTATTAGTTATTAGGCAAATAGTACCAATGTTGGGACTTGCTGGAAAAGACTTAGCACTTAGTGGTTTACCGAGGGGGTCCCATACACCCCAACCGTGTTAGGAACGCATAATCAAGGAACATAACACCGGTTTAAACGGTTCCTAACGGCATGAGTGGAACAAATCACCAAGCAAAAGGCTTAGCCTTCCACCCTTGCCAATATATAGATGATTTCATTTTAAGCATTTATATAGTGTGATATAACCCCACCAAACTTCAACATGAAGCAAGCATCTTCAATCTTCACCTGCAACTAACAATGCTATAAGAGGGGCTGAGCGAAGCGTACTTAGCCATTCAACGGTTTGCATAGGTATGGTGGTTAAACATGGTCATGGTTACAAGTAGGAGGCTGACAGGAAAAACATGGGCATCGAGGCAAAACTATAGAGCGGAACTACTAGCAATAGGCAAAGATAGTAATGTTATCGGGGTTCGGTCATCTTGCCTGGGATTCCACAAGGGAGAAGAACGGATCCATGAAGAAGACAGAGCAACATAGACGAGAGAATCCTCACAACTCCGGAACGAAACCGAAGCTAACAAGAGAAGCAACCGGAAAGAAGCAAACAACACGGTAAACACACAAGCATAAACATGGCATACGGTGCACAAACAAGTATGATGCATGTCCGGTTTAACTATGCATGGCATGGCAAAGTGCACAAACAAAACTACAAGTTAAGTGGAGATCAATATGCAACGAGTTGCATATTGACGAAACACCACATTTTAATTATTTAGTTGACTCTCGTTATTTACAAGACAAGATTAAATGTTTTTAACATAGCAAGAGATGAAGCATAATAAAACTACACTATTTAGACAATTTTAAATGAGGCCGGAAAATAACAACACAATTCCGGAAACTCCCCATGAGCATGTTTAACAATTATAAGCAAACAACAATTTAACATATCTATGTTGTTAAATGATGCGGATGACATGATCAAGTTTATGCAATTATTAAAAGGTTGACTTAAAAGAGATATAGATGATAAGGAGAATTAGTCATCGTGGTGGAAAGAAAGGGTGCCACGACAACGATCCGAAAATGGTGCATTGGCAACATCTCGGTTCCGGTAACTCGTTGAGAGACCTGTGCAAAAGAAAAGGTGGCATGATCGAGTCAAGAAGAAAGGTGGGGTGATCCCGTCACCGGGTTCCCACGGGTCGGCGATGAGGCAACCGAGGAACATGTCAAAAGATGAAACGGCACGGTGCACACAAGGGAAACATCTCATACAACACAAGCATCAACCACGGGTCATCGTCTCGAGGTTATACCTTCGGAACATTCGTTTCGGGGCGGAATCGAGTCGTCGAGGGACGTAGTGGTAGTAGTGGAAGTAGACGTTCTCGAGGCGGTAGTTGTACTCGTTCGTAGATGGAAGTAGTGGTTCAAGACGACGGCAGTCGAACTTGACATCGGTAGGGGTACTCGTTTCTTCTGAAGGTAGTCGAACTTGGCAAGCAATGGTCGTCGTGGTACTTGTCGAGTCACCGATCGTAGCGGTACTTGTTTCGAAGATGAACTTGACGGTTCTTGTCGATGTCGCGGTACTCGTTCATGTAGTAGTCGGACTTGATGGAACCGAGGGTTCCGCGCGTGCGTCGTGGTACTTGTCGAAACAACGCCGGATGAAGTGGTACTTGAAGAGGACTTGGCGGATCCAGCCGTCGCGGTACTTGTTCACGGTTCGTAGGCGTTCGGGGCCGTAGATGTACTTGGTGGGTTGTCTTGCGTTCTTGGTGCTCGTCCATGCTGGCACTTGGCGAAAAACAACAGCAACAAACAACAACAAAAAGAACAAGGCGGTCTCGGGACTCCATGGTCATCGGGGAACTGCTCGCTGGCAGCAGCCGAAACAGAGGCGACCGACGGGGCTGCGCCTTGGCGAGGAGGTGCTGCTCGTGCACTGGACGAGGCCGGGCCTGGCGAACGGGGCAGCTCCCCTGGCCGTGGAACAAGGCACGGCCGCGGCTTGAGGACGGGGAGGTCGGAGCAGCATCTGGCCGGCCGGCGCGGCGAGGACGGGACCGGAGGGAGGCGGGGCCTGGCCGCGGGAGGAGGAGGCCGGGCGCGTCGGGGTGGCTGGCAGTGGCCATCGGGGCGCTCGAGGGGCGCTCTGGCGCAGCGGCGGCCGGCGGTGGCCGGGCGACGGGAGGGCGGCACGGCCACCTGGAGAAGGGAGGCCGGGGAACAGTCGCTGCGGCCTGGGGCGACCTTGGCGAGGCGAGGGCCTGGCGAGGCGCTCGGCAGGAGGGGCTCGCTCGAGGCCGGAGCAGGGAGGCTGGGGCGCTCGCGGTGAGGGAGGCCACGGGATCCAGCGGGGGAAGGAGGGCGAGAGATCGGGCTCGAGGCCAGAGGGGACGGGGAGAGAAGCGATCGGGATCGGACGAAGGGGCGGAGGGCTCGGGACTCCTGACTCGAGGCTCGATGGGAGGTTCGAGGGGTGGCGGCGGCCAGTGAGGGAGAGATCGAGAGGATGGGAGGAGATGCGGTCGGCTAGGGTTCGGGAGCGCTGGAGACTGGGCCTCGGGAGCAGGAGGCCTAGAAGGGAGGAGGGCGCGCCGGGCTGATGGGCCGGCTGGGAATGGCAGTTGGGCCGAAGGAGAGGGAGGCTGCGGAATGCCTTGGGCCAAAAGGATGGCTGGGATAGAAGATAAAAGGGGTCTGCTGCTTTTAAAAATAAAAGAGAAGGCAAAAGGAAAGGATAGAGGTGGAATATGGGCATAGGGTAAAATTCCCTGGACTCTCAAAAATGAGTTTGATCAAAGAAAAATAGAAGTGGCAGGATTGGAAATTAAATTCAAATTCCGTTGAATTTAATTCAAATGACTTGATCAAAGACTAGGATTTTGAAGTGTCCAAAAATGTTGATGATTTTGGAGGAACCTCGATAAACGGGAAAATAAATATAGGGAAGGTTTGGCGGGGAAACTTGAAGCAAAAGAAGTCTGGAGAATAAATGCAAGTGTGTTACGGAGATCCCAAACAATTGGAATATTTTTAATATAGCTTCCTAAATAATGGGAGGATATGTTATAAAGAGAAGTCACACTTCCCTCGATTTAAATGGACCGAAGGTCCACACGATTTATTTAGGTTGAGATGCAAAAATTAATATGACATGAAGGCATGATGACATGATGCAATGCAAAAATAAATAACACAAGCACAAAAGAAACACACGGGAGAACCCGGACATCTGGAATCTTCTGGAATCTTCTGGGACGTCGGTCTTCGGGCGTCACAACTCTCCCAGACTAACAGAGGATCTCGACCCGAGATCCTAGAGATGGCACCGGGTAAAAACGGAAGAGGAAGGGGTAAAACAAAGTTGCTTCTTCGACAAACGAGTGAAACCACGAACCTGAGAGGTTTAACAAAATGAAAGAAGAATACAACGGAGATGAACGAATATGAAAACTCCGTTAGAAAAGAGGAACAAGGAGCATTGTGAGAACCTTTTAGCTTGAAAGACATGAAACAAGAGCTTACGAGCCAAAAGAATATGAAACTGCAACGGTATAGCCAAGGAATAAGAATGACAGAATTTGGACAGCACTCCGACTGAAATGGAAGGAATTAACAAGAACTTGAGAAGATTGGATGATCTAGATGAAATCAACAACACACAGCCTCCGGAACATTGAAAGAATGGCACAATGGTAAGGAAGGCTTCAGACAGCACTCCGGTTGAAAAGAGAGGCAAAACTAGATAAATGACGAAACTGAATGAAGAATACAACACTCCGGTTAAATGGTAAGCAAGGGAAATAACATGATCTAGATAAAAACGAGATGATGGTCAAAGAGAGCAATATCACAATGCCTCCGGAACAAAAGAATAGATGCTAGATCGTTTGGAAGAAAGAACGGAGAAGAAAATGACAACTTCTCCGACAGATGAATATGAAACACATCCTTACGAAGAAGGGTTGAACGGAGTTGATGAAAAAATCAACAACGAAACGAATAAGCTTGATGTGGGCTTATGGGAAACATCTCAAAACTAAGAGGTGACCACCAGCCACTAACTTAAACAATTGATTTGATTGAGATCAACAAGGAGACGAAAGAGTTATTTCACGGAGAGGATAAATGAAGAACTTGGGTCATTTATAAGCACCATAATTAGCAACAATCCTTAGGGAAAGCTTTTAGGTGAAATACAACCCAAGATAACTCCAAGAGATAAAAATGAGGGGTTGAAAGAATCTCCTAAAGAGAAAGAAATGATGGTTTAAATATCTCATTCTTGACAACTTGTGAATCATGAAACATGAATGAAAATTGTCAAAAATGACATAACACCATCTGAAAAGATAAGGTAGAAAGGATTGCACTTCAAAATGCAAGAAGAATAATATTTGAGCTCCAACAAGAATCTTGATGAAGACTCGAAGGATGAATTAAATCTTGATGAACCACCATGAAGAACTCCGGTAATGAAAGCATGAGAAGTGAAAGATGAAAAGAATAAGATTCAAGGCCTGCGATGAATTAGATAGAGCTTGAACTGATATAATTGAAATAACTTGGAGCTCCGGAAAACAAGATGAACAACTTAGAACCGAGGATATGATATGATGAACAAGCTCCGAAGGAAGGGATTAAATGACCTTGAAGGAATAAGAATAAGAATTATGTCATGCATCTCCTTCACCAATTTAAAATGATGACAACCAAAGGATTTGGCATACTACTTATTCTCGTTGGAAAGGATTAAAGAGAGATCTCGCACGAACTTGGGTAAATCTTCAACGAACCACCGGTAGGATTATGAAAAGAACAAATGAATTGATATGATAACAAGGAAGAGTAAACTTGAACGAACCACCGTAAGAATTGGAGATGAACAAAGAGACATCAATGAAGAGTATTGGAGGACGAAGTTGAAAACTGAGAACGAAGAATCTTCTGAAATGATGGCCTTCGGAGGAACACAAACAAAAGAATTCATGAAATGCTGCGGAAGGGTATAAATGAATTCCTCACAATCTGAACACTAATGAGGATGGCATGAAGCTAGAACCACGAATCTTCAAGAGAACGGGCCAAGGTTAAGAGAAACTCTTCTCCGGTCTTCAGATGTTGAGAATGAAGACGAGAAATGCCATAAGAATTGTTGAGCACTCCGGAATGAAGAATTAAAAAGGTTGAACCAATGATGAAAAAGAATTTGAAAGCGATCTTGGAGAAGGACTGTGACTGATGGGATTCATACTTACGTCAAACTTTGAAAAGAATTCTCCGGAAAAAGAAGAGTCAGGTAAGATCCTGGGAAAAGACCTGTGGGTTAGGGCCCACTCAAGGAAATCACCGTTGAAAAGATTGCTTGAGATATTGCACCGGTTGAATTAAATGGCTTGAATAAGATAGCAATCCTCAAAATAGCTTGAACGGATTAAGAATGGAATTATGAATCTTCAGCACTCCGGATATGAATAGCAAGAGGAGAATGATTAATTGGTGCACCGGAATAAGAAAGCATTGTGAAATGAGGAAAAGGATAAGATCAACATCGAAATCTTGAATTACATCCACCGGCAGAATTTGAGAACAAAAGAATGATGAACTTGAAGCTCTTGAGCATCTTCCTGAGAATCATCGGCTAAGAACATTGAAGGAAATGAATGAAGAAATATCACATGAATAAAATGGATACTTCATCTGAGAATTTCTTGCTCCGAGAAGAAGAAGGGTGGGAGGGTGGGGAAAACAAAGACAACTTGGGGTGAATGAAACAGACAAATCGTTAGATTTCTCAACGACGTCCGTATGGAATAACTAGAAGAGACGGCACACCGGTTGAAAAGGATTAACACGACCATCTTGATGATCAAGAGGAATTAGCACTCCCATAGAAATATGAGAACATCGATTAGGAAGGTATGGAATCAACACTTGACATCGAAGCAACTCGAATACCAGAATCAAAACAAGAACAAGGATAGATATGTTTATGAAGAAGATTATGTTGCAACATATCTATCAGAACAAGGAATTGAACGAATGAATTCCGTAGGTACATCAGCTTGACGAGAAGCCACTTGGAGAACAAAAGATAAATAAAAGCAACAAGGATCAGATAGAACAAATACAAGATAGAAGCTTCATTCGACATCTTCGTGCTGAAAGCTCATGGAACGTGTTACAAAAGGGTTTTGCAATCCCCGGATCAGCATAGCCAAGGACCCTTTAAGATGCAACTCTCGATCGGAACAAGCCCATAAAACCACTTCACTCAATGTAGAACCCCGAACTTCATATCGTGCATCCGTTGGAAGAATGCCTAGAACTACTAGATGAACCCACCTATTAATTTCCGAAAGTTTCCAGTTATGCAATCAGGTGTTGGGGATACAGGGGAAGCACCGCGCAATCAACTCTAAACCTACATCCAGCTGTATCCATCCTTTAACACATAACCAGTCTTTCTCGGAAACCATTTACCTCGGACCTTCGAAACGCATCCACTATACAAGCTATGGCAATACTCTCGAACTACCTCCCTAGTACTGGGTGATGTCGGGGTTATCTTGCCACTAACCGCATAGGAGAGTTTTCGATGTCGGCCGTCTTAAGTATTCTAGTACTGCCGCGATGGATTTGTGACGATAACACCTCGGAGCTCAACTCCCCGGGACACTGCCACAACCCCTAATGACAGGAGGCATCGAGAACAATGTTCTCGTCACAAAGACATCGAAACAATCCAAACAATACTCGCGTGATCCTAAAATTGGTGCATTTTTGAGAATAGAAGAGACAAGAGTAATCGTCAGGAGTCCTCACCAGAGTGAAAAGGGATGAGGAGCAAAGAAATCCTACACTCCGATATATATATATATAGGACTCAAAACATTTTCAAGTGTGTGCCTAGACTCAACCGTCAATGATTCGATCAATCAGTGGGGGCTTCTAGGTCGGAGAAGGCTCTGATACCAACTTGTAATGCCCAGGATGGGACTATACCTCCTACGTGTCGAGGCACGACTTAAAGGTATAAGCCCATCCTAGAATGATCTCAAGTTTAGTATCTTTGCACGACTCATGTAAAAGAGGGATTAAATTGCAAAAGAAGATAGTTGACTTACACTCGCCACTTCACACAATACATTACATAAGCAAGACATCATTCAAAACATCACAACCCGACTACGGGTGAAGATCCAAAGAAAGATACCAAAACAACATAAAGCCACAGGTCAGGATCGAATCCTAGTAGAAGAACCACTACTGATCGTCGAAACGTAACAAGCATACGGCCAAACTTCATCGAGCTTCCGGTGAAGTACTTGAACCAGCTCCTGCATCAAACTCGGCCGAACCTGCATCTGGTGTGGTGAAGTAACTGTGAGCCACAGAGGACTCAGCAATCCCGTTCCCGGGTAACATGACTATTTAAGCCTTGGGAGAGGATAAGGGTGAAGAAAAGAATAAGAGGTGAAGGAACAACAAGAGTCTGCAGCAGCAACTAGCACTAGCTTACGTAGAAGAGAGCGAGAAGAGAAGAGCCTCGGTCGAAAGATGATCACGAAGTGATCCTAGCTACAACACGCCAAACATAACCCCACCGTGTTCATCTCCTGAAACCCTTTCGGAAAATGACAGTCACGGTACGCACGCTGGTAGTGTATTGGAACATGGTGTCAAGTTATCTACAACCGGATATTAACAAGCTCCCATCTGCCACATAACCGCGGGCACGGCTTTCGAAAGTTCAAAACCCTGCAGGGGTGTTCCAACTTGGCCCATGACAAGCCCACGATCCGTGGAGTCGCAACTCCAAGGTGGGAAGACCCGAGTATTCTCGGAATCCCGTGCTCAAGATACTCCGAACTAAGGTAAGGCTAATCCAGCAAATCCTCCTGGCGTGTCGACACCCTGATAGGTAGCCGCGCGTATCTAGTCTCAGGACACGACCGGATGGGCGATGCTACGGGTTTTTACCAAACCTCGAGTTTCCTCGTGGTGGCCCCGCAGGCTCCCCGTTTCGGACCAACACTCATGTGGAGCACTGGCCCGGGGTTGTTGAATTAAAATAAAAGGGATAGCTAGTCCCTATGCAAGTTTTATTAGTTATTAGGCAAATAGTACCAATGTTGGGACTTGCTGGAAAAGACTTAGCACTTAACGGTTTATCGAGGGGGGTCCCATACACCCCAACCGTGTTAGGAACGCATAATCAAGGAACATAACACCGGTTTAAACGGTTCCTAACGGCATGAGTGGAACAAATCACCAAGCAAAAGGCTTAGCCTTCCACCCTTGCCAATATATAGATGATTTCATTTTAAGCATTTATATAGTGTGATATAACCCCACCAAACTTCAACATGAAGCAAGCATCTTCAATCTTCACCTGGAACTAACAATGCTATAAGAGGGGCTGAGCGAAGCGTACTTAGCCATTCAACGGTTTGCATAGGTATGGTGGTTAAACATGGTCATGGTTACAAGTAGGAGGCTGACAGGAAAAACATGGGCATCGAGGCAAAACTATAGAGCGGAACTACCAGCAATAGGCAAAGATAGTAATGTTATCGGGGTTCGGTCATCTTGCCTGGGATTCCACAAGGGAGAAGAACGGATCCATGAAGAAGACGGAGCAACATAGACGAGAGAATCCTCACAACTCCGAAACGAAACCGAAGCTAACAAGAGAAGCAACCGGAAAGAAGCAAACAACACGGTAAACACACAAGCATAAACATGGCATACGATGCACAAACAAGTATGATGCATGTCCGGTTTAACTATGCATGGCATGGCAAAGTGCACAAACAAAACTACAAGTTAAGTGGAGATCAATATGCAACGAGTTGCATATTGACGAAACACCACATTTTCATTATTTAGTTGACTCTCGTTATTTACAAGACAAGATTAAATGTTTTTAACATAGCAAGAGATGAAGCATAATAAAACTACACTATTTAGACAATTTTAAATGAGGCCGTAAAATAACAACACAATTCCGGAAACTCCCCATGAGCATGTTTAACAATTATAAGCAAACAACAATTTAACATATCTATGTTGTTAAATGATGCGGATGACATGATCAAGTTTATGCAATTATTAAAAGGTTGACTTAAAAGAGATATAGATGATAAGGAGAATTAGTCATCGTGGTGGAAAGAAAGGGTGCCACGACAATGATCCGAAAATGGTGCATCGGCAACATCTCGGTTCCGGTAACTCGTTGAGAGACCGGTGCAAAAGAAAAGGTGGCGTGATCGAGTCAAGAAGAAAGGTGGGGTGATCCCGTCACCGGGTTCCCACGGGTTGGCGACGAGGCAACCATGGAACATGTCAAAAGATGAAATGGCACGGTGCACACAATGGAAACATCTCATACAACACAAGCATCAACCACGGGTCATCGTCTCGAGGTTATACCTTCGGAACATTCGTTTCGGGGCAGAATCGAGTCGTCGAGGGACGTAGTGGTAGTAGTGGAAGTAGACGTTCTCGAGGCGGTAGTTGTACTCGTTCGTAGATGGAAGTAGTGGTTCACGGCGACGGTAGTCGAACTTGACATCGGTAGGGGTACTCGTTTCTTCTGAAGGTAGTCGAACTTGGCAAGCAATGGTCGTCGTGGGACTTGTCGAGTCGCCGATCGTAGTGGTACTTGTTTCGAAGATGAACTTGACGGTTCTCGTCGATGTCGCGGTACTCGTTCATGTAGTAGTCGGACTTGATGGAACCGAGGGTTCCGCGCGTGCGTCGTGGTACTTGTCGAAACAACGCCGGATGAAGTGGTACTTGAAGAGGACTTGGCGGATCCAGCCGTCGCGGTACTTGTTCACGGTTCGTAGGCGTTCGGGGCCGTAGATGTACTTGGTGGGTTGTCTTGCGTTCTTGGTGCTCGTCCATGCTGGCACTTGGCGAAAAACAACAGCAACAAACAACAACAAAAAAGAACAAGGCGGTCTCGGGACTCCATGGTCATCGGGGAACTGCTCGCTGGCAGCAGCCGAAACAGAGGCGACCGACGGGGCTGCGCCTTGGCGAGGAGGTGCAGCTCGTGCACTGGACGAGGCCGGGCCTGGCGAACGGGGCAGCTCCCCTGGCCGTGGAACAAGGCACGGCCGCGGCTTGAGGACGGGGAGGTCGGAGCAGCATTTGGCCGGCCGGCGCGGCGAGGACGGGACCGGAGGGAGGTGGGGCCTGGCCGCGGGAGGAGGAGGCCGGGCGCGTCGGGGTGGCTGGCAGTGGCCATCGGGGCGCTCGAGGGGCGCTCTGGCGCAGCGGCGGCCGTCGGTGGCCGGGCGACGGGAGGGCGGCGCGGCCACCTGGAGAAGGGAGGCCGGGGAACGGTCGCTGCGGCCTGGGGCGACCTTGGCGAGGCGAGGGCCTGGCGAGGCGCTCGGCAGGAGGGGCTCGCTCGGGGCCGGAGCAGGGAGGCTGGGGCGCTCGCGGTGAGGGAGTCCACGGGATCCAGCGGGGGAAGGAGGACGGGAGATCGGGCTCGAGGCCAGAGGGGACGGGGAGAGAAGCGATCGGGATCGGACGAAGGGGCGGAGGGCTTGGGACTCCTGACTCGAGGCTCGATGGGAGGGTCGAGGGGTGGCGGCGGCCAGTGAGGGAGAGATCGAGAGGATGGGAGGAGATGCGGTCGGCTAGGGTTCGGGAGCGCTGGAGACTGGGCCTCGGGAGCAGGAGGCCTAGAAGGGAGGAGGGCGCGCCGGGCTGATGGGACGGCTGGGAATGGCAGTTGGGCCGAAGGAGAGGGAGGCTGCGGAATGCCTTGGGCCAAAAGGATGGCTGGGATAGAAGATAAAAGGGGTCTGCTGCTTTTAAAAATAAAAGAGAAGGCAAAAGGAAAGGATAGAGGTGGAATATGGGCATAGGGTAAAATTCCCTGGACTCTCAAAAATGAGTTTGATCAAAGAAAAATAGAAGTGGCAGGATTGGAAATTAAATTCAAATTCCGTTGAATTTAATTCAAATGACTTGATCAAAGACTAGGATTTTGAAGTGTCCAAAAATGTTGATGATTTTGGAGGAACCTCGATAAACGGGAAAAGAAATATAGGGAAGGTTTGGCGGTGAAACTTGAAGCAAAAGAAGTCTGGAGAATAAATGCAAGTGTGTTACGGAGATCCCAAACAATTGGAATATTTTTAATATAGCTTCCTAAATATTGCGAGGATATGTTATAAAGAGAAGTCACACTTCCCTCGATTTAAATGGACCGAAGGTCCACACGATTTATTTAGGTTGAGATGCAAAAATTAATATGACATGAAGGCATGATGACATGATGCAATGCAAAAATAAATAACACAAGCACAAAAGAAACACACGGGAGAACCCGGACATCTGGAATCTTCTGGAATCTTCTGGGACGTCGGTCTTCGGGTGTCACATCGACGCCCAAGCAATACCACACCAAACTAGACGTAGGATTTTACCTTCATCGAAGGGGCCGAACTAGTATAAACTCCCTGTGTCCTTCGTCCGCTTTAACCCCTTCAAGCTAACCCGTACGATGGCCTCACACCTAAGTCCTCTCAACCGGACATCAGCCGTGCTAATTCCACGACAGTTGGCTCCCATCGTGGGGCTATCGCACGATGGTTTCGAGTTCTTGAAGGGCAGCTTTGAAGGACTCAAGGGTTACGCAGCTGGCCGGATGACCAAGAGTCGTCGCGGCCGGATCTACATCGACGATGCAGGCTGGGGCCCCGAGGCCGATTCAATCGAATATGGGTACCGGGTCCCCTTCGGCGGCATCCACGTCTTCATCGGCAAGATCGGCAAACTGGGACATGAGTCGGACATCTTCCCCAACATCGTCGAGCCGGCTCAGCGTGCGAGATCAGCCCGGATTCAGCCCGCCGTGAAGCGTGTTTTCGTTGGAGCAGTGCATGGAGTACAAGCCGAGGACGGATCGGATTCTGGTGGCGAGACAGTTGTTTACTCCAATGATGAATCTTCATTCGGAGAGACCGAATCTTTGTATTTGTTGCAGGACGGCCGGACAGAGGGTGTGTCCGATGGTGATAGTATTCCAGACCCCTTTGATCTGCCGAACAGGGTTGCTGTTTTCATGGCCGGATCACAGTCTACGCAGCAGCCCTCGATGACCGGGGCGTTCACCGCAGAGGCAGCAGGAACCGAGGCAGGCAACCAAACCCCGTCGCCCTCTGACGTCCTATCCACCTTGGTCGGCACTTTGACGGCGCTCGCAACAGCAGAAGTAGCCCCTGCCGACAAGGCGCAGCATGATGCGGAGATCGTTCAGCTGAAGAGCCGGATTGAGCAAGCTAAACTGGATCTGGATGCGGAGAAAGCCAGGATGGCTACAAGACAGGCAGAGCTAGATTCCCAAGCCTTCCGGCTCAGGCTGGATCAGAACGCTCCCTAGGAGGCAATGTACAGAAGGCAACAAACTCGTCTACCGCCGGTTTATGAGGCGAGGAATCTCTTTGGCACACCAGGAGCGGGAGCCAGTAACCGCCCAGAGGTAAATCGGGGAGGAGCTCCGGGGACTGGCGCGTCGATTCAACCGCCAGCCACAGAACGAAACCACCAAGTTGTGCCAATGCCGCACGTTCCCACCCCTCCCGGCCATTATTCTAACCCGTTGGACAACATTGTCGCCGCTGCTTCATGACTGGCCGCTTTACCCATGGAGGGGACATCCCCCATAGCAATGGAGGCACGACGGGCTAAGGAGTTGCTAGACACGGCGTTGACACAGCAGCAGGCGTATTCTTATAGCCGGGAGAGGATTCATTCAACCCCCCGCCCGAGCCGGAGTTACACAAGGCACTGGGATGAACCGGCTATATCTAGCAGCGAGCGGAGACGGCACCGTCACAGGCAGGATAATCCGGCAGGGGCAGAAGCACACGCCCAAGAGGCAGTAAACCAGGCTAGACATACTGCCCGCGAGGACACCCGTCAAGCGACGCCGGTTCACCCCACTGATGGGCCTCGAACCCCTCGTTAGATTACCCCAGGAAGGTGTAAGATGCAGTAAGTAGAAGTGTTTTCCCCTAGCAAAGATGCCAAGGATCGAATCCCCAGAGACTCCTAGGTTCAACAGGTAGGTGTCAATTGCTAACGGCGCAATTAGCGATCAACGTGGACCTGCACACAGATACAAATAACTTTGCTCCCAACGAGTACAGAGAGGTTGTCAATCTCTCCGGCCTTGTAGTTCACAAAGGGTTAAAAGCAATATGATAGTAGTGATAGATAGTGTTTTGCAATAGTAAGTAAAATAGCGAAAAGGTAAATAGTGTATGTGATCAATGATAGTAATATGGACCGGAGTCACATGATGTTCACTAGTGATGTCTCTCTCCCAAAAGACGATAAAACAGCTATGTGAGGTAAACAAATTACAGCTGGGCTATTGACAGGACCACGAACGCAAACCAATGCTGACTACATTACAAGAAAGGTTGAGGTTCAAAGCATGGGCGGTACGCCAAAGTAAGTAGACCGAAATCCATCTGCATCTACTACTACTAATCCACCTTGAGATATCTATCCAGAACATCTCGCTGGTATTAAGTTGCGAGTCCCACCCATAGTGTAAACTCAATGCAACAGACAACTGCATTAAAAGAACTTTGCGTAAAGTAAACAATCCTTGCACCCGCGGGCACAAGCACCGTTGTTTTCCCCCTTGTGGCAACAGCACATCCCCTAGACTCATGTTTCTGTCACTCAAGCTAGTCATCGAGGGGCATGAACCCACAATCGAGCATAACGTTCCCTCTTGGAGTCACTACTTACTACTTGGCCAAAGCAATAAATAACAACGGAGAACATGCAAGAATTACTTATGAACTAAAATATAAAAGAGGTGAATCAAATATATTACTCAAGATCAATCTGAACATAATCTCATAATCCATCGGATCCCAGCAAACTCAACATAGCAACAGCATAAGGATTACATAGGTGCCTCGATCATGTAGGGCAGCTCACGAGGACTAATTAGTGAAGCACAAGAACGGGAGGAGAACATCACATAGCTACTGGTCATGGACTCATGGTCCAAGGGAGACTACTCACGAGTCATCCGGGAGGCGTCCATGGTGGTGGAGAAGCTCCCGGTGGTGATCCTCCCCTCCGGCAGGGTGCCCGGAAGAGTTCTCCTGGTGCTCCCGATCTTGGAAGCGGTGGCGGCGGAGGAACAGAGATGGGATCGCGAAAAGAAGTCATGTTTCAAGGGTTACGGGGGACCCTTTAAATATCTGCCAAAGTAGGGCACCGGGGGGCTCTCGGGGGGCCGAGGCGCCCCCCGGCGCGGCCCAGGGGGGGCGCGCCCACAGGGCGCCTGGGCCCCCTGTGCCCCCCCCCCCAGGCTCCCCTTCGGAAGCAGTGTCGTTCCCGGAACGCTGAATTTTTATATATTTTTTCTGTATTTTTCTGGGCAGTTCTCGAAACGTGAAAACCTGAAATACAAAAACAGCCGAAAACAGAAACTGGCACTGGGGTGCACTGGATTAGTAAGTTAGTCCAAATATGATCGAAAGTGTATGGAAGTGTATGAATATCATAGCAATATCACCCAAAAGTGGCATGAAGCAAGCAGAAATTATAGATATGTTTTGGACGTATCACCCACCACCGCATAAACGGGAGTCATGTCCAGTTCCTTTGGGGTACAGTGTCTCATCCCTGCTTTACAAAGCGTGAAATTACCCAAAGACTTCAAATGCCCGCGCAAGGTACCCAACTACACGGCGGATCTGGCTCCAGAGGCATGGGTTGAAAGTTATGAGATGGCTATGGAGATGCTTCATGTGGACGACGCGGCGTGTGCCAAATACTTCACAATGATGCTTGAGGGTACAGCCCGGACGTGGTTAAAGGGTCTGCCACCTAACTCCATCGGATCATGGGGTGAGTTGCGTCGCTGGTTTATCAATAATTTCAAAGACACGTGCAAACAGCCGATGTCTGTGGTGGACTTAGCAGCATGTGTTCAAGGAGAGCAGGAGACCACAAGCAGTTGGGTGCGGCGAGTATCAGAAATCCTGCACTCTTCCAATAGTATCAACCCTAGTACGGCGATAGTAACATTGGAGAACAATTGCCGGTTCGAGTCTTTGAGGCTGAAGTTAGGACGGCTCAAGCGCGATTGCAACGACATGGGAACGCTCATGAGCGCTTTGGTGAAGTATGGGGACTCTGATAACATCAAGTACCCAGAGGCAGACGGAGACAAATCTGGGAAGGCGAGCAAAAACGGTAAACCGGCGCAAGCCAATCCGACAGGTACAGGTTATAGTGGGAAGCGAAAAGCGGAGGGTGGCTCAGACTTTGTGGCCAATACCAATGTTCAGGATAACGGGCAGCGCCACAAGGGTAGACCGCCCCCGCGCAACGGGAGGCCACCCTTCAATCTAGATCAGCAGTTAAGTGTGCCTTGCCCAAGACACGGTACAGAGGAAAACCTGGCTACGCATCTCTGGAAGGACTGGCGTATCATGCAGGAGGTTATAAAACAGGCCAAGTATAACCACGGGTCCCCCGGCGACGGATCAGGTTCCGGCTTTTAGGGTCTGGGTTACCAGGGTAACGGATCCGGATCAGGATATCATGGCGGTAACAATAACCACAAGTTAACCAGCAGCATGGTCAGTGTGGTTACAACAACCAAGGCAATCGGCAGCGTCAGCAGCAGCAGCAATCCGGATATCAGAAAAATCCGAAGGAGCTAAGCAGTGGGCAGTATCATGTTTTCACCACAAGTTTGTGCAAACGAGATCAAAAGGTTCTGAAGCGGGCTGTACATGCAGTTGAATCGGCAATACCACGTTTTTTACGTTGGTCTGAGCAACCCATTGTGTGGAGTAGAGAGGATCACCCGCCACAGGTTGATAATCCGGGCCAGTTGGCCTTAGTGGTGGCACCACAGGTGGGAGGCTACAAGTTCACAAAAGTACTTATGGACGGCGGCAGCAGCATCAACATCCTATACTATGAGACTTTCCGACGTATGGGGTTGACAGATAAGAAGCTCCGGTAGTCCAACACAGTATTCCATGGAGTGGTGCCAGGTAAATCGGCTTACCCAGTTGGGAAAATTGATCTGGAAGTTACCTTTGGGGATGAGCAGGATTCTAGATCGAATACAGTGACCTTTGAGGCCGTAAAGATCAGAAGCCCATATCATGCTCTGTTTGGGAGACCGGTTTATGCCTAGTTTATGGCTAGACCGTGTTATGTTTATCTACAGCTTAAGATGCCGGGTCACAATGGAACCATCACGGTTCACGGGAGCTGCAAGATTGCATTGGAATGCGAGGAAGGAGACACAGCATACGCTGAGGCAATCTGTCCTACGGAGGAGCTAAAATTCTACAAAGACAATGTTGATCCGGCAGATATGTCCTCGTTGAAGAAGCCAACTACACAGCATGATCCGGCGCTAAAGTTTAAATCGGCAGAGGAAACCAAGCAGGTTGACTTTGCTCCGGGCGATTCGTCCAATCAGTTCACTATCAGCGCTAACCTAGACCCCAAATAGGAAAGCGCGCTCATCGAGTTCATCCGTGAGAACCGGGATATCTTTGCATGGAAACCTTCTGACATGCTAGGTATACCAAGGAAACTCGCTGAGCACAGTCTTAATATTGATCCGAAGTTTAAACCGGTCAAGCAGTATTTGTGCCGCTTCAATGAGGAGAGGCGCAAGGCTATAGGTGAGGAAGTGGCTAGGCTCTTGGCCACAAGATTCATAGTCAAGGTGTTTCATCCAGAATGGTTGGCTAATCCGGTGCTGGTGCTAAAGAAAAATGGAACCTGGAGGATGTGTGTTGATTACACAGACTTGAACAAGGCTTGCCCAACTGATCCTTTTGCTATCCCCCGTATTGATCAGATTATTGATGCTACGGCGGGATGTGAGCGGCTAAGTTTTTTGGATGCATATTCAGGTTATCATCAGATCAAGATGGCAGTTAAGGACCAGGAGAAGACCGCTTTCATAACTCCTTTCGGAGCCTTCTGCTATGTATCCATGACTTTTGGGCTCAAGAGTGCCCAAGCAACCTATCAACGTTGTGTGCAGAACTGCTTCAAAGGGCAGATTGGAAAAAACGACCATGCTTATGTTGATGACATTGTGCTGAAGTCCAGAAAGGAGGAGACAATGATAGGGGATTTGAAAGAAACCTTTGACAACCTCCGAATTTACAAGATGATGCTTAATCCGGAGAAGTGTGTTTTTGGTGTTCCAGCAGGCAAGCTCCTTGGGTTCTTAGTGTCAAACAGAGGGATTGAAGCTAATCCGGAGAAGATCAAGGCGATCACATCCTTGGCTAAACCGGCTTGTATTAGTGATGTCCAGCGTGTGGCAGGCCGTATTGCAGCATTGAGCCGGTTCATCAGCCGTTTGGGAGAGAAGGCGATCCCGCTTTATCAGAGGCTGAAAAAGACGGATCGGTTTGTATGGATCGATGCTGCAAACGCTGCGTTTGAGGATTTGAAGCGGCAATTAGCCGAACCGCCAGTTCTTGTTGCCCCTGTTGACAAGGAGCCGCTGCTGTAATACGTGGCCGCCAATGCCCGTGCAGTTAGCGTGGCAATTGTGGTGGAACGCAAGGAAGCAGGCAAGGAATATCCGGTTCAGCGCCCGGTTTACTACATCAGTGAGGTCCTTATTGAGTCAAAGCAAAGATATCCACACTGGCAGAAGTTAGTATACGGGGTATTCATGGCAAACCGGAAGCTGAAGCACTATTTCTAGGGCCACCCAATCACTGTCGTCAGCTCAGCTCCATTGGGGGATATAATCCAGAACAGAGAAGCCACTGGCAGAGTGGCGAAATGGGCCATTGAGCTTAGCCCGCACGGATTGAAGTATGTACCATGTACTGCTATAAAATCCCAAGCACTGGTGGATTTCATCAATGATTGGACAGAGTTGCAAGCACCTGAGGAGAAGCCGGATTATACATACTGGACTATTCACTTTGACGGTTCAAAGCAATTGGAGGGCTCGGGGGCTGGAGTCGTGTTAACTTCCCCACGAGGTGACAAGTTATGTTATGTCCTTCGACTAATGTTCCCTTGCACTAACAATGCTGCTGAGTATGAAGCTCTCCTTCACGGTTTACGGATAGCCAAGGAGATGAATTTGAGCCGGGTCAAGTGCTTTGGTGACTCAGATCTAGTGGCACAACAGGTGTCTGGTAAGTGGGACTCTAAAGATCCACTCATGGCGGCTTATCGGCGAGAAGTTAAAGTAGTCACAGGATACTTCAAAGGATATCAGGTGGACCACATAGACCGGCAGAAAAATGAAGCAGCCGATGCATTAAGCCGGCTGGGCTCTCAGCGTAAACCGGTTCCACCTAACACCTTCTTAGACGAACTGCATAGTCCGTCAATACAGATACATTCAGAAGAGTATTTAGCTGTTCCTGATCCGGAAGCACAGCTAGTTGCAGATCTTCACGTTATTCCGGATTGGACACTCCCTTACTTGGCGTACCTGAGCCGAGGTGAGTTGCCAGAGGACGAAGTTGAGGCCCGGCTGATAATCCGGCGGTCCAAGTCTATGACTATCGTCAATGGAGAACTTCATCACCGCAGTGTTTCTGGGGTGTTTCAGCGGTGCGTATCATCAGAGGAAGGCTGTGATACTCTTCGAGAGATTCACGAAGGAGATTGTGGTCATCACGCCGGTTCAAAGTCATTGGTAGCTAAAGCTTTTCTTCATGGGTTCTACTGGTTAACGGCTCACGCTGATGCAGAGGACTTGGTCAGAAAATGTGATGCTTGCCAGAAATTTTCACGGCGTGCTCATGTTCCGGTGCAGGAGCTACGGATGATTCCAATTACTTGGCCATTTGCGACTTGGGGGCTTGATATGGTTGGACCCTTTAAAAGATCCCAAGATCAGAAAACCCACCTGTTAGTAGCAGTGGACAAGTTTACAAAGTGGGTTGAGGCAGAGCCTGTCAATAAGTGTGATGCAGCAACAACGGTTAAGTTCATCAAAAAGGTAATTTTCCGGTTTGGCTTTCCACACAGCATCATTACTGATAATGGCACCAACCTATCTAAATGAGAGATGGAAGAGTTCTGTCAAAGAGAACATATTCGCCTGGATGTATCGTCAATAGCTCACCCTTAGTCCAATGGCCAAGCTGAGAGGGCCAACCAAGAGATCTTGAGAGGCATCAAGCCCCGGCTTATGGTTCCTTTGCAAAGAACACCGGGTTGCTGGGTAGAGGAGTTACCTTCTGTCCTCTGGAGCATCAACACTACACCTAACAGGTCTACAGGTTATACGCCTTTCTTCATGGTGTATGGTGTTGAAGCGGTTCTCCCTAGTGACATCCGGCACGACTCGCCACGGGTGGCAGCTTACGTTGAAGCAGATAATGAGCAAGCAAGACAAGACAGCTTGGACCGGCTGGATGAGGAACGGGACACGGCAGCAGCGCAATCGGCGATTTATCAACAAGACCTGCGCCGGTACCACAGCCGCCGGGTTAAGACCAGAACGTTCCGGGAGGGAGATCTGGTGCTCCGGCTCATCCAAGACCAGACAGATATGCACAATTTATCCCCACCTTGGGAAGGACCCTTTGTGGTCAGCAAGAACCTACACAATGGTTCATACTACATGGTCGACGTTCGAGAACATAAGGACTCACGTACGGCATAGGAGGAGACGAAGCGGCCATGGAACATCGCTCTTCTCCGACCTTACTACACTTGAGCCATTGGCTCCGCTTTATGTACCATGTATATATTATGATTAATAAATAAACCGGCACCCCCAGTAAACCGGGGAGTCAGCCATCTTTGCAAAAAAGAGTATCACATGGGGGCTTCGAAAGAAGCTTACCATGGCCTCTTAAACCGGCGCCCCTGATAGCTATAGGGAATCAGCCGTGTTTTTTCAAAGGAGTATCACATGGGAGTTTCTCCGAAAACTCACCATGGCCTCCTAAACCGGCGCCCCTGATAGCTACAGGGAATCAGCCGTGTTTTTTTTTCAAAGGAGTATCACATGGGAGTTTCTCCGAAAAATCACCATGGCCTCCTAAACCGGCGCCCCTGATAGCTACAGGAAATCAGCCGTGCTTTTCAAAGGAGTATCACATGGGAGTTTCTCCGAAAACTCACCATGGCCTCCTAAACCGGCGCCCCTGATAGCTACAGGGAATCAGCCGTGTTTTTCAAAGGAGTATCAATGGGAGTTTTCTATGAAAGCTCACCATGGCCTCCTAAATTGGTGCCCTTGATGCATCAAGGAATCAGCCATTGACAATCATCGAGTTGATCACCTAAAGAAAAAAATCCTTCAGAGGTTTTGAAACATTGGGTGGCGTGTCATCAATAAAAAACCTTGAACTTGGAGCCTGGCAGCTCGTAAAAAGCCTCGAATTTGGAGCCTGGTAGCTCGTAAAAAGCCTCGACTACATGGTCTTATTTGCCCAAAAAGCCTTATTTCTATGATTTCACAAATCTTGGTCGTCATGATCATTGTTTTTTTAACCAAGTCCATTGACGCGAAACTGGACAGCTACAAAGTTGACCATATATCTACAAAGTTACAAGTCTGGGTCATGAACACCAGCGAAATTTAAACCGGTGTTCATCATAACCCGGATCGGTCATCAGGCTAAGCAAAACAAGAGAACCGAGAGCCTCATCAGCACCTATGCTTTTACTTATTTTGTACCGGATTAAGGTCTACAAGCACACTTAATCAAAGGTATGATATATGTTTGTGATCAAAAGTTATTCCTTTGATATATGTATCAGAGCAGTATAATCCGTCCGGTGGTAAACCGCCAGGACATCTTTTAGCTTTGTTCATGCAGGCACGGATGATATAGGCGAATCATGCATTACAAATAAGAGATTAAACTCGGAGATGCCAATCCGAATAATGCCATAACAGTGGGACAAAAGCAGTATTTCAACTATCCTATTACAAGGCACTTGCAGGCCTGAATAGATCAAAGTTTTTGCAAAGTACTCGGCAATTTAAAGCTAAAATCAGACGGATTATGACTCCTCTTCAAATTGTGAAGGTTGAGGATCATCTTGTTCCGGATCTTCATCGACTTCAGCCGATGGCCGGAAACCAGGAGCGCACCAATCAATCTTGGAGAGGGCACGGAAGTATACCTCTTCATTGATGAGATTTGAAGGGTCAATATCTGGAGCTAAAGTGTGGTTACGAACTGGTGGGATCAGATTTTTGGTGTCGTAAACCGGCCGCTCCACTCCCGAATTTTCTAAGTCATAAGCCGGATGATACCTTGTCAAATCCGCCTCATCGGCAAGCTTACTGGCAAGCGGGCGCATCTCCTTAGTCAAAGCACGGAGATCTTCGGCAGAGAAGACTGACCCGTCTTCTTTGTTGCTGGGATAGCCGTTCATAGCTTCAGCCGGGTCAAAATCAGGGACCCATGCTTTGGCTCGGGTCAGCGCCATAAGAGAGCCAGCTCGGGCAGCAGATTTCTTTACCTCAACCAGATGCACAGGTAGGACGGATAGCTTCTCCAGGGTGGCTTGGATGGTGGTCGGCGCCGGTTTGTTGTGTGACATGGCACTGATAGCCCTTTGAGCGCCGAAATAGAGCTGCTCCACCAGGGTATAAGCTGCCTTGAGCTTTTTCTGGACATCATCTCCAAGATGAGTTATGCGCCTCCCTATATATATTTGGTGAGTTAAACCGGAGCGGAACAAAAGATTGCAAGGATGAAAAACATGCAAAGATGGATACTCACCAAAGATAGCAAAAGTCATGAGCTCTATTTGCTGTTTCAAACCGGATAACTCCTGCGTAACCGGTTTAAGAGCAGTGTCGGCGTCCTTTGCTCTTTTTTCAAGAGCATTCCTCTGCACCTCCCATGTGGACCGCTCCGCTTCAAAATCTTTTTTCAATTTCTCCATGTTGGTCAAAGTAAGCATAAGTTCTTCCTTGGCTTTGGCTGAAGCAGTTTCATGGAAAGCCAAGCTATTCCGGAGCTCAGTTACCTCTGAAGCCCTCCGGGTCAAGTCAGCCTGCAAGGAAATCAAACGGATTAGAAAGACAGACCAATCAAGTCTCAAGCACATAACAAGTTATGCACTTGACACTTGGGGGCTAATGTGCAATTGAAGTACAGAAATAAATTTTTTTCAGACAAGTCCCAAGCACATAAACAAGTTATGCCCTTGACACTTGGGGGCTAATGTAAGTTCATTCTCAGATATAATTGAAGTCTCGGTTCACCTACAATGAAGCTAAACCGGCACTTGGGGGCTACTATGGCCTAAAGATAGGATTGCAAAATTACAAAGCAGAGACAGAAGTGAAAGGAAAGAAAATCACCTCATACTTTCCCTTCATCATATTCACTAAGCCGACTTCATAGTCGCAGCTAGTAAAGAGCCGGTTCAGATACCCGGAATGAAGTTCCTGGGCACTCAACTGAGCATAGCTGGATAAATTTGTGCTCCACTTGCCTTTGTCTTGTTGAAATTTCTCTTCCTTGGCAGTATGCCTAGCCAAGGTGACAGGCTCTGTGAGAGCAGTGAAGCCTAGCCCGGTTATCTCAACATCTGCGGATGAGGCAGCAGTTGGCTGGAGGGGGACAGCAGTAGGCACCGAACTGACAGGAGCTGGGCTAGCCCGAGGAGGGCTAACCCGGACAGGGCTTGTCGGTTTAGCTGTGTTCTTCGTATTATCACCTCCCGGAGCAGCAACGTCGTCACGATCCATAGGAGTGGGATCATCAAGCTGAATGTCAAGGTTGTCCTCTTGAGGGATGGCCGTTTCAGGGTCCTCGGCCGGTTGGTTTCAGCAGCCGGCTTATTCGCTTTCGCCTTTTTGCTAGGCTTTGGCATTCTGACAAAGGTCAAAGGAACAGTGAGAATCATAAAGTTAAAAACATGAAGGTAAACCAGATGTTTGAAAGAAGGACTTACCCAGGCACGGTCTTGAGCACTGGGACCTGTGTAGCAGTCGACTCGCCGGAAGAGGACAGAGGAGCCTCCTGATAGTTGGGATCAGACGGTTTAAGCGGTTTACGTATGAGGCCTGCTTTTTGATGAAGGAGAGTTGGAGAAAGTAAAACCTCGGAGCGGCGTCTACGAGCCGGCATAAGGGGTATTCCGGACGATTCAACCACATGGCCGCTATGGCGCGTGGTCCGGCGAGCTTCATGCTGCTGTTTCTTCAAAAGAAAGTTGGGATCCAACTGAGCATAAGGGTGAGAAAATGGATATTTCCGGGACACCCGGCGGATTTTGGGTGGCAACGGTTCTTAATCAGAAGAGAGAGAAATTACCTCAACTCCCTCCGCTTTACTTCCCTCCGCCAGGTCCTGTGGAAAGGCATTATTAACATAAATTCATACAAAGAGAGATCAAAAGACATAAGGGTTAACTGGCACCTCAGAGTCCGGATCATCCTCCTCAGGGTGTGAACCGGAAGCAGCAACAGCCTTTTTCTTCTTGACAGCATAAGTTTTCTTGCGCGATTGCTTGGCCGGTTTATCTTGAGTTTTCCTCTTCCAAAAAGGATCGTTGGCATGTGCAAAGGAATAATAACAAATTGAAGACAACTGACATATTAACGGATTAAGATGAAAAGAAAAGGGTCGGAAGAGCCTTACCGCTGGCGGTTCATTGGTTTCGCAGAACGGAGCTAAACCGGTCCGGCTGCAATCCTCCAGAGGGATGTTCAACATTTTCTTTGCAGATTCAGTAACTTCATTATCAGGAAGTATTATTTCAGTGTGGCGTTGAGGATCATCCGGTTTGCCGGTATATTTGCACATCAGACTTGAGCGACGGCTTAGCGGGAGGATGCTCCAAGAAAGCCAGCAGCGAACGAAATCAACGCCGGATAAACCGTTTGCCACAAAGGCCCTGAGCTTGGAAAGTTGAGGGGCGAATCGAGCCCGGTCTTGGGCGCTGAGACGTTGTGGCAAAGGATGGGTTGTTGCCAGGCGATAGGCGCGGTAACCCGGCAGTGGATTCTCTCCTTCAGGTGAAGTGTCCCTACAATAGAACCACGTCTGGTTCTAGTCTTTGGGGTGGCTGTGAAGAGCGGCGTGGGGAAAACTCGCATCCTTTCTTTTCTGGATGCTGACACCACCCAGCTCCTGATGCGGCCCATCAGTAAACTCCGTCCGCCGGTTCAGATGAAAGAAGTCCCGGAACAGATCCACTGATGGTTCTTCTTGAAGATACACTTCTGAGAAAACTTGAAAATTATAGATGTTCGACATAGAATTCGGGCCTACATCTTGTGGGTGGAGTTAAAAAGCAGCTAACACATCCCGAAAGAATTTTGAACCGGGAGGACTGAAACCCCGGGCCAGATGATCATAAAAAACTATAACTTCTCCCTCCTCAGGCTCAGGAGGGCATTCCTTTTCAGGGGCTCGCCAGTGCAGAACATCCTTAGGGCCCAGAACGCCAATTGAGGCCGCTTCAACCAAATCGGTTTCTGTGATCCGGGAAGGAACCCAATTGCAAGCGACAAATTGCTTGGCCATCGTTTTTGATGAGGAGGTGCTGAAAAACACAATGCAAGACCCGGTTTACCAATTGCTAAATATAAGCCGGGGCATTCTATAAAGTTATGGACCTAATTGTCAGTTTAAACAAGGGAGTAATGGTATTACTAATCCAGAAGCAGATATGAGTGAGACAACTACCGGTTCACGATGATAGAAAAAGAAGAAGCTAAACCGTCAATTATGGGATACAGAGTTACGTCTAAACCATCAAGGAAAGCATATGAAGTGCAAGTTATGGTTAAACCGGTGAGATAAGCTGCAGATCTGAAGTATGGAAAATGGTTCCCACATGAAGCTGAGGTAAATATGGATCTAAGGCGCAAGAAAAAGACGGAATAATACAAGTTATATTCAGGGAAGGCCGCGGAGGTTCTCTACATATCCAATCTAAACTAGCAGAGCTAAAAGGACTAAGGATATAGCGATGGAGCAGAAGTGCACGGGCAAGGATCAAACCTAAACAAATTTAAATCTACAACCAAGACTGACCTACGGAGATGAACTACAAGGAAAAGAAGGTTCATGGCGAGCTACAGAAGAAACCCTAGAATAAGATCTACGGGGAAGAAGATGGAGTACTTGAGGCAATAGAGGACGACGGCGAAGTTCCCTGGAAGCGTTCAGGTCGATGCAGCGGTCGGGCTCGAGGACGACGGCGAGCTCGAAGAATGGCGGCGGAGCTTCGAAGCACTGGAGAGGGAGGAAGAAGAAAGCAGAAGGGGAAAAGAGATGGGCCGCAGCGGTATTTATAGGCCGAAGAGATAAAAAAGGTAAGCGCGGGAATCGAGGAGGCCAGAGATCGGATAAAGATTGAACTGTCACCTCGATCTTCGGTGCAGCAATAAAGAAAGGCAACAAGCAGATGCAGGCATTAAATGCGGAGATGACATCATGACGGATTGACGCGATTCCAGGAGATGACGTCATGGCCAGTTTATGAAGCAAACAAATCGTAGAAAGGAAATTTGTACAAGACTTGGAGGACTGACATGAACAAGTTCAAATCAATCTGGGGCCTAATGTCAGGGATATTACTAGCAGGTATAAACCGGCCAGGAGGGTCCGGATTACACTGACAAGGCTGTATCATTATAAGCCTAGTAGAATATGTATCAAAGAGTTCATAGCCCATAGAGGTTTAGGGGCCATGTACAAGGCCCACGGTCTGTAAACCGCCGTACCATGTAACTTGGAATGTAAGATAGAAAGAGTAGAGACCGAGGTGGGCACGTTTATGAGCCGGCCTCGGGACTCTATAAACCGGACCGGGCGTCGCCTCCTATATAAAGGGACGACCCGGCGACAGTTTGGGGACAAGAAACAACAGCTCGAGACATAGGCAAGCGGATTCGCTCCCTGGTCATCGACGCCCAAGCAATACCACACCAAACTAGACGTAGGCTTTTACCTTCATCGAAGGGGCCGAACTAGTATAAACTCCCTGTGTCCTTCGTCAGCTTTAACCCCTTCAAGCTAACCCGTACGATGGCCTCACACCTAAGTCCACTAAACCGGACATCTGCCGTGCTAATTCCACGACACACAGTTTCCTTTTTTCATCCGCTCTCGCTCTCAATTCTCCTCCGCCAGTGACGCATCTCAACTGCAGCAGAAGACTCACACACCTGAGCTCTTGGACGCACCTTACAAGAACTCATGGGCACACCTTGATGACAACTCGCAACTTCTCCATCTCCACCTTGCACCCTCCAACGCCTTGCCGACGACAGCATGTTGCCCTCCTCCAGGTTGTTCTGTCAAACGACGATCACCCGCCGCCTCGCTTGCGACAGCACCCTCGCCGCCTTCTCGTCGCCGCTCCGACGAACGACTACCACCCTAACCTCCATGTCACAACTCGGACGAATCTTTCCTCGTTGATGCACCACCCAGTGACTATATCGCCCACTCCTCCTCGTCGGTGCACCAGCGACATTATTGCCCGCCCCGAGGCGCTAGTCGGGTCGCCACCCCGGGGCAAGCACAGCTTCACCTCGACCTTGCTCTAGATACCAATTGGTGGAAATTCACCCTCAGGATCGATCACATCAAATCACACGAACACACGCGCACAAAAAACTGATAGCTAAGGGCCCTTGTCGTGCCCTTTGTTTTTTTATTGATTTTCTCTCGATTTTCTCGGTGTTACAAATCTACCGCATAGACACACATATATATGCATCAGCTGCCAGCACAAACCGACTCAAAGTAAACCTAGACCTAGACGGACACGCACACACCCAAAGCTAACTAAGCTACTTCTAGTAGCACTGCCACCTGTACTTTCCAGTCGGATTACTACTTGTGATTTTCCTAATCACATGGCAACGTTGATCGTGTGCTTACCAAACTCAGCTAGCTTACACACGTACTCAAGCCTACCACAATTCGGACACCGTGCAAGTATGTAACTAAGAAACTATACCAAAACTAAACTGGGTATTGTTTGGATTACCTAACACTCCCTTCATCATCGTTGTCATAGAACCTTGGACTCTAGCATTGACGCCGACGACTGACATAGAGAGCAACTTCTGCTGGAATTTTATCTATTATGGCCCATCCCAATATTAATTTCAGAAATTCCTAATAAATCCTAGAGGCCCACTTAGCCCATTCGTGCAATGCAAGGGGCACTACTAAAGTTTAGTCCCACATTGCTAGTTTACAGGGAGTTGGACCTCCTTATAAGGGAGGCTCTTTCTCCACTTGTACGAGCATGAGAATAAGAGGGACATCCATGCGCGCTCCTCCTCCGACGGCCGCCTCGCCGCGCCGCGCCGATCTCTCCTTCCTCTTGCCACGGGTTCCATCTCTGAGCTACTCCTGTATTCCTCATCCCGTCTTGCGGCATGCACCGCGGGTCGGGACAGTAGGCCTCCGAAACCGCACCTTTTGAGTCCTGTACGGGAGAAGGGTGATAAGGTTTTTGGGGAGCGCTCGGCGCGACTACTGGCTGTTTCATCACGGATGATCCGGTCGCTGACGACTACTTCCCCGACGATGACTTCTTCCCCGACGTAGACAACCTCTTCGACGACATGGCCAGCGAGGAAAACTCACCCAAGACCGGGGCTTCGGCTGCTACTTCGTATGTCTCCATGATCTCTCTAGTTTGTCTTGTTCTATTCTTTGGCCCGTATGTGTTCATGGTCTTTCTATTAGGAACACTATCACTATTCTTCGATCTAGTGTTTGCTTTAAATATGTTAGGTCCTACTTCATATATGCAACTAGTTCTGTATATGAAGATGCTATTTACCTTCTCTTTGTCAGATCGCATGACTTGCTCTATTACTGTTATATTAGTCATGCTTTATCTAGTATTTCTGTTAATAAAATCACTTGGTAAATTTTTCATATTTCCAACAATCCAAAAACCTTATAATAGGCAATTTACCCCAAGTGGTTTTGCTACTTCCATGAGACCTTCTGTGTTCGAGGGTATCCACTATAAGAGGTGGCGCGTGAGAGCAGTCTTATGGTTTCAAACCATGAGTTGCTATGACGCCACTCTTGGCAAACCTGAAGGAGATTATGATGCTCAACAGGAACAAGCTTTTCTGAAAATGGATACCATGTTTAGGGCTGCTCTCTTGAGTGTTCTTGGTGAGAACATAGTTGATGCTTATGCGTCAATTGATAATGGAAAAGATATGTGGGACGCACTCGAGGCCAAGTTTGGGGTCTCGGATGCCGGCACTGAGCTGTACATCATGGAGCAATTCTATGGTTACAGGATGACTGAAGAGCACTCCGTGGTTGAGCAGGCTCTTGAGTACAGTCGTTTGCTAGAGAACTTGAGCACTTCAATTGCATGCTGCCGGACAAGTTTGTTGCCGGGGGTATTATCACTAAGCTTCCTCCTTCGTGGAGGAACTTTGCTACCTTACTGAAACATAAGAGACAGGAGTTTTCCGTTTTGGATCTCATTGGTACTCTTGATGTGGAAGGAAAGGCGAGAGCAAAGGACACACGTGCTCGAGCTATTGAGGGAGGTTCTAGTGCCAATCTGGTACAGAAGAAGAACTTTCAGCCCAACAAGTTCAAGAACAAGGGCAAGTTTGATGGAAAAGCAAAGTTTGATGGGAAGAACAAGGCTGTGCAACACATGAACTTCAAGAAGAAGAATGACAAGAAGAAATGTGTCTGTCATGTGTGTGGAGATCCTGATCATTGGGCTCCTAGTTGCCCTAATCACTATGACAAGCATCATCTTGGGAAAGGCGGCAAGACCATCAATGTTGTCATTGGAGACACTGATATGAAGGACGATGGGTATGGTATATTTCCCACTATTCTTTCAGTATGTCATTCTCCTGATTGGTTGATTGACACGGGTGCTAATGTGCATGTATGCGGTGATATTTCCATGTTTTCGTCTTATCAGACCGCAGGGACTTCAACCGTGCTGATGGGAAACGGTTCAAGTGCTTCTGTTCATGGTGTTGGCACGGTCGATCTGAAGTTTACTTCGGGGAAGATCGTGCGGCTGAAGAACGTGCATTATGTCCCCTCCGTCATTAAGAATCTTGTTAGCAGATCTCTGTTATGTAGAGATGGCTACAAGCTTGTCTTTGAGTCGAATAAATTTGTAATATCCAAGTATGGAACCTTTGTTGGCAAAGGCTATGAGTCAGGAGGCCTGTTTCGTTTATCCTTGTCAGATGTTTGCAATAAAGTTGTTCATCATGTTTGCAACAACAGTGAATCAAATGTGTGGCATTCACGCCTGTGTCATGTTAACTTTGGTTGCATGTCGTGACTAGCCAAATTAAACTTAATCCCTAGTTTCACCACCGTCAAGGGATCTAAGTGTCAAGTTTGTGTGCAAGCTAAGCAACCTCGTAAGTCTCACACGACTACGGAAACGAGAAATCTTGCACCACTAGAGCTCATACATTCAGATCTATGTGAAATGAATGGTGTTTTGACAAAAGGTGGAAAGAAATATTTCATGACGTTAATTTATGACTCCACTAGATACTGTCATGTGTATCTTCTGAAATCTAAGGATGAGGCCTTGAACTTTTTCAAGATCTATAAAGCTGAAGTGGAAAACCAACTTGATCGTAAGATCAAGAGGCTTAGGTCCGACCGTGGTGGAGAGTATTTTTCAGATGAATCTGATGCTTTTGTGCGGAACATGGAATAATCCATGAGAGGACGCCTTCCTATTCACCTCAGTCAAATGGGGTGGCCGAAAGAAAGAACCGTACTCTAACTGATTTGGTTAACGCCATGTTAGATACATTGGGTCTATCCAAGGCATGGTGAGGGGAGGCGATATTGACTGCATGTCATGTCCTAAACCGAGTTCCCACAAAGAACAAAGAGATAACTCCATTCGAGGAATGGGAGAAGAAAAGGTTAAAACTCTCTTATCTACGAACCTGGGGTTGTTTGGCGAAAGTCAATGTGCCAATCTTAAAGAAGCGCAAACTTGGACCAAAGACTGTGGATTGTGTTTTCCTGGGATATGCTTTCTGAAGCATTGGATATAGATTCTCGGTTGTAAAATCTGAGGTATCTGACATGCATGTCGGTACAATCATGGAGTCGAATGATGCGACTTTCTTTGAAGATATCTTTCCCATGAAGGATATGGCTACCTCATCTACTTAGGAGATGCCTAGTTCATCGAATCAAGAATCAGTTGCAATTATTGAACCTACCATTTCGATGGAACACTTTGACAAACCCGTGGAGAAAAACAATGAAGCTCCAACAAGGAGCAAGAGACAGAGGACTGCAAAGTCCTTTGGTGATGATTTTCTTGTCTATCTAATAGATGACACTCCCAGTTCTATTTCAAAAGCTTATGCGTCTGAAGATGCTGACTACTGGAAGGAAGCGGTTCGTAGTGAGATGGATTCCATCTTAGCGAATGAAACTTGGGAGATAACCGATCGTCCTTATGGGTGCAAGCCTATAGGATGCAAATGGGTATTCAATAAGAAGCTTAGGCCTGATGGTACTATCGAAAAGTACAAGGCACGGCTCGTGGCTAAGGGTTATACCCAAAAAGGAAGGTGAAGACTTCTTTGATACTTAATCACATGTGGCGCGGTTGACCATTATTCGAGTTCTAATTTCACTAGCTGCCTCACATGGTCTTCTCGTTCATCAATTGGATGTTAAGACTGCTTTACTAAATGGAGAGTTGGATGAGGAAAATTATATGGAACAACCGGATGGGTTTGTAATAGATGGTCAGGAAGGAAAAGTGTGCAAGTTGCTGAAGTCTCTGTATGGACTCAAGCAAGCACCAAAGCAGTGGCATGAGAAGTTTGAAAGAACTTTAAGAGGTGCAGGCTTTGTTGTGAACGAAGCTGACAAATGTGTGTACTATCGCCATGGTGGGGGTGAGGGAGTTATCCTTTGCTTGTATGTTGATGACATACTGATTTTCGGAACAAATTTGAATGTTATTACGGAGGTCAAGAATTTCCTATCTCGCTGTTTTGAGATGAAGGATTTAGGAGTGGCTGATGTCATTCTGAACATCAAGTTGTTGAGAGACGATGATGGTGGGATTACTTTGCTTCAATCTCACTATGTGGAAAAGATCTTGAGTCGCTTTGGCTATAGTGACTGCAAGCCCTCTCCAACATCATATGATGCCAGCGTGCTACTTCGAAAGAATCGAAGAATTGCTAGAGATCAATTGAAATATTCTCAGATTATTGGCTCGCTTATGTACTTAGCAAGTGCTACAAGACCTGACATCTCTTTTGTTGTTAGCAAACTGACTCGGTTTGTCTCAAAACCAGGAGAAGTGCATTGGAAAGCTCTAGAGAGAGTTTTGCGTTATTTGAAAGGCACTGCAAAGTATGGAACTCACTACACCGGGCACCCAAATGTGCTTGAAGGGTATAGTGACTCAAACTGGATCTCAGATGCTGATGAGATAAAGGCCACGAGCGGATATGTATTCACTCATGGAGGTGGCACTGTTTCTTGGAAGTCTTGCAAGCAGACCATCTTAACGAGGTCAACTATGGAAGCAGAGCTCACAGCACTAGATGCAGCTACGGTCGAAGCGGATTGGCTTCGTCGGCTCTTGAATGACTTGCCGGTAGTTGAGAAACCTGTACCGGGTGTCCTTATGAAATGCGACAATCAAACTATGATCACGAAAGTGAGCAGCTCAAAGGATAACATGAAGTCATCAAGACACGTTCAGAGAAGGTTAAAGTCTGTCAGGAAAATGAAAAACTCCGGAGTAATTCCATTGGATTATATTCAAACGTCTAAAAATCTGGCAGATCCGTTTACTAAGGGTCTATCATGAAATGTGATAGATAATGCATCAAGGGAGATGGGTATGAGACCCACAATATGAGTTGCTCACAGTGGTAACCTAGTCTTTGTGATCGGAGATCCCGTGAATTAGATGTGGAAGACAAGCTGTTGGTCAACTGAGAGGAGAGTATCCTTACTATCAATACCACTCCATGAAGATGCAATACTCTCCTAAATCTGCATGGCAGGTTGATGTATATCTTAATGTGTTCTAAGTGGCTCTTGTAAGCATAGATGTTGTCCTGCAGAACATCTTTTGAAGAACACACCTATATGAGTCTGATTGTCAAACGCCACAATCTATGAGAGTAGGGTTCTCTCTAGTAAACTCATGAAAGGTCACGGAGTATGACGCATAATCTCCACCAGCGGGGAAGACCCACGGTAGCCAAGTATCGGTCAAGGCTTTGTGTGAAGCTAGATTCGCAGAAAACTTGCAGTTCAAGGCCCAGTCCACTGTTCAAGTTGCTTACTAGTGTAGCACAGAGTTCTAGGTGGAAGTTCAACTTAACAGTCTCCACTGCAGTACCGGTATATAAAACAGTGTTTTGGAACCAAAGGCAAATTTTGTGTGCCTCTAGGATATGGTGGGGGATTGCTGAAATTTTATCTATTATGGCCCAGCCCAATATTAATTTCAGAAATTCCTAATAAATCCTAGAGGCCCACTTAGCTCATTCGTGCAATGCAAGGGGCACTACTAAAGTTTAGTCCCACATTGATAGTTTACAGGGAGTTGGACCTCCTTATAAGGGAGGCTCTTTCTCCACTTGTACGAGCATGAGAACAAGAGGGACATCCACGCGCGCTCCTCCTCCGCCGCCCGCCTCGCCTCATCACGACGCACAGCGCCGCGCCGCGCCGCGGGTTGCGGCAATGAGCCGACCCGATGTCTTATTTTTGCCACGCACGACGGGTAATAAATCTGAACGGTCACACGGGAGCTGAAACATTTTTCGATAGTGGAGAATAAATCCGAGCGGTGCAACCCCTTCGGCTGCTGCCTGTTCACTTCGCCTCCCTCTTTTGATTCAGCTCCCCGCGCGGCCTGTTCACCTCCTTCTCTTGCGCCTATATAAGGGAGGTCGCTCCTCCTCAGAGAGACGCACTAGAATCTCTCATTCCTCTCGCCACCGGTTCCATCTCTGAGCTGCTGCTGTCTTCCTCATCCCGTCTTGTGGCGTGCATCGCAGGTCGGGACAGTAGGCCTCCGAAACCGCACCTTTTGAGTCCTATACGGGAGAAGGGTGATAAGGTTTTTGGGGAGCGCTCGGCGCGACTACTGGCTGTTTCATCACGGAAGATCCGGTCGCCGACGACTACTTCCCGGCCGACGACTTCTTCCCTGACGTCGACAACCTCTTCGACGACATGGCCAGCGAGGACAACTCACCCAAGACCGGGGCTTCGGCTGCTGCTTCGTATGTCTCCATGATCTCTCTAGTTTGTCTTGTTCTATTCTTTGGCACGTATGTGTTCATGGTCTTTCTGTTAAGAACACTGTCACTGTTCTTCGATCTAGTGTTTGCTTTAAATATGTTAGGTCCTACTTCATATATGCAACTAGTTCTGTATATGAAGATGCTATTTACCTTCTCTTTGTCATCGCATGACTTGCTCTATTACTGTTATATTAGTCATGCTTTATCTAGTATTTCTGTTAATAAAATCACTTGGTAAATTGCTCATATTTCCAACAACTTCGTCGCCCATAAGGTCAATATGCTCGATGCAGCCGAAAACTCGGGGTCGCCGCCATAATTTTCCTCCGCCTTGCGCATCCCACCAACACCATCTTCCGGGGACGCCACCCCGACATCCCTCCGCTCACTCTAGAGCTCCAGCGCTGCACGACATGGATGCTCATAGCCCACGCTGCTCAAGACAACTACACGCAGACCACGAATACCACACTACATCCAAGGCCGTCGCCCTGTCTGGGCCGCGGCGACCGAGGCGACAAACTTGCGACCCAAATGGTCCAAGATTGCTACCCAAGCGAAGGTTGAGCTGTTGCCCCACCCCATGGAGCCACCTTGCGCATTGCTTCCCGAGGCCGCCGCCTCGGTGCACATCAACCATCTGAGGCCACTGCCCCGGCATCCACCAAACCCTGCCGCCATCGCCGGCCCGACCGAGGTCAGGACAAAGCCTTCGCCACGTCCAAAGTTCTTCAAGGCGACAGCACCCCAGCGCTGACCCGAGACGACAATCACCATCGTCGGAGAGAGAGAAAGCGCAAGAGCGAGAGAGAGAGGGGGAGCCACCCTGGTGCCCAACCTCGTGTCGCACACCACACCGTCTTGGGCCAGCCATCGCGCGCAACCAAATGAAAGAGTCCAGCCGGCGGTGGCTGCCACATGGGTTTTGCTTGGCGACGGCGAGGGAGAGGGAGGGGGGGGGTGACGGCGGTTGCGCGTTAGGTTGCTCCTAAGGCGCCCCTCGGAGAGCTGCGCGAGGGCTGAATAAGTCTGACCAGATTCATACGTTTTTGTTTGGTTTTTAAAGGTCTTCCCCTGTTCAGGCTTCCTTAAAGTTGAGCTCGTTCAAACAAGTGCAAAATGCATGCGTGCATCGTGATGGCGTCGCCCGCTCTTGCGGTACGCACGATGCCGACGCAAACGCGACTTGCATTTTCCATGTAATTGTCGCACGTGCTCGTGTATTAGGATCAGATCGAGCCGCGTCTCGTCCAATTTAAGTACGAGTTGTCACGTCTGTCCCTCGCCGGTAAACAGCGCTCCACGTGAGACACGAGAATCTGCGTCTGTCGATCGATCTCTCGGAGGATTCGGAGACAAGCTCGACACTGACGTCACACGGCATGTCGTTGCACGCTGCATTTGGCGGTGCACGGGCAGGCGGATGCTGCCTGCTCTGTCCCAGGATAAATTCCACGGCGATCGACAGTTTGACACCCTCGACCGTGAAAGAAGAGAAGAGGTGGCAGATCAGGGGAACCCAGGTGGAGACGCAAATTGCTCGGACGACCGCGACGAGCCATGCTGCAGATGGCATGGCATCGATCCGCGGTGGAGGATCAACACGAGACGGCCGGAGCTTTCCTACGAGAGACTCTAGACGACGAAAAAGAGACATGTTCGTTGTTGTTTTCTTCTCTTTTGAAACTGTAGTTCGTTGTTGAGGGAGTGCAGGAGAAACTTCGGCGTAAGAACTTGGCTCAGATCATGTACTGTACTATTTCTGAAGAACAGGGGTAGTAACACTGTGCTGCTGCTTCAGGCTACAGAAAAAGGGAAGCCTCTCGTCTGTTTTTCAGCAAAATAAAAATACCGCTCAAGCCTTGGGGCCCGTTCATAGTAGAGTGGATACCGGGCCGCACTGATGTTCTTTTTAGGCAACCGGGACGGACCGGTGGTCTTTTTGTTTTAAGACGACGGCCCAGTACATTTTCCAATAAACTGGGCCGCGTAAGGAACTCCACACTACTCACGGCCTGCCAAGTGGAAATTGGATCCTCCTGTTTTCGGCTGGACAACGCGCGGGAGAGAAGCCCTGTTCATTTAGTCCCACATCGGCTTGTCTCAAAAAAAAAAAAAGTCCCACATCGGCTAACGAAGTAGAGCACCACCAGCTTATAATCCGCGCGCTGCAATATGGCTCGTCCCTTCGCGGATATACAACCCTTTAACGGTCCGCGCAGCCCCAGCGCCCGTTCCCCAACCCTATCTCCCCGATTCCTCTCCCACCGCCGCCGCCACCAACACCATCACTCCTCGCATCTCCTCACTTTCTCCACACCACCGGCGACCTCCTACCCTCTCCCTCGCGGCGTCGCGACGACGCCGACGCCTGCCGGCGGCGGTAGTTTGGTGTCGGGGCCGCGCGGCGGGCGTAACCTCTCCCTGCTCCCCGCCCTCGCCCGCAACGAGGAGGATCGGGTCGTGATGCGCCTCCAGTCCCAGATCATGGTCGCACTAGACATGCCCCACGACGCCATCTGCATCGATCTGAAGCTCGAGGAGGATAGGGAAGAGGTGGGCTTGGAGATGCAGGTCGTCTCCTCCTGCTCGCTGGTAACCCACCATCTCTCCTTCTCTGTCTTTCTCACAAGGGAGTAGCAGGTATGTCGATAGTGTTACTTGTTTCTTGCATGGCCTGGCTTTCGTTGCACTTCACTCTGTAATGCAAGCACAGTGAACCTGACTTGAACCACAACATATGTAGCTGTCTGTTTTGAGTAATGAAATTGCATTTGTAGCATGAAGACTATATGTAAATTGATTGGTTTTGCGTGTTTATAGGGATGGAAAGAACAGGCATCTTGCATTTATTGGTTTTAGAACCAATGAAGAGGCAACAGACACCCTCAAGTATTTCAAACAGTACATACATTGACACTTCTAAGATCACACGGGAGGTAGTTTACTTTGTAAATGGGTTTCAACTTTGTTTCTTTCTCTTTTTTATATTTATTGAATGCAGTGTTGTAGCTTGTAAGCAATTGAATGATACTCTAGTGGGTTGAAATGAGGTGAATAAACATGTCTTTTAAATAATATGGTGTGTGACTGGTTGCTCGGAAGATTGGTGACCGTGCTGGTCCTCGCCCTTGGAGTCGCCATTCTGTAAAAAAGGCAATAATCTAATACTAGAAAACAAAACTAACAGCGGGGATGTTAATGCACCGCTGAAGAGTTCCAACCAAGGTCTGCTGATGTTGGAGGTTCTATAAAGGTATTGTCGCTAATGATCCTAAGTTCCAAGAGTTTCTTGAAGTCATGCAACCCTGGTCTAAAGCAAAGATGTGGGCAAATGATACAATGGGTACCCTTGATGACGCTGTCAAAGATAGCATGATAGTTACTGGATTCAAGAAATGACAGAAGAGTGAAAATGATTCATTGTCTGAAAATGATTCATCTTCTGACAATGATTTTGAGGAGAAAATAGCAAATGATTTGCCATCATAGGATGCTTAAGAGAACCTACAAACTGAAAGAAAATGAGACAACAATATGACAGGTATGGACTTCTTCAAGAGTAAAATTAGAAAAAACTGGTCCTATTCTGAATCTGATGACGAAAATTCTGGTCTGATTCCGAGTTTATCTCTGGTGTGATGTTTTTCTATGTAGTATCTCTGGCCTGAACTCCTTTTCGAATGAAATGGTAATTGAATTGGAACTACATGTTTAGTTTACTTAATTGGATTTTAATTTTGGTGGTCGGTGTCAAAGCGATTGAAACTTATCCCTTAGTTCTTTTGTTTTGTGTGAGGCGATTCATTGTCGCTATCTGTGCCACCTGGCAACAAGTTTTTTATGATAATTTATCATTCTGACTTACTTGATGCTACTTGCAGTCTGGAGAGAAAAAATCGACTTATCTACTTGATGCTACTTGCATCCTGGAGTGAAATAATATGATTAAGGTCTTGGTGTCTTCTGCTTCATGACCGCCTTCTGCACAAGATGGTCATTTGTCATTGTTGCTTGGACAAGGCTTCATAATTATATCTCTTCCAACCATTTTTCTGACATGGTATGGCCACACTACCTCCTCTCCTTATGACATCATCTTACTTCCCTATATGTATGTCATATGCCATACTCATGATTAGCCTTTAAGTAACAACAAATTGCTAATGTACTGATTGTGATTTTTATTTAATATACTGGTCCTGGAAACCTAATTTTTACCTAATAAAATGCGTGTCCTTCCCTTAAAATCTGAAACCCTCAAAAAATCTAAAGGAAGATGGACCGGTCTTGTCTCAATGGTACAACTTCAACCCTCTTGTGCTTCACATTTTCTCTGATGTTGATATTCTTGGAGAGTCATGTATCTATGCTGGATCATATATGTAGTTTGGTTCAGACTTGTACATGTACATGCTCTGGGATATATCTACACCATAAAATATGGCCATGGTTCAGCTACTGATGCATCTTTTCGATTACTCATGGTTAATACACATATATCTTCGATTATTTAATCTGCAGCTGGCTGTTAGAGAAGTCTAATTAGTTTGCTAATTGAGATGCTTTTTGATAAATACATAATAGTCTTACCAATTATTTTCAGTTGGCTGCTACATTAGTCTAATTCATCATTTCTAATAGCTAACAAGTTGATCATGATCCAGGGAAAAGAGCAACCAGAGCAATCAACAATGTGCGAGTACATCTGCTTCATGCTTTATAGGGAGATGGATGGGTGTCCTAAGTAGAGGGGTCGATGTTGTGAACATATTGGGAGGAGGCGCTATGAGGCAGGCTTTTGCATGAGGTGAAGTTGGGAACACCTTCATGTCCTGATAATCTGAAAATCTTTCCTGCTTGATGTAGTACTCCGTTTCATGAGGCACTATCAAATTTCTTACTTTTATGGATGTTCAGTGGTTGGTTAATTTATCCACCCATTAGGTTTCTCACATTTTCTTCTTCTGAATTTTATAAATGGCCGGTGCTTGAAGAATCACATTTTTTTACTGTATTAGTATATGAGGATTGTGTTTGTTTCTCTCATCCATTTTGAAATTGAGCATTGGTTTTGATTAGTCACTATCTTTGACCATTTAATAGTTAGCTGATAGAATAATTTCTCATTTCAAAATTGCCTCGCTTCAACCCCTCTTTGAAGCATATCTATTCCTTTTGTGATTCTTTTTTTGTTTCAGGTCCTGGAGAGGAGGTTTCTGCAGCCCTATTATGCTTCATGTCCTCGGTGGGAAAATTAATGTGATGCCTGGCTGATAAGTGTTGAATCAGATCTAGCACAGAATCACATGTTATGATAATACCATTGTGATTATGGTTATACAATTGTTCAGTATCTTTAGTTAAATCCGTGGATTGTCACATCTGCAATTTGTGTATTAGTTATCCTTCATTAAGGTGTTTTGACTGAATAGAAGCAGATCACGAGCCTTGGTCCTCTCTAATGTCGGTCCTCTCTATAGATAATTATGTTCATATTCATAGTAATTGCTCATGTGTTTTTCTTAGTAATTGCTCTATCCCTTTTGTGATTGCTTAGTAGTCGCCTGTGTGTTTTTCTTCTCAATACTTCTTGGTGCCCTTCACAATATGCCTATGTGTTCCTTGGGCTCCTTAGGTGACTTGAAATACCAGTTAAAAACGTGTCCATCAAATCTTCAGATCGTGCTACACATGCCTCTGTGTTGAATGATTTTTTTCTTAAAGGGCCCTAATGCAGATGCTAATCAAGGCATTAAGAAAGAACATGTATGTATTATACTGATTACAAACGTGCACAGTACCGCCAAAAGAGCTGGATACCTACCTGGCACCGCAAAAGAAGGCCTCAGGTGGCGCGCCATTGGCGCGCCCCAGCCCCTAGTCCGATATAATTTGACGAATAAAGCGTAGCATTAACTTGCACGCACAAGGATGTCACTGCTTTTTCTCACGAGTTTCACTGATTTTACAGAAAGGTCCTCATATTTTCCATTTGTTTCCTCATATTTTCACTCATCTTGAACTATGAGGTGTCACGTCAACTGCCATTTTTCACTATTGAACCACGGCATGTCCTATGGCTTTGTATGCACAAGGAAATAGATGCAGAATCAGTGGGATGTGATGGACGTGAAAATGAACAATGCAAACACGTTGTGTGTTTGTAATTTGGTAAACGTTCTTCTTAAACCGACTGATCTCACGCACTTTGTAAGCTTCGTCCATCTCTTTCCTCGTGGCCAGTGGCCCACGTCTCCCTCTCAAGAAGCGTCACGGGCCCTCTCATCTCCCCTGATTTCTTTTTTCCTTACCCGTCTCTCTTATCTCTTTCGCTCTCTCTCTCATGTGGTTCTCTTGCCACCGGCGATCACTGGCGTAGAAGTGCGACTCGCCATGCTCTGCAGCAGGCTGCCGCCAGCTGCTTCAACCATGCAACCACCATCTCCGCTGCTGCTGCAAGCCTGCAACCAACCTTGTCTTTCTTTCACCCAACTTTTCTTCTCTCTAGATGCAAGAACACCACCAATGCATCATCCAACAGGTGCAGAGGTACCAACGGTTGCAACCGCAGATCTCGCCGGCGGCGGGTTGCTTCCATGCAACGCACACGATGCTGCGACTGGTGGATCTCGTTGCCGGCGGAGCTGCACTGCAACGTCCCTGCTGTTGCACCCCGGATCTCGCCGGTGGAGGAGTTGCGATGCAACGCCCGTCATGCTACGACATGTGTCTCGCCGCCGGTTGAGCTGCACAACAACACGCATGGTGCTGCGGCACAGGTTCGCCGCCGGATCTCCCCGACGACGTCGAGGACCGCTGCATCGAGCTCCGCCGGCCGCTGCATCGCAGCTTCAACGGCGTTGACGACCGCTGCACCGCAACTCCGGCGGCCTCGCTGTATTGCAGCTTGGGCGATGTCGTGGCCAAGCATCCCAGCTCCGGCGGCATCGAGGACCGCTGCATCGCAGCCCCGACGGTGTTGGCGACCACTGCGATGCATCACAGCTCCGGCATCGCTGCATCACAACTCCGGCGGCCTCGCTGTATCGCATCTCGGGTGGCGGAGAGGTGTGATTCTGGACCATGGTCCACCCGCACCCACGCTCGGTGCCGTCCGATCAATACTATTTCCATGGGGATACGAGCCAGCTTATCACTCAAACTTCAATATTGATTCCCTTCCTGGTTGTCCCATGCAAATAAACAAACCAATTAGTATATTTTTGGATATTTATTTATAGAATGGCTACAGTGCATGCATGGTACATCGATGTTTGTATGTGTGTTCATGTTAATTTTTCATGCAAAAAGGATACTTTAGCGTTCTTAGAAGAAAAAAACTCTTGTGCTCTAAAAAAAAAGATTTCACACGCTTTAACATAACTATCTCTATCCTTGTTGCTACGATTTCATTTTTCAAGAAATTGCTCAAAAGATATAGATGACCCAAATAACCATGCTGATGTACATACATGTAAAAAATGAATAATAATGTTGTTGCACATAACGAGGCAATACAAAATGTTGGAGAAAACTAGTACATGCATCGATGCAAAGTTCCTATTTTATTCCCTATGGCACTTGCCATGCAGTAGGTTTATTAGCAACACTAGGGCTGTTAAACCATGGTTGATGATTCTTGCCATAAAATATGATAGACATTATGCTCAAATCCCCAAATATGGTGTGAGATGATGTACGGCACCGAGTATAGGTGCGGCCGAACCATGGTCCCAAGCAACATTACTGTCGGGTGGCGTCGCAGCCGAGCAACGCAGCTCCGGCGGTGTCGAGGACCGCTGCATCGTAGCTCCACCGGCTGCTACATCACAGCTCCGACGGCGTCGACGACCACTGCATCGCAGCTCTGACGAGCTCCAGCAGCCTCGCGGCCGAGCATCACATCTCCGGCGGCGTCACGGCCGCAACCTCCATGCTGCTGGACGTGCTTGGAGCGTGGCCTTGGGCGCTGCATGATGGTGCCTGTGCTGGTGTGCGTCGAAGCAAATTGTGATCCACGAGACACAAAACGAACCGCTATCATATGCAAGATCGGACGGTTGTCAAGGCGGCTTATAGCTGCGAGCTATCAGCCGGCTTACGCCTAGCATCGGCCTTGTAATTTTGATATTGTCGCCATTTGATAGGATTGGTGTGACGATCACTTTCATGCAAAATCCTAGTCATGTGATTTTTCTTCTTTGAGAAGGCTCGAGGGCATCTCCAGCACGGACCCCTAAAACAGACACGGTATTCTTTCACACGCGGACAGTGATATGAGAGCCAGGCGTGCAAACGGTTTGAATGTGTCTGATAGCCGTCCTCTCACGTCTCTTCGGCATTGAACATGCACGAAGACCATGAAGGACGTATGTATGTGGCGCCCTTAGTTGGCGCGTCGTTTCAATGCCGACTCTAATGGCCGACCGCTTTTTCTTTGGACAGCATGATTGCGGCGATCCGAGCCGACACAAATGCGGAGTGGACAGCAAAGATGCATTTGCATGGGTTAGGGCGTAGGGCATTGGATGGGACCGTGGTGTCAGACGCTTACGTGGCGGCGGTTCCAACGCCTGCAAAGCCCCCTAGTTTGCGTCTAGTATGTGGGATTGCGTGCAACCGGATGTGTCCATGGGCAGATAGGGTACTGCGTTGGATAGCAAAGTGCATCCGAACAGCTTGGTCCGAACATTTGCGGGTGATTTGAAGTTTTGCGCTCGAGATGGATTAAGATCATACATAAAGTATCAACAGTATTTACAACACACATCCGTATAGAAAAAATAAATTTACATCCAATTGCTTAGGAGCGTGGAAATCTTTTTTCTCCTACATCAACCGGCGACGCGCTATGAGCAAAGCTCGATGTCACCTCTAGGCCTACGCCTCGATGGAGCAAACTTGTTTAGACCCTGCAGCACGAAGAACCAGCTATCGAAAATTCATCGATGTAGACCAGAAGACACTGGCGACAGTGATTTGTGTAGTAAATCATTAACCCGGAGAAGAAGACATCAAAGGCCATGTGGATACTTCTAATACCACAAACGCCGACTACCAAATTCAGACATATCCATGGGAGACCAGTACTGAGCAAATCCATGAAGATCCGTCCGAGACACACCCCCGCGCGCCCTCCACCGACACTAAGTGCATTGATTGGGTGAGGATAAGATGAGTAGGACATTATCTGTAAATTGGGGCAACGCCGCCATCTCATCGCCCCGACCAAGATACAGAAACTCCTCACCAAATCGATGCACCAGGACACCATCCACAAGTAACCTCTCTGTCGCCACTGGCGTCACGTGGGCCTTTCGACGACACTATCTAATTGCTCTGAGAGGGAAGGAGACGATTGTAGACGATCTAGGTTTTCTGGCAACAACGGCTCATGTCCCTCAAAATCATGGATGTATCATATATTCTTAAGAAGTTCATCCCACGTCACCCAGCGCTAGGGTTTCATCTGCATCCCGCCGTGCAGCTGACAGCCAGCCTCGTCTCCCTGTGGACTTAAGATCATGGAGACGCGGTGGATCCTTGTCCTTGCTGGTAGGAGGGCTCCGTTTTTAGTTTTTTATTTAAGTTTTGGTAGGGTTTATGTCCTACTCAGGAAGGTGAGGAGACGACTTCTAGAAGATGGAAAAAGGTTCTCTCCGCCTAGCCCCGTCCCGATTGTGCTTCTAGCACTGTCGGAGGACATGTGGAGATTTGTCTCCGACGAATGTCGCGGGATTCGCTTGACTTTTGTCTTCGGTGTCCGCTTGGATCTGGTCTTCGTGTGTCTATATTCGTGTGCCTATATGTTGGATTTTTCTGATCTACGTTTTCCTTCATCGACGGCGGTTGTTGTTCTGATACGTTAGCTCGACAATTTTCCGACTATATACTACAACAAGGTTTGAGTGATTCTGGTGACGAAGGGGTGATGACGATGGCGCACCTTCGGCTCGCTGCCGTGCGTGTAGTTGCCGCTAAGTAGTCTACGGAGCTGGATGTGATTTTATTTTTGGTGTTTATGCTACCTTGATAATTTCATTTATGATGTTCTCCTTTTTGATGGTTCATACTGAGTTTGTTTTCATTCCGTTTCAAACTTTCAAAAGATCCAACCTGTTCAGGCTTTACTCAAGCTAATTTCGTTCGAACAAGCGACAAAATGCTTGCGTGCATCGATCGTGAATTCGTGATGGTGTCGCCCGCTCGATCGTGTGGTACGCACGATGCCGACGTAAACACGAGTTGCACATTCCCTGTACGCCCCGCACGTGCTCGATCGTAAGTATATCAGGAGCAGATCGAGCCGCGTCTCGTCGGACGACCACCTATGAGTCGTCACGTCTGTCCCTCGCCGGTAAACAGTGCCGTCGACACGGAAATCTTCATCTGATCTATCGATCTCTCGGAGCACCGGAGACAAGCCCGACACGGACGTCGCACGACATGTCGCGCTCTGCCTCTGGCGGCTCAAGGGCAGGCGGAATGCCCCATGCTCGATCGATCGGTGCTCTGCCCCAGGAGGCCAGGATAAAACTCGACGGCGATGGACAGTTTGCCACCCTCGACCAGTCGACGGACGACCGTCAGAGAACAGAAGAGGCGCCGGGTCATCAGGGGAGCCCAAGTGGAGACACAAATTGCTCGGACGACCGCGACGAGCCATGCTGCGCATGACACCAATGATCGATACGCAGTGGAGGATCAGCACGAGACGGCCGGTGCTTTCCTACGAGCTAGTCGCCCGTCTGCTTTCTTCCCTGTCAGCTGCCGCGCGTGCAACAGGAAGCCACGCCGGCGGCCTCCGCGAGCGATCGAGCTCGTGTAAGTAAGAGCAACTTAAATGGGGCGACTCATTTCATCCGCGGTTGTTCGTTTGGGTCGGCGCGGACAGAAAAGGCAGCCCAACGCGCCGACCCAAACCGACGTGCGTCCGTTTTTCGTCCGCGGGTGATCCATTCCCGGCCCATTTTTAGCCTGATTTGCGTCGGCGCGGACACGCGACGGACGCGCGCGCTTGTCTACTCCTGTCCCGGACCCATTGGTCTGTGGCACATTAGCGTCCCCTACCCCCGGTCAAGAAGCAACCCTCGTCCCCGCCTCCTCCGTCACTGCCGCCGCCGCCCATTTGTGTTGGCGACTCTTCCCGTTGCCGCCGCCGTTTTGCCGCCGGGGAGCAAACTGGTTTCCGCTGCCGCTTCCCCCACCGCCCAGCCGCCCGCGATCTAGAAGACGCCTCGCCGCCCCTACCACATACGACCGGCACGCTCGTCGGACACCGTCACACTCGTCGGACACCGACAGGGCAGCTAGCTGGTCTGTGGGCGCCGCGTCTCCCCTCGCCGACCGTCTCCTTCTTCGACGCCCGCAAGCTGTTCGACAGTTTGCCAAGGTACGAAAATGGACTCCGCCGACGAGGTCTTTTTCCACAATTTAATTTGCGACTCCCACGATTCGTCGTCCCATGACGAGGAGGAGATATTGGCTGCCGTGTTGGTCCATCACCACCTCAACAACCAGCGGCAGTTGTTCCGTGGCTCCATTCCGGGCCACCTTCCGACGTTGAATCGTAACCGAGAGAGCGGGCATTTCCTTCTCTGGAAGGACTACTTTGATACAACAAACCCGTTGTTCAAACATCACAAATTCCGCCGCCGGTTCCGTATGAGTAGGCATGTTTTCAACCGTATTAGAGAGGGAGTGGTCGGCTATGATGAGCGAGTCTACATGCCTAGAGTCCCTGTATAAGTTCTGCAAGGCTGTGATTGCTGTGTTTGGCCCTGAGTACTCGAGAAAGCCGACAGCTGAAGATACAACCCGTTTGTTGGCGATGAATGCTAGCAGGGGCTTCCCGGGGATGCTTGGTAATATAGACTGCATGCACTGGGAGTGGAAGAACTGCCCTTCTGCTTGGCAAGGGCAGTATAAGGGACATGTCAGGGCTTGCACTGTCATACTAGTGCCCGTGGCGTCTCAAGATCTCTGGATCTGGCACTCTTTCTTTGGCATGGCTGAATCACACAATGATATCAACGTGCTTCGGCGCTCGCCGGTGTTTGCTAGGCTTGCTGAAGGCAACATCCCACCGGTGAACTTTACTGTCAATGGCCACAACTACGACAAATGGTACTATTTGGATGACGGACTGACGGTATCTATTCTCAGTGGACCACTATTGTAAAGACAATACCCAGCCCTGTCGGAGAGAAAATAAAAAGATTTGCCCAAGAGCAAGAGAGTGCTAGAAAGGATGCCGAGCGTGCCTTTGGTGTTTTGCAATCTCGATGGGGCATCGTTCGGTATCCTGCTAATACGTGGAGCACGCGGAAACTATGGGAGGTGATGACTGCTTGTGTGATCATGCACAATATGATCGTAGAAGACGAGTGCCCGGAACGTCTGTACGATCAAGGCTTTTCAGTTTCAGGGTGAGAATGTTGTGCGTGAGCATTGAGTAGCGGCAACATTTGAGCAGTTCACTCAGTTTCATGAAGACATGCAATATTGGAAAACTCACGTGCAACTGCAAAATGATTTGGTTGAGTATATGTGGACTCATGTTGGCAACCAATAGATGTATTTTCTTTTATTCGTTTGTAAAATTATGTGAAACATTTTTATTTTTATTTGACCTGTAAAACTATACTATTTATTTGGGCGGCTAAACTATTTTGCTTGTTAAATTTTCACAATATGTTGAATGCAATGTAAAATTGGCCGGCCAGCCGACCACGCCTGCAAATATGGGTCGACGCATTGGACGCGCTGCCGACCCATATAAAAAACAGGGCGGACGCCGGACTGGCGGCCGACCCAAACGGACGAAATCGCCGTCCGTTTGGATTGGCCCGTTGAAGTTGCTCTAATGGCCGCGGCAGAACTGTATCTGTATATGACCTCGACCGGCATCGTCCGAGACGAGACGTTGCCGTCGCACGCGCGCGCTCTTTTTGCTTTTGCATTTTAGCAAGGTCTTTGGTTTGCATGCGCGCGCCGCTTTTCCCAAGTTAGGCGGGTAGTACTGGCGCACGCACAGTTTGGCAAACAAGCTTTGGGGTCCAAGCAAGCCAGAGGTGGACCTGACATGGGCTGCCACCAAGTTTCATTTTGGCCCGGTCATCCATCCCAGGCACGGAACGGTGGAGGACTGCAGTCTGGAGGTGCTGGGAAACAGCAGGATAATCATTGTCCCGATCATCATCATTGGCAACAATTTAAGCGGCGGCCAAGTCGGAGATCATACTACGTCAATCTGTTGTTACATTGATGAAGAGATCAGTATATGCTGATAGCTTGCCGCCCAAAGCCACCCGGTTTTGTTCATCTACATTCTGCAGATAAGCACCTCTCATGCAGCTGACTCTGACCCCTAATGTTATGTGTGACTTCTGAGAAGGCAAATTTTAGCATGGGAGTTAACCTGTTACTGTCTTATATCTAGCCTTCAGATTCGGAAGACGACCGACCGCGTCATCTCTCCAACGTTTTTCCACTGCTAACACAAATATCTGATCCTCCGTGATGCTAAAGTGCTCGCAGAATCATCGCGAATTGACCGCCGAAGAATCTCCTCGACGGATCCGATATCCCCGTTGCTGTTGAGACGCTGACTCGACCTAAATAATTGCCCCGTCAGTGCTCCCCTCTGCATGTGAGTGGCCACGTAGGCTCATGGGCCATGGCAATGCGCAACATATATACAGATAGACATGTCACAGTACCTTGACCACAAGCACTACGCGCCTCTGGTCTCTGGAAACAGCAAACACGGGCGTATTGCTAGCCGTTCGATCTACACGTGCAGTCGCATTATTGCAGGGTTTGCCGACGTGCCGTGACCGGTGATCGAGGTGGTCGATGGACGATAGTCCGGAGTCTGGACTCCAGACATAGTGGTACCAAAAGCAGGTGTCGCTCGGCGCATGTCAAGAGGCTAGAGATGCTAGTAGTACGGACGATGTTTGTGACAAGAACTCACTCGAGTGGAACTTGAGCCAAGGGTGTCACAGCATAACTGCAATAATGGAAAACGTAATTGGTCCCCAAGATTTATGAAGATCCTCCAGCCGGATTGACTGTTCCATGACAACGTAGCTTTAGGTCAGGTTACTATTACTCTGCTTGATTCCACTTAAATATCTAGCTGCAGCTCACAGAATTCCTCGAATTCTTTCCTGCAGTAATTTTTCATTCATACCC
>LR738711.1:867008114-867122944 GCA_902687465.1 Secale cereale
CCCCCCCCCCCCCCGCGTCAACTTTGTACCCCGGCCCTTTATGCGCCCTATAGAGCTTGCACTCGTGTAGACCTTTCTAGAAAATAGTTTAGCTAAAGGTAAGGTCCTGATTTTGAATTTGGATTAGTGGATTCATCGCAAAAGGAGGGAGGAGATGAGGCGTAGCACCAAGGCCACCGACGGCGGTGCCGGGGCGAGCGCAGGGAGGCCCCGGGATGCCAAGAAGAGCCGCATCCGGAGGCGAGTTAGAAGGTTGATAGTTATGGATATAGTTATGAGGCTTGCCATGAAAATCTCGTGTTGCGCTGATTTAGAGAAATGGCCGGGGTGGCGGTGGCAGCGATGAAGTTAGCACGGGAGGCGCCTGCAGCAAGCAGCCCGGCCGGTGGCAACATGTTGCGGGAGGAAGAAGAATGGTTGGGGAAAGAAGAGAAAATCGAACCCGCCTAAACCAGTGAATTGGAAGAGAAGACATATATCAACCTTGAATTGTCACCGGTCTATGAAATAGACCGCCTAGTCAGCACCCATCTCGGCCGCCATGTCACCCACACATCTAAAACCATTGTACTATCTTTTAATCTGTTTCCAAAAAAGATTAAGACTTTCCAGAATGATCGTCATAATAGTTTTCATTTTTTCAGTATGTTTTCGATACTTTATGGGCACTTTCATTTTGGATTCAAAATTTGACCAAAATTTATTCTAAATATGTATTTCCTTGTAATTTTAAATCTGCTTGGCAAAAAAAAAAGACCGAACTTTTCCTAGAATGATTAGCATAGCAGTGATTTTTAATTGTTTTCTGTTTTTTTGGGTAATTCCATTTTTTGGGTCAACTTTTCAACAAAAATGGGCTGACATGGCAGCTGACTAGGATTGGTGTTTGAACAGTTGACTGGTCACAACAGCAAAATAAAAACTAGTTTCGAGAGAGGAGGGTTGATAGTTGTCCTGCTTTCATAGTTTGAAGTTGTAAGAGCATCTACAAACGGACTCCCCATACCTGCCCCAACCGACCGGGTGTGATGTCCAGTCAGTGGTCGGACAAAAAATATGCACCCACTAACCGACAGTCCTAATATTAGGCACATATCTGGGGCGGATATGGGGAGACCCTGGCGCGCGCGCCATGACAGGTCTGCCCCCCCCCCCCACACACACACACATAAAACCACACCCTCTCGGACGATCCCTAGTCACTCTCGGTCCACTGCCCCTCTCCGCTCCCCTCCCATCTTCTACATGGGGAGAAGTATTTTCAGCTCGTTCCTCGACGGCCGCCACCAGGTGAGTGATCTGTGTGGAATTGTCTTCCCCCTGGTCGGGTTTAAGCCCGATCCGATCATTGGACACTAAAAGTCCCAGGGCGGCGATGCGATCTAGCAACTCGTTTAAGGACGAGGCATCCACCGGATTCGCGTTTTCGGAGTGTTCAAGGCAGATGTAGGAGTCATGCTCGATGACCGCGGAGGACGCGGTCGGGTCGATCGCCCTGCGGGCGCATACGGCGAACCCGTCGAGCTGGAGGACCTGGCCAAGAGGCAGGCTTTTCCCGAAGGTGATGTTGTTGTTAATGACGAGACGAGCCACCGATCGCTTCTCGCGAATACACAACGGAGCTCTCAATGAAAGCACCATTGTCGGTGTCAAAACCGGCGGATCTCGGGTAGGGGTGCCCAAGCTGTGCGTCTGCGGATCGATGGTAACAAGGGACTGGGGACACGATGTTTACCCAGGTTCAGGCCCTCTCTATCGAGGTAATAGCCTACTTCCTGCTTGATAGATCTTGATGAATATAGGGTTACAAGAGTTGATCTACCTCAAGATCGTAATGGCTAAACCCTAGCAGTCTAGCCTATGATTGTTCTCTTTCTGTTAGCCTCTACGGACTAAACCCTCCGGCTTATGTACATGTCGGAGGGGGGCCTAGGGTTGTACATAGATGACTTGGGAGGAAGGAATCATACATCCGGATATCTATCTTGCCTTTCTACATACATAGGAGTCCTATTCGGACACATGGGGTGACCTTCTGCTATTATATTCACGGCCCATCAGTCCGGCCCACCTTCAATAGTCCGGACACCCGAGGACCCCTAAATCCAGGACTCCCTCACCCATACCTACCCCAAACGACCGGGTGTGATGTCCGGTCAGTGCTCGGACAGAAAATATGCACCCAACCGAGTTCTCCATAGCCGACCCAAACGCTCGAACTAACCGACAGTCCTAATATCCGACCCATATCTGGGGCGGATATGGGGAGACCCTGACGCGCCCGCCACGGCAGGTCTGCCCCCTCCCCCCCACAAAACCACACCCTCTCGGACGATCCCTAGTCAGTCTCGGTCCACTGCCCCTCTTCGCTCCCCTCCCGTCTTCTCCACTTCTCACCAAAATCTCTCCTCGTCCCCGCCATTGCCAAGTCCGGCAGCCAGACCAATCCCATGGACCGGGACGGTCTCGTGAAGGAGGAGAACTTCGACAGCGATGCGCCCGACGACGAGGAGCTCGAGCTCAGTGGTGTCTGCCGCCAGCTCCTCCAGGCCGCGCCGCCACAATGCAGCTGGCGTTGCCCGTCTTGCTCTGCATCGCTCTAGATTCGGAGCAGAGTGCCCCCTCCCCTTCCCCTCTGGCACCAGTACCTCCCGAGTAGCGTTGGGTGCTTGTGCCTACAGCTCCCATGCGCATGCGCATGTCGGAGGCGAAGGTGGCCGACGTGAGCGGTAGCGGGCGGCGGTTGCGGCAGAGCTCGGCCCGTCCCCATGAATTCGGAGGAGGCTCTCCTCTACGAGTTGATGCTGCGTTTACTCACCACGGCCGAGTCCGATGCGAGGCGCCTCCGGCGCAATAACGTGAAGGCGCTCCGCCTCGGGCTCGAGGCTTTCGAGCGCTTCATGAGGGTGAAGGAGAGCACCAAGGCGAAGGCGGCACACCATGCCCGGGAGCAGAGCCGTGCCATCCGCCGACTGTTGGACTACATCTCCTTCGCGTTGGAGAGCCGCACCACTAGGACGGACGACGGCGACGACGATCCTCCCACCGCGGACGCGTACACTAAGGAGGTGGACCGTTGCGGAGGTGACTACAAGGGCAAGGGCTCGGCCAAGAAGTGGTGATCTTGCCCTCTCCATGATGTTCATGTTTATTTTATTTGTAGTATAATCCGACGAATAATGTCTTTTGGCTTTTATTCAGTCGGTTCGATGAACTCTGCCCTAGATTTCTTATTGTATGTTGATTTACGTTGTTGCGTGCATTGTATGGATTTGGTGCTGCATATGGGGACTGTGGTTGTGACAACGAAAAATGGGCACTTGAAAGAACATGCGGGGCCCCCATGTTTGGTTTTGTTAATTGATGACAATCTCTATGGACTAATGGTTGCCTTGAGTTGTATTTCAAGGATTTGTCCATAGGCTTTTTTTGGAGTCCATTTGTTGGTTTCAAAGAGAGTTTGTGATGACCAAGGTGCTATTCAAGGAATTACCTAAAGATTGTTCATGTGAGAGGTTGATCAAGACTAAGTCAAAGAGTGAATCAAGTTGATCAACACACAAAGCGTAGAAGATGTACCGAGAGGGATCAAGCGATCCCATGGCATGTAAGCATTGTCAATTACGCTTTGTGTACTAACCCATCGTCTTCGTGAGAGTTCTTTGTGGGGTTAGGTTGCGGTGTGCAAGTTCAAGTGATGCATCACGAAGAGATCAAGTGCTTGAAGATTGCCATCCATTATGGTGACAATGGACTTATGAAGAAATGCCGAAGAGTGGCTCACCCATAGTGGAGTATGGGGGAGAAATCTACTAGTCTTCACCGAGCCAATGCAATCAAGAAATGTGGTCCAACTTGAGGAAGTCAAGATGATCTACATCTAGCTCAAGTGGACTTTATGCAAGGAAAAGGTTTGCCCTTGATAGGTTCTCTATTTTACCGGTCTCATGGTGGTAGTTTGGAGACCGGGCTATAGGATCGATTGCCGTACTATCAAGGGGGGCTCTCAAGTGAGTAGCTTGATCGTATCATTCGTAGAGAGATCAAAGCATTGCGTGCTTGCATCATTTTTCTTGTTTCTTGTTTGGTTTTCTCCTTGTGAGATTTGGAGCTTACGATCATCTTCTTGACAAGTTTGAGTTCATCGAAAACAGAGTTCACATGCTTCTTCTATTGCGTTTTCGGTGTAGGAAGTTTTACCGGTCTCTTTCAACTAAGGGTTCACACCATTTTCTTATGGGCCTTTTCTCATTTGCTTATTATTGTTATTTATATCAAGATTGTGTTAGGCCATGTCATTAGCTTTCCAACGAACTTGGTTTCGTTGAATTCGGAGTCCGTTTGCAGAAGTTGTGTCAGTTTTGGTGTCCTCAGAAAGGCTGCAGCGGTACTACTGCCCATGGGAGCAGTACTACCGCTTGGAGGGGATGTAATTTTTTACTTATGCGGCTACTTCCGTGGCTACTTCCGCTCCGGACCAAAAACTCGTCAAAAGTCTAGCGGTGGTAGGCATGGATGTATTTTTTTAGTACCGCTCGCATGCAGTAGTACCGCTACCCCTAGCGGTAGTACCATGAGGACAAGCGGTAGTACCGCTCCTTGGAGCGGTAGTACCGCTCGGTGTGGGCTGTGAGCATAACGGTTGGATTTTCCCCCACCTATAAAAGGGGGGCTTCTTCCCCAATGAACCTTATCTCTTGAGCTTGTGTTTTTCCCCCATTGTTGACCTTCTTAGAGCATGCTATCTCTCAATCCCTCCATGGATTCTTGCTAGTTTTGGAGGGAAAAGAGAGAGGATATCTAGATCTATGTTTCCATCAATCACTTTCTCCTCTATGTGAGGGGAACCCTTTGGATCTAGACCTTGGAGCTTTTCGTGTTCTCTTCTTCGTTCTTCCTCTCATTTCCCTCCCTATCATTAGTTGCTTTGGTGGGATTTGGAGAGAAGGACTTGGGCACTCTGTGTGCCCTTGCCATTGCATTTGGTGCATCGGTTTGAGTTCTCCACGGTGATATGTGGATGTGAAGTTGAGAAGCTTATTTCTCTTGGGTGCTTGGTACCCTCGAGCTTGTTCCTCTTGGGTGCTTGGGCACCCTAGACGGTTGAGGTCACCTAGGAGCCATATTCCATTGTGGTGAAGCTTCATGGTGTAGTTGGGGACCTCCAATTAAGTTGTGGAGATAGCCCCAACCTTTGTGGTGTTCGGAGCTCAATCATTGTGGTGTAAAGCTCCGGGCAAGCGTCGAGGTCTCCAATTAGGTTGTGGAGATCGCCCTGAGCATTTTGACGGGTTCCGGTGACCGCCCCCAAGGTTTGCCAAAGTGTACGAGTTGGGTGACCGCCCCCAAGGGTTGCCATTTGTACGGGTTCGGTGACCGCCCTCAAGGGTCTCTTAGTGGAATCACGGCATCTTGTATTGTGCGAGGGCGTGAGGAGATTATGATGGCCCTAGTGGCTTCTTGGGGAGCATTGTGCCTCCACACCTCTCCAAACGGAGATTAGCATCCGCAAGGGTGTGAACTTCGGGATACATCGTCGTCTCCGCGTGCCTCGGTTATCTCTTACCCGGGCCCTTTACTTATGCACTTTACTTTGTGATAGCCTTATTGTTTCTTGTCATATATCTTGCTATCACCTAGTTGTTTATCTTCCTTAGCATAAGTTGTTGGTGCGTAGGTGGGCCTAGTTGTTATAGGTTTTGTGCTTGACAAATTAACCGGTAGGTTTACTCCGTATTTGTTCAAGCCTAAACCGTAATTATTTTAAAGCGTCTATTCACCCCCCCCTCTAGGCGACATCCACGATCTTTCAGCACTGCTGCAAGCTGGCGTGTCGGGACGCGTCTGCGGAGTGTAGGGACTCATATTAGGCAACTATGGTTGTTTGTTGATGCTCTAAAGTAGACGATTTTGATGTTGGGGGTTGTTTCTTAGACAATTTAGGGATATTTTTTCCCGAATATGCACGAGAGTGCGTATTATGCATTAGACAGGGAGTGGGGTGAAGAGCCCCTCCACGTTGGTGTTACATTAGATTACATGGACCCAACTCCACTTTGCGGGTTATGATGCTAGGCTAATCCCTCTCTTCGGCCCGCCTTGTGAGCCCTCCTAGCAAGAGGGCAATGTCCCCTTTGATGAGACCAGCTTGTTTCCAAGCTCGTCCCTCGTCTTTTATCCTACGGATTACATGGTGTACGGAAGGCAAAATTCTATCAAAAACAATGGCGTCCCGGTGCTTCCATATTTCCCACATGACGAGGATGATAGCGGCACGTACATCTTTTCCAGTACGACCAGTGCCCGTCTTGCTACGACACCATTCTTGGAGCCCATCCGCCGACGAGGGGATCCACTCCTGCTTGCCGAACACCTGGCAAACGACGGCCCATATCTGCCTGGTGAACACACAGCCAAGAAGCAGGTGATTGATCGCCTCTTCCTTCTGGTCACAGAAGGGACACGCCTCCTGATGGTCCATGCCGCGCCGAGCCAGCCGATCCGACGTCCAGCACCTGTTTCGTAGCGCTAGCCAGGCAAAGAAGCGACACCTCATGGGGGCTCTAGATTGCCACGCAAACTCCGCAGTGGGTACCACTTCTCGGCCCCAGAACTTGGCGGCATAAGCAGACCTTGTCGAGAGGCAACCGTTCGCCTCCCAAGACCATGATATGGAGTCTTGTAGGCCATCTTGCACTTCCTCCCTGGTGACAGCGGTCCAAAGGGCCAGGTATTCCTGTAATAGGTCCGGGGTGAGCTCGGGTCCAATGTCACGCGCCCAGCTCCCCTCTCGTAGTGCCTGATGGACGGTCCGTGAAGTGCGGGTCTTGTTGCGCACTCTACCATATAAGTTCGGGGCGATCTCCTGGACTCGCTGTCCCTGTATCCATCTACGAAACTACTTCACGGCCGATGCTAAATGGACGATTCATGATCAAATGGCTGTGCTGCACTTCATTCAACAATTTGATGGCTAGATGTGATCGTGCAGCAGTCGTGCAAGGAGTGTCGTGTGTGTAGCACTACTCATCCATCTATCCTCCCAGAAGAAGGTGTTCTTGCCGTTCCCCACTTTGGTGATAGTAGCAGCTTGGTATAGTTGGAGCGATTCTTTTGGGATTTTGATGTTGAACTCCGTCCATGGCCTGGCAGGGTCGGATCGCTGCAGCCATGCCCATTTTGCCTGCATGGCTATGTTGAGCCAGCCAAGATTTGGGACGCCGAGACAATTTAGGGATATAGAATAACTTGCAGTCAGTCGGGCCTTCTATTCTAATAAAGAGAAAGCCATGTTCTTCAGCAGGGACGTCCACTTTTTGCAATAATTAAAGTTGGACACAGGAACAAGTCAAGCAGGGGATCATTTCGCTGTCGCAGTACTACAAGCTGATGACATGGCGTTTTAACTTACGCTCTATTGTTCCCGCAAAAAAAAAAAAAACTTACGCTCTATTGTTTAATATATGCATTAGTAGATTAATAATTAGTAGAACAAGGCAGACGTTATTTTGCAATCAGCCAAGGCATCCTTCCCGCTTGTTCACGGGTTCACGTCACAATCCAATCAGTCACGCCGATACAAAACTGTGTTCTTTGGTCCTGTGCAAAACACCACCCAGACAAATCACTTGGCAGCTGATTGCTGTTGTTTATCCGGCAGGACGTGGAGCTCATCTGATAAACTACTCCTATGTAGCATGAGTGCGTGGATGATCTGCAGAGAATCTGAATTCTGAACTTTATCATTGTTGGCGTTCTGCAGGTCGGGCATGCTGCAGCTTTCGGTGTGAGCAATTTGTTAGTATCTGAATTCCGAAGTTTATCATTGTTAGATGTGCTTCTAGTAGGGCAGTGAGCTGGCTCGGCAGATCTTTGACTCGAATTTCCGTTGGTGGCGTTCTCGTCTCTTAGCTAGAGTCCGGGACCTGCTGATTGGCACTTCGTTTTCCGTGAACCTACCTTACCTACCATGGTTGAAACGGAGGGAGCCATTTCAAAGGTTCAGAAAAATCGGTCGCCCTGCTCCGTTCGTTTACAGTTGGTTTTGCACGACAGTGTAGACTGTGGAGAGGAACAACAGTTGAGCTCAGCACTACTCTGTACCGGCATTCTAGTGCCGGTGACTCAGCGTCCGTCGACGCGCGGGCACGGGGGCGCGGCACGTCGGCACGGGCAGGGCGGAGCCGGAGACCGGGCTGGAGCTGCGCTACGCGGCCGTTGCTTTCAGTTTCACCCAGTGGATGGCAGCGTCCACCAGACCACCACCGATGCCGCCCGCCGCAGCCTCCCGCGATCCACCACAGGATAGAAGATTCCGGCTGCCTCCCCCGGCGCGCGGGTGGGACTGGACTGGACGGGCCGGACCCCGTCGCGCTTTGTCCCCGTGTAGTGTAAAATCCGTCGTTGTCGCGCCCACCACGCACGGGCGGGCGGGCAAGTGCGAATCCCGAGGCGCAATGAACCGCCACCGCTATATATATCCACCGGCGCGGCGCATCAGACGGAGCAGGCTTGAGAGCAACAAAAGCTAGAGGCGCCCGCACCTCCAGTCTCCGTGGCCGCTCTCTCCTGCCTCGTCTCTCTCGCTCCACTACTTAGCTCCAGAGCTCGCCCGCCGGTTGCTCTCTCTCTTCCCCTCTCGCACTCTGCTACTTCGATCCAGGCCAAGGAATTCTGCGCCTCCTGCCTTCTTGTAGCCGGTGCGTTCCCTCATTCCTCTTTGCTGTGCGTTTTGTGTGCGACTGCTTTGCTAGTTTTTGATGTTAAAGCTTCGTAATAATAGAGGGCTGCATGCATCAACTGATGCACGGGCAGGGGTTTTCCCCTCCTTTACGGGAAGAAATGGTGTAATACTCTCTCGCTCTCAAAATAAGTGTCGTTGATTTACTAAATCAGCGACACTTACTTTGTGATGAAGAGAGTAGAAAGTATGCACCCATACACATATATAGCCTGCTCAGTGATAAAGCAATAGGTACAAGGTTCCACGTTGAAAGCTTCATTGTTAATTTTCCAAAAACCCTTATATCATAGAAAAAGATTTAAAATTTCAAATAAAATATATTTATGTGAACATTTTCATTGTTGGCCCACCCTAGCTTATTAGGCTAGATCCACCACTTGTCCTAGCCAGCACTACTAGTAGTACTATAAGTACGAACCCATTTATATATCTCAATTTAGTCATAATAATGTTGTATTGCTTTTTGGTGCATTTTTTTAAAGCAAAAGAGGGTCCCCCTCCGATTTCATTAACGAAACCATCAGTCTGACAAACATCTAACAAACTCCAAGCGCTACCTCACTTTTTGGTGCATTTCTTGATTCATATCATGTATTTTGATTCCTTTTCCTGGGAAGCAGTAGTCTGCCACATGGACAATTTTTTGGGTGAGAAACACATGGCCATATCGTTAATTATCGTAGAGTAGCTCTTCTGACCAAGAGAAGTAGAGAACAATGGAGAAATATTGCTGCTACTGGTTAGGGGCATTGGACAGAGGAATCAGCATTCCATACGCATGGTTCATGTTACTGACGGCGATGTGTTGGTGTTCATCGGTACTGGACAAACATAGGTTAGCTCCGTGCCAAGATGATGCATGCAGAAAGCGTGGAACTTCGCCCATTTGCAGATGAGATCATGTAGTAGAGTGTCGCTGCGCGCCCTGCACCGTTCGATCGTGTGTGGTCGGCAACGATCTGCTGTTGATGGAACTGCAGGCACCAGAACTCGCATTTCGCCGTCGTGTGATGCAATACTAGACAATGGCCATATGTTTTTTTTCCTTTCTTTTTTGACCGAAGAAAATGGTCACATGTGCTAGAGACAACGGTAATAAGGACCTTTGTTCTGCTCTGGGAATCGAATTGTTCCGTGCGACCACTTGCTGAATGAGTCAAGTGTCGACATGAAGTATGAACACATCCAAGATCCGGTTCTAGTCATCCGAGACCAAGAGGCTGGGAAAAGATTGGGGTATATCCAATGTAAATGTTAAAATATCTGCATATAGGTTTCTGAATAAGTCTTCAGTGTTCAGAAACTTAGAAGAGAATTTGGTATTCAGGGTGTGCATTTCTGTTTCTGAAGAATTAGAGCATGATAAGACTGATATTTGCTAGGAGCCTAGGCTAACAAGAACTATCACTTTAGTAGCTTGGTCCCCATGTTTATTCGCTAGCAGGATTCAGTACAATGATTTGTCTTGAAGCCTTTTCACACTTCAATTTCCATCAACTGTAATGAAATTCGAAGATTTCAATGTCGATAGCCAACTGCACACTGCTTTCATTCGTTTCTGGAATTTAAGCAGTGTCTACTTTTGTGGAAATATCGTCTAGGCATTTATCAGATGCAGTGGGCCCAAACTAATTTTAGGATCCCTTATTTTTAGGTACACAGTATGTCAACCTCACCTCTTGAGATATATTTCTGGTGACTAATTTTTGGGATCCCTTATTTTCAGGTACACATGATGTCAACCTCACCTCTTCAGATATATTTCTGGTGCATTCTCCTATTTGCCAGTGTTGGAATATCCACATCTTTACCTCTGGAAAGAGATGCACTCCTCGACATCAAGAGTCATGTGGAGGATCCACAGAATTACCTGAGCAACTGGGATGAATCTCACTCATCGTGCCAGTTTCACGGTGTAACGTGCGATGAAATTTCTGGTGAGGTCACAGGTGTATCACTCTCAAATGCCTCGCTGTCAGGCACAATATCACCATCATTTTCTGTTCTCCACCAGTTGCGTACTTTGGACCTCAGTGCAAATTCCATCTCAGGCATTATTCCTGCTGCACTGACCAACTGCACAAATTTGCAAGTTCTTAATTTGTCAATAAACAGCTTGACAGGCCAATTGCCCGATCTTTCATCATTGCTCAAACTGCAAGTTCTTGATTTATCAACAAATGGTTTTTCTGGTGCATTCCCTGCGTGGATCAGCAAATTATCAGGCCTAACTGAATTGGGCCTAGGAGAGAACAGTTTCGATGAAGGTGGTGTTCCTGGAAGCATTGGACTCCTGAAGAATCTGACATGGCTATTCCTGGGGCAATGCAACCTTAGAGGAGAGATACCAGCTTCAGTCTTTCACTTGGAGTCACTTGGGACCCTGGACTTCTCGCGCAATCAGATGACCGGTGTGTTCCCGAAGGCGATATCCAACTTGCGCAACCTGTGGAAGATCGAGCTCTACCAAAACAACCTGACTGGTGAAATTCCTCCTGAGCTTGCACACCTGACATTGTTATCTGAATTTGATGTGTCTCAGAATCAACTTGCTGGTGTACTGCCCAAGGAAATTGCTAGCCTGAAGAAGCTTAAGGTCTTCCATATATACAGGAACAACTTCTATGGTGAGCTTCCTGAAGGACTGGGGGACTGGGAGTTTCTTGAGTCATTTTCAACTTATGAAAATCAGTTCTCAGGAAAGTTCCCTGCCAACCTTGGCCGGTTCTCACCGCTCAATACAATTGACATATCAGAGAACTATTTTACCGGTGAATTTCCAAAGTTCCTGTGTCAAAGCGACAAACTGCAGTTCTTACTGGCTTTGAGCAACAACTTCTCAGGTGAATTCCCCACCTCTTACTCTTCTTGCAAGACTCTAGAGAGGTTTAGAATAAGTCAAAATCAGTTCAGTGGGAGCATTCCTCATGGCATATGGGGATTACCTAATGCTGTGATCATTGATGTTGCTGACAATGGATTTATTGGAGGAATATCTTCTGATATAGGCATTTCAGTTACTCTAACCCAGCTGCTTGTTCAGAACAACAACTTCTCTAGTGAACTTCCAATGGAGCTGGGAAATCTCTCTCAGCTGAAGAAGCTGGTTGCTTCCAACAACAGATTCTCTGGTCAAATTCCTGCACAGATTGGTAATCTAAAGCAATTGTCATACTTGAATTTGGAACAGAATGCACTGGAAGGGTCAATACCACCAGAAATTGGTTTGTGCAACAGCCTAGTTGACCTTTATCTTGCAGAGAATTCTCTGTCTGGCCAAATTCCTGACACAGTTGGCTCCCTTTTGATGCTGAGTTCGCTCAATCTATCTCATAACATGTTCTCTGGTGAAATCCCTGATGCATTCCAGTCACTGAGGCCAAGCTATGTTGATTTCTCTCACAACAATTTGTCTGGACCAATCCCCCCACAGCTCCTGATGATTGCCGGAGATGACGCATTCTCTGAAAACTCTGACCTATGTGTCACTGACACTTCAGAAGTCTGGAGGCAATCCGGCACCAGTTTACGCCCTTGCCAATGGATTGACAACCACCATAGCTTCTCACGGAGGCGGCTTTTTGCTGTGCTGATCATGGTGACCTCTTTGGTTGTTCTCTTATCTGGATTGGCATGTCTGAGATATGAAAATAACAGGCTTGAGGATTTCAACCGAAAGCAAGACACTGAGAGTGGTCATGACAGTGACTCAAAGTGGATTGTCGAGTCCTTCCATGTGCGAGGGGTCAATCCATCAGCTGCTTTGCCGGTACCCATGGTTACATAGCTCACGTAAGTTCGAGACATCCTATCACATACATTGACTTATCTTTACATCTTTTTTGTAGTTATTAATGCTGTAACGGTTTAACGTTTAGTCTATTTTGCCAGTGCAACCCAAACTCAACTACTCTATTATTCATCCTGACCTGTCCTGGTAAATAACACCGTCTAATGAAGCGAAGCACTAACTATTTAATTTGACTAGTAAAGCAGTATAATTGATGTAGTATCACTTGATACCAATATCTGTTAAATGGATGCAGTTTGTCTTTTAATTTCTTCATGATATCCTTACTCTTTAGATTATTAAAGTAGACCTATCCATGTATATTTGAGTAGTAACATTAACAAGTGAAATATTACTTACTCTTTAGATGCATATATACACCTCAAAGATATCAGTATGAAGATTTAAGTCTTACGTCAGCTTATCTCTGAACTACAGGGCTTCCATATTCTCTCAAGGCGTGAGAAGAGAGTGACGTGAACTCTAGTCTTGTGCCGTCAGAGTTTCTTAGTGGACGTAGCCGGACAGACTACCAGTTTGAAGGTGAACTGGAAACTGTGTCCTGGGTTTGATCCCATAACTGCAGCCGTTTGATCTAAAAGCCAGCAACTATGCATCAGAAGATATAATAAAGGTCTTTAACATTGCCCTTGTCTGAATTGTTTGAGCCCCTTCTGAGCGACTGACGATGAGAGAAGTTGTGAAAATGCTTACTGACAATGATTCTACTTCTGTATTCGGAGGGCAAAGAACAAGAATAATAAGTAAAAGCGGGTTACCTTTTCTTTGTAAGATGCCACCAATCAACAAGATGAGGACCTTTACACTCAGTATAGCAACAACACTCTGAAGTAGCAGATTAGAATGTATTACTAGTGAGCTGGAAGCAAGTAACTAGCAGGCTGTTAATAATAATCTGGAGGTGTAGTAGCCTCTGGTAGCCTCATAGGTCATGTTTCTGCAGCAGTTTCTGTATAAATTCAGTCATATGGCTTGCAGTTTCTGTAAAAATGTTAGATGATGACTTACTGTACTGGACTGTTAGATAATGATGAAACATAGCAGCGTAGTCCAATTTCGACTACTTTGAATGGGCTCAATTTTATCAAAGAGGAGCATGTCCTTCAACACAGTACTTCCTATTTCACATGTTAGTCATTCTTGCAAGTTTATTTAGAGAGGTAGTAGAAACAGGCCAATGGATCATTACAGCCGATCCAGCTAAGCTGTTAGCTCCAAATCTTCGCGGAGCTGATCGGATATCACATCCCGATACGTGGACATCAGAGAAAAATGATACGATACAGTACAGAGACTCAGCCTACAGATTCAACCGCTATTCTACAAAGTCTTGTACATCCTCTAGCTGACAGTTTTGAAAGGGGTAGAGACCTTCAGGCTATCCACGATGTCACTAACAGAGCCTATGCCCACTGCCACTGAGATCATCAGGCAGACCATGCTCAAACCTTGCAGGAGATACCACTTCGTCCCCTTGGTGATCTTCCCCTGGGCAATGTGCATGCTTATGGGGAAGTACACGGTTAGCGGCCAGAAGCTGAACGCGCCGAGGAGCCCTAGCACCGCGTTGAAGAACGGTATCATCATTGCCACCACGGTTGTCGCAATAACTATGACGGTCCGTAAGACGAGCTTGTAAGGCGCGACGGTCACCGAGCCTCGCTGCATGAGCGGGATGCTGACGGTGTATGCACTGCTGATGAACTTGGTGTCTGGCCACCTGGAGACAATCCACCTCTCTGCTGTGGCGAATATGGGTTGTGCATAAACCTGCATTAAGGAAGCATTTAGTTCAAGCTGGTAAACAGAGCAGCTGCAAGGCTCATTTCAAGCAGTTCAGCTTTTCAAATTTATGGAATATGCAAATTTTCAATTTCTGATTGAGATGTACTGACCTGATATGCCCCAATGAGGTGGAGGATGAGGCACATGTTGGCGATGTCGACGAGCCAGAATGGCCCTAATCCGGGCGCCGTCAGGATGTTGCCGGGAGCATCTGAACCAAATGCGGCATATCCGGCGCAGCCAACAGAGATGTAGAATATGGTGGTGGCTCCAATTCCATACATTGCTGCCTTCTTCATGGTCTTGTGCTCAGATGGTGGGGACTTCAGTGTATCCTACAAGCAAAACAGGGATGAAGTTACTGACAAGATCACTGCCACTTGGAGTAATATTCTGAAACAAAAATCCTTCCTAAATTGACGTGTCATTCAATTCAGAGTTCTGAACAAACATATAATTTCTCGAAGTCAGAGTATCTGAATCATGAATCATCATGATGCCTACCTGGATCTCAATAAGCACTTCTGCGAAAGTGTAGGCAAAGGCAATGTTCCCAAGGGCAAGGAGCACGTCCCACGTCTTCTTGCTGGACGACGCCGCGGTAGCACCTGCTATCCTCCCATCGGGTCGGAGGCCGTGCGACGCCCACTCCGTCACCGACAGGGCGAGCCCGATGAACGAGTAGGCGAACGACATGACCGCGGCGACGATGGACAGCCACGTGATGTGCTCCAGGCCGGGGAACTGGGACAGCACCACCTGGACCACGGTGAAGGCCAGCATGAGCACGGTGCCCGGCGCGTCGCAGCGCGCGCCCTGGCCGTTCTCGTGGACGCAGTCCGACCTCCTGATCGCACTTCGCAAGCAGATCACACAAAGAGAAAAAGAAAAACAGGATTCAGCATGTCCCTGAATGATTCGTGATGAGGAGGTGGATTGAATTTTGGTTGTTAGTTTGATACTCACACCATGCTGATGGTCGCGGTGATGGTGTAGCCGACCATGGTGCCCCACAGGTTCCCGTACTGGGCGATCCCGCACATGAACACCTCTCTGGGACCTGGGGAAAAATTTCAGGCATTGGGTTCAGAACCTTCTGGTGTGCGCGTGGAGGAAAACAGAGGGGGAGGGGGTGGCGAACGTACTGAGGTAGGATCGGACGGCGTCGGTGTAGGTGTGGTTCCTGGCTCCGGTGACGGGGTCGGGGGCGCGGTAGGCGTTGGCGAGCAGCGTGGAGGTGTAGTAGGTGACGCACGCGAAGCCCACCAGCGCGAGCGGCCCGGCCACCCATCCCAGCTGCGCCACGCTCCACGCCAGCGCCAGCACGCCGGAGCCGATCACCGCCGTCACAATGTGCGCCGTCGCCGTCCATACCGTCCCTGCAACCAACAAGCAAAGACCGCCGCCGCCGCCGCCGCCGGGGCCGATCAATCCAGTCCCCAGGAGGAATAACCGTGTACGCTAAAGCCGTTAAACGAACCGCCCCTATAAACCAGGGAAAAATAAATCGAGTCAAGAGAGTGCAGCAGGGAGGGGCGGCGCACCTTTGCGCTCGTGCTCGCCCGTCTCGACGTCCTCTGCTGCTGCGGCGGCGTCGGCGGCGTCGGCGGCGGCCTGCTTGTCCATCTTCCCGCCGCGTGGCGTGGCGTGGGGGTGTGGGAGTCAGAGGGGCGGGTGCGGCAATGAACCACCAGGACGGGGGTTTGGTCGGTACGTATTTATAGGGGCTCCGAGCAGAGCTGGGGCTTTAGAAGCATTGATAGGGCCACCACTCTGACCTGTAAAACACCGGCATTCCAGGTTCGGCGCCGTCCGACTCCATTGGGCAGGGCTCGGATCCAATGCCCCGACTCAATAAATCACTGCGTTAACTACATTGGTCATTATTAAACCAGTGGAATCCGGGCCCGAGTTGAAGTCCTAAATTTGACATCGGTGTTCGCATTATTTCTGAATTTATTCAGAATTCCGGAGATGTTCGTTCGGTGGGAGGAGTCGTTCTCCTGGACTGCGAGACGCCAGTGAAAACTTCGTAAAATCTCAAGATGGTAGTCCGATTCAGTCTCTCGAAGGTGCTCTCGAAGGTGCTCATTCGTGTACTAGCTCCATCCTGGTTTATCGGCCCCCTTCATATTTTGTGTCAAACTTTGATAGTGAATTTAACAAATATAAAATGTTTATGCATGTCACTAAAAATTATATCGTTAGATTCGCATTTGAACATAGTTTCTCATGTTATATATTATTTATGACATGCAATGACATTTTGTTAGTTAAATCCATAATCAAAATTTGACACTAAATACGAAGGGAACTAATAAACCAAGACGGAGGTAGTACTGTATTAGAAAAACCACATTGGTTGCTCATGAAAGCAAATGTGCCAAATTGCAGAATCCACCCTTGATGATTGTATCTACATCAAGGTTTTTGGTGTATTTTATATCTACGCGTCGGTTGGGGTGATAATTTTTCTCAATCAGCCGCCTCCGCAGTTGCCTGAGTTAAGTCATGATCCTGCAACACCTGATCCATGCAACATAAGTCTCCGCATGCGACATGTTTCACGTGTGTATGAGGCGTCTTTGCAACACTTCCCGCTGTGACCCGTACAGGGCTACTCAAGTACTTCGAGTATGGAAACAAATATCATTCATTAAACTCGAAAATGTGCATGCAACTTACAGAAGCAACGCAAGCAACATGCGGAACAAAGGGAACCAATGATGTACACACACATTTGCAACATAAATTCAATTTTTTGCAACATATATCTAGAATCATCGACATAAAGGTGATTTGTACCCCACAAACACCATGTGCACATTCAACATGAGAGAAAAATTTACCCACCATCAAAGATTCCAAAATCCAGTACAACTCACGCATCAACAATGTAGGCACCAACTTCATCAATACGGGAACGCGGACCACGACCATGGCTTGATGGAGCCTCACCAAAACAAGATCGGGTGGCCAGAGATCCATTTCATGCAGTCCCAACGTCTTCCTTAGAGCTAGGTGGCGCAAAAACAAGCTCCGCCACGAGGTCCTCGTCCATGGCATGAGTTTCATGACCATCCATTGCTTCATGACCATCCGTCTAGGGTGGGAAAGAGGATGATTGGCCAAAGAAGAAAGAGTGGTGTGGGAGGATGAGAATATAGGCACACAAGAGGATGAAAATCTACTTGGCGAGGGAGAGATGATCATGCACAAGGGGAAGGAGAAGCTAAAAGGGGGGAGAAGACATTTGAGCGGAGATGTAAGGAGTAGAAAAGTGTGTCGAGTGAGAGAGCCAAAGCTTGACCAATCCGATCGATGGATCATTTGGTTAGGAGGGGAGGGGCTAATTTACCATATATCCAACACTAGAAAGTAGAGAATTGCATAGATTCACTTCATATCCCAACCTATTTTTGTTAGCATTATACTCTGTAATCTGCCATAACTAGTAGAAGCACCCCCCTAGCACGATTTTGGAGGGTGGTTTTACCAAGTGGACGTTGGATGTTTAGATGGCTTTGCTTGTGGATAGCGTGTGGCACTAACAAGTAACTTAATTAAATGTTATTTATCTATTCTTGTCACTGACCCGTGATCAAGTCCATATAATGATGACAAAAAGAAAGATAAAATAAAATTTTATTCCTCGTATTCATGGGTAAGCGCCTATCAACTTTGTGTGCCTAACCATCCTCGAGTCGAGTCAAGGGGTTACTTGCAATAGTTTGGGTACTTTAGAAGGTTGAATGATGGGGAAACATATTGGGGGTTAAGTGTTTCTTGACGAACGCTTTGTGTATGTTTTATTCTTAATAGTATCAAAGGAAAATGGTAGATCTAGTTATTAGAACCTTTAAAACTACTAAAAAATCAAAATTGTGCGGAATTTGGTGAAACAAAGAGTTTCGATGGTATGTTATCTCTTGTTCTACCGACACTTCCATACCTTCCACCTTATCCCGTGAGGGGGATTAGCCAGTCAGGGAATATTAGCGCTACGAACCTAGCGATATCTCAAAAAGACCGAGAGAAGGGTTGATCATTTGAGGAGAAAGAAAGACCACATGTTGTTGAATGTAGTGGTTCAACCATTGATGGTAACATCTACGTAAATTGTGAGCCTTACACAAAGTGATGATACTATGTTTTCATCTTTATGTTTTTTCTTAGGGATTTCTATTTTTCTGCCATTCCTTTCTTAGTTGTGCTCATTTTTGCCCTGTGTATCTAACTTTGCTAACTTTTGCCCTTCTCTACTCACCTCCGCCTCACAAGAGCTCAAATGATGGCTTGTCGTCATGTCAAAGCCATTGGCCGTTACTTTGGCTAGTACTGACGCATGGGACCACTAACAGATGGGATCGGCTAGTAGACGGCTCGGTCGCCCGGTACTGGAACAGGGAATGAGAGTGTGGGCAAAATCGATTTACCGTTTCCCTTTTATAACACCACTAAAAGGCAAAGGGTCACCACTCCTTGCAGTAAAACCACCCGTTCTCAACACATTGTACAGTATATGCGTGCAAGGATCAAGGGATCGATAATATCGCTAAAAATCTAGAGCATGATCTCTTTATCGACATGACATGCTAATAGAAGCGGCCTTGGGCCATGACATACCTAGTCATCGTTATTGACAAGACAAGTCGGCTCCATAAGGAATGGTCCATAAAAGCTGCCAGGGTTAAACCCACTCGCCTAGCGAACCCATGTGGCAAGCCTTCGTGGCTAAGTTAAAGGAGTCCTAGGACCCACCTAAAACAAATTATGCAGAGGAAGGCCTTGTTAAGAAGTTCTCCTTCCCAACGCATGGAATAGATCATAACGCTGAACTACAAGATCATACTTAGAGGTGATGGATCATAAAGACCTCAGATCTGGATATATCTGCAGGTCAGAAGCCAACGTGGAAGTTGGAACTCGTCTACGAAGGCAAAGACCGCAACACTCAAGCTATCCTGAAGATGAAGATAATGACCTCGGCTTGAAGACCATTTCAGGGGCTACTGACGGTGTCCTAGATTGGGGGATGAACACTACGTCGGACCGCCAACCATGGGCCAGGTTGGGGACCCACCAATAACTGAAGAAAGGGCCACACGAGCCCTGGTCCTCAGCTTACTCAAGATGGATACCTCCGAAGACTTGGTGATCACTTCATGGTGTATTTGAACGCCCGACATGTTATCCTCAGTAGTAGCCTACATACTTGCAACCCTAGATTGTAACACCCGGATGTAACAGTTCCATTTATGGCAATATAAGCAACGCTCACTACTAGGAAAAGGCCTACTAATGGCACACCTAATTTGGCCATTAATGGCGCATTTGTGGTGCGCCATTAGTGCCACGCCATTAGTACATTTTACTAATGGCGCACCTCATGTGCGCCATTAGTATCTGGTATACTAATGGCGCACCACAGATACGCCATTAGTGTGCATAGTAGTGCGCCATTAGGATGCCTCCCAGGGGGCCATGTATACCCAGGTGCTTTGGCATACTAATGGCGCACGCCGGCAAGATGCGTCATTACTAACTTCGGCATAGTAATGGCGCACTGTCTAATAATGCGCCATTAGCATCCTTTGGCATACTAATGGGGCACTGTGATGTGATGCGCCATTAGTATGAATATTAGGTTTTTTTTTATTTTTCTGTTTTTTGCGCAGGTTACAAAATGTATAATTGGAATATAGACAACACACATCAACAACAGATTCATCGAATACAATAGAAGATTAGTCTCTGAATACAATTCTTCATATTAGTCTCCGAATACAATTCATCATATTAGTCTCCGAATTGAAAAGACCGAACAAAGATAGAACATTATATTACAAGTCTCGAGACCGCGAGTAGCGAGTTTGTCTTCACATTACAAGTCGATATCGATCATCTAAACTACCATCACATAGAAGAGAGCTGCGGTCATCACGATGAGCATCATCACGATGAAACTCGTCTTCATCCGGTTCCTCCAACGCTCCCTCCCCTCTCCCGCTAGATAGCGGACGTATCTAGATTCCGCCTCGGCCCTAGTGGTGTACCCTTTGTAACTGTTACCGCTGAATCGGTGAACCTGTCTCCGACACTCCTCCCAGTCGTTGTAGACTCCGGGAACCTTACCCTTGTACACGACATACGACGGCATCGCTATGCACTAGCCAAAGAAGAAAACACAATACGGTAATTATGATGTGCTAAGGTTGTTTGCCAAGCATGGAAGAAAACAACAACAAAAGTATAATACATATTACCAACACGTACAGTATAAGGTTGTTTGTGTTTCATCCTACATACAACTCACATAAAAAACTTCTCATTTTCACAAACTAGATGGGCCTTTGTTTGTTTTTTAATCATCTGTACGCTAGGTGGGCCTTTGTTTGTTTTTTAATCATCTAAGCATCTCTGCATTGTAGATGCCCTTACGACCATCGCGCGCTAACCACAACCATTGCTGGCGGTTCCGTTTCCCCGTGGTCGTGCGCGTGCACGTGTGTAAGAGGAGGGGAACGGGCACCGGTCGCGTCGCCCACCCCATTTCCCCCAAATCGCCTCCCTCCCCTCCTCTCTCCTCTGCCTCGTCGTCTCCCTCACCGGCCACCCCACCTGCTCGCTCACCACCACCGCCTCCCTCTCTCCTCCTGCTTGCTGCTCGGATGGAGCAAGGCCGTGGCGAAGCTGCCATGATAGAAGGAGGTGCTACATCCCCACGCGCCGTGGAGGAGAAGAAGGTGGCCGTGGCGGCGGGGGTGGAGGAGAACAAGGTGGCCGTGGCCGCCTCCGCCGTGCCGGAGCTTGGCGTGACGGCGTCCAGCGGCCCATCTCATGGACCTACGGAGGCCGGCGGCGAGCACGTGGACCTGCAGGTAATCCTTGCCAGCAGTCCCCTCCGTTTCTAGTTACCCCCATTAAGCAGTAGATTTAGATGTTTGATTGATTGATTTATAGTGAAAGGTTAAGTTTGGTGTGATTGATCTACTAGTTAGGGTTTTTGAGTTAGATGTTTAGTTGGGGGGTTTTTGGTATTGGATTCAATTATAGCCACTGATATGTGGAATCTATGATTGAATTAATCATCCAGTGGATGTAGTGTGGTTAGGGTTTTTTGTATTGGATTAATTTATAGGCAGTTATATGTAGAATCTGTGATTGAATCATCCAGTGGATGTAGTGGTTAGGGTTTTCTAATTAGATGTTTAGTTAGGTTATTTATATTAGAATCTGGATTGCCGCATGTGCTCAGATTATGTTATGTGTTGTATATGTTGATAGATTGGTTGTGCATATTCCCTCAATTAATTGTTAGATTATGTTATGTGCTGTGTTATATGTAGTTACTAGTATAATTGAATTAATTACTTATATTGCAGAATGAGGAAGCTGTTGGCAACAAGAGGAAGCTGGACATTGCTGGGTTCAACGACCCGTCTGATTCTGACGACGACGAGGAGGTAAGCCCAAGCTGTTTTTTGGCCCTGTTTGGATGCATAGGTTAATTAGAGCTAGTTTGGGGTGCTCGCCATGGATCTCTTCAAGGTCTACTACATCTAGCGTACCAGTTCAATGTCGTAGCTGCTACTATATGTGTTTTGGTAACAATCATGTTCCGTGTTCCCATTTATCTAGGACTGGGAGTATCGACCAGGCACAATTTGCTTGATGTTATTATGTTATTATGTGAACTTCTGCCTGTGATTTGAGTTCAGTTTGGTTAGCTTTACATGTGGTCTATTTCTGTTTAATTAATTCCTGGACGTTCGTGGCTAGCTATTTGATGTTTGTTAATTAAAATTCCAGTAGATGGCAGTTATCTGATGTTTGTTTGTTCATTAAATTCCAGTAAATGGCAATTATCTGATGTTTGTTAATTACATTACTCTAAATGGGAAGTATGTATTTATGCAAATCATTTGTATGTGCAGTACAACTCTGGAGATGAGGTGGAAGAGTGGAACCACAAGTCCTTCATTGAGAAGGAAGCCAACAAGATTAGGGAGAAGGGGAAGGCGGCATACTATAAGTGGGGCAAGTTCAGGTGCCCATACTGCACCACTAAGCCAATTCCCAAGGATGGGAGGTATGAGCACCTTATGTCGCATGCACGCGGTGTACAGACGAGTGGGAGTGACCTGAAGATCAAGGCAGAGCATGCAGCCCTCCTGAAGGCTATGAGTCCTATGTAGTCACCCTCCTGAACGCTAGCTAGTATGGTTGTGAACTGTATGAAGTGTTTGTGATCGAACTGTTAAGTAGAATGCATGGCAGGTTCTTAAGTATTATCTATGGCAGACTTAATTAAACCCCATCTAGTATGTCTCCGGCATCCATATGTTTAATTTTCCTAGTATGTCTCCGGCATCCATATGTTTAATTTTCCTAGTATGTCTCTGAAGTATATCAATTGTCTAGATGCCGGCAGACTCTTAAGTACCCCATATGTCCTATTTTTAGAAAAGTCATGCTAAAATTCACAGAAAATTTCAGCATGACCTTTGCTGAAAATAGAACATATGGAGTACCCGAATTTGCCGAAACGGAAGTTAATCAACATTCCAGCAACACTGTCCATCAACTTTTCACTGAATGAATGTGTATTGTGACGATAAATGGAACAACCGTAGATATTATTACTTTCAGTGCAATGTCCTAAATTTCAGAATGAGGATTATCTACCCGTCCTTAACCTACTAACTTGGTTCTCCAGAGTACTTAACAGTTAAACATAATGTCCAAATTAGACTGCCAAACCACCAAGACTTGAACAAGTATGAGCATCAAATCGAAGTTGCAAAAGTGCATCATTCAGGCATGAGCAGATTTGACACGAACAAGCACAAGAAAATAAAACTATATGCATCATACATGTACTAGCTAATAAAATTGAGATGGAGCTCAGCAACGACTTGCAGCCGACGAGGTCGAGGAGGACGCGAGGTGATGCTGGAGAGGCGGTGACGAACCAGCCGCTGCCGGAGCCTGAGATGGGAGGCCGTGACGAACACACTGCAGCGCGGATCTTAGCACTCCATGAGCTCCGATCTAGTCGGCTTCAAACTGGACCATCGGCGATTCGGCGGCACAGCGGGCACAGTGGGCATGAGCCAGCGGGCACAGCGGGCACAACTGGAACATCACCTCCGGTATGCGTACTCACCCAGTTTGCAGCCGACACAAGCTTGGAGGAGGATCAAGGTGGAGAGAATGAAGGGAAAGTGAGTGGGTAGGTGTGGCTTTCCGAAATATCTAGCTGTCCTACTTTACTAATGGCGCACCAGCCATCTATGCGCCATTAGTAATCAACGTTACTAATGGCGCATTGTTGGCTGGTGCGCCATTAGTAGTTTTGCAACAAAAAGAATAAAAAATATAATATAAACAAGAACATTAACGACGCACTTTACTGCTGGTGCGCCATTACTAGTTACACTAGTAATGGCGCACTTTGTCCCGATGCGCCATTAGTATGTTTGGACCGGCGCAGTAGTTAAAAAAAAATCCTTTTGATACTAATGGCGCACCCGGGGCCAGGTGCGCCATTAGTAGTTTGAACTCTAATGGCGTATCAGATGTTGGTGCGCCATTATTATATACTAATGACGCACTGCTTGTATGGTGCGCCATTAGTATCAATTCCATCTATAGCCCTTTTCCTAGTAGTGGTTGACTTCATCAATTCCATTATGGGCTCTTCTTTCATTTCGGGTTTCTTCGTTTTTACCGTGTGCGTGTGTGCATGTCATCCATGTCATGTTGATTGTGCATTGCATTGCATTCATGTTGTCACTTGCACCCGGTCATGCTCATCTCTTCCCGTTGCCCGTTTCGAGTTCCGACACTCACACACGTGCCCGTGGCACCTCCGAGTCCTTCCTTCGTATGTGGCCGTGGAACATTCTCGGAATGAGGTGAGACTTGGCGTGCATTGTTGTTTTAGTACGTGGAGACCGCCTGTCAAGTTTCGTCGCGTTTGGAGGTCGTTTGATACTGCAACGGTTAACCTCGTGGGCCAAAAGCTCCTCTTTCTTTTGGCCCAAAAACCCCTCCACAACGGCCCACTAACCCAGCACAACCACTCCCATCCTCTCGGTCGTCGGATCGTGATCGAGTGGGCGAAAACCGCAACCCATTTGAACACTCCTAACTCCCAGAATCTATAAATAGACCCTCTTCCCCCGAAATCTGGTGCAAACCCTAAGTTTTTCGTCCTCCGCGCCGCCAGACACGTCCGGATCGCGACGGACGCGTCCAGCCACCGCCCTGCGCCCAATCCCGTCGTGATACGTGGTTCCTCCGCCGCCGGATCCCACCCACGCCGCCGCGGGCCCGTCGTGACCCGTCCCCGGCCCCCGCGGCCCGTAACGCCGCCGCCAGAACGCCTCGACCCCGCCGCCATCTTCCTCGCGTCCGGCCGCGCCGTCGCCGGTCGCGGGCCTCACCGCCGCCGAACGCCTCGGCCCCGCCGCCCGTCGCACTCGCCACCGGCGCCTCGCCATCCGCTGCCGGCCGCGCTTCCTTCGCCGCCACCGCAACGCCACCGACTACCGCCTCACGCCGGTCCCGCAGACGACCGCCGCCGCGCACCCACCGCCCGCCGCCGGTCGCCGGTGGCCTGACCCCGCCGGTCCGCCACCACCTCGCCCTCCGGCTCTGCTTCGAGCCCCGCCGTCATCGTCCACCGCCGCCGCCGCCGCGCCGGTCGGGTCCGCCCGACCCGGATCCGCTCCAGATCCAGATCCACCGGTGGGTGGATCAAATCCACCCACACATCGATCCAAACGCCCCGACCCCGTCGGATCTCTCCGTCCCGGGACATCCCCGTCCCGGGTTGACTTTTCATGTGGTATATTTTCTTCTAAGTCCCTGGATCTGTTAATTTTTATGCCTCCTTTATCATGTAGTATTTTTGTGCTCGGTGCTCCGTTTTGCGCATATGATATGTCGAAATGTTCGTCTCGACATGCTCTACATGTTAGCATCAGTTTCATGAATGTTAGAGATCATATAGTTGACTTAAACTTTGTGGCAAGAGTGCTTCGTGATGAAACTGTTTCAACACTTGCTGTCTGTGTAAATTTGTTGGCATGTTCGTGAGCTAGTAACTTTGTGCATGTTGGTCTGAATGAAGTGAATGATATGTCCAGATGTTCATTGTGAAGTGCTCTACATGATGGTTGTTGTAGAATTCATGTTAGGTGTCATTTTGCCATGGTTATATCTGTTGCAAAAGTGCATTTGGCTAATAAGTTTCTGAACTTGTTATGAGATGATGTTTTGTCTTGCTTGTGTAAATTAATCCATGTGTCATATGAGCTAGGTGTCAACATGAGTTTTGCTCTTTGAAATGTGCTCTACATGATAGATTCATTTTCATGCCATGATATGTCTTGAGATGAGTGCAGCAAGCTTGTTAACATGTCATCGTGATGTTAAATTTCTGCTAAGAGTGAATCTGTTAATTTTTATGCCATGTTCCCATGATGCCACCGTCATTGTTGTGCATGTTTAGAGTTGTCCAGTGGGTGTTCCTTGATATATATGTTATGTTCTAGCTATCCATGCTCTTGTTTGCCATGATGCCATGCTATAGCTTGTTCTTATGAGGCTCTCAAGTTGCTATAAAATGTTTCTGTCAGCATGCCCAGATTTTGCCAAGTCTGGATAAACTTTTGCACTTTTGCCATGATGTTTGGGACATGTTCAAGTATGTTGTAGAAGTAGCCATGTGGTTATTCTTGAAGAACATATTATGTATGTTATTGCCATGCCTTTTGCTTGCATGATGGCTTGCTGTAGCTTGTTGTTTTCATGCTCTCAAGTGACTGTAAAATGTATCTGTCAGCATGTTATCAACAAGTTCAGTTTTGCCACGAGTATAGCTAGTGGTCTATGCATCCTATGAGCATGTTCTTGCCATGAGTAGCTTCTCAAATATGTCTTCTTGCTGTTGGATATATTCCCATGTCATGCTATGCTTTGAGTTGAGTTGCACAAGCTTGCAAACATGCCTACTCGTTGTAATTCTACCATGCCTTGTAATTTTCACTAAGTCTGAGAATTCTGTAATTGTTTTGCAACTTGCCATGCTAGTTTAATTGTGTTCCAGCAAGGTTTTGGGTGTGCTCTAAGTTCATGCTTGTTAAGTATCATGTCTATTTCACATCCATGCCTTTTGTCTCCATGTTTGGGTGCTGTAGCATAATTATTTCTTGCTCCAAAGATGCCATGTTGCTGTAAACTGCAGTTTTGCCTTGCATCTTGTTTTGCTTGTCATTTGCAAACCATGTATCCGTTTCCGGCGATCTTTATATTGATTTCAACCGAAATCTTCCCCTCTATCTAGTGGCTTGCTTGGTTTCCCAAGATGAAGCCATTTCCATCATCTTCTCCTTAGGCTCAAGAGCATTCTCATGCATACGCACATCATACTTGCATCCCATAATATGTCTTGCATCATGTGGATTGTGCATTGCACCGTGTTTGATATTGTTTCGTTGTTGTGATATTGTGTTGGGTAGAGCCGGGAGCCGATACCGAGTTCGAGGATCTTGTCGAGACTGAGTTCAAGGAGCCGTCTTGCGATCCCACCGATGACTTACCTGGCAAGATGACCATTCTCAGATATCACTTCTATCTTTGCCTATGCTAGATGTCTCGCTCTTTAGATATTGCCTCGATGCCTATTCCTGTTTGTCAGCCCTCCTATTATTTCCATGAAAATCTCTAACCACCTTCCTAGCTAACCGTTGTTTGGCTAAGTGCGCATTGCTCAGCCCCTCTTATAGCGTTGTTAGTTGCAGGTGAAGTTTTGAAGATTGCTCCATGATGAAGTTGTTATTGGGATATCACAATATATAATACCTGTTAAACTAATGCACCTATATATTGGTAATGGGTGGAAGGCTAAGTCTTTCTGCTTGGTGTTTTGTTCCACTCATGCCACCTTTGGACCCGATAAACCGGTGTTATGTTCCTTGATTTTGCGTTCCTAACACGGTTGGGGTTTATGGGCCCCCTTGATAATTCGCTCTGTTTAAAGCTTTTCCAACAAGGCCCAACATTGGTTCTACATTTGCCTAACAACTAAAAAACTTGCATAGGGAGTTATAAACCCGAGGTCTTAATCCACCCCCCGGGCCAGTGCTCCTCATGAGTGCTGGTCCAAACTAGAGCACTGTGTGGGTCCACCCCTTGGCAAATTTGGGTATTTTGGCACCTATACGCTTCGCTCATCCGGTCGTGGCCTGAGACGGGATACACGCGGCTATTATCAGGGTGTCGGCACGCCGGGAGGTCTTGCTGGATTAGTTTTACCTTTGTCGAAATATCTTGAGCACGGGATTCCGACAATACTCGGGTCTTCCCACTTTGGAGTTGCGACTCCGCATATCGTGAGCTTGTGATGGGCTAAGTAGGGACACCCCTGCAGGGTTTGGTCTTTCGAAAGCCGTGCCCGTGGTTATGTGGCAGATGGGAATTTGTTAACATCCGGTTGTAGATAACTTGACACCTTATTCATGAATACACTACCTGCGTGAGTAACCGTGATGGTCTCTTTCCGAAGGGCTTCGGGAAGTGAACACGGTGGGGTTATGTTTGATCGTGAGTAGTTAGGATCACTTCTTGATCAACTTGGCGATCGTTGGTACTTATTCTCTTCTCGCTCTAAACTCGTAAGCTAGTGCTTAGTGCTTGCTGCAACCCTTGTTTATAGCCTTTCCCACACCTAAGGCTTTGGTAGTTTTGATACCCGGGAACGGGATTGCTGAGTCCTCTGTGGCTCACAGATTCAACACCCCACCAGATGCAGGTACCGTTGAGAACTATGCAGGAGATGGATCACAACTTCACTGGGAGTTCGATGAAGAGCGTGGACGTTACTATGTGTCTTATCCCAACGATCAGTAGTGGTTCTTACTAGGAGGATCCGGGCTTGTGTTATTTATGGTATCTTTCTCGTTCGGTTTTCGTCCGTAGTCGGACCCTGATGTTATTTGGATGATGTATGCTATTGAATTCATTGTGTGACGTGGCGAGTGTAAGCCAACTATCATTTTACAATTTCATCCCTGAATTTTACATGAGATGTGCAAAGATACCATACTTGAGATCATTCTAGTATGCGTTTATGTCCTTAAGTCGTGCCTCGACACGTGGGGGACATAGCCGCATACTGGGCATTACAAGTTGGTATTCAGAGCCTTCTCCGACCTAGGAGCCCCCTGATTGATCGAATCACTGACGGTTGAGTCTAGGCACACACAAAAATGTTTTGAGTCCTATATATATATCAGAGAGTAGGATTTCTTTTTACTCCTCATCCCTTCATCGCTCTGGTGAGGACTCCTGACGTTCGTCTATCTCCTCTACTCTAAAAAATTCACCAATTTTTTTTAGGATCACGCGAGTATTGTTTGGATTCTTCTGATATCTTTGTGACGAGAACATTGTTCTCGATGTCTCCTGTCATTAGGGGTTGTGGCAGTGTCCCGAGGAGTTGAGCTCCGAGGTGTTTGTCGTCACAAATGTATCGTAGCGGTTCTAGAATACTTAAGACGGCCGACATCGAAAACTCTTCTATGCGGTTAGTGGTGAGATAACCCCGACGTCACCCAGTACTGGGGAGGTAGTTCGGGAGTATTACCACAGCTAGTATAACGGATGCGTTTCGAAGGTCCGAGGTAAAGAGTTTCCGAGGATGACTGGTTATGTGTTGACGGATGGATACAGCTGGATGTAGGTTTAGAGTTGAGTGCGCGGTGCTTCCCCTGTATCCCCAACACCAGATTGCATAACCGGAAAGCTTCGGGAATTAATAGGTGGGTTTTTCAAGTAGCTCATAGGCATTCTTCCAACGAGTTCATGGTATGAGGTTTTGGGTTCAACATCGAGTGAAGAGGTTTCATGGGCGTTGTTCCAATTGGGAGTTGCATATTAAAGGGTCCTTGGCTACGCTAATCTGGGGATTGCAACACCCTTTGTAACACGTTCCATGGGGCATTCAACATGAACATGTGGGACGAAACTCCTTTCATGTATTTGTTCCATCTGCACCTTGTTGTTTTTATTTTATCTTTTGTTCTCTCAAGTGGCTTCTCGACAAGATTGTTGTACCATTAAACTGTGGAATTCATCCGTTCATTTTGTTCGAATGTTCATTGCGAAGACTATTGTTGCAAATATCTAGCCGTTGATCCAGCTTATCTATTTTGCTTCAATGGCTAACAGTTGTCATCATATTCAGGATGGCACCTAAGAAGGTTCCCAACCCGAACCAAGAGAGTGAAGAAGAGCGTTCTCCTTCCCCTCCTCCTCCGTCTGAGGCATGGAGAGCGATTATGCAAGAAACCAACCAGAACACTCAGATGCTCATGCAGATGATGCAGAATTTCCAAGCCAACCAAGAAAATCAAGGCAATCATGGGAACCAAGGCCAAGGCAATCTGTTCAATCAACCTCACTTTGCGACACTGAACCAATTCCTGGCAAACCAACCAAAATCGTTCAGTTACTGTGCGGACCCGCTAGATGCTGAAGATTGGATCACAGACATCAAAAAGCACTTTGAATGCAGTAACGTGAGGCATGAGGATTATGTCAAGTTTGCCACTTTCCAACTCAAAGATCAAGCTGCGGATTGGTGGCAACAGTACAAAGACTCCAGAGGTGATTGTGAGATCTCGTGGGCTGACTTCTGCAAAGATTTCCGCTCTCACCACATTCCAACCAGTGTCATTGAAGGCATGCGTGAGAAATTCCGCAACCTGAAGCAAGGCACCATGTCCGTCTATCAATACAATGTCAAGTTCCAGAATCTTGCACGTTATGCGAAGCAAGACATCCCCGATGCCAAGAGCAAGATATATCAGTTCCGAGGTGGTCTGAAAGATGAACTCCAACTTGCTCTCACCTTGTTCGAGCCGGATGAATTTGACCGATTCTACAATATGGCTCTCAAGAAAGAGGCAACCCAGCTCAAGTGTGAAGCTTCCAAAAAGAGGATAAGAAATGTTGTTCACTCCTCCTCTTCCTCTCAAGTGGTTGCCAAGCAGCAGAAGTTCTGGCTACCGCCTCCTCCAGTGCTCCATCCTCCAAGCAACAACAAGCACTCAAGTGGTCGTGGATTCTCCCACCCACCCAACCCAAGCAACTAGTCCAAGCCTCAGTTCCAAGCTTCAAGACCAGGTGGTCCTTATCATCGGCCTCTTTCAGAAGTTACTTGCAACAAGTGTGGCCAGAAGGGTCACTATGAAAACAAGTGTACTCAAAGGCGCCTTTTTGCCTCCTCCACCTATCAGCAATGCTATTGTCAAGCACAACCCCAAGACAGCAAGAGTGAACCTAATGAATGCAGCTCAAGCAGAGAATTCTTCTGATGTGATATTGGGGAACCTCTCAGTAAACTCTATTCATGCAAAAGTGTTGTTTGGCTCTGGTGCATCACTCAGTTTCATGTCAAGGCCATTCTTTACCAAGCATGAATTCTCATCATCTTATTTGGATAAACCGTTGCGCATTATTTCTCCGGGTTCTTTGATGAGATCCAACTCAGTTGTGCCGGATGTCTCTATTCATATGGGTGATTACAGTTTTATGGTTTCCCCGGTGGTTCTCGGTAACTCCGACATTGATCTTATTCTTGGGATGGATTGGCTCTCCAAGCATGATGCAAACATTGATTGTGCAAATAAGGAGGTCAAGCTAACTCACCCTGACGAAGATGTGATTATCTTCGCAGCTCGAGATAACACAATTAGGCTATTCTCTCTCAATGACAGGGGCGAGATTAATGCCATTTCTCAGATTTCGGTGGTTCATGAATATGAGGACGTATTCCCTGAAGAGCTTCCAGGCATGCCTCCCCATCGTCAAGTTGAATTCGTCATTGAACTTGAACCCGATACCGAGCCAGCATGTCGGTGTCCGTACAAGCTTTCTCCTGATGAGTTGAAGGAGCTGAAGAAACAACTCGATGAGCAAGAACGTATGGGTCTAATAAGGCCTAGTACTTCTCCTTGGGGTTGTGGTGTTCTATTTGTCAAGAAGAAGGATGGCACGGAACGCCTTTGCGTTGACCATTGAACAAGAAGACAATAAAGAATAAGTACCCGCTCCCCAACATCAATGAATTGTTCGAGCAGCTCAAAGGAGCAAAGGTGTTCTCGAAGCTCGATCTCCGGATGGGTTACCATCAGATTCGTATCCGTGAAGAGGATATTCCTAAGACCGCATTCAGAACGAGTTTTGGCTCTTATGAATACACGGTCATGTCTTTCGGGCTTGCAAATGCTCCACCCACCTTCTCTCGGATGATGCACTTCATATTCAACCCCTACACCAATGAATTTGTTCTCGTCTATCTGGATGATGTCTTGGTATTCTCCAAGAATGAAGAAGACCATGCCAAGCACCTCGGTTTGGTCCTTGACAGGCTCCGTGAGCACAAGTTCTATGCGAAGTTCTCCAAATGTGAATTCTGGCTGGATAAAGTCCTCTATCTTGGCCATATTATCTCTGCCGAGGGCATTTCTGTGAACTCCGAGAAGGTTGGAGCTATTATCAATTGGGAACCTCCGCAGAATGTCAAGCAACTCCGAAGCTTCCTTGGTCTCGCTAGCTATTGCAGAAGGTTCGTTGAGAACTTCTCCAAGATTGCCAAGCCTCTTTCCAACCTATTGCAGAAGAATGTCAAGTACTCCTGGACTCTTGATTGTGATGTGGCATTCAAGACACTCAAAGAGAAGCTCATTTCCGCTCCGGTTCTTACTCCTCCGGATGAGTCCAAGCCTTATGAAGTCTTTTGTGATGCTTCATTGCAAGGTCTTGGTGGTGTTCTCATGCAAAACAAGAAGATTGTGGCATACACTTCTCGTTAGCTGAAACCAAATGAGAAGAATTACCCCACACATGATCTTGAGCTAGCAGCAGTTGTTCACGCCTTGATCATGTGGAGACACCTTCTGTTGGGCAGAAAAGTGGACATCTTCACCGGTCACAAGAGCTTGAAGTACATCTTCACTCAGCCAAACCTTAACCTTCGCCAGACTCGTTGGGTTGAAATGATTCAAGAGTACGATCCAAGCATTGAGTATACTCCTGGCAAGGCCAATGTCATTGCAGATGCCTTGAGCAGAAAGGCGTATTGCAACAGTCTCCTTCTCAAACCGTTCCAGCCTGAACTTTGTGAATCATTCAGGAAGCTCAACCTCCAAGTCGTTCCTCAAGGCTTTCTAGCAAACCTTCAAGTTGCTCCTACCTTGGAAGATCAAATCCGTGAGGCCCAGCTCAGTGATGCTATGGTGCAGAAAGTGAAACATGGTGTTGCTAAGGGCACTCCCAAGTACAAGTGCTATCGCATTGATGAGAAAGACACCTTGTTCTTTGAGGACAAGATCGTGGTTCCCAAAGGTGATCTCAGGAGGCTCATAATGAATGAAGCACATGACTCACTTCTCTCGATACATCTAGGAAGTTCTAAGATGTACCATGACCTCAAGCAATCATATTGGTGGAATCGCATGAAAAGGGAGATTGCCCAATTCGTGAATGAATGTGATGTCTGCAGAAGAGTGAAGGCAGAGCATCAACGTCCAGCCGGACTCCTTCAACCTCTACCTATTCCCGAGTGGAAATTCGATCACATTGAGATGGATTTCGTCACCGGTTTTCCCAAGTCCAAGAAAGCAAATGATGCTATCTTTGTGGTGATTGACAAGCTAACTAAAGTAGCTCATTTTCTCCCCGTCAAAGAATCCATCAACGCAGCTCAGCTGGCAGAGCTGTACACCTCTAGAATTGTTTCTTTGCATGGCATTCCTTGAGTGATCTCCTCAGACCATGGAAGCTTGTTCACTTCCAAGTTCTGGGATTCCTTTCAGTCAGCCATGGGCACAAAGATTCGCTTCAGCACTGCGTTTCACCCTCAGACTAGTGGTCAAGTCGAAAGAGTGAACCAGATCCTTGAAGATATGCTCAGAGCTTGTGTCATCTCCTTCGGTATGAAATGGGAAGATTGCCTTCCATTTGCCAAATTCTCCTACAACAACAGCTTTCAAGCAAGTGCAGGCAAACCCCTTTTGAAATCCTCTATGGCAGAAAGTGCCGTAACCCACTCAACTGGTCCGAGACTGGTGAACATCAACTCCTTGGAAATGATTTGATCTCTGAAGCCGAAGAAATGTGCAAAGTTATACGTGAGAATCTCAAGGCCGCGCAATCACGTCGAAAGAGCTACTATGACGGCAAGCATCGTGACTTGGCTTTCGACATTGGTGATCATGTCTATCTCCGTGTTTCTCCCATGAAGGGCACTCAGAGGTTCGGTATCAAGGGTAAGCTTGCTCCAAGATATGTGGGCCCTTTCAATATTCTTGGCAAGAGAGGCGATCTAGCCTACCAACTTGAGCTTCCCTCCAACTTTGCTAATGTGCACGATGTGTTTCATGTGTCTCAGCTCCGCAAGTGCTTCAAGACGCCTGAACGCACCATTCCTTTCGACGAGATTGATCTTCAGCAAGACTTGTCTTATCGTGAGCACCCCGTTGCTATTCTTGAGGAAACTGAGCACAAGACCCGCAACAAGTCCATCAAATTCTTGAAAGTGAAGTGGTCACACCATACCGACTGAGAAGCTACATGGGAACGAGAAGATCATCTCCGTTCTGAGTATCCCGCCTTCTTTCAGTCCTAGATCTCGGGACGAGATCTTTTTGTAGTGGAGGAGACGAGATATTTTTGTAGTGGAGGAGAGTTTGTAACACCCCGGATGTAACAGTTCCATTTATGGCAATATAAGCAACGTTGAGTTCATCAATTCCATTCTGGGCTCTTCTTTCATTTCGGGTTTCTTCGTTTTTACCATGTGCATGTGTGCATGTCATGCATGTCATGTTGATTGTGCATTGCATTGCATTCATGTTGTCACTTGCACCCGGTCATGCTCGTCTCTTCCCGTTGCCCGTTTCGAGTTCCGACACTCACACACGTGCCCGTGGCACCTCCGAGTCCTTCTTTCATATCTGGCCGTGGAACGTTCTCGGAATGAGGTGAGACTTGGCGTGCATTGTTGTTTTAGTACGTGGAGTCCGCCTGTCAAGTTTCGTCGCGTTTGGAGGTCGTTTGATACTCCAACGGTTAACCTCGTGGGCTAAAACCTCCTCTTTCTTTTGGCCCAAAAAACAACCACTCCCATCCTCTCGGTCGTCGGATCGTGATCGTGTGGGCGAAAACCGCACCCCATTTGGACACTCCTAGCTCCCAGAATCTATAAATAGGCCCTCTTCCCCCGAAATCCGGTGCAAACCCTAAGTTTTTCGTCCTCCGCGCTGCCGCAGACGCCCGGATCGCCCCGGACGCGTCCAGCCACCGCTTCGCGCCCAATCCCGTCGTGACACGTGGCTCCTGTGTCGCCGGATCCCACCCGTGCCGCCGTGGGCCCGTCGCGGCCCGTCCCCGGCCCCCGCGGCCCGTAACACCGGCGCCCGAACGCCTCGACCCCGCCGCCGCCTTCCTCGCGTCCGGCCGCGCCACCGTCGGTCGCGGGCCTCGCCGCCGCCGAACGCCTCGGCCCTGCCTCCCGTCGCGCTCGCCGCCTCGCCATCCACTGCCGGCCGCGCTTCCTTCGCCGCCGCCGCAACTCCACCGACGGCTGCCTCCCGCCGGTCCCGCAGACGGCCGCCGCCGCGCACCCACCGCCCGCCGTCGGTCGTCGGTGGCCTGACCCCGCCGGTCCGCCGCCACCTCGCCCTTCGGCTCTGCTCTAAGCCCCACCGTCGTCGTCCACCGCCGCTGCCGCCGCACTGGTCGGGTCCGCCCGACCCGGATCCACCCGACCCGGATCCGCTCCAGATCCAGATCCACCGGTGGGTGGATCAGATCCACCCACACATCTATCCAAACGCCCCGAACCCGCCGGATCTCTCCATCCCTGGACATCCCCGTCCCGGGACATCCCCGTCCCGGGTTGACTTTTCGTGTGGTATATTTTCTTCTAAGTCCCTAGATCTATTAATTTTTATGCCTCCTTTATCATGTAGTAACTTTGTGCTCGGTGCTCCGTTTTGCGCATATGATATGTCAAAATGTTCGTCTCGACATGCTCTACATGTTAGCATCAGTTTAATGAATGTTAGAGATCATATAGTTGACTTAAACTTCGTGGCAAGAGTGCTTCGTGATGAAACTATTTCAGCACTTGTTGTCCGTGTAAATTTGTTGGCATGTTCGTGAGCTAGTAACTTTGTGCATGTTGGTCCGAATGGAGTGAATGATATGTCCAGATGTTCATTGTGAAGTGCTCTACATGATGGTTGCTGTAGCATTAATGTTAGGTGTCATTTTGCCATGGTTATTTCTGTTGCAAAAGTGCATTTGGCTGATAAGTCTCTGAACTTGTTATGAGATGATGTTTTGTCTTGCTTGTGTAAATTAATCCATGTGTCATAAGAGCTAGGTGTCAACATGAGTTTTGCTCTTTGAAATATGCTCTACATGATAGATTCATTTTCCTGCCAGATATGTCTTGAGATGAGTGCAATAATCTCGTTAACATGTCATCGTGATGTTAAATTTCTACTAAGTGTGAATCTGTTAATTTTTATGCCATGTTCCCATGATGCCACCGTCATTGTTGTGCATGTTTAGAGTTGTCCAGTGGGTGTTCCTTGATATATATGTTATGCTCTAGCTATCCATGCTCTTGTTTGCCATGATGCCATGCTGTAGCTTGTTCTTATGAGGCCCTCAAGTTGCTATAAAATGTTTCTGTCAGCATGCCCAGATTTTGCCAAGTCTGGATAAACTTTTGCACTTTTGTCATGACGTTCGGGACATGTTCAAGTATGTTGTAGAAGTAGCCATGTGGTTATTCTTGAAAAGCATGTTATGTATGTTATTGCCATGCCTTTTGCTTGCATGATGGCTTGCTGTAGCTTGTTGTTTTCATGCTCTCAAGTGACTATAAAATGTATCTGTCAGCATGTTATCAACAAGTTCAGTGTTTCCACGAGTATAGCTAGTGTTCTATGCATCCTATGAGCATGTTCTTGCCATGAGTAGCTTCTCAAATATGTCTTCTTGCTATTGGATATATTCCCATGTCATGCTATGCTTTGAGTCGAGTTGCACATGCTTGCAAACATGCCTACTCGTTGTAATTCTGCCATGCCTTGTAATTTTCACTAAGTCTGAGAATTCTGTAATTGTTTTGCAACTTGCCATGCTAGTTTAATTGTGTTCTAGCAAGGTTTTGGGTGTGCTCTAAGTTCATGCTTGTTAAGTATCATGTCTATTTCACATCCATGCCATGTTTGGGTGCTGTAGCATAATTATTTCTTGCTCCAAAGATGCCATGTTGTTGTAAACTGCAGTTTTGCCTTGCATCTTGTTTTTCTTGTCATTTGCAAACCGTGTATCCGTTTCCGGCGATCTTTATATTGATTTCAACCGAAATATTCCCCTCTATCCAGTGGATTGCTTGGTTTCCCAAGATGAAGCCATTTCCATCATCTTCTCCTTAGGCTCAAGAGCATTCTCATGCATACGCACATCATACTTGCATCCCATAATATGTCTTGCATCATGTGGATTGTGCATTGCACCGTGTTTGATATTGTTCCGTTGTTGTGATCTTGTGTTGGGTAGAGCCGGGAGCCGATACCGAGTTCGAGGATCTTGTCGAGACTGAGTTCAAGGAGCCGTCTCGCGATCCCACCGATGACTTACCAGGCAAGATGACCATTCTCAGATATCACTTCTATCTTTGCCTATGCTAGATGTCTCGCTCTTTAGATATTGCCTCGATGCCTATTCCTGTTTGTCAGCCCTCCTTTTATTTCCATGAAAATCTCTAACCACCTTCCTAGCAAACCGTTGTTTGGCTAAGTGTGCATCGCTCAGCCCCTCTTATAGCGTTGTTAGTTGCAGGTGAAGTTTTGAAGATTGCTCCATGATGAAGTTGTTATTGGGATATCACAATATATAATACCTGTTAAACTAATGCACCTATATATTGGTAATGGGTGCAAGGCTAAGCCTTTCTGCTTGGTGTTTGTTCCACTCATGCCACCTTAGGACCCGATAAACCGGTGTTATGTTCCTTGATTTTGCGTTCCTAACACGGTTGGGGTTTATGGCCCCCCCTTGATAATTCGCTCTGTTTAAAGCTTTTCCAGCAAGACCCAACATTGGTTCTACATTTGCCTAACAACTAAAGAACTCGCATAGGGAGTTATAAACCCGAGGTCTTAATCCACCCCCCGGGCCAGTGCTCCTCATGAGTGTTGGTCCAAACTAGAGCACTGTGCGGGTCCGCCCCTTGGCAACTTGGGGTATTTTGGCACATGTACGCTTCGCTCATCCGGTCGTGGCCTGAGACGAGATACGCGTGGCTACTATCAGGGTGTCGGCACACCGGGAGGTCTTGCTGGATTAGTTTTAGCTTTGTCGAAATATCTTGAGCACGGGATTCCGACAATACTCGGGTCTTCCCACTGTGGAGTTGCGACTACGCAGATCGTGAGCTTGTGATGGGCTAAGTTGGGACACCCCTGCATGGTTTGATCTTTCGAAAGCCGTGCCCACGGTTATGTGGCAAATGGGAATTTGTTAATATCCGGTTGTAGATAACTTGACACCTTATTCATGAATACACTGCCTGCGTGAGTAACCGTGATGGTCTCTTTCCGAAGGGCTTCGGGAAGTGAACACGGTAGGGTTATGTTTGATCGTGAGTAGTTAGGATCACTTCTTGATCAACTTGGCGATCATTGGTACTTGTTCTCTTCTCGCTCTAAACTCGTAAGCTAGTGCTTAGTGCTTGCTGCAACCCTTGTTTATAGCCTTTCCCACACCTAAGGCTTTGGTAGTTTTGATACCCGGGAACGGGGTTGCTGAGTCCTCTGTGGCTCACATATTCAACACCCCACCAGATACAGGTACCGTTGAGAACTATGCAGGAGATGGATCAGAACTTCACTAGGAGTTCGATGAAGAGCGTGGACGTTACTATGTGTCTTATCCCGACGATCAGTAGTGGTTCTTACTAGGAGGATCCGGGCTTGTGTTATTTATGGTATCTTTCTCGTTTGGTTTTCGTCCGTAGTTGGACCCTGATGTTATTTGGATGATGTATGCTATTGAATTCATTGTGTGACATGGCGAGTGTAAGCCAACTATCATTTTAAAATTTCATCCCTGAATTTTACATGAGATGTGCAAAGATACCATACTTGAGATCATTCTAGTATGCGTTTATGTCCTTAAGTCGTGCCTCGACACGTGGGGGACATAGCCGCATACTGGGCATTACATAGATACCCCCAGTGCGTATATAAGCCTGGTGGTTTAGTATGTAGAGGCGAGGTTTTTGAGAAGTTAGAACTCATTCATACGATCTTGACGTAGATCTCTCTGTGCATTGTACTTCATCCACAAACTATAAACAAGAGCAGGAGTAGGGTATTACCTCTTAGAGAGGGCATGAGGGAGTCCTGCATTGAGGGGTCCTCGTGTGGCCGGATAACTCGTGGTGGGCCGGACTGGTGGGCCATGAGGATCAACGTTGAAGATCGTCTCTTGTATCCGGATAGGACTCATGTATTTGTATAATGGCAGGTTTTAGGTTCGGGTGTAATTTTTCCTTCCTCTGCAAGTCGGTTATGTACAAACCCTGGGCCCTCCGGTCATATATAAACTGGAGGGTTTAGTCTGTAGTGGCTAGAGAATCATAACATCCTCATAGGCTATACTCTAGGGTTTAGCCATTACGATCTCGAGGTAGATCAACTCTTGTAATCATATTCATCCATATTAATATTGCAGGAAGTAGGGTATTACCTCGATCGAGAGGGCCTGAACCTGGGTAAACATCGTGTCCCCAGCCTCCTGTTACCATCGATCCTCACACGCATAGTTCGGGACCCCCTACCCGAGATCCGCCGGTTTTGACACCGACATTGGTGCTTTCATTGAGAGCTCCACTATGTCGACAACCGAAGGACTGATGGATCGCTTCATCAACCACGACGGCGCCATCAAGGGAATTTTCCCTTCGGGCCAGCTTTTTGTGTTCGGCGGCTTCATGTTCCGTGCCAACACAGAAGGCCACCTTGTGCAGGTTGAGAGCTACGCCCCTGGCCATCAAGTCAGATTCGGAAGCTTGAACTACGTCGCTGATATCCGCGGAGACTTGATCTTCAACGGATTCGAGCCCATGACGACCTCTCCCTGCCACCACGATGAACATGACCTAACTTTGTCATCGGACCAGGAAATAGCGCATGTAACTGTTCTGGCCTTAGATCCGGAACAGATCGCGTCACCCGAGGACGGGAAGCTTAACCCCGTCGTAGAAGCCATAGACTCAACGGCCTTGGAGCCGCATACGGACCCAACTCTGAGCGGGATCCGTGTTACCGAAACCTGATACATCTCCAACGTATCTACTTTTCCAAACACTTTTGCCCTTGTTTTGGACTCTAACTTGCATGATTTGAATGGAACTAACCCAGACTGACGCTATTTTTAGCAGAACTGCCATGGTGTTATTTTTGTGTAGAAATAAAAGTTCTCGGAATTACCTAAAAATCAACGAAGATTTATTTAGGAATATATAAAAAATACCCGCGGAAAGAACTAGACCAGGGGGCCCACTGCTACTTCTCGAGCTTGCGTTGTATTCCCTCGAAGAGGAAAGGGAGATGCAACACAGTAGCGTAAGTATTTCCCTCAGTTTTTGAGAACCAATGTATCAATCCAGTAGGAGACCACGCGCGAGTCCCTCGCACCTGCACAAACAAATAAGAACTTCATAGCCAACGCGATAAGGGGTTGTCAATTCCTTTACGGTCACTTACGAAAGTGAGATCTGATAGAGATGATAGTTTATATTTTTGGTATTTTTGTTTATAAGAACAAAAAGTAAAAGCGGTAAAAGTAGAGTAGATGTAGATTGATATGTTGAGAATAGACCCGGGAGCCATAGTGTTCTCTAGTGGCTTCTCTCATGATAGCGATATTCTACGACGGGTAAACAAATTACTGTCGAGCAATTGATAGAAAAGCAAATAATTATGAGACTATCTAGGCATGATCATTGTATATAGGCATCACGTCCGAGACAAGTAGACCGAAACGATTCTGCATCTACTACTATTACTCCACGCATCGATCGCTATCCATCATGCATCTAGTGTATTGTGTTCATAAGAACAGAGTAACGCCTTAAGCAAGATGACATGATGTAGAGGGATAAACTCAAGCAATATGATATAACCCCCATCTTTTTATCCTCGATGGCAATAATACAATACATGCCTTGCTGCCCCTACTGTCACTGGGAAAGGACACCGCAAGATTGAACCCAAAGCCACGCACTTCTCCCATTGCAAGAACTATAGATCTAGTAGGCCAAACCAAACCAATAATTCGAAGAGACTTGCAAGGATATTATGAGCACACATAAAGAGTTCAGAGAAGAACCAAATATTTCTCATAGATAATCTTGATCATAAACTCACAATTCATCGGATCTCGACAAACACACCACAAAAAGAGATTACATCGAATAGATCTCCTCGAAGACCGAGGAGAACTTTGTATTGAGATCCAGAGAGAGAGAGAGAGAAGAAGCCATCTAGATACTAGCTATGGACCCGAAGGTCTGTGGTAAACTACTCACAACTCATGGCGAGGGCGATGATGGTGATGTAGAAGCTCTCCGTGATGGACCCCCCCTCCGGCGGAGCTCCGGAACAGGCTCCAAGATGGGATCTCACGGGAACAGAAGGTTACGGCGGTGGAATTAGGGTTTTCTCTCTGTTGCTGATGGTTTCGGGGTACGTAGATGTATATAGGAGGAAGGAGGACACCAGGGGACGCTCGAGGGGCCCACGAGGCAGGGGGCGCGCCCCCCACCCTCGTGGGCACCTCGTGGCTCCCCTTCCGTGGTTCTCAAGTCCCCCATGCGTTATTTTCTCCAAAAATATCTCTCCCGAAGGTTTCATTCCGTTTGGACTCCGTTTGATATTCCTTTTCTGCGAAACCCTGAAACAGGCAAAAAACAACAATCTGGACTGGGCCTTTGGGTTAGTAGGTTAGTCCCGAAAATGATATAAGAGCGTATGACAAAGCCCATTAAACATCCAAGACATCATAAATAATAGCATGGAACAATAAAAAAATATAGATACGTTGGAGACGTATCAAGCATCCCCAAGCTTAATTCCTGCTCGTCCTCGAGTAGGTAAATGATAAAAACAGAATTTTTGATGTGGAATGCTAACTAACATAGTTTTTCAATGTAATTCTCTTAATTGTTACATGAATGTTCAGATCTGAAAGATTCAAGATAAAAGTCTATATTGACATAAGAAATAACAATACTTCAAGCATACTAGCAAATCAATCATGTCTTCTCAAAATACTATGCCTAAAGAAAGTTGTCCCTACAATATCATATAGTCTGGCTATGCTCCCTCTTCATCACACAAAATATTCATATCATGCACAACCCCGATTTCAGCCAAGCACTTATTTTCATACTCTATTCTTTCAAACCTTTCAACTTTCACGCAATACATGAGCGGGAGCCATGGACATAACACTATGGGTGGAATAGAGAGGTGGTTATGGAGAAGACAAAAAGGAGGGAGATAGTCTCACATCGACTAGGCGTATCAACGGGCTATGGAGATGCCCATCAATATATATCAATGTGAGTGAGTAGGGATTGCCATGCAACGGATGCACTAGAGCTAAATATGTATGAAAGCTCAACAAAAGAAACTAGTGGGTGTGCATCCAACTTGCTTGCTCACGAAGACCTAGGGCATTTGAGGAAGCCCATCGTTGGAATATACAAGCAAAGTTCTATAACGAAAATTCCCACTAGTATATAAAGTGACTAAGCTTGAGACTCTCTACAATGAACAATGAAGAACAAGAGTGGAAAAAAGATAGTAGCAATTGTCCCTTTTTTTCTTTTCTTTTATTTCTTTTTTTGGGCCTTTCTTTTTTTCTTTGGCCTTTTTTTTGCGGAGGGGCTTTATTGATTTAGCCTTTCCTCCCATGGGACAATGCTCTAATAATGATGATCATCACACTTTCATTACAACTCGATGTTACAACTCGATACTACAACAAAGTATGTGTCGGGGTAAACTGTCCTCCCACGAGCACCTATGGGACCGGAGCCCCTTCTACGTTGCGGTAAGGGAGCGGAGGGAGCACGGAGAGCAGATCGAGGGGCACACGCGGGCAGTTTACCCAGGTTCGGGCCGCGCAGACGCGTAAAACCCTACTCCTGCCTTAGGTTGTATTGAGTTCTTGAGCTCGGGAGCTTGAAGAGCTACAGTACTAGCTACACCGAGCGAGAGAGTTGTATAGGTTTCGAACCCTCTCTACGTTGTGCATGGGCCTCCTTTTATAGCTCAAGGGGTCACCGACAGGTGCCAACGTAGAGGAGGGTAAAAGTGTAAATTTGGTGGTAGTTGTAACAGTGCGTGAATAATGCATGAACAGTGGTCTTCACCTAACCTTGACAGTGGGGGACAAGGGCATTAAATGCCCGTCGCCGTCGACCCCAAAAGCGCCCGTCCATGCTTCTCCGTTCGCCACGGCGGTAGCCTCGTCACCGTGGCCTGCCACCGTGTCCCCCAGGCTGCACAGCCATCCGCCACGCGTCCCTGGAAGGGCCCCAGGGCGACGCGTGGGCCGATGAGCTGGAGCGCGGGCACACAGCGCGGGCTTCCCCGGCAAGCACCTTGCCGGGGTCTTGATCTTGCCGGGCCCGGAAGCTTGCCGCTCCTCGGATCCTGCCGGGGCGCAGGTTGCGCCGAGGTATCTTTTGAGATATGCATTCCTTGGCTTTCCTGGCAAGCTCCTCTTGCCAGGGTCTTGCGTTTAAGTGATAATCTTGAGCCTGGTGCGGCCTTCCCGGCAAACTCCTCTTTCCGGGGTCTTGACCTTCTGTCTTGTATACTTTGTTTTTGAATGGCTTCATAAGGACCAGAAAAGGTTTCCGGTGAGCACGCGGTAAACCCTGCCGCGGGAAGCTGCTACTGCCCGTGTACTAAGATAGGGGTACGGCTCCTGTCGGTGTACTAAGATAGGGGTACCTTAGTACCCCAACTTGTGCACGGGCAGTAGCAGCTTCCCGCGGCAGGGTTTACCGCGTGCTCGCCGGAAACCTTTTCTGGTCCTTATGAAGCCATTCAAAAACAAAGTATACAAGACAGAAGGTCAAGACCCAGGCAAGAGGAGTTTGCCGGGAAGGCCGCACCAGGCTCAAGATTATCACTTAAACGCAAGACCCTGGCAAGAGGAGCTTGCCAGGAAAGCCAAGGAATGCATATCTCAAAAGATACCTCGGCGCACCCTGCGCCCCGGCAGGATCCGGGGAGCGGCAAGCTTCCGGGCCCGGCAAGATCAAGACCCCGGCAAGGTGCTTGCCGGGGAAGCCCGCGCTGTGTGCCCGCGCTCCAGCTCATCGGCCCACGCGTCGCCCTGGGGCCCTTCCAGGGATGCGTGGCGGATGGCTGTGCAGCCTGGGGGACACGGTGGCAGGCCACGGTGACGAGGCTACCGCCGTGGCGAACGGAGAAGCATGGACGGGCGCTTTTGGGGTCGACGGTGACGGGCATTTAATGCCCTTGTCCCCCACTGTCAAGGTTAGGTGAAGACCACTGTTCATGCATTATTCACGCACTGTTACAACTACCACCAAATTTACACTTTTACCCTCCTCTACGTTGGCACCTGTCGGTGACCCCTTGAGCTATAAAAGGAGGCCCATGCACAACGTAGAGAGGGTTCGAAACCTAGACAACTCTCTCGCTCGGTGTAGCTAGTACTGTAGCTCTTCAAGCTCCCGAGCTCAAGAACTCAATACAACCTAAGGCAGGAGTAGGGTTTTACGCGTCTGCGCGGCCCGAACCTGGGTAAACTGCCCGCGTGTGCCCCTCGATCTGCTCTCCGTGCTCCCTCCGCTCCCTTACCGCAACGTAGAAGGGGATCCGGTCCCATAGGTGCTCGTGGGAGGACAGTTTCCCCCGACATCTTTGGAGCCCCCGGGCCTGGGCCACACACGGTGCCGAGCGCTGTTGGGCCAGGCCCAAGACAGTGCACGGGCACGCACGGCCCACGGCAAGCCGTATCCCCTTCCGTATCCGCCGCATCCCTCCCTAACGGCACTCGTCGATTGCGGCGTCGTGGGAGAGATCGTGGCCTTGTTCTTTAATGGGAAATGCGGAACGTCCCTCACTTCCCCCTTAAAAGCAGAGGAAGCAGGGGCAGTTCCCCTCCTTCGTCTTCATTGCGCCTTTCTTCTCCAGAAACCTCCGTTGCTTCTTGCCTCCGCCCTTCCTCCGCCGTCTTCCGCATCCGTGGCGTCGTCGAGCTCCTCGCTTCTTCCCTCGCCGCCTCCGCCATGGCTCCGAAGAGCGACAAGGCGAAGAGCGACAAGGCCAAGAACGACAAGGCTAAGAAGGAGAAGTCCGAGCAGGCGGCGAAGCTGGCCGCCCTGCGGAAGAGGTCCGTGGTCTTCGCGCCGAGGCTTGGCGCGAGGGAGCTGCGGAACAAATATTATCTGTTCTGGGCGAGGGAGACCAAAGCTCATCCCCGCACCAGAGCCTTCCCCGCCGTCGCCTAAGATATGTTCCCCGGCGGGTACTTCTTCTTCGCTGCATTTTTCCACTGTGGTATGTGCCCTCCGTTCTCGGAGTTCTTCTGTGATATCATGAACACATATGGCCTCCACCTCCTAGATTTCACCCCCAACGCCATCCTTACGATGGCCGTTTTCGCACATCTGTGCGAAAACTATGTTGGGGTTCACCCCAATGTAGCCCTTTTTCGCCACTTCTTCATGCCTAGAGTAGAAGCTGGCGCCCCCCTCTCCGGCGGCATCTCCTGGATCTTCAGGTTGAACAAGAAGGACTCGTACCTGAGGGGAGAACTCCGCGGCAAGTGGGAGGAATGGAGAGCCGATTGGTGTTGGGTGGTGGAGGATAAGCCGGAGCCCTTCACCGCGCCGCGCACAACTGCCATAGTGCGCGGCAGGGATTAGAGCGAATTGGCGCCGGAGGACAACAAGCTTAGTATCGCCCTCATCAGGATTATTCGTCTCCGGGTCGCCAATCTGACCATCGGAGAGGTTGGAGCAGATTTCCTCCGCCGCCGCATCGCCCCCTTACAAGAAAGGAAGAGGGCCGCCTGGGAATTCGGCAATGCGGCGGATATCATGAGGCTGCGCCCTGGATTAAACTATAACTTCACTGCTCTGGAGTTGAAGGGGATGGTCCGAGAGCTCTTCAAGCATGACCCGGCCCACCCGGAGTGGTTCAAACCTTCCCGGGGAGTGGTGCCGCTGTGCAACAGCACTGCCCGAGATTCCTTGCACGTGATGATGCCTGCGTGCGACTCCCATGGCGTCGTCCCCACCTGGATCGAGCCTCCGCCGGATGCTGTGCTGAGCTTCTTTGACAACTTAGTCGAGACGCCCAAAAACACCGAGGAGAACAGGGGCCTCACCCGGGCCACTACGGCTCGGGATATAGCCTACATCGCCACCAGGATGGAGGAGGCCGCCGCAGATGCGGCGGCGGGAGATTTTGGATATACTGTGGAAGAGGCACAGGCCGCAGACGCGGTGAGCCAAGCGGAGGAGGCGGAAATCCTCAAGCTGCTCAAGCTCCCGTCCGAGGAGTTTGCCGGGGTGCCTTCCGTGCAGTTTGCCGGGACGAGCGAGGTCGCCGGGGGAAGCGAGGTCGCCGGGGGAAGCGAGGTCGCTGAGCATGGTGCTGGGTCTAGTGGGCCTGCTGGGGAGGAGGAGGACGTCGGGGCTGACGAAGACTCTGGTGGATCTCTGGGTCTCGATGACGACGCATCCTCATCTTCAGAGAACTCCCCGCCTCCGGCAAGTCCTAAGCAGCAACCGAGGAAGCGCCTCCGCAAGGCGGCTGAGGCGGCGAGGCCACAGGCGCCCCGACAGCAGCCGGCGCGCCGTGCGACGCGCGCCACCAAGACGAGCGAAGCCGTCAAGGAGGCGGCCCGTGCTCATGCGCCAAGCGGAGGAGGATCTTCTCGGAGCGGGACGGGTGTTCCTTCTGCTCCTCGGTCCTCGGCGGCGACGGGGGCTGGGTCTTCGCAGCCCACAGCCCCGGAGACCGCCAAGCGACCGAGGGAACCTTCTCCTCCAGCTCCTCGCGCGGGAGCGAACCAGGCGGAGTTTGACTTCTCCGCCCTCAGCTCCGACGACGAGGAAGAGGAGTAAGTGCTTGTACTTCTTTAGTCTCTTCGATTTTGTCTTGATTTTTCTTGTTGATTCTGATCTTGTTTCTGTTTTGCTCTCAGGACCCTGACCCAGCGGATGGCGAAGAGAGCCAAGATCCCTGTGGTCGAGGTTGAAGACGACTCGCCCGTCGCGGCGACTGGGGACGCGCCAGCGGCAAGCTTGCCGGATCAACCTGCTGCTCCGAGGAGCAGCCCCCAGCGCAGCCCCCAGCGTAAGTCTGGTATTTGTCTTTCTGCTTGGCGGGCGCGCTTGAGGTTATCGCTTGTACTGATACTTTGTTGTTTTGTTTGTCTTGTGCAGAAGTGGAGCCGCAGCCGCAGGAGCAACCGGAGGTCACCCCCGAAGAGCTGCCTGTTCCACCCTCCCCGCCAAGGGTGAACTCCCCGGCGAGGGAGAACGCTCCGCCAAGGACGGGCACCCCGCCAAGGGCGGGCACCCCGCCAAGGGTGAGCAGCCCGACAAGGGTGAGCACCCCGCCAAGGGAGGGCGCGGGCGGCCCTCCGCCAGCAGGGGCCACCACTCCGCCGCCAAGGGTGGATTCCCCGGCGAGGGGGCCTGTCGTCGAAGAAGTCCGCGAAGGTAAGTCCTTGCAGCTTTTCCTTCTTGAACTTGTCTTTTTGGATATTTGCTTGACTTTTTCTTTTCTTTTTCCTCTGCTAGATCCTCCTGTCCCAGAGCGGATGGAGACGGAGGTCACCGTTGAGGAGGAGGTGCACGGCGACGGCAGCAACGCCACCGCCGCTGAGGGCATGGCTGGAGCCGACGAGCCTGCCGCTGAAGAGACCGCCCCGCCCGCAGATGCCGCGGCTGGGGAAGGGACCGGCGACCACACTGCTGGCCCGGGGGCAGCAGGAGCGTCAAGCACTGCACCGGCCGCCGACCCTTCCGCCTCCACGGCTGAGCAGGGCGTCTACCTGGAGGCCCCCAACGGGGTTTTCATACAAGTCCCGTGGGCGTCCTCGTCTCGAGCCCCCGTGGAGGGAGAGACCTTTGACGGAGAGGTCCTCGCCTCCGCGGGGTTGAAGGTTGTTGAAGCGCCCGGCGGTGGCGACGAGCCCGAAGAGGAGAAGCTCCTTCGCCGGCTCCTGGCCCTGTACCGGGCCAGGCAGGCGAAGCTGGAGTCTCGGGAAGCTCTCACCGCCAGGGCTGGAGCTGACTTGGAGAAGCGCGCCGCGGAGCTCCGCGCCGCCAACCAGGCGGCCCTCCGCAACTTGGCGGAGGAGCGCGAAGGGCTTGCCGAGGAGCAACAAGCATTCCTCCTTGAGAAAGCTGAGGCCGAGGAGCAGCAACGATTGGCTGGCGAAGAGCTGTCCCGGCGAGAAGGAGCACTCAACCAGCGGAAGGTCGACCTCGACGCCCACGAGGACGACCTCACCGCCCGGGAGTAGGCCATTGGCGGAGCCCTGAAGGAGGCGAAGGCCGCCGCAGCCGCCGTGGAGACCGCCAAGAAGGACCTGGAGGCCAAGGTGGAGCAGCTGGAGCGGTACCTGAAGGCGAGTGCGGACAGAATCACCGCGCTCAATGTGGAGCGGGAGAAAGATGCCCACACCAACTCTGACTTGCAGGTACGTCTCTCCAAGAAAGGCGACGAGCTCACTGCCGCCAAGGATTCCATTGCTGACTTAGAGTTGAAGGTCTCCACTCTGACTGATTCGCTCGACGCCGCCCGGGACCGCGAGACGAAGCTGAAAGACGAGCTCCGCAAGGAACGGGGCCTGGTGGAGAGCGCCGCCGTCTCGGCGAACCAGTTCAGCCGGGCAGTGGAGCAGTGGACTGACGATCTGGTCACCTCCGCTGCCAATATTGACAAGGAGATGGTGGCGCTGAGGGCGGAGCATCTCTCGTACTCCCCGGACGAGAATCTCCCCCACAGCGCCAAGTTAAGTCTGTTCTTCAGGGGAATAGCGCCGGCACTTGCGCGGCTGCAGGAGAAGATCCCCGTGCAGCTGGCCGACGAGGCGCGTCGGCTCTGCATGGGCACCTTGGAGCGTGTCTTGACGAAGATCGTCTACCGCAACCCCGGCATCAACCTCGTCAACGTCCTCCGCACCTTGCCGGCCGAAGCTGATCAGGAGGCGTTGAAGGCGCAGGTCGCCCACATCGTCGCCAAGGTGAACAAGATCACAAGGCGTGAAGGCGACCGCGTAGATTAGATTTCTTTCTTTCTGTTTCCCTTGCCGCTGCAAGGCATGTTATGGACAAGAATCTATTAGTATTACGGCAAGCTATCTTTGTAATATATACAATCTTATTTTGATCAGTCAATGCCATGTTATCTCCCTTGCTTTTGGTCCTCCACATTGTATACTTTCTACCCTACGCTTTCAGGGGACTTGCCGGCAAGGGGCCCTTGCCGCGAGCGCTGAGTGCTGGACTCTTAGCAGCCTGCTGGCAAAAGACCTTGTCGGCAAGCAACCTTGCCGCAGCTAGTCGCAGCACACTTAGCTTGCTGAGCGAACTCGGAAACGAAGTAAGGGCGCGACACTTGTCGCAGCTCTCTTAAGTCGTTGAGCGTGCTCGAAAACAAAGTAAGGGTGCGGCTAGCCACGGGTAGGTTCCTCCGCGCACAGGTTTTCCATACAAAGTGTGGTTGTTCAAGGAAGACAACTAAAATTTAAAAAATTGAATTACTCAAACTTTGGTAACTTAGCTTTCATAGTTCGTTCGTTCCCCGGCAAAGCTTCTCTTTCTTGAACAGCACTTGGTTCATCCTCCACCTCCTTTCCCCCCGGGAAACTTGTGCGCGAGGAATATTCCTTCTGCTTAAGAGGGAAAGAAAAAGAGGAGGAAAAACAAGTATAGGGCCTCACGGCTTGCTAGTGCTTACCAGGGATGTGCATTGCACAAGGTGTCAGATAATGTATGCAAATAACTAAGAAAAGCATGTAAATGACAAGTAGTGCGAGGCACAAAAGCTTTACTGATGCACGGGATCTGCGCCCGGCTTTGTACAAAGGTTTACATGCAACAGCGGCAAGACTCGTACAAAAGGTGGTTGCCGGAGCGGATCACGGCAACCGCGCCTTATGGGTGAAACTTGCGAAGATGCTCTATGTTCCAGGAATTGCTCACCGGTAAGCTTTCTTCGGTCTCAAGGCGGACAGCTCCGGGCCTTGTGACTTGTCTCACCCGATAAGGGCCTTCCCACTTCGGCGTCAACTTGTTGGAATTCTTGGCGGACTGAACACGCCGAAGAACAAGGTCGCCTTCCTCGAGACTCCTGGCCTTGACCTTGCGGCTATGATAGCGACGCAAGGCTTGCTGGTATCGAGCAGCTCGTACAGCAGCCTGGAGACGTTCCTCCTCGAGGAGCAATGCATCATCTTGTCGCAGTTGCTCTTGCTCGAGCTCATCATAAGCGAGCACTCGAGGAGATCCGTATACGAGTTCCGTGGGGAGAACTGCCTCTGCTCCATAGACAAGAGCAAAGGGTGTCTGTCCGGTGGCTCGACTTGGTGTCGTTCTGATTGACCAAAGAGCCGCCGGCAACTCCTCTATCCAGTTTCTTCCGCACTTGCGCAGCCTGTCGAAGGTTCTTGTCTTGAGTCCGCGCAGCACTTCAGCATTGGCCCTCTCCGCTTGACCATTGCTCCTCGGGTGGGCAACAGAAGCGAAGCAGACCTTGGCGCCAAGGTTTTGGACGTACTGCATGAAGGTGCGACTTGTAAACTGTGTGCCGTTGTCGGTGATGATCCTGTTAGGGATTCCGAAACGGCAAACAATTGACCTGAAGAACCTGACTGCTGACTGTGCGGTCACCTTTCTCACTGGTTCCACTTCCGGCCACTTTGTGAACTTGTCGATTGCGATGTACAAGTACTCAAAGCCCCCGACTGCGCGGGGAAAGGGGCCGAGGATATCGAGCCCCCAGACCGAGAAGGGCCAGGACAAAGGAATCGTCTGGAGAGCTTGAGCTGGCTGGTGAATTTGCTTGGCATGGAACTGGCACGCTTCACACTTGGTTACTTGTGCAGTTGCATCTTGGAGGGCTTCTTGCCAGAAGAACCCTTGCCGGAACGCCTTCCCGGCAAGTGCCCTTGCGCCAATGTGGTGGCCACATATGCCTCCATGTATCTCTGCCAACAGCTTCTGTCCATCTTCTCTGGAAATGCACTTCAACCTGACACCGTTGAGTCTTCTTCTGTACAGTTCATTGTCAACGAACTGGTACATACTTGACTGTCTGGTTATTTTCTCTATCTCTTCTGGCTCATCGGGAAGTTCTCCAGTTTGCAGAAAACGGACGATCTGCTGTGCCCATGCCGGAGCCCGAGGCTCAATGGCAAGGACTAAAGGCATGAGGGCTGCTGCGGGAACCCCAGCTTCTACGGCAAGAACCTCCGGCTCTGCTGGAGCTGATGGTCCCCCGGCAAGCCTGCCGGGGCAAGGCTTGTCGGGAACGCTTGCTTCAACTGTACAGACCCTTGGATCTGCAGGAGCAAACTGTTCCTCAGCATCTGGACTGTTGATCTTGGGGACCTTGGCGGCGGCTTCTGGAAGGTCCGCCGGCAAGTAGTCGCCGGAGACCAACTTTCTCTTCTTGTTCTGCCCAACTGATGGTGTAACGGATGGTTGAGTCAACTTGAGCAGGAAGGTCCCTGGTTCCACAGGTAACTTCATTGCAGCACACTTTGAAAGGCCATCTGCAATATCATTCTGAGCTCTTGGGACATGCTCCATTTGCATACCTTCAAAGTGCTCTTCAAGCTTCCTCACTTCATCAACATAAGCTTCCATCAAGGGGCTCTGATAACTCTTATTCACTTGTCGGACCACCAACTGCGAATCTCCCCGCACAATCAACTTCTTGATCCCAAGCTCGGCTGCAATTCTGAGGCCGGCAAGCAACCCTTCATACTCAGCAGTATTGTTTGTCGCTTGTTCCCTGGGAAAGTGCATCTGGATAACATACTTGAGGTGCTCTCCGGTGGGCGCTATGAGTACCACGCCGGCACCAGCGCCTTGCAGCGAGAAAGCACCATCAAAGTACATTATGTTGGGGAACGTAGCATAAATCAAAAAAATTCTACGTCTTCCCCAAGATCCAACTATGGAGACATCTAGCAACGAGCAACTAAGAGTGCATCTACATACCGTTATGTAGATCGCGTGCGGAAGCTTTCAACGAAGTGGGGATGAAGTAGTCGTACTCTTCACGTTCTTCGTCACCGATGATCTAGCGCCGAACGGACGGCACCTCCGCGTTCAACACACGTATGGTGCAGCAACGTCACCTCCTTCTTGATCCAGCAAGGGGGGAGGAGAAGTCGTCAGAGATCCGGCAGCACGACGGCGTGATGACGGATGCAGTGGAGATCGCAGCAGGGCTTCGCCGGGCGCCCTGCGTTAGGAGTTGGGAGGTGTGACGGGAGGGGGAGAGGCGCCAGGGCTGAGCTGCGGCTACCCTCTCCCTCCCCACATATATATAGGGGGCCAGGGGGGGCGCCAGCCCCCTGCAGATCCAATCTGCAAGGGGGGGCGGCGGCCAGGGAGGAGTCCTCCTCCCCCAAGGCAAGTGGTGGCCCCCCTCCCCTTAGGGTTTTAACCCTAGGCGCATGGGGAGGTGGGCCACCTTGTGGTGCGCCAGCCCAGAGGGCTGCACACTTCCCCTCGCGGCCTAGGGGCCCCACCGGGATGGGTGGCCCCACCCGGTGGACCCCCGGGGCCCCTCCGGTGGTCCCGGGACGCTCCCGGTGACCCCCGGAGATCACCCGTTGGCCGAAACTGGACTTCCCATATATCAATCTTTACCTCCGGACCATTCCGGAACTCCTCGTGACGTCCGGGATCTCATCCGGGACTCCGAACAACTTTCGGGTTTCCACGTGCATTTATCTCTACGACCCTAGCGTTACCGAACCTTAAGTGTGTAGACCCTACGGGTTCGGGAGACACGTAGACATGACCGAGACTACTCTCGGGTCAATAACCAACAGCGGGATCTGGATACCCATGTTGGTTCCCACGTGTTCCTCGATGATCTTCATCGGATGAACCACCGTGTCAAGGATTCACTCAATCCCGTATGTTATTCCCTTTGTCCATCGGTACGGTACTTGCCCGAGATTCGATCGTCGGTATTCCCAATACCTTGTTCAATCTCGTTATGGCAAGTCTCTTTACTCGATCCGTAATCCATCATCCCGTGACTAACTACTTAGTCACATTGAGCTCATTATGATGATGTATTACCGAGTGGGCCCAGAGGTACCTCTCCGTCATACGGAGTGACAACATCCCAGTCTCGGTTCGTACCAACTCAACAGACACTTTCGGAGATACCCGATGCGTACCTTTATAGCCACCCAGTTACGTTGTGACGGTTGGCACACCCAAAGTACTCCTACGGTATCCGGGAGTTGTACAACCTCATGGTCTAAGGAATAAATACTTGACATCGAAAAGCTTATGCATTACGAACTATACGATCTCGTGTTATGCTCAAGTTTGGGTCTTGTCCATCACATCATTCTCCTAATGATGTGATCCCGTTATCACTGACATCTCATGTCCATGGTCAGGAAACCGTGACCATCTGTTGATCAACGAGCTGGTAACTAGAGGCCTACCAGGGACTCATTGTGGTCTGTGTATTCACACATGTATCGCTGTTTCCGTACAATACAATTCAAGCATGAATAACAGACAATTATCATGAACAAGGAGATATAATAATAATGCTTTTATTATTGCCTCTAGGGCATATCTCCAACAGTCTCCCACTTGCACTAGAGTCAATAATCTAGTTACATTGTGATGAATCGAACACCCATAGAGTTCTGGTGTTGATCATGTTTCGCTCGTGAAAGAGGTTTAGTCAACGGGTCTGCGACATTCAGATCCGTATGCACTTTACAAATATCTATGTCTCCATCCTGAACATAATTCCGGATGGAGTTGAAACGGCGCTTGATGTGCTTGGTCTTCTTGTGAAACCTGGGCTCCTTGGTAATAGCAATAGCACCAGTGTTGTCACAGAAGAGAGTCATCGGGCTTGACGCACTTGGAATGACTCCTAGGTTGGTGATGAACTCCTTCATCCAGACTCCTTCCTGCGCTGCTTCAGAAGCAGCTATGTACTCCGCTTCACATGTAGATGCTGCCACCACGCTTTGCTTGCAACTACACCAGCTGACTGCCCCTCCGTTCAAAATATACACGTATCCGGTTTGTGACTTAGAGTCATCCAGATCTGTGTCGAAGCTAGCATCGACGTAACCCTTTACGACGAGCTCTTCGTCACCTCCATAAACGAGAAACATATCCTTAGTCCTTTTCAGGTACTTCAGGATGTTCTTGACCGCTGTCCAGTGTTCCGTACCGGGATCACTTTGGTACCTCCCTACCAAACTTATGGCAAGGTTCACATCAGGTCTGGTACACAGCATGGCATACATGATAGAACCTATTGCCGAGGCAAAGGGAATGACACTCATCTTTTCTCTATCTTCTGCCGTGGTCGGCGACTGAGTCTTACTCAATCTCATACCTTGCAAAACAGGCAAGAATCCTTTCTTTGACTGATCCATATTGAACTTCTTCAATATTTTGTCAAGGTATGTACTTTGTGAAAGACCAATGAGGCGTCTCGATCTATCTCTATAGATTTTGATGCCTAATATGTAAGCAGCTTCTCCAAGGTCCTTCATTGAAAAACTTTTATTCAAGTAGGCCTTTACATTTTCCAAGAATTCTATATCATTTCCCATCAGCAATATGTCATCCACATATAATATGAGAAATGCTACAGAGCTCCCACTCACTTTCTTGTAAATACAGGCTTCTCCATAAGTCTGTATAAATCCAAACGCTTTGATCACCTCATCAAAGCGAATATTCCAGCTCCGAGATGCTTGCACCAGCCCGTAAATCGAGCGCTGGAGCTTGCATACCTTGTTAGCGTTCTCTGGATCGACAAAACCTTCCGGTTGCATCATATACAACTCTTCCTTGAGGAAGCCATTAAGGAATGCTGTTTTGACGTCCATTTGCCATATCTCATAATCATAGAATGCGGCAATAGCTAACATGATTCTGACTGACTTCAGCATCGCTACGGGAGAGAAAGTCTTGTCGTAGTCAATCCCTTGAACTTGTCGATAACCCTTAGCGACAAGCCGAGCCTTATAGATGGTCACATTACCATCCGCGTCTGTCTTCTTCTTAAATATCCATTTGTTTTCTATGGCGTGCCTGTCATCAGGCAAGTCCACCAAAGTCCATACTTTGTTTTCATACATGGATTCTATCTCGGATTTCATGGCTCCAAGCCATTTATTGGAATCTGGGCCCGCCATCGCTTCTTCATAGTTCGAAGGTTCACCGTTGTCTAACAACATGATTTCCAGTACAGGGTTGCCGTACCACTCTGGTGCGGAACGTGCCCTTGTGGACCTTCGAAGTTCAGTAGTAACTTGATCTGTTTCTTCATGATCATTATCATCAACTTCCTCCCTTGTCGGTGCAGGCACCTCAGGAACAGTTTCCTGTGCTGCGCTACTTTCCGGTCCAGGAGGGGTGACTGTCACCTCATCAAGTTCTACTTTCCTCCCACTCACTTCTTTCGAGAGAAACTCTTTCTCCAGAAAGTATCCATTCTTGGCAACAAAGACTTTGCCTTCAGATCTGTGGTAGAAGGTGTACCCAATTGTTTCCTTTGGGTATCCTATGAAGACGCATTTTTCCGATTTGGGTTCGAGCTTTTCAGGTTTGAAGTTTCTTGACATAAGCATCGCAACCCCAAACTTTCAGAAACGACAGTTTCGGTTTCTTGCCAAACCAAAGTTCATATGGAGTCGTCTCAACGGATTTTGACGGAGCCCTATTTAAAGTGAATGCGGCAGTCTCTAAAGCATAACCCAAAAAAGATAGCGGTAAATCGGTAAGGGACATCATAGATCGCACCATGTCCAACAGAGTACGATTTCGACGTTCGGACACACCGTTACGTTGAGGTGTTCCGGGCGGTGTCAATTGTGAAACAATTCCATAGCTCCTTAGGTGTGTGCCAAATTCATGACTTAAATATTCACCCCCACGATCCGATCGCAAGAACTTTATTTTTCTGTCACGTTGATTCTCAACCTCATTCTGAAATTCCTTGAACTTTTCAAAAGTCTCAGACTTGTGTTTCATCAAATAGATATACCCGTATCTACTCAAGTCATCTGTGAGGGTGAGAACATAACGGTAGCCTCCGCGAGCCTCAACACTCATTGGACCGCACACATCGGTATGTATGATTTCCAACAAGTTGGTTGCTCGCTCCATTGTTCCGGAGAACGGAGTCTTGGTCATCTTGCCCAAGAGGCATGGTTCGCACGTGTCAAATGATTCATAATCAAGAGACTCTAGAAGTCCATCCGAATGGAGCTTCTTCATACGTTTGACACCAATATGACCAAGGCGGCAATGCCACAAGTATGTGGGACTATCGTTATCAACTTTACATCTTTTGGCATCTACACTATGAATATGTGTATTACTACGTTCGAGATTCATCAAAAATAAACCATTGACCAGCGGGGCATGACCATAAAACATATCTCTCAAATAAATAGAACAACCATTATTCTCTGATTTGAAAGAATATCCATCTCGCATAAGACGAGATCCAGAAACAATGTTCATGCTCAAGGCTGGTACTAAATAACAATTATTGAGGTTTAAAACTAATCCCGAGGGTAGATGTAGAGGCAGCGTGCCGACGGCGATCACATCGACCTTGGAACCATTCCCGACGCGCATCGTCACCTCATCCTTCGCCAGTCTCCGTTTATTCCGCAGCTCCTGTTTTGAGTTACAAATGTGAGCAACTGCACCGGTATCGAATACCCAGGAGCTACTACGAGTGCTGGTAAGGTACACATCAATAATATGTATATCATATATACCTTTGACGTTGCCGGCCTTCTTGTCTGCTAAGTATTTGGGGCAGTTCCGCTTCCAGTGACCCGTTCCCTTGCAATAAAAGCACTCTGTCTCAGGCTTAGGTCCATACTTTGGCTTCTTCCCAGCAACAGGCTTGCCAGGCGCGGCAACTCCCTTGCCGTCCTTCTTGAAGTTCTTCTTACCCTTGCCTTTCTTGAACTTAGTGGTTTTATTGACCATCAACACTTGATGTTCTTTCTTGATGTCAACCTCCGCTGATTTCAGCATTCAATACACCTCGGGAATGGACTTCTCCATCCCCTGCATATTGAAGTTCAACACGAAGCTCTTGAAGCTTGGTGGGAGCGACTGGAGGATTCTGTCAACGACCGCTTCATCTGGGAGATTCATTCCCAGCTGAGATAAGCGGTTGTGCAATCCTGAAATCTTGAGGATGTGCTCACTGACAGAACTGTTCTCCTCCATCTTACAGCTGTAGAATGCGTCGGAGACATCATATCTCTCGACTCGGGTATGAGCTTGGAAAACCATTTTCAGCTCTTCGAACATCTCATATGCTCCATGATGCTCAAAACGCTTTTGGAGCCCCGATTCTAAACTGTAAAGCATGCCGCACTGAACCAGGGAGTAATCATCACTACGCGACTGCCAGACGTTCAAAACGTCTTGGTCCGCATCGGGAGCAGGTGCATCACCTAGCGGTGCTTCTAGGACATATGATCTCTTGGCAGCTATGAGGATAATCCTCAGGTTACGGACCCAATCCGTATAGTTGCTACCATCGTCTTTCAGCTTGGTTTTCTCTAGGAACGCGTTGAAGTTGAGGGAAACCTGAGCGTGGGCCATTTGATCTACAAGAGATATTGTAAAGAATTTAGACTAAGTTCATGATAATTAAGTTCATCTTAATCAAATTATAATGAACTCCCACTCAGAATGACATCTCTCAAGTCATCCAAGTGATACACGATCCGAATCGAGTAGTCCGTGTCCGATCATCACGTGAGACAGACTAGTCAAAAACGGTGAACATCTTCATGTTGATCGTATCTTCTATACGACTCGTGTTCGACCTTTCGGTCTTCCGTGTTCCGAGGCCATGTCTGTACATGCTAGGCTCGTCAAGTGAACCCTAAGTGTATCGCGTGTGTAAATCTGTCTTACACCCGTTGTATGTGAACGTTAGAACCTATCACACCCGATCATCACGTGGTGCTTCGGAGCAACGAACTTTAGCAATGGTGCACAGTTAGGGGAAACACATTACTTGAAATTTTAGTGAGAGATCATCTTATTTACTACCGTCGTTCTAAGTAAACAAGATGCAAAAACATGATAAACATCACATGCAATCAATTATAGTGACATGATATGGCCAATATCATCTTGCTCCTTGGATCTCCATCTTCGGGGCACCATGATCATCTTGTCACCGGCTCGACACCATGATCTTCATCATCATGATCTCCATCATCGTGTCTTGAGGAAGTCGTCACGCCAACTATTACTTCTACTACTATAGCTAACGTTTAGCAACGAAGTAAAGTAATTACATGGCGTTATTCAGTGACACGCAGGTCATACAATAATAAAGACAACTCCTATGGCTCCTGCCGGTTGTCAAGTTCATCGACATGCAAGTCGTGATTCCCTATTACAAAAACATGATCAATCTCATACATCACATCTTCGTTCTTGGCCATACCACGTCACAAAACACATGCTGCAAAAACAAGTTAGACGTCCTCTAATTGTTGTTGCAAGTTTTACGTGGCTTCTATAGGATTTCTAGCAAGAACGTTTCTTACCTACGCCAAAACCACAACGTGATTTGTCAACTTCTATTTACCCTTCATAAGGACCCTTTTCATCGAATCCGATCCGACTAAAGTAGGAGAGACAGACACCCGCCAGCCACCTTATGCATCTAGTGCATGTCTGTCGGTGGAACCAGTCTCACGTAAGCGTACGTGTAAGGTCGGTCCGGGCCGCTTCATCCCACAATACCGCCGAATCAAGATTGACTAGTAACGGTAAGAAAGTTGAACAAGATCATACGCCCACAACTACTTTGTGTTCTACTCGTGCAAGATGCTACGCATAAAACCTAGGCTCTGATACCACTGTTGGGGAACGTAGCATAAATCAAAAATTTTCTACGTCTTCACCAAGATCCAACTATGGAGACATCTAGCAACGAGCAACTAAGAGTGCATCTACATACCGTTATGTAGATCGCGTGCGGAAGCTTTCAACGAAGTGGGGATGAAGTAGTCGTACTCTTCACGTTCTTCGTCACCGATGATCTAGCGCCGAACGGACGACACCTCCGCGTTCAACACACGTACGGTGCAGCAACGTCACCTCCTTCTTGATCCAGCAAGGGGGGAGGAGAAGTCGTCAGAGATCCGGCAGCACGACGGCGTGATGACGGATGCAGTGGAGATCGCAGCAGGGCTTCGCCGGGCGTCCTGCGTTAGGAGTTGGGAGGTGTGACGGGAGGGGGAGAGGCGCCAGGGCTGAGCTGCGGCTGCCCTCTCCCTCCCCACATATATATAGGGGGCCAGGGGGGGCGCCAGCCCCCTGCAGATCCAATCTGCAAGGGGGGGCGGCGGCCAGGGAGGAGTCCTCCTCCCCCAAGGCAAGTGGTGGCCCCCCTCCCCTTAGGGTTTTAACCCTAGGCGCATGGGGAGGTGGGCCACCTTGTGGTGCGCCAGCCCAGAGGGCTGCACACTTCCCCTCGCGGCCTAGGGATCCCACCGGGATGGGTGGCCCCACCCGGTGGACCCCCGGGGCCCCTCCGGTGGTCACGGGACGCTCCCGGTGACCCCCGGAGATCACCCGTTGGCCGAAACTGGACTTCCCATATATCAATCTTTACCTCCGGACCATTCCGGAACTCCTCGTGACGTCCGGGATCTCATCCGGGACTCCGAACAACTTTCGGGTTTCCACGTGCATTTATCTCTACGACCCTAGCGTTACCGAACCTTAAGTGTGTAGACCCTACGGGTTCGGGAGACACGTAGACATGACCGAGACCACTCTCGGGTCAATAACCAACAGCGGGATCTGGATACCCATGTTGGTTCCCACGTGTTCCTCGATGATCTTCATCGGATGAACCACCGTGTCAAGGATTCACTCAATCCCGTATGTTATTCCCTTTGTCCATCGGTACGGTACTTGCCCGAGATTCGATCGTCGGTATTCCCAATACCTTGTTCAATCTCGTTATGGCAAGTCTCTTTACTCGATCCGTAATCAATCATCCCGTGACTAACTACTTAGTCACATTGAGCTCATTATGATGATGTATTACCGAGTGGGCCTAGAGGTACCTCTCCGTCATACGGAGTGACAACATCCCAGTCTCGGTTCGTACCAACTCAACAGACACTTTCGGAGATACCCGATGCGTACCTTTATAGCCACCCAGTTACGTTGTGACGGTTGGCACACCCAAAGTACTCCTACGGTATCCGGGAGTTGTACAACCTCATGGTCTAAGGAATAAATACTTGACACCGAAAAGCTTATGCATTACGAACTATACGATCTCGTGTTATGCTCAAGTTTGGGTCTTGTCCATCACATCATTCTCCTAATGATGTGATCCCGTTATCACCGACATCTCATGTCCATGGTCAGGAAACCGTGACCATCTGTTGATCAACGAGCTGGTAACTAGAGGCCTACCAGGGACTCATTGTGGTCTGTGTATTCACACATGTATCGCTGTTTCCGTACAATACAATTCAAGCATGAATAACAGACAATTATCATGAACAAGGAGATATAATAATAATGCTTTTATTATTGCCTCTAGGGCATATCTCCAACACATTACCCATTCGCTGTTCGTTTCTTGGACGGGGACGCTTGTCTCTAGAACTTCCTCATCGGGCGTTGGGGTCCATTCAGCTATGAATTCTACCAAAGCTCTGCTCTGTATGGTTGAAGTACTCTCAAACTTGAGACCAAAGCTCGACAGCTCCAATGCCCACTCGACGATCCTGCCTGTTGCTTCGGGATTCTGCAATATCCTCTTCAACGGAAAGCGAGTGACCACCGTTATCTCGTGTGCTTGGAAGTAATGGCGTAGCTTCCTTGAGGCCATGAGGAGGCCGAAAAGCAACTTCTGTACCCCAGAGTATCTTGATCTAGCCCCCTGCAGAAGGGAACTCACAAAATACACTGGGCGCTGCACCATCTTCCTTCGCACTTCTCCTTGCTCCTGCGCAGAGTTGTCCTTGTCGGGGCCAGAGCTTGTCGGCGGAGCCCCCTGCTTGTCGTTGGATTTGCTTGCCGGTGGCGTGGGTTCCTCATCTGCCTCCCTCTCCGCTACTAACGCAGCACTAACCACTTGATTGGTTGCTGCTAGGTACAGCAGCAACTTCTCTTGTGGCCTAGGTGCGACAAGTATCGGAGTAGAGGACAGGTATCCTTTCAAGTCCTGCAGCGCTGCCTCCGCTTCCGGAGTCCATTTCATAGGGCCTGCCTTTTTCAAGATTTTGAAGAAAGGCAGGGCGCGTTTTGCAGACTTTGAAATGAACCTACTGAGGGCAGCCACACAACCAGCAAGTCTCCTTATGTCTTTGATTCGCCTTGGGGCTTCAATCTGCTCGATGGCTTTTATCTTGTCGGGATTGGCTTCAATCCCCCTCTGGGACACAAAGAACCCGAGAAGCTTGCCGGAGGGGACTCCGAAGACGCACTTCTCGGGGTTCAACTTGAGCTGGATCTTGCGCAGATTTGCAAATGTTTCTTCCAAGTCTTGGATCAGGGTATCCTTGCTCTTGCTCTTGACCACAATATCATCGATGTAGGCTTCCATGTTTCTGTGTATCTGTGGCTCAAAAGCAGTGTGCACTACCCTTGCAAATGTTGAGCCTGCATTCTTCAATCCAAAAGGCATGCGTATGAAGCAGTATGTGCCGCATGGAGTAATAAATGCAGTCTTCTCTTCATCTTCCTTGGCCATAAAAATCTGGTGGTACCCTGAGTATGCATCAAGGAAGGAAAGCAGCTCACATCCAGCGGTGGAGTCAACAATCTGGTCAATACGCGGCAAGGGAAATGGATCCTTGGGACATGCTTTATTCACATCAGTGAAGTCTATACAAAGTCTCCACTTCCCATTGGCCTTGCGTACGACAACTGGATTGGCCAACCACGTGGGATGGATCACGCCTCTAACTAGGCCTGCTGCTTCCAACTTCTTTATCTCTTCGGCGATGAATTCTTGGCGCTCCACGGCTTGCTTTCTGACCTTCTGCTTGACGGGCCGCGCATGAGGACAAATAGCAAGCTTGTGCTCAATTACCTTCCTGGGAACGCCGGGGATGTCAGATGGTTGCCACGCAAACACATCGACATTCGCCCGCAGGAAGGCAACGAGCGCGCTTTCCTATTTGTTGTCGAGTGTAGCACTGATGGTGAAGGTACCACCAGTGCCGTCCTCCTTGGCAGACACCTTCTTGGTTGCCGGTGGAGCTGCCATTCCTTTCTTGCACTTGCCGGTGGAGCTCGATGGAGCGTCCTCGACGGCAGCGCAGCACTCCGAGGAGGTGCGTTTGCCGGAGTGGGCCCCAGAGCTCTTGCCGGACTTTGTCTTGGTCTTCCCCCCGGGAGCTTCAGCGGCAAGCGTGTTGCTTTCTGCTGCGGCTGCTGCGTCCCGGTAGATCTTGTCGGCGCAGATAAGCGCGTCCTTCTTGTCGCTAGGGACAGAGATGACGCTTATCGGCCCCGGCATCTTGAGTACGTTGTACGCATAGTGGGAAGCTGCCATGAACTTGGCGAGGGCAGGACGTCCAAGTATCCCATTGTATGGCAATGGGATATCGGCCACGTCGAAGGTTATCCTCTCCGTCCTGAAGTTGAGCTCTCCGCCAAAGGTCACTGGCAGAGTAATCTTTCCCTTCGGCTTGCTCCTTCCCGGGTTGATCCCCTGGAATGACCCGGTTTCTTTGAGCTCGCCGTCTTGGATTTGTAGTTTCTTGATCATAGCCGAGGAGATCAAGTTCAGGCCAGCCCCGCCGTCAACCAACATCTTGGTGACCTTGAGGTTGCGGATAGTTGGTGAGACCAACATCGGCAAGCACCCGACCGCTGTGGTGCGGTCCGGGTGGTCCTCAAGGTCAAAGATGATGGGCGTGCCGGACCATCTCAGCAGCCTGCGTGACTCGACGGGTGGCTCAGCTGCGTTCACTTCCCGCACCCACTGCTTGAGTTGGCGGTGGGAAGTGTGCAGAGAGGCACCTCCGTCGACACCCAGAACCTCTGTGGCCTTCTGGAACTCCTGCTCACTGTTGTCTCCTTCTTCCATGTCGTCATCGTCGTCCTCTTCCTCATCCTTGTCGCGGCCCCGGGGAGGTCTATCACCCTGCCGCTGCTTGGCCTTGCCGCGGCGTCCTCCCTGGCCATTGAATGGCCGCTTCTTGCTGGGCTCTCCTCCGCCTCCTTGGGCCTTCTCCTTGTCGCGACGCTCGTATTCAGCCTTCTGCTGTTCTACGAGGTACTCGACTCGCTTGCAGTTCTGAAGATCGTGGCCCTTGGTGCGGTGGATCTTGCAGTACTGCTTGTCGGAGCCGTCCTGCTTGTCGGCTACCGCTACAGGGGCGGGTTCCTTGCCGGAACCGCCAGCCTGTGCCTTCTTGGCGGGAGCCTCCTTGCCGGACTGCTCGACGACTAGCACCTCCTTGCTCTTCTTCTTTCTGTTGTTCCGCCGCCGGCTCTTCTTTGCCGGGGCGGCATCCTCGCTGTCGCTTCCTCCTGCGCCAGCATCCTCTCCGGGGAGTCTCCTCCCCTCTTCGGCGCGCGCGCACTTGTCAGCCAGAGCGTAGAGCTCGCTGACATCCCGAATCTTGGTCATGGCCATCTCTTCCCTCATGCGGCGGTTACACACGTTCTGGTGGAACGCGCTGATAATCGCGGCAGGGTGGACATCGGGAATGTTGTGTTGCACGCGGCTGAACCTCTGGATGTACTTGCGCAGGGATTCTCCCTCCTTCTGGGCTAGGATGTGGAGATCGCTCTCCTGGCCGTGGGGTTTGTGGCCGCCCGTGAAGGCGCCAACAAACTGGTGGCACATATCCGCCCACGAAGAAATGGAGCTTTCCGGCAAGTGCATAAGCCAAGAGCGGACGTTAGGCTTAAGCACTAGCGGGAAGTAGTTGGCTAGTATCTTCTCGTCGCGTCCCCCGGCAGCCTGCACCGCGATGGTGTAGATGCTGAGGAACTCCGAGGGGTGTGTCTTGCCGTCGTACTTCTCGGGTACGTCGGGCTTGAAAATTTTCATGCTGGGCCACTGGACTCACCGCAGCTCACGGGTGAACGCAGGGCAACCCGCCGCGTACGGCAAGTCACCTGGTTCGCCGGGCGCGTACGTGTCGACAGCGGTCCCAGCGCGCTGATCCGATTGTCGCCGGGCTTCTCGTCGGCGCTCGATGCGCGTCCGAGCGTCTTCTTGCCGCCGGTCGTCGAGGACTTGGCGCTGGTCCCGACGAGCCCGCGGATCCGATGACGCCGTGGAGTCGTCGTCGACGTTAATCCGGCGGGGTGGCGTCCTCTGCTTCCGCGGCGGGGAGTGCACGGTGGTTGCACCCCCGGCGGTCTTGTCGCCATTGGCCTTCGTCTGGTCGACTTGCCGCGGCCGCGACGTCGCCGGCTGCTGCGGCGTGTCGTTGTTAGCGAAGGCGATGAGGCTCTGGATCGTCGCCCTCCAGTCTTCGGCCTTGTCTGCCGCTGGAGGGAAATCGAGGAGTAGCTGTGCTCTTGCTAGAGCTTCTGCTGGAGAGGAGGGGAGCGGCGGCGAGCGGTGCGAGGAGCGAGATATGCTCGGACTTCTAACGGGGTTAGAAGGAGCAGTTTCTCGCCCCGGCGACCGCGCCTTTCTCATACCAGGACGATGGCCTTGAGCGTCCCGCGATCCTCCGGTTTGTCCTTGCCCCAGCAAGCGAATGGTACCTCCTGTACCACAGCGCTGCTGGCTTGGCACCTCCCGAGAGAGGCGTGGTGCGTCTACGGACACCGAGGCCTTGGAATTTGCCCGGTCGTCCGTCTTGTCCTTGGATTTGGTGGCGCCGTGAGTTTCCTCGCCGGCGACCACCCTTCCGCCGGCGTCTCCTCCACCAACCGTTGGTTCAGGTGGCGGCGGGATCGACGCAGACGGGCCTCCGACCTCCGAAGCTTTCTTCTTCGGAGGCATGATGGTGCTGCTGATGAAGTTGATGAAGCTGGAGAGGTTGATGAAGAATGCGCCCGCGTGAGCGCCGGATCAGGTTCGCACAACCTCGAAGTCCCCTACCTGGCGCGCCAAAGATGTCGGGGGAAACTGTCCTCCCACGAGCACCTATGGGACCGGAGCCCCTTCTACGTTGCGGTAAGGGAGCGGAGGGAGCACGAAGAGCAGATCGAGGGGCACACGCGGGCAGTTTACCCAGGTTCGGGCCGCGCAGACGCGTAAAACCCTACTCCTGCCTTAGGTTGTATTGAGTTCTTGAGCGCGGGAGCTTGAAGAGCTACAGTACTAGCTACACCAAGCGAGAGAGTTGTCTAGGTTTCGAACCCTCTCTACGTTGTGCATGGGCCTCCTTTTATAGCTCAAGGGGTCACCGACAGGTGCCAACGTAGAGGAGGGTAAAAGTGTAAATTTGGTGGTAGTTGTAACAGTGCGTGAATAATGCATGAACAGTGGTCTTCACCTAACCTTGACAGTGGGGGACAAGGGCATTAAATGCCCGTCGCCGTCGACCCCAAAAGCGCCCGTCCATGCTTCTCCGTTCGCCACGGCGGTAGCCTCGTCACCGTGGCCTGCCACCGTGTCCCCCAGGCTGCACAGCCATCCGCCACGCGTCCCTGGAAGGGCCCCAGGGCGACGCGTGGGCCGATGAGCTGGAGCGCGGGCACACAGCGCGGGCTTCCCCGGCAAGCACCTTGCCGGGGTCTTGATCTTGCCGGGCCCGGAAGCTTGCCGCTCCTCGGATCCTGCCGGGGCGCAGGGTGCGCTGAGGTATCTTTTGAGATATGCATTCCTTGGCTTTCCTGGCAAGCTCCTCTTGCCAGGGTCTTGCGTTTAAGTGATAATCTTGAGCCTGGTGCGGCCTTCCCGGCAAACTCCTCTTGCCGGGGTCTTGACCTTCTGTCTTGTATACTTTGTTTTTGAATGGCTTCATAAGGACCAGAAAAGGTTTCCGGCGAGCACGCGGTAAACCCTGCCGCGGGAAGCTGCTACTGCCCGTGCACAAGTTGGGGTACTAAGGTACCCCTATCTTAGTACACCGACAGTATGACTCTATATGAATGCCTCCAGCGGTGTATCGGGATGTGCAATGAAACAAGAGTGACATGTATGAAAAGTTATGCATGGTGGCCTTGCCACAAATACGATGTCAACTACATGATCATGCAATGGCAATATGACAATATGATGCGTGTCATATGAACGGAACGGTGGAAAGTTGCATGGCAATATATCTCGGAAATGCCATGATAGGTAGGTATGGTGGCTGTTTTGAGGAATAATATGATGGCTGTTTTGAGGAAGGATATATAGTGGGTTTATGGTACCGGCGAAAGTTGTGCGGTACAAGAGAGGCTAGCAATGGTGGAAGGGTGAGAGTGCGTATAATCCATGGACTCAACATTTGTCATAAGAACTCATATACTTGTTGCAAAAATTTACGAGTCATCAAAACAAAGCAATCAACGCATGCTCCTAGGGGGGAGGTTGGTAGGAGTTAACCATCACGCGCCCCGACCTCCACACAAAGGTTGGCACTTTACAAATACCTCATGCTCTAACTTCGTCACATGGCGGTTCACCATACGTGCATGCTACGGGAATCACTAACCTTAACACAAATATTTCTCAATTTCATAATAACCCCACTAGCATGACTCTAATATCACTATCCTCATATCTCAAAACAATTATCAAGCATCCAACATCTCATCATATTCGATGCACTTAGTGTGAAAGTTTTTACTACATTGATATTGGATGTCTATCATGTGAAGACTAGTTTTATAGCCTAAACACATTACCATGCTGTTTTAATAGACTCTCAAATGAATATAAGTTAATCATGAGAGTTCAACAATTTCTTCAAAATATAATCACCACCGTGCTCTAAAAGATATAAGTGAAGCACTAGAGCAAAAACTATTCAACTCAAAAGATATAAGTGAAGCACATAGAGTGTTCTAGCAATTCCTAGTCCATATTTAACTCTCTCAAATAGGTGTGTACAGCAAGGATGATTGTGGCAAACAAACAAGCAAAGACTCAGATTATACAAGATGCTCCAAGCAAAACACATATCATGTGGTGAATAAAAATATAGCTCCAAGTATAGTTACCGATGGATGAAGACGAAAGAGGGGATGCCTTCCCGGGACATCCCCAAGCTTAGGGTTTTGATTGTCCTTGAATTTTACTTGGGGTGCCATGGGCATCCCCAAGCTTAGGCCTTTGCTACTCTTTGTTCCATAGTCCATCAAAGCAATACTCAAAACTTGAAAACTTCACAACACAAAACTTAGACAAAAATCTCGTGAGCTCCGTTAGTATAAGAAAGCAAACCACTACTCAAAGGTACTTCAATGAATTCATTCTTTGTTTATATTGGTGTTAAACCTACTGTATTCCAACTTATCTATGGTTCATACTTCACAATATTACTCATAGATGCATTGAAATAAGCAAACAACACACGAAAAACAGAATCTGTAAAAAATAGAACAGTCTGTAGTAATCTGTAGGTTTCACATATTTCTGTAACTCCAAAAAATTCAAACTAAATTGGTAAACGTGGGGAATTTGTCTATTAATCATCCGCAAAAAGAATCAACTAAATAGCACACTCCAGTAAAATCTGACGACCATTCTAGCGAGTGCTAACGATTCTGTTTTTCACAGCAAGATCACATAAACTTCACGCAAGTCTTCCCAAAGGTTCTACTTGGCACAAACACTAAACAAAACATGAAAACACATCTAAACAGAAGGTAGATGCAATATTTATTCCCTAACAGCAGCAAAAACAAAAAAAATATAAAATTGGGTTGCCTGCCAACAAGCGCTATTGTTTTACGCCCCTAGCTAGGCACGATTTTAATGATGCTCACATGAATGACAAGAATTGAAGCACAAAGAGAGCATCATAAAACATGTGAAAAACACATCTAAGTCTAACATACTTCCTATGCATAGGCATCTTATAGGAAAACAAATTACCAAGATAAGCGCAAGATCTAGCATATGCAAGGAAGGAGAAAGAAACAATAGCAATCTCAACATAACGAGAGGTAATTTAGTAACATGAAAATTCCTACAACCATATTTCCCTCTCTCATAATAATTGCATATAGGATCATGATCGAATTCAACAAAATAGTTATCACATAACATATTCTCAACACGATCCACATGCATGCAAAGTTGACACTCTTCCAAAATAGTGGAATTAACATTAACTAAAGTCATGACCTCTCCAAACCCACTTTTATCAAAAGTTTCATAAGATTGAACATTCTCCAAGTATGTGGGATCTAAAGTTGACACTCTTCCAAACCCACATTCAATATTAATGCAAACATTATTATCAATCTTATATTCATCATGGGGATTAAATAAATTTTCAATATCATAAGAAGAATCACCCCAATCATGATCATTGTAACAAGTAGTAGACATAGCAAAACTAGCATCCCCAAGCTTAGGGTTTTGCATATTATTAGCACAACTGATATCAATAGAATTTATAGTAACATCATTGCAATCATGCTTTTTATTTAAGGAGCTAACATGAATCACCTTTTCTTTTAACAATTCCTCACAATTTTCAGATTCATAAATTTCAACCAAAACCCCATAAAAATAATCTAGTGCACGCAGCTCACTAGCAATAGGTTCAACATAATTGGATCTCTTAAAGAAATTACCAAGTGGATGAGAATTCATACTTTAGCAAGCGAAGGTGCAAGCTAAATGAGGGCACATAGCAACACAAGCAAACGGAAAGGCGAACAGAAAAAAGAGGGCGAATAAACCGGCAAGGGTGAAGTGGGGGAGAGGAAAATGAGAGGCAAAAATGCAATGCGAAGGATAAGGGTTTGTGATAGGTACTTGGTATATGACTTTTGCGTAAGCCTCCCCGGCAACGGCGCCAGAAATTCTTCTTGCTACTTCTCGAGCTTGCGTTGTATTCCCTCGAAGAGGAAAGGGAGATGCATCAGAGTAGCGTAAGTATTTCCCTCACTTTTTGAGAACCAAGGTATCAATCCAGTAGGAGACCACGCGCGAGTCCCTTGCACCTGCAAAAACAAATAAGAACTTCACTGCCAACGCAATAAGGGGTTCTCAATCCCTTTACGGTCACTTACGAAAGTGAGATCTGATAGAGATGACAGTTTATATTTTTGGTATTTTTGTTTATAAGAACAGAAAGTAAAAGCGGTAAAAGTAGAGTAGATGTAGATTGATATGTTTAGAATAGACCCAGGGGACATAGTGTTCTCTAGTGGCTTCTCTCATGATAACGATATTCTACGGCGGGTAAACAAATTACTGTCGAGCAATTGATAGAAAAGCGAATAATTATGAGACGATCTAGGCATGATCATTGTATATAGGCATCACGTCCGAGACAAGTAGACCGAAATGATTCTGCATCTACTACTATTACTCCACACATCGACCGCTATCCAGCATGCATCTAGTGTATTGAGTTCATAAGAACAGAGTAACGCCTTAAGCAAGATGACATGATGTAGAGGGATAAACTCAAGCAATATGATATAAACCCCATCTTTTTATCCTCGATGGCAATAATACAATACGTGCCTTGCTGCCCCTACTGTCACTGGGAAATGACACCGCAAGATTGAACCCAAAGCCAAGCACTTCTCCCATTGCAAGAACTATAGATCTAGTAGGCCAAACCAAACCAATAATTCGAAGAGACTTGCAAGGATATTATGAGCACACATAAAGATTTCAGAGAAGAACCAAATATTTCTCATAGATAATCTTGATCATAAACTCACAATTCATCGGATCTCGACAAACACACCGCAAAAAGAGATTACATTGAATAGATCTCCTCGAAGACCGAGGAGAACTTTGTATTGAGACCCAGAGAGAGAGAAGAAGCCATCTAGATACTAGCTATGGACCCGAAGGTCCGTGGTAAACTTTCACAACTCATGGTGAGGGCGATGATGATGATGTAGAAGCACTCCGTGATGGATCCCCCCTCCGGCGGAGCTCCGGAATAGGCTCCAAGATGGATCTCACGGGAACAGAAGGTTACGGCGGTGGAATTAGGATTTTCTCTCTGTTGCTGATGGTTTCGGGGTACGTAGACTTATATAGGAGGAAGGAGGACACCGGGGGACGCTCGAGGGGCCCACGAGGTAGGGGGCGCGCCCTGGGAAGAGGGGCGCGCCCCCACCCTCGTGGGCACCTTGTGGCTCCCCTTCCGTGGTTCTCAAGTCCCCCGTGCGTGATTTTCTCCAAAAATATATCTCCCGAAGGTTTCATTCCGTTTGGACTCCGTTTGATATTCCTTTTCTGCGAAACCCTAAAACAGGCAAAAAACAGCAATCTGGACTAGGCCTTTGGGTTAGTAGGTTAGTCCCAAAAGTGATATAAGGGTGTATGAAAAAGCCCATTAAACATCAAAGACATCATAAATAATAGCATGTAACAATAAAAAAATTATAGATACGTTGGAGACGTATCACCCACACCCTGTCCATGAGGGTGGGGGGCGCCCCCCTAGGCGCGCCCCCTGCCTCGTGGTCCCCCTGAGGCTCCACCGACATCACCTCGACTCCATATATTCACTTTCGGGGAGAAAAAAATCAGAGAGAAGGATTCTTCATGTATTACGATACGGAGCTGTCGCCAAGCCCTAATCTCTCTCGGGAGGGCCGATATGGAGTCCGTTCGGGGCTTCGGAGAGTGGAGATCGTCGCCGTCATCATCATCAACGTTCCACCATCACCAATTCCATGATGCTCACCGCCGTGCGTGAGTAATCCCATCATAGGCTTGCTGGACGGTGATGGGTTGGATGAGATTTACCATGTAATCGAGTTAGTTTTGTTAGGGTTTGATCCCTGGTATCCACTATGTTCTAAGATTGATGTTGCTATGACTTTGCTAATCTTAATGCTTCTCACTAGGGCCCGAGTGCCATGATTTCAGATCTGAACCTATTATATTATCATGAATATATGTGTGTTCTTGATCCTATCTTGCAAGTCAATAGTCACCTACTATGTGTTATGATCCGGCAGCCCCGATGTGACAATAATCGGGACCACTCCTGGTGATGACCGTAGTTTGAGGAGTTCATGTATTCACTATGTGTTAATGCTTTGGTCCAGTACTCTATTAAAAGGAGGCCTTAATATCCCTTAGTTTCCAATAGGACCCCGCTGCCACAGGAGGGTAGGACAAAATATGTCATGCAAGTTCTTTCCCATAGGCACGTATGACTATATTCGGAATACATGCCTACATTACATTGATGGACTGGAGCTAGTTCTGTGTCACCCTATGTTATAACTATTACATGAGGAATCGCATCCGACATAATTATCCATCACTGATCGAATGCCTACGAGCTTTTCACATATATCTCGTTGCTTATTTACTTTTCCGTTGTTACTGTTACAATCACTACAAAACTACTATCGCTACTTTTGCCACTTTTACCGTTACTTCCATATTACTTTGCTACTAATTTACCTTGCTGCAGATGCTAAGTCTTCCAGGTGTGGTTGAATTGACAACTCAACTGCTAATACTTGAAAGTATTCTTTGGCTCCCCTTGTGTCGAATCAATAAATTTGGGTTGGATACTCTACCCTAAAAAACTATTGCGATCCCCTACACTAGTGGGTTATCAAGACTATTTTCTCGCACCGTTGCTGGGGAGCACAGCTATATTCTCTGAGTTACTTGGGATTTATATCCGTTGATCACTTTGAAGAACTTGAAAGACTCAAAAACCAAGATCTATCCCTCAACTACGAGGGGAGGTAAGGAACTGCCATCTAGCTCTGCACTTGATTCACCCTCTATTATGAGTAAATTTGCGACACATACTCATGCTATTGAATCTGATATGTCACATGTTTTTGATGATGCCACTTCTGCTATGTATGGTGAAACTACTTCTATGCTTGATAATACTGTGCCACTAGGTGAATTTCTTAATGAACAAATTGCTAAGGTGAGAGAGAATGAAATTATTGAAACTGATAATATTGATGAAAGTGATGATGAAGATTTCCTCCTAGATATGAATTGCCTGTTGTTCCTGAGGGTTATGTTATGGATGAAGAAACTGCTAAAGACTTCCTTGCTTGCAATGATAGATATGATCTTAAGAAATTATTAGCTAAGCTAAAAGAAAAGTCTTTGAATGCTAGAATGAAATATGACCCTGCTTTTGCTACTTCACCTATATGTGTTCCTGATAACGATTATGATTTCTCTATCGATCCTGAGTTAATTACTTTGGTTGAATCTGATCCTTTCCATGGCTATGAATGTAAAACTGTTGTGGCACATCTTACTAAGTTGAATGATATAGCCACCCTATTCACCAACGAGGAAAAAAATTCGTTACTACTATATCCTTAAGTTATTTTCGTTCTCGTTGAAGGGTGATGCTAAGACATGGTTTAATTCTCTTGATCCTGGTTGTGTGCGTAGTCCCCAGGATATGATTTATTACCTCTCTGCTAAATATTATCCCGCTCATAAGAAACAAGCTGCCTTACGGGAAATATATAATTTTGTGCAAACTGAAGAAGAGAGTCTCCCACAAGCTTGGGGGAGGCTTCTCCGATTACTTAATGCTTTGCCTGATCATCCTCTCAAGAAAAATGAAATACTTGATATATTTTATAATGGACTAACCGATGCTTCCAGAGACCACCTGGATAGTTGTGCCGGTTATGTTTTCAGGGAAAGAATTGTCGATTAAGCTGAATTTCTATTGAATAGTATGTTGAGTAATGAAAATAATTGGGCACTTCCTGAACCAACTCCTAAGCCAACTCCAAAGAAAAGGGGTGTTATGTTTCTCAATCCTGAAGATATGCAAAAAGCAAAGAAATCTATGAAAGAAAAAGGTATTAAAGCTGAAGATGTTAAGAATTGACCATCAATTGAAGAAATACATGGTCTTGATAACCCGACACAGGTAGTAAAGGTAAATTCTCTATATAGATTTGATGAAGGTGGTATTCCTCGTTATAAGTCTGCTAGCCAATGCCTAGATGAGTTTGACAATTTTATTGTGAAGCAAGAAAGCTTCAATGCTTATATGCTGGTAGACAATTGCAACGTAATGCTTATATGATCGAACGCTTGAGTGATTACATGTCTAGAGTTAAAGGTGAACTGAAACTCATTAGTAAACATGCTTCTATGGTTACCACTCAAGTAGAACAAGTACTTAAAGCACAAAATGATTTGCTCAATGAATTAAATAGTAATAAAAATGATAATGCTATTATAGTTGTGACTAGAGGTGGAAGAATGCCTCAGGAACCTCTGTATCCTGAAGGCCACCCTAAGAGAATTGAGCAAGATTCTCAGAGAACTAATGTAGATGCACCTAGTTCTTCTAAGAAGAAGAAAAAGAAAAATGACAGGACTTTGCATGCTTCTAGTGAACCTGTTGCTGACACACCTGAGAATCCCAACGATATCTCTATCTCTGATGCTGAAACACAATCTGGTAATGAATATGAACCTAGTGATAATGTTAATGATGATGCTCAACCTAGCAATAACGATGATGTAGAGATTGAACCTGCTGTTGATCTTGATAACCCACAATCAAAGAATCAACATTATGATAAGAGAGACTTTGTCGCTAGGAAGCACGGTAAGGAAAGAGAACCATGGGTTCAGAAACCCATGCCTTTTCCTCCTAAACCATCCACAAAAAAGGATGATGAGGATTTTGAGCGCTTTTCTGAAATGATTAGACCTATCTTTTTGCGTATGTGTTTGACTGATATGCTCAAAACAAATCCGTATGCTAAGTACATGAAAGAAATTATCACAAATAAAAGAAAAATACCTGAAGTTGAAATTTCCACCATGCTTGCCAATTATACTTTTAAAGGTGGAATACCAAAAAAACTAGGAGATCCAGGAGTACCAACTATACCCTGCTCCATTAGAAGAAACTATGTTAAAACTGCTTTATGTGATCTTGGAGCTGGTGTTAGTGTTATGCCTCTCTCTTTATATCGCAGACTTGATTTGAATAAGTTGACACCTACTGGAATATCTTTGCAAATGGCCGATAAATCAACTGCTATACATGTCGGTATTTGTAAGGATGCGCCTGTTGTGGTTGCAAATGTTACTATTCTAACAAACTTTGTTATCCTTGATATTCCCGAGGACGATAGTATGTCTATTATCCTTGGTATACCCTTTTTGAATACTGCAGGGGCTGTTATTGATTGCAACAAAGGCAATGTCACTTTTCATGTCAATGGTAATGAGCATACGGTACACTTCCCGAGGAAACAACCTCAGGTCCACAGTATCAATTCTATTGGAATAATTTCAACGATTACTATTGGGGGTTTTGAATTTCCTCTTCCTACTGTCAAGAAGGAATATGATATTCTTATTGTTGGGGACATACATATCCCCATTGAGGTAATCTAGTGTCATTCGAAAATTCTCCAGTTGCATGTTATTCGGAAAGAGTTTATTAACAAGACATGATCAACCTTTTTAATGGATTCCTTTTAGATGAGCATGAGATGGTTGAATTTGGATAGCACAACTTTATGTACCCTCCTTTTACTTTCTGTTAATTAGATTAAATAAAGCAAAAATAGTATTTTCTGTCTGTTTTTAGAGTTATCCGTGCAATAAAAAAAATACCCCAAAAATAAAAGTTCTCCAAATGCCCTGAAAATGAAATATGATTTTTTCCAGAATATTTAAGAATATTTGGCACTGAGAACACAGCAGGGGGAGCCAGCACCTGGCCACGAGGGTACAGGGCGCGCCCACCCCCCGGGCGCGCCCCCTGCCTCGTGGGCCCCACGTGGCTCCCATCCACTTACTCTAGCACCCACTGTGACGCCCGAAGACCGACGTCCCAGAAGATTCTAGAAGATTCCAGATGTTCCGGGTTGCCCGTGTGTTTCTTTTGCTTGTGTTATTTATTTTTGCATAAACTTGATCATGTCATCCGCATCATATTAACAACATTATAAATGTGTGTTTTGTTGTTTGCTTATAATTATTAAACATGCTCATGGGGATTTTCTGGAATTATTGTTGTTCTTCCGGCCTCATTTAAATGTCTTAATAGTGTAGTTTCTTTATGCTTCACCTCTTGCCATGTTAAAAACATTTAATCTTGTCTTGTTAATAACGAGAGTCAACTAAATAATTAAATGTGGTGTTTTGTCAATATGCAACTTGTTGCATATTGAGCTCCACTTAACTTGTAGTGTTGTTTGTGCACTTTGCCATGCCATGCATATTTAAACCGGACATGCATCATGCTTGCTTGTGCATCGTATGCCATGTTTATGCTTGTGTGTTTACCGTGTCGTTTGCTTCTTTCCGGTTGCTTCTCTTGTTAGCTTCGGTTTCGTTCCGGAGTTGTGAGGATTCGCTCGATTGTGTTGCTCCGTCTACTTCAAGGATCCGTTCTTCTCCTTTGTGGAATCCCAGGCAAGATGACCGAACCCGGATATCATTACTATCTTTGCCTATTGCTAGAGTATCGCTCTTTAGTATATTGCCTCGATGCCCATGTTTTCCTGTCAGCCTCCTATCGTAACCATGAACCTGTTTAACCACCCTACCTATGCAAACCGTTGCTTGGCTAAGTACGCTTCGCTCAGCCCCTCTTATAGCATTGTTAGTTGCAGGTGAAGATTGAAGATGCTTGCTTCATGTTGAAGTTTGGTTGGGTTATATCACACTATATAAATGCTTAAATGAAATCATCTATATACTGGCAAGGGTGGAAGGCTAAGCCTTTTGCTTGGTGATTTGTTCCACTCATGCCGTTAGGAACCGTATAAACCGGTGTTATGTTCCTTGATTATGCGTTCCTAACACGGTTGGGGTGTATGGGACCCCCTTGATAAACCGCTAAGTGCTAAGTCTTTTCCAGCAAGTCCCAACATTTGGTACTATTTGCCTCATAATAACAACTTAATTAATTAATTAAATTTGCATAGGGGGTCGCGTCCCCGAGGATTCTTAATTCTACATAGCAGGGGGGGCCAGTGCTGATGGTGTTGGTCCCAAACGGGGGTCCTGCGGGAACCACCACGGGGAAACTCGAGGATTGGGCCCTGTAGCATCACCCATCCGGTCGTGTCCTGAGACTTAGATACGCGCGGCTACTATCAGGGTGTCGACACGCCGGGAGGATTTGCTGGATTAGCCTTACCTTAGTTCGGAGTATCTTGAGCACGGGATTACGAGAATACTCGGGTCTTCCCACTTTGGAGTTGCGACTCCGCGGATCGTGGGCTTGTAATGGGTCAAGTTGGAACACCCCTGCAGGGTTTGAACTTTCGAAAGCCGTGCCCGCGGTTATGTGGCAGATGGGAGCTTGTTAATATCCGGTTGTAGATAACTTGACACAATGATGCAATACACTACCAGCGTGTGTACCGTGACTGTCATTTTCCGAAAGGGATTCGGGAGATGAACACGGTGGGGTTATGTTTGACGTGTTGTAGCTAGGATCACTTCGTGATCATCTTTCGACCGAGGCACTTCTCTTCTCGCTCTCTATTACGTAAGCTAGTGCTAGTTGCTGCTGCAGACTCTTGTTGTTCCTTCACCTCTTGTTCTTTCTTCAGCCTTGTCCTCACCCAAGGCTTAAATAGTCTTGTTACCCGGGAACGGGATTGCTGAGTCCTCTGTGGCTCACAGTTACTTCACCACACCAGATGCAGGTTCAGCCGAGTTCGATGCAGGAGCTGGTTCAGTACTTCTTCGGGAGCTCGATGAAGAGAGTTGCCGTTTGCTTGTGACGTTTCGACGATCAGTAGTGGTTTCTACTAGGATTCGATCTAGGCCTGTGGCTTTATGTTGTTTTGGTATCTTTCTTTTGGATCTTCACCCGTAGTCGGGTTGTGACGTTTTGAATGATGTTTTGCTTATGTAATGTATTGTGTGAAGTGGCGAGTGTAAGCCAACTATCTTCTTTTGCAATTTAATCCCTCTTTTACATGAGTCGTGCAAAGATACCAAACTTGAGATCATTCTAGGATGGGCTTATACCTTTAAGTCGTGCCTCGACACGTAGGAGGTATAGTCCCATCCTGGGCATTACAAGTTGGTATTCAGAGCCTTCTCCGACCTAGAAGCCCCCACTGATTGATCGAATCGTTGACGGTTGAGTCTAGGCACACACTTGAAAATGTTTTGAGTCCTATATATATATCGGAGAGTAGGATTTCTTTTGCTTCTCATCTCTTTCACTCTGGTGAGGACTCCTGACGATTACTCTTATCTCTTCTACTCTCAAAAATTGCACAAATTTTTTTTTAGGATCTCGCGAGTATTGTTTGGATTGTTCCGATGTCTTTGTGACGAGAACATTGTTCTCGATGCCTCCTGTCATTAGGGGTTGTGGCAGTGTCCCGGGGAGTTGAGCTCCGAGGTGTTGTCGTCACAAATCCATCGCGGCAGTACTAGAATACTTAAGACGGCCGACATCGAAAACTCTCCTATGCGGTTAGTGGCAAGATAACCCCGACATCACCCAGTACTGGGGAGGTAGTTCGGGAGTATTGCCATAGCTTGTATAGTGGATGCGTTTCGAAGGTCCGAGGTAAACAGTTTCCGAGAAAGACTGGTTATGTGTTGAAGGATGGATACACCTGGATGTAGGTTTAGAGTTGATTGCGCGGTGCTTCCCGTGTATCCCCAACACCTGATTGCATAACTGGAAACTTTCGGAAATCTATAGGTGGGTTCATCTAGTAGTTCTAGGCATTCTTCCAACGGATGCACGATATGAAGTTTGGGGTTCTACATTGAGTGAAGTGGTTTTATGGACTTGTTCTGATCGGGAGTTGCATCTTAAAGGGTCCTTGGCTATGCTGATCCGGGGATTGCAAAACCCTTTTGTAACACGTTCCATGAGCTTTCAGCACAAAGATGTCGAACGAAACTTCTATCTTGTATTTGTTCTTCTGCACCTTGTTCCTTTTTTATTTACCTTTTGTTCTCCAAGTGGCTTCTCGACTTGTTGATGTACCTGCGGAATTCATTCGTTCAATTCTCTATTCAGATGATATTGTGAAGACCTGCTGCAACATATCTACCCTTTGTTTTTGTTTTGATTCTGGTATTCGAGTTGCTTCGATGTCAAATGTTGATTCCATACCTTTCCTAATCGGTGTTCTCATATTTCTATGGGAGTGCTAATTCTTCTTGATCATCAAGATGGTTATGTTAAATTCTTTTTCAACCGGCGTCCATTTTGTTCGTCTCAAGTTGTCTTTGTTTCCCCGCCCTCCCCCCCCCTTTTTCTTTATGGAGCTGGAAATTCTCAAATGAAATATCCATTTTATTCATGTGATGTTTCTTCATTCATTTCCTTCAATGTTCTTATCCGGTGATTTATCGTGAAGATGCTCAAGAGCTTCAAGTTCATCATTCTTTTGTTCTCAGATTCTGCCGGTGGATGTAAGTCAAGATTTCGGTGTTGATCTCATCCTTTTCCTCATTTCACAATGCTTTCTTATTCCGGTGCACCAATTAATCACTCTCCTCTTGCTATCCATATCCGGAGTGCTGAAGATTCATAATTCCATTCTTTATCCGTTCAAATTATTTTTAAGGATTGTTATCTTATTCAAGCCATTTAATTCAACCGGTGCAATATCTCTCAAGCAATCTTTTTCAACGGTGATTTCTTTTGACTGGGCCCTAACCCACAGGTCTTTTTCCCAGGATCTTACCTGACTCTTCTAATTATTTTCTGGAGTTATACTCAAAATCTTTTCAAAGTGTGACGTAAGAATGATTCCCATCAGTCACATGCCTTCTCCAAGATCACTTTCAAATTCTTGTTCATCATTGGGTCAACCTTTTAATTCTTCATTACGGAGTGCCTATACAATTCATGGTGGTGTATCTCATCGTCTTCTCAGATTTGAAGACCGGAGAAGTGTTTCTCTTAAATCTTGGCCCGTTCTCTCAAGATTCTTCATGAATTCTTTTCTTTGGGATCCTCCGAAGGCCATCAATTCAGAAGATTTCTTCGTTCTCAGTTTTCAACTTCGTCCTCCAAATATTCTTCATTGTTGTCTCTTCGTTCGTCTCCATTTTTACGGAGGTTCTTTCAAGTTTACCCTTCCGTTGTTATCGTTTAATTCATTTGTTCTTTTCACAATCCGACCGGTGGTTCGTTGAAGATTTACCCAAGCTTGTACTAGATCTCTCTTTAATTCTTTCCAACGAGAATAAGTAGTATGCCAAATCCTTTGGTTGTCATCAACTTAAACTGGTGAAGGAGATGCATGACATAATTCTTATTCTTATTCCTTCAAGGGGACTTAATTCTTTTGTCTGGAGCTTGTTCATCATATCATATCCTTGGTTCTAAGTTGTTCATCTTGTTTTCCGGACCTCCAAGTTATTTCAATCATATCATTTCAAAGCTCCATCTAATTCATCGCAGGCCTTGAATCTTATTCTTTTCATCTTTCACTTCTCATGCTTTCATTACCGGAGTTTTCATGGTGGTTCATCATGTTTTAATTCATCCTCGTAGTCTTCATCAAGATTCTTGTTGGAGCTCAAGCATTCTTCATCATGCTTCCAATTGAAATTCTTTCTACCTTATCTTTTCAGGTGGTGTTATGCCATTCTTGACAATTCCATCATGTTTTATGATTCACGAGTTGACAAGAATGAGATAGTTAAAACCATCATTTCTTTCTCTCTACGAGATACTTTCAACCCCTCATTTTTATCTCTTGGAGTTATCTTGGGTTGTATTTCACCTAAAAGCTTTCCCTAAGAATTGTTGCTATTATGGTGCTTATAAATGACCCAAGTTCTTCATTTATCATTCCGGTGAAATAAGTTTTTCATCTCCTTGTTGATCTCAATCCAATCAATTGTTTCCGTCAGTGGCTGGTTGTCACCTCTTAATTTTGAGATGTTTTTCCATAAGCCCACATCAAGCTTATTCTTTTCGTTGTTGATTTTCCAACAACTCTACTCAATCCATCTTTGCTTTTCCAATTAATTTGTGGAGAAGTATCATTTTTTTCTACGTCCATTTCTTTCATGGATCTATATGCTATTCTTTCATTCCGGAGGCATTGTGATGATGATCTCTAGAAATCATCATCTCGTTTTTATCAAGATCATATTCTCCCTTGCTTGTCATTTAACCAGAGTGTTGTGTCCTCCATTCTAATTCCCTAATCTTATCATGTTTTGCCTCTCTTTTCAACCGGAGTGCTGTCTGAATCTTCCTTACACCTTGTGCTTTTCTTTTAATTGTTTCGGAGGCAATATGCTGTTGATTTCATCAAGTATCATATCATCTCCTCAAGTTTTGTCCAATTCCTTCCATTTTCAGACGGAGTGCTGTCCAAATTTTGTCATTCTTATTTCCTTGGCTATACCGTTGCGGTTTCATATTCTTTTGGTTCGTAAGCTCTTGTTTTCATGTCTTGCAACCTACAAGGTTCTCTTAATGTTCCTTGTTCCTTTTTCTAACGGAGTTTTCATATTCGTTCATCTCCGTTGCATTCTTTCTTTCAAGATTGTTCAACCTCTCAAGGTTCGTGGTTTCAACCGTCTGTCGAAGAAGCAACTTTGTTTTACCTATTCTTTTTCGTTTTTCTACCCGGTGCTATCTCTAGGATCTCGGGTCGAGATCCTCTGTTAGTGTGGGAGAGTTGTGACGCCCGAAGACCGACGTCCCAGAAGATTCTAGAAGATTCCAGATGTTCCGGGTTGCCCGTGTGTTTCTTTTGCTTGTGTTATTTATTTTTGCATAAACTTGATCATGTCATCCGCATCATATTAACAACATTATAAATGTGTGTTTTGTTGTTTGCTTATAATTATTAAACATGCTCATGGGGATTTTCCGGAATTATTGTTGTTCTTCCGGCCTCATTTAAATGTCTTAATAGTGTAGTTTCTTTATGCTTCACCTCTTGCCATGTTAAAAACATTTAATCTTGTCTTGTTAATAACGAGAGTCAACTAAATAATTAAATGTGGTGTTTTGTCAATATGCAACTCGTTGCATATTGAGCTCCACTTAACTTGTAGTGTTGTTTGTGCACTTTGCCATGCCATGCATATTTAAACCGGACATGCATCATGCTTGCTTGTGCATCGTATGCCATGTTTATGCTTGTGTGTTTACCGTGTCGTTTGCTTCTTTCCGGTTGCTTCTCTTGTTAGCTTCGGTTTCGTTCCGGAGTTGTGAGGATTCGCTCGATTGTGTTGCTCCGTCTACTTCAAGGATCCGTTCTTCTCCTTTGTGGAATCCCAGGCAAGATGACCGAACCCGGATATCATTACTATCTTTGCCTATTGCTAGAGTATCGCTCTTTAGTATATTGCCTCGATGCCCATGTTTTCCTGTCAGCCTCCTATCGTAACCATGAACCTGTTTAACCACCCTACCTATGCAAACCGTTGCTTGGCTAAGTACGCTTCGCTCAGCCCCTCTTATAGCATTGTTAGTTGCAGGTGAAGATTGAAGATGCTTGCTTCATGTTGAAGTTTGGTTGGGTTATATCACACTATATAAATGCTTAAATGAAATCATCTATATACTGGCAAGGGTGGAAGGCTAAGCCTTTTGCTTGGTGATTTGTTCCACTCATGCCGTTAGGAACCGTATAAACCGGTGTTATGTTCCTTGATTATGCGTTCCTAACACGGTTGGGGTGTATGGGACCCCCTTGATAAACCGCTAAGTGCTAAGTCTTTTCCAGCAAGTCCCAACATTTGGTACTATTTGCCTCATAATAACAACTTAATTAATTAATTAAATTTGCATAGGGGGTCGCGTCCCCGAGGATTCTTAATTCTACATAGCAGGGGGGGCCAGTGCTGATGGTGTTGGTCCCAAACGGGGGTCCTGCGGGAACTACCACGGGGAAACTCGAGGATTGGGCCCTGTAGCATCACCCATCCGGTCGTGTCCTGAGACTTAGATACGCACGGCTACTATCAGGGTGTCGACACGCCGGGAGGATTTGCTGGATTAGCCTTACCTTAGTTCGGAGTATCTTGAGCACGGGATTACGAGAATACTCGGGTCTTCCCACTTTGGAGTTGTGACTCCGCGGATCGTGGGCTTGTAATGGGTCAAGTTGGAACACCCCTGCAGGGTTTGAACTTTCGAAAGCCGTGCCCGCGGTTATGTGGCAGATGGGAGCTTGTTAATATCCGGTTGTAGATAACTTGACACAATGATGCAATACACTACCAGCGTGTGTACCGTGACTGTCATTTTTCGAAAGGGATTCGGGAGATGAACACGGTGGGGTTATGTTTGACGTGTTGTAGCTAGGATCACTTCGTGATCATCTTTCGACCGAGGCACTTCTCTTCTCGCTCTCTATTACGTAAGCTAGTGCTAGTTGCTGCTGCAGACTCTTGTTGTTCCTTCACCTCTTGTTCTTTCTTCAGCCTTGTCCTCACCCAAGGCTTAAATAGTCTTGTTACCCGGGAACGGGATTGCTGAGTCCTCTGTGGCTCACAGTTACTTCACCACACCAGATGCAGGTTCAGCCGAGTTCAATGCAGGAGCTGGTTCAGTACTTCTTCGGGAGCTCGATGAAGAGAGTTGCCGTTTGCTTGTGACGTTTCGACGATCAGTAGTGGTTTCTACTAGGATTCGATCTAGGCCTGTGGCTTTATGTTGTTTTGGTATCTTTCTTTTGGATCTTCACCCGTAGTCGGGTTGTGACGTTTTGAATGATGTTTTGCTTATGTAATGTATTGTGTGAAGTGGCGAGTGTAAGCCAACTATCTTCTTTTGCAATTTAATCCCTCTTTTACATGAGTCGTGCAAAGATACCAAACTTGAGATCATTCTAGGATGGGCTTATACCTTTAAGTCGTGCCTCGACACGTAGGAGGTATAGTCCCATCTTGGGCATTACTGTTGGAGATATGCCCTAGAGGCAATAATAAAAGCATTATTATTATATCTCCTTGTTCATGATAATTGTCTGTTATTCATGCTTGAATTGTATTGTACGGAAACAGCGATACATGTGTGAATACATAGACCACAATGAGTCCCTGGTAGGCCTCTAGTAACCAGCTCGTTGATCAACAGATGGTCACGGTTTCCTGACCATGGACATGAGATGTCAGTGATAACGGGATCACATCATTAGGAGAATGATGTGATGGACAAGACCCAAACTTGAGCATAACACGAGATCGTATAGTTCGTAATGCATAAGCTTTTCGGTGTCAAGTATTTATTCCTTAGACCATGAGTTTGTACAACTCCCGGACACCGTAGGAGTACTTTGGGTGTGCCAACCGTCACAACGTAACTGGGTGGCTATAAAGGTACGCATCGGGTATCTCCGAAAGTGTCTGTTGAGTTGGTACGAACCGAGACTGGGATGTTGTCACTCCGTATGACGGAGAGGTACCTCTGGGCCCACTCGGTAATACATCATCATAATGAGCTCAATGTGACTAAGTAGTTAGTCACGGGATGATGGATTACGGATCGAGTAAAGAGACTTGCCATAACGAGATTGAACAAGGTATTGGGAATACCGACGATCGAATCTCGGGCAAGTACCGTACCGATGGACAAAGGGAATAACATACGGGATTGAGTGAATCCTTGACACAGTGGTTCATCCGATGAAGATCATCGAGGAACACGTGGGAACCAACATGGGTATCCAGATCCCGCTGTTGGTTATTGACCGGAGAGTGGTCTCGGTCATGTCTACGTGTCTCCCGAACCCGTAGGGTCTACACACTTAAGGTTCGGTAACGCTAGGGTCGTAGAGATTAATGCACGTGGAAACCCGAATGTTGTTCGGAGTCCCGGATGAGATCTCGGACGTCACGAGGAGTTCCGGAATGGTCCGGAGGTAAAGATTGATATATGGGAAGTCCATTTTCGGCCAACGGGTGATCTCCGGGGGTCACCGGGAGCGTCCCGGGACCACCGGAGGGGCCCCGGGGGTCCACCGGGTGGGGCCACCCATCCCGGTGGGGCCCCTAGGCCGCAAGGGGATGTGTCCAGCCCTCTGGGCTGGCGCACCACTGAGGGAGGCCCACCTCCCCTGCGCCTAGGGTTAAAACCCTAAGGGGAGGGGGCCACCACTTGCCTTGGGGGAGGAGGACTCCTCCCTGGCCGCCGCCCCCCCTTGCAGATTGGATCTGCAAGGGGTTGGCGCCCCCCCTGGCCCCCTATATATATGTGGGGGGGGGAGAGGGCAGCCGCACCTCAGCCCTGGCGCCTCTCCCCCTCCCGTCACACCTCCCAACTCCCACGCAGGGCGCCCGGCGAAGCCCTGCTGCGATCTCCACTGCATCCATCATCACGCCGTCGTGCTGCCGGATCTCTGACGACTTCTCCTCCCCCCTTGCTGGATCAAGAAGGAGGTGACGTTGCTGCACCGTACGTGTGTTGAACGCGGAGGTGCCATCCGTTCGGCGCTAGATCATCGGTGACGAAGAACGTGAAGAGTACGACTACTTCATCCCCACTTCGTTGAAAGCTTCCGCACGCGATCTACATAACGGTATGTAGATGCACTCTTAGTTGCTCGTTGCTAGATGTCTCCATAGTTGGATCTTGGTGAAGACGTAGAAATTTTTTGATTTATGCTACGTTCCCCAACAGTGGCATCAGAGCCTAGGTTTTATGTGTAGCATCTTGCACGAGTAGAACACAAAGCAGTTGTGGGCGTATGATCTTGTTCAACTTTCTTACCGTTACTAGTCAATCTTGATTCGGCGGTATTGTGGGATGAAGCGGCCCGGACCGACCTTACACGTACGCTTACGTGAGACTGGTTCCACCGACAGACATGCACTAGATGCATAAGGTGGCTGGCGGGTGTCTGTCTCTCCTACTTTAGTCGGATCGGATTCGATGAAAAGGGTCCTTATGAAGGGTAAATAGAAGTTGACAAATCACGTTGTGGTTTTGGCGTAGGTAAGAAACGTTCTTGCTAGAAATCCTATAGAAGCCACGTAAAACTTGCAACAACAATTAGAGGACGTCTAACTTGTTTTTGCAGCATGTGTTTTGTGACGTGGTATGGCCAAGAATGAAGATGTGATGAATGATATATGTGATGTATGAGATTGATCATGTTTTTGTAATAGGGAATCACGACTTGCATGTCGATGAACTTGACAACCGGCAGGAGCCATAGGAGTTGTCTTAATTATTGTATGACCTGCGTGTCACTGAATAACGCCATGTAATTACTTTACTTCATTGCTAAACGTTAGCTATAGTAGTAGAAGTAATAGTTGGCGTGACGACTTCTTCAAGACACGATGATGGAGATCATGATGATGAAGATCATGGTGTCGAGCCGGTGATAAGATGATCATGGTGCCCCGAAGATGGAGATCCAAGGAGCAAGATGATATTGGCCATATCATGTCACTTTAATTGATTGCATGTGATGTTTATCATGTTTTTGCATCTTGTTTACTTAGAACGACGGTAGTAAATAAGATGATCTCTCACTAAAATTTCAAGTATTGTGTTTCCCCTAACTGTGCACCGTTGCTAAAGCTCGTTGCTCCGAAGCACCACGTGATGATTGGGTGTGATAGGTTCTAACGTTCACATACAACGGGTGTAAGACAGATTTACACACGCGATACACTTAGGGTTCACTTGACGAGCCTAGCATGTACAGACATGGCCTCGGAACACGGAAGACCGAAAGGTCGAACACGAGTCGCATAGAAGATACGATCAACATGAAGATGTTCACCGTTTTTTACTAGTCCGTCTCACGTGATGATCGGACACGGACTACTCGATTCGGATCGTGTATCACTTAGATGACTAGAGAGATGTCATTCTGAGTGGGAGTTCATTAAAATTTGATTAAGATGAACTTAATTATCATGAACTTAGTCTAAATTCTGTACAATATCTCTTGTAGATCAAATGGCCCACGCTCAGGTTTCCCTCAACTTCAACGCGTTCCTAGAGAAAACCAAGCTGAAAGACGATGGTAGCAACTATACGGATTGGGTCCGTAACCTGAGGATCATCCTCATAGCTGCCAAGAGATCATATGTCCTAGAAGCACCGCTAGGTGATGCACCTGCTCCCGATGCTGACCAAGACGTTTTGAACGTCTGGCAGTCGCGTAGTGATGATTACTCCCTGGTTCAGTGCGGCATGCTTTACAGTTTAGAATCGGGGCTCCAAAAGCGTTTTGAGCACCATGGAGCATATGAGATGTTCGAAGAGATGAAAATGGTTTTCCAAGCTCATGCCCGAGTCGAGAGATATGATGTCTCCGATGCATTCTACAGCTGTAAGATGGAGGAGAACAGTTCTGTCAGTGAGCACATCCTCAAGATTTCAGGATTGCACAACCGCTTATCTCAGCTGGGAATGAATCTCCCAGATGAAGCGGTCGTTGACAGAATCCTCCAGTCGCTCCCACCAAGCTTCAAGAGCTTCGTGTTGAACTTCAATATGCAGGGGATGGAGAAGTCCATTCCCAAGGTGTATTCAATGCTGAAATCAGCGGAGGTTGACATCAAGAAAGAACATCAAGTGTTGATGGTCAATAAAACCACTAAGTTCAAGAAAGGCAAGGGTAAGAAGAACTTCAAGAAGGACGGCAAGGGAGTTGCCGCGCCTGGCAAGCCTGTTGCCGGGAAGAAGCCAAAGTATGGACCCAAGCCTGAGACAGAGTGCTTTTATTGCAAGGGAACGGGTCACTGGAAGCCGAACTGCCCCAAATATTTAGCAGACAAGAAGGCCGGCAACGTCAAAGGTATATATGATATACATGTTATTGATGTGTACCTTACCAGCACTCGTAGTAGCTCCTGGGTATTCGATACCGGTGCAGTTGCTCACATTTGTAACTCAAAACAGGAGCTGCGGAATAAACGGAGACTGTCGAAGGATGAGGTGACGATGCACGTCGGGAATGGTTCCAAGGTCGATGTGATCGCCGTCGGCACGCTGCCTCTACATCTACCCTCGGGATTAGTTTTAAACCTGAATAATTGTTATTTAGTACCAGCTTTGAGCATGAACATTGTTTCTGGATCTCGTCTTATGCGAGATGGATATTCTTTCAAATCGGAGAATAATGGTTGTTCTATTTATTTGAGAGATATGTTTTATGGTCATGCCCCGCTGGTCAATGGTTTATTTTTGATGAATCTCGAACGTAGTAATACACATATTCATAGTGTAGATGCCAAAAGATGTAAAGTTGATAACGATAGTCCCACATACTTGTGGCATTGCCGCCTTGGTCATATTGGTGTCAAACGTATGAAGAAGCTCCATTCGGATGGACTTCTAGAGTCTCTTGATTATGAATCATTTGACACGTGCGAACCATGCCTCTTGGGCAAGATGACCAAGACTCCGTTCTCCGGAACAATGGAGCGAGCAACCAACTTGTTGGAAATCATACATACCGATGTGTGCGGTCCAATGAGTGTTGAGGCTCGCGGAGGCTACCGTTATGTTCTCACCCTCACAGATGACTTGAGTAGATACGGGTATATCTATTTGATGAAACACAAGTCTGAGACTTTTGAAAAGTTCAAGGAATTTCAGAATGAGGTTGAGAATCAACGTGACAGAAAAATAAAGTTCTTGCGATCGGATCGTGGGGGTGAATATTTAAGTCATGAATTTGGCACACACCTAAGGAGCTGTGGAATCGTTTCACAATTGACACCGCCCGGAACACCTCAACGTAACGGTGTGTCCGAACGTCGAAATCGTACTCTGTTGGACATGGTGCGATCTATGATGTCCCTTACCGATTTACCGCTATCTTTTTGGGGTTATGCTTTAGAGACTGCCGCATTCACTTTAAATAGGGCTCCGTCAAAATCCGTTGAGACGACTCCATATGAACTTTGGTTTGGCAAGAAACCGAAACTGTCGTTTCTGAAAGTTTGGGGTTGCGATGCTTATGTCAAGAAACTTCAACCTGAAAAGCTCGAACCCAAATCGGAAAAATGCGTCTTCATAGGATACCCAAAGGAAACTATTGGGACACCTTCTACCACAGATCCGAAGGCAAAGTCTTTGTTGCCAAGAATGGATGCTTTCTGGAGAAAGAGTTTCTCTCGAAAGAAGTGAGTGGGAGGAAAGTAGAACTTGATGAGGTGACAGTCACCCCTCCTGTACCGGAAAGTAGCGCAGCGCAGGAAACTGTTCCTGAGGTGCCTGCACCGACAAGGGAGGAAGTCAATGATGATGATCATGAAGAAACAGATCAAGTTACTACTGAGCTTCGAAGGTCCACAAGGGCACGTTCCGCACCAGAGTGGTACGGCAACCCTGTCCTGGAAATCATGTTGTTAGACAACGGTGAACCTTCGAACTATGAAGAAGCGATGGCGGGCCCAGATTCCAATAAATGGCTTGGAGCCATGAAATCCGAGATAGAATCCATGTATGAAAACAAAGTATGGACTTTGGTGGACTTGCCTGATGATAGGCACGCCATAGAAAATAAATGGATATTTAAGAAGAAGACAGACGCGGATGGTAATGTGACCATCTACAAGGCTCGGCTTGTCGCTAAAGGTTATCGACAAGTTCAAGGGATTGACTACGATGAGACTTTCTCTCCCGTAGCGATGCCGAAGTCAGTCAGAATCATGTTAGCTATTGCCGCATTCTATGATTATGAGATATGGCAAATGGATGTCAAAACAGCATTCCTTAATGGCTTCCTCAAGGAAGAGTTGTATATGATGCAACCGGAAGGTTTTGTCGATCCAGAGAATGCTAACAAGGTATGCAAGCTCCAGCGCTCGATTTACGGGCTGGTGCAAGCATCTCGGAGTTGGAATATTCGCTTTGATGAGGTGATCAAAGCGTTTGGCTTTATACAGACTTATGGAGAAGCCTGTATTTACAAGAAAGTGAGTGGGAGCTCTGTAGCATTTCTCATATTATATGTGGATGACATATTGCTGATGGGAAATGATATAGAATTCTTGGAAAATGTAAAGGCCTACTTGAATAAAAGTTTTTCAATGAAGGACCTTGGAGAAGCTGCTTACATATTAGGCATCAAAATCTATAGAGATAGATCGAGACGCCTCATTGGTCTTTCACAAAGTACATACCTTGACAAAATATTGAAGAAGTTCAATATGGATCAGTCAAAGAAAGGATTCTTGCCTGTTCTGCAAGGTATGAGATTGAGTAAGACTCAGTCGCCGACCACGGCAGAAGATAGAGAAAAGATGAGTGTCATTCCCTATGCCTCGGCAATAGGTTCTATCATGTATGCCATGCTGTGTACCAGACCTGATGTGAACCTTGCCATAAGTTTGGTGGGGATGTACCAAAGTGATCCCGGTACGAAACACTGGACAGCGGTCAAGAACATCCTGAAGTACCTGAAAAGGACTAAGGATATGTTTCTCGTTTATGGAGGTGACGAAGAGCTCGTCGTAAAGGGTTACGTCGATGCTAGCTTCGACACAGATCTGGATGACTCTAAGTCACAAACCGGATACGTGTATATTTTGAATAGAGGGGCAGTCAGCTGGTGCAGTTGCAAGCAAAGCGTGGTGGCAGCATCTACATGTGAAGCGGAGTACATAGCTGCTTCTGAAGCAGCACAGGAAGGAGTCTGGATGAAGGAGTTCATCACAGACCTAGGAGTCATTCCAAGCGCGTCAAGCCCGATGACTCTCTTCTGTGACAACACTGGTGCTATTGCTATTACCAAGGAGCCCAGGTTTCACAAGAAGACCAAGCACATCAAGCGCCGTTTCAACTCCATCCGGAATTATGTTCAGGATGGAGACATAGATATTTGTAAAGTGCGTACGGATCTGAATGTAGCAGACCCGTTGACTAAACCTCTTTCGCGAGCAAAACATGATCAACACCAGAACTCTATGGGTGTTCGATTCATCACAATGTAACTAGATTATTGACTCTAGTGCAAGTGGGAGACTGTTGGAGATATGCCCTAGAGGCAATAATTAAAGCATTATTATTATATCTCCTTGTTCATGATAATTGTCTGTTATTCATGCTTGAATTGTATTGTACGGAAACAGCGATACATGTGTGAATACATAGACCACAATGAGTCCCTGGTAGGCCTCTAGTAACCAGCTCGTTGATCAACAGATGGTCATGGTTTCCTGACCATGGACATGAGATGTCAGTGATAACGGGATCACATCATTAGGAGAATGATGTGATGGACAAGACCCAAACTTGAGCATAACACGAGATCGTATAGTTCGTAATGCATAAGCTTTTCGGTGTCAAGTATTTATTCCTTAGACCATGAGTTTGTACAACTCCCGGACACCGTAGGAGTACTTTGGGTGTGCCAACCATCACAACGTAACTGGGTGGCTATAAAGGTACGCATCAGGTATCTCCGAAAGTGTCTGTTGAGTTGGTACGAACCGAGACTGGGATGTTGTCACTCCGTATGACGGAGAGGTACCTCTGGGCCCACTCGGTAATACATCATCATAATGAGCTCAATGTGACTAAGTAGTTAGTCACGGGATGATGGATTACGGATCGAGTAAAGAGACTTGCCATAACGAGATTGAACAAGGTATTGGGAATACCGACGATCGAATCTCGGGCAAGTACCGTACCGATGGACAAAGGGAATAACATACGGGATTGAGTGAATCCTTGACACAGTGGTTCATCCGATGAAGATCATCGAGGAACACGTGGGAACCAACATGGGTATCTAGATCCCGCTGTTGGTTATTGACCGGAGAGTGGTCTCGGTCATGTCTACGTGTCTCCCGAACCCGTAGGGTCTACACACTTAAGGTTCGGTAACGCTAGGGTCGTAGAGATTAATGCACGTGGAAACCCGAATGTTGTTCGGAGTCCCGGATGAGATCCCGGACGTCACGAGGAGTTCCGGAATGGTCCGGAGGTAAAGATTGATATATGGGAAGTCCAGTTTCGGCCAACGGGTGATCTCCGGGGGTCACCGGGAGCGTCCCGGGACCACCGGAGGGGCCCCGGGGGTCCACCGGGTGGGGCCACCCATCCCGGTGGGGCCCCTAGGCCGCAAGGGGATGTGTCCAGCCCTCTGGGCTGGCGCACCACTGAGGGAGGCCCACCTCCCCTGCGCCTAGGGTTAAAACCCTAAGGGGAGGGGGCCACCACTTGCCTTGGGGGAGGAGGACTCCTCCCTGGCCGCCGCCCCCCCTTGCAGATTGGATCTGCAAGGGGCTGGCGCCCCCCCTGGCCCCCTATATATATGTGGGGGGGGAGAGGGCAGCCGCAGCTCAGCCCTGGCGCCTCTCCCCCTCCCGTCACACCTCCCAACTCCCACGCAGGGCGCCCGGCGAAGCCCTGCTGCGATCTCCACTGCATCCGTCATCACGCCGTCGTGCTGCCGGATCTCTGACGACTTCTCCTCCCCCCTTGCTGGATCAAGAAGGAGGTGACGTTGCTGCACCGTACGTGTGTTGAACGCGGAGGTGCCGTCCGTTCGGCGCTAGATCATCGGTGACGAAGAACGTGAAGAGTACGACTACTTCATCCCCACTTCGTTGAAAGCTTCCGCACGCGATCTACATAACGGTATGTAGATGCACTCTTAGTTGCTCGTTGCTAGATGTCTCCATAGTTGGATCTTGGTGAAGACGTAGAAATTTTTTGATTTATGCTACGTTCCCCAACAATTACACCCACACACTCCTTCTTCCTCCCAAAAAAATCACCAACCATCTCAAGCACGAGTTCTAGCTCATCTTGCTGCCATTTTCGATCCCCTTGCTCAAAGCTCTATTCACGAAACTGTTTGGGGAGATTGTTCTTCGGTATGTGACTCCTCCAATGGTCCAATTAGTTTTTGTTCTAGTGCTTTATTTATTGCAAATTTTTTCTGCTTAGGTGACCCTGTTCTTGAGCTTGCATGTTAAATTTATGTGGTTCCAAGTAGTTCTAATGCATGGTATAGTCTCTAGGCACTTGTGGGAGTAGTTGCTATCAATCTTGTTGAGTTTAGTTCAATTTTATTTTGAGTCACTAAAAATTTCAGAAATTTTTCAGAAAAAATGCATGGGAAAATCTATCAAGGTGGTTCCTCAAGGAAGCAAGGACCAAGGCTCGCCATACGTGAGCCGGACGAAGAATTACCAAGGGAAGCTCAAGTGCGGCCATGTGAATGGCCGTTGATACGTCTCCAACGTATCTATAATTTTTTATTGTTCCATGCTATTATTTATGAAGTCTTGGATGTTTAATGGGCTTTATCATTCACTTTTATAACATTTTTGGGACTAACCTACTAACCCAAAGGCCCAGTCCAGATTGTTGTTTTTTGCTTATTTCAGGGTTTTGCAGAAAAGCAATATCAAACGGAGTCCAAACGGAATGAAACCTTCGCGAGAGATATTTTTGGAGGAAATCACGCTCGGGAAATGTCAGGACCAAGTCAGGGGACGGAAGGCCAGCCCTCAAGAGTGGGGGGCGCGCCCCCCTTCCCAGGGCGCGCCCCCTGCCTCGAGGCTGGCCCACACGGCCCCCGGTGCCCTCCTTCTTCCTATATATACATATGTACCCCAGAAACTCCATACGTAGAGAGAAAACCCTAATTCCACCGCCGTAGCTTCTGTTCCCGTGGAGATCCCATCTTGGAGCCTATTTCGGGAGGGGGATCCATCACGGAGGCCTTCATCATCATCATCATCGCCCTCACCATGAGTTGTGAGTAGTTTACCTGAGACCTTCGGGTCCATAGCTAGTATCTAGATGGCTTCTTCTCTCTCTCTGGATCTCAATACAAAGTTCTCCTCGGTCTTCGAGGAGATCTATTCGATGTAATCTCTTTTTGCGGTGTGTTTGTCGAGATCATATGAATTGTGAGTTTATGATCAAGGTTATCTATGAAAGATATTTGGTTCTTCTCTGAACTTTTTATGTGTGCTCATAATATCCTTGCAAGTCTCTTCGATTTTTTGGTTTGGTTTGTCCTACTAGATCTATAGTTCTTGCAATGGGAGAAGTGCTTGGCTTTGGGTTCAATCTTGCGGTGTTCTTTCCCAGTGACAGTAGGGGCAGCAAGGCACGTATTGTATTATTGTCATCGAGGATAAAAAGATGGGGTTTTCATCATATTGCTTGAGTTTATCCCTCTACATCATGTCATCTTGCTTAAGGCGTTACTCTATTCGTATGAACTCAATACACTAGATGCGTGCTGGATAGCGGTCGATGTGTGGAGTAATAGTAGTAGAGGTAGAATCGTTTCGGTATACTTGTCTCGTACATGATGCCTATATACAATGATCATGCCTAGATAGTCTCATAATTATTCGCTTTTCTATCAATTGCTCGACAGTAATTTGTTTACCCGCCGTAGAATATCGCTATCATGAGAGAAGCCACTAGAGATAACTATGGCCCCCGGGTCTATTCTCAACATATCAATCTACATGTACTTTACTTTTCTTGCTTTTATTTGCTGTTTCATTAAACCAAAAATAATAAAAATATAATTATCATCTCTATCAGATCTCATTCTCGTAATGGACCGTAAAGGGATTGGCAACCCCTTATCGCATTGGCTGTGAAGTTCTTATTTGTTTGTGCAGGTGGGAGGGACTGGTGCGTGGTCTCCTATTGGATTGATACCTTGGTTCTCAAAAACTGAGGGAAATACTTACGCTGCTGTGCTGCATCTCCCTTTCCTCTTCGAGGGAATACAATGCAAGCTCAAGAGGTATCAAGAAGAATTTCTGGCGCCGTTGCCGGGGAGGCTTACGCAAAAGTCATATACCAAGTACCTATCACAAACCCTTATCCTTCGCATTACATTTATTTGCCTCTCGTTTTCCTCTCCCCCACTTCACCTTTGCCGTTTTATTTGCCCTTCTTCCGCCGTGTGTTTTTCGTTCGCTTGCTTCTTGTTCGCTTGTGTGTGTTGGATTGCTTGCTTGTCACTAGGGCTCAGAACAATACCAAATTGTGTGACTTTTCCAATACCAACAACAATGATTTTATTAGCACTCCGATTGCTCCTATTACCGATGCTGAATCTTGTGAGATCAATGCTGCTTTGTTGAACCTTGTCATGAAAGATCAATTCTCCGGCCTTCCTAGCGAAGATGTCGCTACTCATCTAAACAACTTTGTTGATTTGTGTGATATGCGAAAGAAAAGGGATACGGATAACGATATTGTTAAATTGAAGTTATTTCCGTTTTCACTTAGAGATCGTGCTAAAATTTGGTTTTCCTCTTTGCCTAGGAATAATATTGATTCGTGGAATAAGTGCAAAGATGCTTTTATCTCTAAGTATTTCCCTCCTGCTAAGATCATCTCTCTTAGAAACGATATTATGAATTTTAAGCAACTAGATCATGAGCATGTTGCACAAGCTTGGGAGATAATGAAATTAATGATACGTAATTGCCCTACACATGGTTTGAATCTATGGATGATTATTCAGAACTTTTATGCAGGCTTGAATTTTGCTTCTAGAAATCTTTTAGATTCGGCCGCCGGAGGCACTTTCATGGAAACTACTTCAGGAGAAGCTACCAAACTCCTAGATAATATTATGGTAAATTATTCTCAATGGCACACCGAAAGATCTACTAGTAAAAAAGTGCATGCTATCGAAGAAATTAGTGTTTTGAGTGGAAAGATGGATGAACTTATGAAATTGTTTGCTGCTAAGAGTGCTTCTTCTGATCCCAATGATATGCCTTTGTCCACTTTGATTGAGAATAACAATGAATCTTTGGATGTGAATTTTGTTGATAGGAATAATTTTGTAACAATGCTTATAGAGGTAATTTTAACCCTAGGCCTTTTCCTAGTAATTCCTCTAATAATTTTGGCAATTCCTATAACAACTCTTATGGAAAGATGCCTTCTAAATTTGAAACTAGTGTTAAGGAGTTTATGATCTCGCAAAAGAATTTCAATGCTATGCTTGAAGAGAAATTGCTTAAAGTTGATGAATTGGCTAGAAGTGTGGATAGAATTACTCTTGATGTTGATTCTTTGAAACTTAGATCTATCCCACCTAAGCATGATATCAATGAGTCTCTCAAAGCCATGAGAATTTCCATTGATGAATGCAAAGAAAGAACCGTTAGGATGCATGCTAAAAGAGAAGATTATATTAAATCGTGTTCTTCTAGTTATCGTGAAAATAAAGATGAAGATCTGAAAGTTATTGATGTGTTTCCTATTAGATCCTTGTTTTCTAGTGTTAATCTTGATGAGAATATGATTGGAGATGATTCTGCTTTAAGGTGTCCCAATGATTCGGAGTTTTTAGATCTTGATGCTAAAATTGCTAAAAGTGGGAGTGAAGAAATTAAAACTTTGCATAGTGATGAACCTACTACTTTGGATTTCATGGGATTCAATTATGATAATTTCTCTTTGATTGATTGTATTTCCTTGTTGCAATCCGTGCTAAATTCTCCTCATGCTTATAGTCAAAATAAAGCTTTCACTAAACATATAGTTGATGCTTTGATGCAATCTTATGAAGAAAAACTTGAGTTGGAACTTTCTATACCTAGAAAGCTTTATGATGAATGGGAACCTACTATAAAAATAAAAATAAAAGATCATGAATGCTATGATTTGTGTGATTTGGGTGCTAGTGTCTCCACTATTCCAAAAACTTTGTGTGATTTGCTAGGGTTCCATGAGCTTGATGATTGTTCTTTACATTTGCATCTTGCGGATTCCACTATTAAGAAACCTATGGGAAGAATTAATGATGTTCTTATTGTTCCCAATAGGAATTATGTGCCCGTAGATTTCATTGTTCTTGATATAGATTGCAATCCTTCATGTCCTATTATTCTTGGTAGACCTTTCCTTAGAACGATTGGTGCAATTATTGATATGAAGGGAGGAAATATTAGATTCCAATTTCTGTTAAGGAAAGGCATGGAACACTTTCCTAGAAAGAAAATCAAATTACCATATGAAACTATCATGAGAGCCACTTATGGATTGCCTTCCAAAGATGGCAATACCTAGATCTATCTTGTATCGTGCCTAGCTAGGGGCGTAAAACGATAGCGCTTGTTGGGAGGCAACCCAATTTTATGTTGCTTGCTTTTGTTGCTGTTAGGGAATAAATATTGCATCTAGCCTCTGATTAGATGTTGTTTCATGTTTTGTTTAGTGTTTGTGCCAAGTAGAACCTTTGGTAAGACTTGTGTGAAGTTTATATGATCTTGCTGTGAAAAACAGAATCGTTAGCGCTCGCTAAAGTAGACTTCAGATTTTACTGGAGCGCACTTTTTAGTTTATTCTTTTTTATGCTGATTGGTAGACAAATTGCGCAAATTTACCAATTTAGTTCGAATTTTTTGGAGTTCCAGAAGTAGGCGAACCCAACAGATTGCTACAGACTGTTCTGTTTTTGACAGATTCTGTTTTTCGTGTGTTGTTTGCTTATTCCGATGCATCTATGAGTAATATTTGAGGATATGAACCATAGAGAACTTGGAGTACAGTAGGTTTAGCACCAATATAAACAAAGAATGAATTCCTTGCTGTACCTTTTAGTGGTGGTTTGCTTTCTCTTACTAACGGAGCTCACGAGAATTGTTATCTAAGTTTTGTGTTGTGAAGTTTTCAAGTTTTGAGTATTGCTTTGATGGACTATGGAACAAGGAGTAGCAAATGCCTAAGCTTGGGGATGCCCATGGCACCCCAAGTAAATTAAAGATAATCAAAAGCCTAAGCTTGGGGATGCCCCGGAAGGCATCCCCTCTTTCGTCTTCATCCACCGGTTACTATACTTGGAGTTATATTTTTATTCGCAACATGTTATGTGTTTTGCTTGGAGCGTCTTGTATAATTTGAGTCTTTGCTTGTTAGTTTGCCGCAATCATCCTTGCTGGAAACACCTATTTGAGAGAGTTAAATATGACCTAAAAATTATTAGAACACTCAATGTGCTTCACTTATATCTTTTGAGTTGAATAGTTTTTGCTCTAGTGCTTCACTTATATCTTTTAGAGCATGGTGGTGGTAATATTTTGTAGAAATTGTTGAACACTCATGCTTCACTTGTATCTATTTGAGAGTCTATTAAAACAGCATGGTAAAGTGTTTAGGCTAAAGAAACTAGTCTTCACATGATAAACATCCAATGTCAATGTAGTAAAAAAATTCACATCAAGTGCATTGAATAGAAAGAGATGTTGGATGCTTGATAATTGTTTTGAGACATGAGGATAGTGATATTAGAGTCATGCTAGTGGAGTTATTATGAAATTGAGAAATACTTGTGTTAAGGTTAGTGATTCCCGTAGCATGCACGTATGGTGAACCGTTGTGTGACTAAGTTAAAGCATGAGGTATTTGTAGAGTGTCAACCTTTGTGTGGAGGTCGGGGGCGCGCGATGGTTAACTCCTACCAACCTCCCCCCTAGGGGCATGCGTTGATTGCTTTGTTTTGATGACTCGTAGATTTTTGCAAGAAGTATATGAGTTCTTATGACTAATGTTGAGTCCATTGATTATATACACTCTCACCCTTCCACCATTGCTAGCCTCTCTTGTACCGCGCAACTTTTGCCGGTGCCATTAAACCCACTATATATCCTTCCTCAAAATAGGCACCATATTGTTCCTCAAAACAGCCACCATACCTACCTATCATGGCATTTCCATAGCCATTCCGAGATATATTGCCATGCAACTTTCCACCGTTCCGTTTATATGACACGCATCATATTGTCATATTGCCATGCATGATCATGTAGTTGACATCGTATTTGTGGCAAGGCCACCATGCATAATCCTTTCATACATGTCACTCTTATTTCATTGCACATACCGGTACACCGCCGGAGGCATTCATATAGAGTCATACTTTGTTGTTGTAGTATCGAGTTGTAATATTGTGTTGTAATGAAAGTGTGATGATCATCATTATTAGACCATTGTCCCATGGGAGGAAAGGCTGAATCTATAAAGCCCCAACGCAAAAAAAAGAAAAAAAAGGAGAAAGGCCACAAAAAAAGGCCCAAAAAAAAGAAGAAAAACGGGGGACAATTGCTACTATCTTTTTCCACACTTGTTCTTCAAAGTAGCACCATGCTCTTCATTGTAGAGAGTCTCATGCTTAGTCACTTTCATATGCTAGTGGGAATTTTTCATTATAGAACTTGGCTTGTATATTCCAACGATGGGCTTCCTCAAATGCCCTAGGTCTTCGTGAGCAAGCAAGTTGGATGCACACCCACTAGTTTCTTTTGTTGAGCTTTCATTCATATTTAGCTCTAGTGCATCCGTTGCATGGCAATCCCTACTCACTCACATTTACATCTATTGATGGGCATCTCCATAGCCCGTTGATACGCCTAGTCGATGTGAAACTATCTCCCTCTTTTTGTCTTCTCCACAACCACCTCTATTCCACCCATAGTGCTATATCCATGGCTCACGCTCATGTATTGCGTGAAAGTTGAAAGGGTTGAAAAGATAGAGCATGAAAACAAATGCTTGGCTGAAATCGGGGTTGTGCATGATATGAATATTTTTGTGTGATAATAAGGGAGCATAGCCAACACTATATGATTTTGTAGGGATAACTTTCTTTAGCCACGGTATTTTGAGAAGACATGATTGCTTTGTTAGTATTGCTTGAAGTATTGTTATTTCTTATGTCAATATAGACTTTTGTCTTGAATCTTTCAGATCTGAACATTCATGCCACAATTAAGAGAATTACATTGAAAAACTATATTGGTTAGCATTCCACATCAAAAATTCTTTCTTTATCATTTACCTACTCGAGGACGAGCAGGAATTAAGCTTGGGGATGCTTGATACGTCTCCAACGTATCAATAATTTTTTATTGTTCCATGTATTATTTATGAAGTCTTGGATGTTTAATGGGCTTTATCATTCACTTTTATATCATTTTTGGGACTAACCTACTAACCCAAAGGCCGAGTCCAGATTGCTGTTTTTTGCCTATTTCAGGGTTTTGCAGAAAAGGAATATCAAACGAAGTCCAAACGGAATGAAACCTTCACGAGAGATATTTTTGGGGGAAATCACACTCGGGAAACGTCAGGACCAAGTCAGTGGACGGAAGGCCAGCCCTCGAGGGTGGGGCGTGCGCCCCCTGCCTCGAGGCTGGCCCACCCGCCCCCCGGTGCCCTCCTTCTTCCTATCTATACCTACGTACCCCAGAAACTCCATACGTAGAGAGAAAACCCTATTTCCACCGTCGTAGCTTCTGTTCCCGTGGAGATCCCATCTTGGAGCCTGTTCCAGGAGGGGGATCCATCACGGAGGCCTTCATCATCATCATCATTGCCCTCACCATGAGTTGTGAGTAGTTTACCACAGATCTTCGGGTCCATAGCTAGTATCTAGATGGCTTCTTCTCTCTCTCTCTTTCTGGATCTCAATACAAAGTTCTCCTCGGTCTTCGAGGAGATCTATTCGATGTAGTCTCTTTTTGCGGTGTGTTTGTCAAGATCCGATGAATTGTGAGTTTATGATCAAGGTAATCTATGAAAGATATTTGGTTCTTCTCTGAACTTTTTATGTGTGCTCATAATACCCTTGCAAGTCTCTTCGAATTTTTGGTTTGGTTTGGCCTACTAGATCTATAGTTCTTGCAATGGGAGAAGTGCTTGGCTTTGGGTTCAATCTTGCGGTGTCCTTTCCCAGTGACAGTAGGAGCAGCAAGGCACGTATTGTATTGTTGCCATCGAGGAAAAAAAGATGGGGTTTTCATCATATTGCTTGAGTTTATCCCTCTACATCATGTCATCTTGCTTAAGGCGTTACTCTGTTCATATGAACTCAATACACTAGATGCATGCTAGATAGCGGTCGATGTGTGGAGTAATAGTAGTAGATGCAGAATCGTTTCGGTCTACTTGTCTCGGACATGACGCCTATATACAATGATCATGCCTAGATAGTCTCATAATTATTCTCTTTTCTATCAATTGCTCGACAGTAATTTGTTTACCCGCCGTAGAATATTGCTATCATGAGAGAAGCCAGTAGAGAAAACTATGGCCCCCGGGTCTATTCTCAACATATCAATCTACATCTACTTTACTTTTCTTGCTTTTATTTGCTGTTTCATTAAACCAAAAATACCAAAAATATAATTATCATCTCTATCAGATCTCACTCTCGTAAGTGACCGTAAAGGGATTGACAACCCGTTATCGCGTTGGCTGCGAAGTTCTTATTTGTTTGTGCAGGTGCGAGGGACTGGCGCGTGGTCTCCTACTGGATTGATACCTTGGTTCTAAAAAACCGAGGGAAATACTTACGCTACTGTGCTGCATCTCCCTTTCCTCTTCGAGGGAAAACAACGCAAGCTCAAGAGGTAGCAGCTGTCAGAGGAGTTTATGATTCGGGCATGTATCAAGGAAGAATTTTACACATATGTTCGTAATGTGGATATTGAGGACTTCGTGTCAGATAAGTGCCCTCAATACCAGTACCTAACCGATTCCTTTGTGAGAAGGTTTAAATTTACATCTTCACGTAACTCTCCCACTGTCTTGTTTGATCTCTATGATAAATCTTATACTATGGACTTAGAAGATTTTAGCGATGCTTGTAAACTCCCAAAGTGGGGTAATGTTGGTGAACCTCGCAAATCTGAGTATAAGGACTTTCTAGCTAGTATCACTGTGGGGGAATCTAGAGAAGTCACCCAAGCTACCATAGGGAGCATTCATTTCCCTGCTATACATTATTTTGCTCTCTTCATTGGTAGATGCATTAACGGTAAAGATGAGGCTTGCCACATGTGCGTACTAGATCGTGTGTTGAGAATGAGGCGTGCCACTAAACATTCTCAAAAGATTAGGCGATATACAGTATAATTTGGGGGCCATTTTTGCACGTAGGTTACATCTTAACGGTTTAAATGACGATTTCTTTGGTGGAATTTATGCAACTCGCTTGGCTAATTATCTTCATGTGCCCGTACATGAGAACGATGCGAAGTTGCCTCCTGCTTTTCTAGACTATAATGCCATGATTCGCCATCAGTTTGTTGAGAGGGATGAACAATCCCTCCAGTACTGACTAGTCTTTGACAGGCATCGCACTGTCCATATTGCTCTCCCTGCTCCTACTTTCTTTGACTTTCAGGCAAAAGGGAGATATATTATAACCAAGGAGGAGGTGAATGAGTATAAGGAGAGGACGAAGGCGGCTCGTCTTCAAGATGCAGCTCGTCAGGAAGTAGCCGTTGAATCTCAGTACAGCCCAACTACGACTTTGGATATCCGTCAGGCCAATACTGGCCATAGACCAACTTAGGCCAAAAGCCTAAGCTTGGCGGAGTACGTATTTCTCACCGACATTACATTCATGTTCACACACTTATTCCAGTAGTCGGTGCTCATACTTTTTCATTGTACTATCCATGCTAGTTTCATTTGTTTTCTTAGTATTTTTCTTGTGTGTTAGAAAAACCTTAAGAAAAACAAAAAATTAGTTGTAGCTTTTAGCTAGTCTACTTTCCATGCATGTGGTAGTAGTAATTAAAAGAAAACCCAAAAAGATTTCTTGTTCTTCTTTTGCTTGTTGGGAGCTTTCCCGTGTAAATAGTTTCTTTTATTTTCTTTGGGGTCAAGAGGAGAAGACCATGTTGAGAATGTTTAGTGGCTCTCGTATGCATTAATAATGATTTAACCATAAGCCATATTACTTTGTCTTCTTTCTCGTATTAAATGCTTGCAGATTCCAGCTTAGTCCAATGCACGTGCACTATTATTATTATCCACACCTTTCGGTCGTGCGAGTGAAAGGCAATAATGATGATATGTGATGAACTGATTGAGATGAGAGAAGCTAGTATGAACTCGACCTCTCTTGTTTTTGTAAATATGACAGTTCATCGTTCCTGATTCAGCCTATTATGAATGAAACATGCTTGCAATGACAATTAGAGATCATAGTTACTCATGCCATGCTTAATTAGCTAGGAGTTTATAATGGTTTACCTTGCGTGCCAACATGATATTAAAATGGTTGTGATGTGGTACGATAGGGTGGTATCCTCCTTTGAACGATTCAAGTGGTTTGACTTGGCACATGTTCACGCATGTAGCTGAAACAAAATCAACATAGCCTCCATGATATTTATGTTCATGGTGATTTATATCCTACTCATGCTTGCATTCGTTGTTGATTAATTTTAATGCATGTTCATGACTGTTGTCGCTCTCTAGCTGGTCGCTTCCCAGTCTCTTTCTAGCCTTCACTTGTACTAAACGGGAATACTGCTTGTGCATCCACTTCCATAAACCCCAATGTTATTCCATATGAGTCCACCATACCTTCCTATATGCGGTATCTACCTGCCGTTCCTAGTAAATTTGTATGTGCCAAACTCCAAACATTCAAATGAAATTCTGTTTTGAATGCTCGAATAGCTCATGTATCAACTAGGGCTGTCTATATCTTCCATGCTCGGTGGGTTATTCTCGCGATGAGTAGGATCCGCTCATCATTCCTGGGAAAATGGCTAGTAACCGGGGTGCCCAGTCCCATGCTCAAATCATAATAATTAAACAAAACTCCCCCAGGCCTGTTGCTGGTTTGGACGGGACCCGTTGTTTCAGGCTGGCCATGGAGTGTGCTTGTTGGTGGTTGGGGGAGTATAAACTTTACCATTCTGTTTGGGAACCACCTATAATGTGTGTAGCATGGAAGATATCGAGATCTCTTGGTTGTTATGTTGACAATGAAAGTATACCGCTCAAAATATTATTCATCTCTATTTCAAAATCGAGCTCTGGCACCTCTACAAATCCCTGTTTCCCTCTGTGAAGGGCCTATCTATTTACTTTTATGTTGAGTCAACATCCTCTTATTAAAGAGCACCGCTGTCATTTGCATGTATTGCTATTAATTTACATTGAGTATGATTGAGACTGGATCTCTTTTACCATGAATTACAATGTCTAGTCAGTCCTTGATCTTCAAAGGTGCTCTGCATTTATGTTTTATGGCCTCAGAAAGGGCTAGCGAGATACCATCTTGTCATATCATATTATGATTGTTTTGAGAAAGTGTTGTCATCGGAGGTTTATTATTATTGCTCGCTAGTTGATTATACCATTGATATGAGTAAAAATGAGACCTGAAAGTTATTGTGAATGTGGTTAGTTCATGATCTTTGCTGAAAACTTGAATGTTGGCTTTACATATTTACAACAACAAGAGCAAACAGAGTTTGTCAAAGTTTTTCTTTATCACTTTCAGTTTATCAAAGTTTAACATATTTACAACAACAAGCTTGGGGGAGTTGATACGTCTCCAACGTATCTACTTTTCCAAACACTTTTGCCCTTGTTTTGGACTCTAACTTGCATGATTTGAATGGAACTAACCCGGACTGACGTTATTTTCAGCAGAACTGCCATGGTGTTATTTTTATGCAGAAATAAAAGTTCTCGGAATGACCTGAAAATCAACGGAGATTTATTTTGGAATATATAGAAAATACCTGCGAAAAGAACCAGACTAGGGGGCCCACACCCTGTCCACGAGGGCGGGGGGCGCGCCCCCCTGGGCACGCCCCCTGCCTCGTGGGCCCCCTGAGGCTCCACCGACATCACCCCCGACTCCATATATTCACTTTTGGGGAGAAAAAAATTAGAGAGAAGGATTCACCGCGTTTTACGATACAGAGCCGCCGCCAAGCCCTAATCTCTCTCGGGAGGGCTGATCTGGAGTCCGTTCGGGGCTCCGGAGAGTGGTGATCATCGTCGTCGTCATCATCCACCATTCTCCATCACCAATTCTATGATGCTCACTGTCGTGCGTGAGTAATCCCATCGTAGGCTTGCTGGACGGTGATGGGTTGGATGAGATTTACCATGTATTCCAGTTAGTTTTGTTAGGGTATGATCCCTAGTATCCACTATGTTCTAAGATTGATGTTGCTATGACTTTCCTAAGCTTAATGCTTGTCACTAGGGCCCGAGTGCCATGATTTTAGATCTGAACCTATTATATTTTCATGAATATATGTGTGTTCTTGATCCTATCTTGCAAGTCAATAGTCACCTACTATGTGTTATGATCCGGCAACCCCGAATTGACAATAATCGGGACCACTCCCGGTGATGACCATAGTTTGAGGAGTTCATGTATTCACTATGTGTTAATGCTTTGGTTCGGTACTCTATTAAAAGGAGGCCTTAATATCCCTTAGTTTCCAATAGGACCCCACTGCCACGGGAGGGTAGGACAAAAGATGTCATGCAAGTTCTTTCCCATAAGCACGTATGACTATATTCATAATACATGCCTACATTACATTGATGAACTTGAGCTAGTTCTGTGTCACCCTATGTTATAACTGAAAGATCGTGGATGTCGCCTAGAGGGGGCGTGAATAGGCGCTTTAAAATAATTACGGTTTAGGCTTGAACAAATGCGGAATAAACCTAGCGGTTAATTTGTCAAGCACAAAACCTACAACAACTAGGCTCACCTATGTGCACCAACAACTTATGCTAAGCAAGATAAACAACTAGGTGATAGCAAGATATATGACAAAAACAATATGGCTATCACAAAGTAAAGTGCATAAGTAAAGGGCTCGGGTAAGAGATAACCGATGCACGCGGAGACGACGATGTATCCCGAAGTTCACACCCTTGCGGATGCTAATCTCCGTTTGGAGCGGTGTGGAGGCACAATGCTCCCCAAGAAGCCACTAGGGCCACCGTAATCTCCTCACGCCCTCGCACAATGCAAGATGTCGTGATTCCACTAAGGGACCCTTGAGGGCGGTCACCGAACCCGTACAAATGGAAACCCTTGGGGGCGGTCACCGAACCCGTACACTTTGGCAACCCTTGGGGGCAGTCATCGGAACCCGTCAAATTGCTCGGGGCGATCTCCACAACCTAATTGGAGACCCCGACACTTGCCCGGAGCTTTACACCACAATGATTGAGCTCCAAACACCAAGGTTGGGGATATCTCCCCAACGACACCACGAAGCTTCACCACAATGGAATATGGCTTCGAGGTGACCACAACCGTCTAGGGCGCCCAAGCACCCAAGAGGAACAAGCTCAAGGGTACCAAGCACCCAAGAGTAATAAGCTTCTCAACTTCACTTCCACGTATCACCGTGGATAACTCAAACCGATGCACCAAATGCAATGGCAAGGGCACACGGAGTGCCCAAGTCCTTCTCTCCCAAATCCCACCAAAGCAACTAATGCCAGGGAGGGAAATGAGAGGAAGAACAAGAAGGAGAACACCAAGAACTCCAAGATCAAGATCCAAGGGGTTCCCCTCACCTAGAGGAGAAAGTGATTGGTGGAAATGTGGATCTAGATCTCCTCTCTCTTTTCCCCCAAAAACTAGCAAGAATCCATGGAGGGATTGAGAGATAGCAAGCTCGAAGAAGGTCAACAATGGGGGAAGAACACGAGCTCAAAGGATAAGGTTCATTGGGAAAGAAGAGCCCATTTTATAGGTGGGGAAAAATCCAACCGTTATGCTCACAGCCCGCACAGAGCGGTACTACCGCTCCAGGAGCGGTACTACCGCTAGGGCATTAGTACCCCTTAGAAAAACAACAGCGAAGAGGCAAAAAGGCCAAAAGAACCGTCGGAGTGGTAGTACCACTTGACCTCACGGTACTACCGCTAGGGGTAGCGGTACTACTGCTAAGGATAGCGGTACTACTGCTTGCGAGCGGTACTAAAAAATTACATCCGTGCCTACCACCGCTGGACTTGTGATGAGTTTTTGGTCCCGAGCGGAAGTAGCCACGGAAGTAGCCGCGGTAGTACTGCTCCAAGCGGTAGTACCGCTCCCGAAAGCGGTAGTACCGCTCCTGAAAGCGGTAGTAAAAAATTACTTCCGCTCCAACCCGCGGTAGTACCGCTGCAGCCTTTTCAGTACACCAAAATGACCACAACTTTTGCATACGGACTCCGAATTCGATGAAACCAAGTTTTTTGGAAAGCTAGCGACAAGGGCTAACACAATCTTGATATAAATACCAATAATAAGCAAATTATAAAAGGCCCATAAGAAAATGGTGAGAACCCTTTCTCGGATAAGACCGGTAAAACCTCCAACATCGAAAACATCATAGAAGACGCATGTGAACTCCGTTTTCGATGAACTCAAGCTTGTCATCAAGATGACCATAAGCTCTAAGACTCACAAAGAGAACCAAACAAGAACCAAGAAACATGATGCAAGGATGCAATGGTTTGAGCTCTCTACTAACGATACGATCAAGCTACCAACTTGAGAGCCCCCCTTGATAGTACAGCAAACGATCCCATAACCCGGTCTCCCAACTACCACCACGAGACCGGTAAAATAGAAAACCTATCAAGGGTAGACCTTTGCTTTGCACAAAGTCCGCTTGAGCTAGATGTAGACGATCTTGACTTCCTCAAGTTGGACCACCTTTCTTGATTGTGTTGTCTCGGTGAAGACTAGTAGATTGCTCCCCCATACTCCACTATGGGTGAGCCACTCTTCGGCATATCTTCACAAGTCCATTGTCACCACAATGGACAACAAGCTTCAAGAACTTGATCTATTCGTGTTGCTCCACCTGAACTTGCACACGGCAACCTAACCCCACAAAGAACTCTCATGAAGACCATGGGTTAGTACACAAAGCGTGATTGACAATGCTTACCATACCATAGGATTGCTTGATCCCTCTCGGTACATCTTCTACACTTTGTGTGTTGATCAACTTGATTCATTCTTTGACTTAGTTTTTGATCAACCTTGAATCTTTCCAACTCTCTTCATTTGGATGATGTCTTGAAGGTAAACATGAATGATCACAAACTCTTCTTCTTCAAGACATGCTTGCAATAAGCTCAACACCCATAAGACCAATCTTTGGATAATTCCTTAATAGCACCTTGGTCATCACAAACTCTCCTTGAAACCAACAAATGAACTCCAAGAAAAGCCTATGGACAAACCCTTCAAATATAACTCAAGGCAACCATTAGTCCATAGAGATTGTCATCAATTATCAAAACGAAACATGGGGGCACCGCATGTTCTTTCAATAACTATTACATGAGGAATCACATCCGACATAATTATCCATCACTTATCCAATGCCTATGAGCTTTTCACATATTGCTTGTTGCTTATTTACTTTTCCGCTGCTATTGTTACAATCACTACAAAACTACTATCACTACTTTTGCCACTTTTACCGTTACTTCCATATTACTTTGCTACTAAATTACCTTGCTGCAGATGCTAAGTCTTCCGGGTGTGGTTGAATTGACAACTCAACCGCTAATACTTGAGAGTATTCTTTGGCTCCCCTTGTGTCGAATCAATAAATTTGGGTTGAATACTCTACCCTCGAAAACTGTTGCGATCCCCTACACTTGTGGGTTATCAGAACCCCGGACTCGTCTCCGGTCGCAAGTTCCCAACCATGCATATATGTGCCCTTCAAGCTCGATCAGGCGTCTATCACTGAATTCAGTGCTGCAGATATCTTCCGACACTCTCCTTTTGGCGATGTGTTGAACTCGTTAAAATCTCTCTCCTTAGCTAGGGACACACAGCCGAATTATATCCGGTTCGAACTGGAGGCTGATGATGGAGAATTTCGCTCCCCACCCACCACCCACTTGCTAGCCACGGTCGAAGATCTAACTGATCTACTTGACTACGCTTCCGAAGACTTCGAGGGGATGGACCTCGAAGCCGAAGCAGATCTAGACCAAAATCAGCCTGTCACCGGGCGTTGGACAGCCACATCTTCATACGATGTGTATATGGTGGATACACCTAAGGAGAAGGAGGGCAACGGCGAAAACAATCCTACAAAGGACAAGCCTGTCGAAGAACCTCCCAAATGTCGGCGCCCGAAGCGCCGAACTAAATTCCGTAAAGGGAAAGATAGCAACACTGTCACTAATGACGGTGACAGTCCGGAGCAAGCCGAAGACCCCGCGGATCCAGCGTTGGAGTAGGACGAGCGAGAGGACGGTGAACATAGCCCGAAACCGCTGTCTCAAGACAACGATGCCGAAGACATCAATTATGAACATGTCTCCGAAGACGATGTCAGCGTGGGCGATGACGAATATATCGTCCCAGAAGAACCCTTAGAACAAAAATGCTTCCATTGGAGGCTTATTGCCACCGCGAGGAGCGTGAAAAAGTAGCAGAGACGGCTTCGAGATGCACAGGACACGCTCAATGATAGATGGAACAAAGTGCTAGACGCTGAGAAAAATATGGCTATAATAGCCAAACCAAAGGCTATCCCAAGCGTAAATTGCTGCCCGAATTTGACGACGAGGCCACTGTGCCTATACCACCAAAGAACAACACCACCGATAAACCAGACCGACCGCCTCGCGGATGGGACAGAGTGGCTAGCAACAATGTGCAAAAGCCCGCACCCCCAACCCGTAAAGGAAAGGAGGATGCGGCTCAGGCCCAGAAACACGATCTACGTGAGGACCTGAACAGGAAGGCTGGCAAGACCAGATCCATCTACGGATCCAGGGACCGTGCTCCCGCACAGGACGGTGGCTATTAAGCCAATCACGCCGGTCATGTACCAGTTCGGGGTCAATACCGAACATCGCAACCATCGGACATACGCCATGACATAGCAAAATACAGGGGTGCTGCGCACCCTCTGTGCTTCACCGATGAGGTGCTGGATCACGATTTTCCAAAAGGGTTTAAACTCGTGTACATCGAGGCGTATGATGGAACGACGGATCCTACCGTCTGGATAGAAGACTTTATTCTTCACATCCACATGGCTCGCGGAGACGATCCCCACGCCATTAAATACTTACCCCTCAAGCTAAAAGGACCAGCTTGGCACTGGCTAAACAGCCTCCCAGAGAATTCCATTGGGAGCTGGGAAGAACTTGAGGATGCTTTTCGGGCCAATTTTCAAGGGACCTATGTCCACCCCCGGATGCTGACGACCTAAGTCACATCATCCAACAACCCGGGGAGTCAGCCCACAAGCTTTGGAATCGATTTCTCACTAAGAAGAACCAAATCGTCGACTGTCCGGACGCCGAAGCCTTAGCGGCCTTCAAACACAGTGTCTGGGACGAATGGCTAGGTAGACACCTCAAACAGGAAAAGCCGAGGACAATGGACGCCCTAACTACACTCATGACCCGTTTTTGCGCGGGCAAGGACAGCTCGTTAGCTCGTAGCAGCACCAGCGACCCTGGAACATCCGAAGTGAGGGACGGCAATGGAAAGCCGCGACGTAATAAACACAAACGTCGAAATAATGCTGGAAGCCCAGATGATACAGTGGTAAACGCCGGATTCAGTGGATCCAGACCCGGTTAACGGAAGAAGCCATTCAAAGGCAACAAAGATGGTCCATCCAGCCTGGACAAAATATTAGATAGGCCCTGCCAGATCCATGGCACCCTAGATAAACCTGCAAACCACACCAACTGTAATTGTTGGGTCTTCAAGCATGCCAGCTCAATGCCGAACACAAGGGAAAGGGACCTCAGAGCGAAGACGAGGATGAACCTCGCCAGCCGAACACAGTGGGATAGAAGAAATTTCTACCGGAGACTAAAACAGTGAACATGATATATGCCACTCATATCCCAAAGAGGGAGCGCAAGCGCGCACTCCGAGATGTCTACACCGTCGAGCCCGTTGCCCCCAAATTCAACCCATGCTCGGCCTGTCCGATCACTTTCTATCGCAGGGATCATTCGACTAGTATCCATCATGGGGGTTCGGCTGCCCTAGTGCTCGACCCAATAATCGATGGATACCATCTCACCTGAGTCCTTATGGACGGCGGCAGCAGTCTTAATCTGATATATCAGGACACTGTCCGCAAGATGGGGATCGACCTATCAAGAATCAAGCCAAGCAGCATGACCTTTAAAGGAGTGATACTAGGCGTTGAAGCCCGCTACACGGGTTCTTTAAAATTGGAGGTTGTATTCGGCTCTCCCGATAACTTTCAAAGCGAAGAGCTAATCTTCGACATAGCTCCGTTCCGAAGTGGCTATCATGCACTACTCGGAAGAACGGCCTTCGCCCACTTTAATGCAGTCCTGCATTATGCTTATCTAAAGCTTAAAATGTCTGGACCACGTGGCTTCATCACGGTCAATGGAAATATGGAGCGCTCTCTCCATACGGAGGAGGACACTGCGGCCTTAGCAGCCGAAGCCCAAAATGGCCTATTCAAGCCGGGCAACTTATCCGTCGTTAAAACCGCGGACATAGTTAAACGTGTCCGGCATATGCCTTAGTGCGGCAGCTCAGATGAACCTGAGCTAGATTAGCAGTTACGCCCCCATCGACTTCCCCATAATGTGATATCATACGTGCGCCGTGTACATAATTATGCCCTCAAAATCCCTTGGGCTGCGTTGGGGGCACACTGTATACAAATAGTCCAAAGTTCGGCTCGACCCTATTCGGACTCTAAAATTACCTTTCAAGGTTCACTGAACGAACCAATTTTTGTTTATGGCCACACTGGATTTCTTTTCTTTTCCAGGTCTTTTCTATTTTACAGATGGCCATCACACTCCCCCCTTCAAGGACACATCACAAAGGAGAAAACGGTGCAGACATGCCGCAGGGACCCACGCTAAGGTTTCTTTTTAGATTAAGACCCTGTGTAAACCTTTTTTTATCTTTTTGTTTTGTACTTCTCTCGCATGTAAAATGTCCAAGAAAGTTATCGGCATTATCTATAAACATACGGGTCGCCGTACTATAACGGGATATTTTACGAAACAGCTTGGCTTACATTATGTTTGGAGTTTTATTCTCTCATCACCTGTGTTTTCTCCCCATATCAGATTGCCACATGTGCCTTGCCAACAGGGTCCATTACCAGGGAATCTATTCAGCCCTGTATATATCAAAAAGTCCGAACACCTATAAGGAGTGTTCGGCGTCCTGGATATTTTCCTTATATGTATCAGTTCCAAATCGTGTCTTGGGTCAATAGTTGGGTTCCCGGCTCCTGTGCTTACCCCTACGTTCCTGATTGTTCGGCTAGGGTGTAAAGGGAGAACTACTAAGATTGTACTCTCGGCTCGTCTGGTGAAGTACCTCAGTAGAGAAAGCCGAAAACTGACTGTCATGATAGGCGATAACGTGGACCGCAATCCGGTGACTTAGTTTTATACTACGATCAATAAAGATCTACCCCGTGTTATACGAAGGGTTGGTTTTTTCGCCCAGCCATGTGCAATTGGATACCTTAATTCGGAAATATCATATTCGCACCAGGGGCTAGTACCTAGCCCCACTTGTGAAACTCATATGGCTAAGTGAAAGCAATAACGCCACATAGTCTGATTGCCTGGTTCGCTCCGCATACACCTCCTACACGGACCAAGACGTTGGATAAAGAGTGTATATGCATATGACCGAACACCCCAGTACTATGTACATGGGGGATGAAGCCGACGACTGGAAACTTTTAGAATTATATAAACAACCACACAGGAGGTAAAAGTTGCTCACATTCATAACAACGCAAAAGTTATATACATCGGTTCATAAGCTCAAGTTTTTACAACTGGATACAATTACTCGAAGATAATATCCTTCGAGCAATGGCCTTCTACAAGGCAGGCGCCTTCTATGATGTCCTCGAAGTATTTCTCCAGCTTGCGGTGCTACTTGCCTACGGGTGGGCCAGCAGTAGCTATATCATGCACCCTCATCTTCGTCTAGTGCACCTTTACACGAGCGAAGGCCATCCGAGCACCTTCTATGCAGGCAGAACGCTTCAATGCGTTGACCCGTGGACTCGCCTCGATGAGCCGCTTCACCAATCCAAAGTAGCTACTTGGGAGTGGATCAACGGGCCATAGCCGGACTATCAAGTCCTTCATGGCCGAACCCGCCATACTGTGCAGCTCGACTAGCTGCTTCATCTAGTCGTTGAGGGGCACCAGATGTTTTGGCGCATAGAACTGCGTCCAAAACAACTTCTCTGTGTCGTTCCCCTCCTGGGCTCGGAAGTATTGGGCAGCGTCAGCACTGCTCCTCGAAAGATCAACAAACACCTCTGGAGAACTCCATAACCGTGTCAGCCCAAGATACTTCAGCCCTCCAAAGATGCTCTGTAAGAGAAAAGTCTTACCAGATGTTGTCTGTCGTGCTTGCTTGATTTCTTCACATGCACTGCGCGACTCGCTTCGCGCATCCTGGGCAACCTTAACTGCCTCAGCAAGCTTGGAAGCTTGTTCCGAAGCGTTCTCTTCCCATGCCTCGCATTTGCAAATGGCATCGTTGAGCTCAACCTCGACTTCGGACACCCGAGCCTGGTGCTTCTCGCACGCAGCCTTTTCGGCCTCTAGTTCAGCAACCGCTTTGTCAGCGATCGCCTGGCTCGCCTCGGCCTCCTCCTTGGCCTTCGCGAGCTCGCCCTTGAGGGCCTCGAGCTCAGTGGCGCCGACTGTGTAATACAGAATATCATAAAAGAGTTTATACCCATACTCAATTAATATTATTAGTCTTCTTGACATCTTAATTTTTTAAATCTGCATACCTTGCGTTTCATCTAAACGCTGGTTGACGCGGTCGAGGTCCGCGTTGGCCAACAAGAGCTTCTGGTTTAGTTCGGCAACCTCTGCATCTCGTGAAGTTACCGTAACTAGTGAACCTGTTCAAATAACAGAAGCACAACATTTTAGCTCTATAAGCATGCTACACTATGGATACTTCGTCCGATTCTGTTCAGAATCAGGCAAAGCATCAGGGGATACTGGCTATCTATGTGCATATAAAACAAATAAAAGTTCCATAAAGAACATTACATCGCTTACCTCAAAGCCTGTTAATAGGCTGTTGAAGGCTTCATTCAGTCCGCCTTTGATAGACTGAATCTTCTTCATCACCGCACCCATCATGGTGCGGTGCTCATCCACGACGGAAGCACTTTGAAGTGCTCCCTCCATAGGGTCCGGCGCCTCCGGATTGACTCCGGGCACCGTCGTATCCTCCCCCACCTGGGAAGTCTGGTCTTCAGACCCTCGAGCCGCACTAGGCTTCGGGACAGTGTTCAGTGGGGCCCCGGATTGTTTGGGCCCCCCGTCTTCGGTCTCCATGGGGATTGTTTCCCCATGGTCAGTGGCAGCCCAGGTGTTACCCTCGGTCGTCCTGTCACTTGCCCCGCCCCCATCTCCTTGAGCGGAAGGCACCCACTAGGAAGACACTTCGGTGTCCCCGCCAATCACGGGCGATGGAGCTCGGACCAGTGGGTCACTCTCCATCTCTCCAGGCGCTAGAGAGTTCCCCTCCGATAAGGAGGCGTCGGGGTGTGCTCGGGGAGGGCTGTAGGTTAGCGGGTGAAAAATACTAAGTAAGCATCAAAATGCTAAACAAACAAGGTGCAACAATTAATATATCCGGACAAACTTACGTTTCGGTCCGGGGTTTCTCCCTGGGCTTCACCGCAAAGCTCTGTTCGGACGACGAGTCCGAACGAGCAAAGAGGTTCAGCCTCCTCCGGGGTGCGGCCGTGGTTGTGTCAACGGCAGCCGCCCTATTCTTCCCCCTGCCTTGCATAGGGGGCTCTTCTTCTTCTTCGTCTTCCTCCTCCTCTTCAGAGGAGAGGATGTTGATCTTCTCGGACTTCTCGTCCGCGGGACGGGGGCCGTCTTCGGCCTCCTTGCTTTTCTTCTTGGGCTTCTTGACCGGCGCCTTGTAAGGCAACGGGACCAGCATCGCCGTCACTCGAGGCGATTCTGGTCTTCAGGCAAGGGCGCCAGACACTTCATCCGGATTGCCTTCTTCGCCGAGCCATGTATATCACGTAAAAACTCCAACTCCTATTACTATTAAATAAGAAAAAGGATATATGTTCGCCGGAATTTTCTATTACCTCTTGGGCGGAGAACGCGGTACTATAGCCTGCGTCCTTGGCTTCTTTCGGCCACTCCTTTTGGCTCTTGAAGAGATGCTTCCAGATCTCTTTGTGCGTAAAGCCAAAGAGATGCTTTAGGGACCGCTCTCCTGCCGGATCGAACTCCCATAGGGAGGAATCCCGGCTTTGGCAAGGAAGGACAAGCCGGGCCAGCAATACCTGGACCACGATCGAGAGCTGGTAGCCCTTGGAAATCACGCCGGACACACGGCTCTGGAGTGCCGTCACCTCATCTTGAGACCCCCAGTTCGGACTCTTCTCGGTCTAGGAGGTCAACCTCCCTGGGGGTCCAGATCTGAAAGCAGGTTCCGCCGCCCATTTGGCGTCGCGGGGTTCAGTGATGTAGAACCACTACTGCTGCCAGACCTTGTTCGTCTCCACGAACGACTCTTTTGGCCAAGTTGCATTCGGGAGCTTGCTTATCATGGCACCCCCGCACTCCGCGTGTTGCCCGTCCACCACCTTCGGCTTCCCGTTGAAAGTTTTGAGCCATAGGCCGAAGTGTGGAGGGACGCGGAGGAAAGCTTCACACACCACTATAAAAGCGGAGATGTGAAGGATTGAGTTCGGGGCTAGATCGTGGAAGTCTAGCCCGTAGAAGAACATCAAACCCCGAACAAAGGGGTGGAGTGGACACTACTGGAATCAGCTAGTTTGCCATCTGCCAGCTCGTTGTCGTCCGCTAGCGGACGACAAAGAAGCTCTTTGCCATCAGCTACCCAAAAGCACACGACAAAGAATTGGCTGATGGCAAAGACCTTCTTTGCCATCAGCCAGTTCTTTGCCGTCCGCTAGCAGACGACAAAGATTCTTTGCCGTCAGCTGGCAGACGGCAAAGAGGGAGGTGGCCCACACTAACGGGCTGGTGAGGGAAAACCTAACGGGGCCCCTCTTTGCCGTCCGCTAGCGGACGACAAAGAGTAAAAAAGCGAACGGCAAAGGGGGGCGGACGGCAAACAGTTAGGGTACTAAACGGCCAAGCCCCACCCTGCCCACCTCTGTTTCTTTCCCCCTAGCTCCTCCCCGACGAGTCACCCGCCGCCACCCGCCGCCGCCCCCGCCACCAACCGCCGCCCCCTTGCCCTACCTCCCCGTCGCCCCATCCTCCCCA
>LR738711.1:867123468-867222194 GCA_902687465.1 Secale cereale
CCCCGACCCCGACCCCTGACACCCTGATACCACACACCGACCCCGACACGACACCCCGACACCCGACCCCGACCTCCGACACCTCCCGAAAAGGTGTTCTTTGGCCTTCCAGAGGCCGACGGGGTCATATATTTGTGAATTATTAGTTAGGTCATATATTTTTATGTTGTACTTGATGATGATACACTTAAGTGATATACATATTATTATTCATGTCGGTATTTTTTATGTTGTACTAATTTCGTTTATTCTTTGTCATGGCAGGTGTTGAAAGATGGTGGGCGCTGGTAGGGAGCGTGCCGAGGCCCCTTCTTCGTCGGCGCGTGGTGTGAGGTCTTCCATTCCACACGTACCTCTCCGTCGAGCATTGTTGGACAGTATGGCGACACCGTCGGGCCCTTCTTCGTCGACCGCGGTGCCCAGCAGGGGACGAGGTATGAAGAAGAGAGGAGGTGGAACACGTGGTCGCGTGAGAGGAGGTACGGTGACTACTGCGGCGCCTTCCTCGCCGCCACCCCCAGCTATTTCTACCGAGCACATGATTGCTAGGGTGGACTCGTCCGAGGAGGAGGCTACACGGACTCCGGTCCACGGGTCTTCGGCCCACAAGCCTCGAGTCGATGGGCCTTTGGCCCACGAGAATTTGGGCCACGAGACCCCGGGGGAGCACACGTCCGGATGGGGTACCTGGCCGGATCAGCCTGAGGAGCCGAGTGGCCATGCTGATGATGACGGGGAGCCGACTGATGAGGAGGAGGGGGGCAACGTCTACCAGCGTGGTTGTACACGGCTCCCGTCCGTGCTGGCGACCCGCGAGCAGAGGTGGTTGATTTACCCTGATGGGGAGAGGTAAGTGCATTTCATCTTTTTGTACCTTCTGCATTCACGTTTCTTGAAATAACTAATGTGTTGGCCTTGTCATGCTGCAGGGGTTGGGACCACCATGAAAGTGTCCGCCGTCCCAACTCCGTCCTTGGAGTTCTTTGTCGACAAAACTTCCCGGGGTTTGTCACGTTGCCTGGTGAGGGTCGGCTTCCAGAGCTTGGATTGAGTTGGGAGCACTACTTGGCTGCCCCGGCCCCGCCGGGTGAGATTATCGACGGTGTCTTGTGCAAGACGAGGGCAGACGTGGTGATCACAAAGTTCTGGGTAATTTCTCATTTACACAATTAAAAATCTTCAACTAGCTAGTTATTAATTGTACTAATCAATATTGTCTCATTTGATTGCAGACATTCTATAGGTGTGAGGAGGGATACGAGGAGGAAGCGGCCCATGTTATCGATAACGTCTGCAAGCGCCTACTACAGAACTTACGTCACGAGGCTCGGGTGCAGCCTGTTCGAGACTACTACGCCGGGCGTGGTATCAAGAAGCCCAAGCAGGCGTGCTGCGATAAGTTCTTGAGTAAGGAGCAGTACATGAAGGTAATTCTTAAGGCCTTGTACTTACTTCCTTCATTTAGTAATTCATAGCCGTAGCGCTCAAGTTTGTATTTGCTAACTTAGGCCCCTCCGAGATGGTGTGCGGATTGGATGGATTGTTGGGAGGTGTTGGTCAATGTGTGGTGCTCAAAAGAATGATGGGCCACCCACAACAAGGCCAAGGACAAATGCGCCCAAATGGAAGGTGTGCCACACCATCAAGGCAGCTCCAACTTATTTTAGTATGGGCAAAACTGGGTATGTGGTTTGCTTCATGATTCATGCAATTCATTCATCATGCTAGCTTTAGCCCTTTAATTACTAATTTACTTTGTTTCTCTCTTTCAGGCACGCTACAATAATGTGGATAAGGTGCCAGAGGTGTACGACCTGTATGCCATGGCCCACACTGGCCCTTACAAGAAAGTCAAGGCATTCTCTGCGTCTGACCTCGATGATCCACTGAACTTCACCAACATCTCCGCCCACGACAAGCTCGTGCAATATAGAGATCAGGGGAAGGCGGGGAAAGGGGAGGACTTTAACCCGAGCAAGGGTCCCATTGATACAGAGCTGCTGATGATATCTGGTGGTGGGAGGTCCCATGGCTCCATAGCCATGGGAGATGGACTTATCCGTTGTCCTAGCAATCTCCCGGAGATCAAGGCGCGCCAGTCGAGCTTCGCTCCTGAGATAAGGCCTCGTGAACGGCCAGTCCAACTCGCCATCAAGGTTAGTTATACGTACTCAGCTATCTTTCTCCATTACATTGTGTGCGCTTCCATCAATGATTACAAATGGTCATGTGAGTGGTGTTGCAGGTTGCTATACAGAGTGAGAGAGATAGAACGGAGAAACTTCTGGCGGAGGCGGCGGAGAGGCAGCGGGAGTTGGAGGAGAAGATGACAAAGATGTTGGAGGAGGAGAGGGCACGGAATGACATGCAGGCAAGGGCCATGTACGAGCTCCTTGTGGTAAGTTTCTTCTGCAGATTACTTGCTAGTCTTAACATTTGAGTCTCATTACTAACTAGTATGACTTTGTTGTCAAAACCAAATGTGCAGTCTGTGTGCGAAAAGTCCGGTCAGACCGCTCCGCCGATGCCAGTGATTGCTCCTAGGAGCACGGTGAGTTTAATTTGAATGGACATTACTTGCTAGTATTAACATTTGAGTGTCATAATGCTATCGAGACATTGGAAATGATCTTTGGTGCAGCTTAACTCCAGAAACGCATCGCACGATCCTTCTCCACCTACTGGCACGAGCCAGCCCGCTCTTACACCTCCCTGATCACGGTAAGTTTCTCTAGTGTTTTGCTTAACAAATGCATAAAGACCTAGACTTAGCTTTATTTCCTCCAATATGCTTACCATAATGACCTAGAGTTAGCTTCTTTTCCTCCAAAATGACTTAATAAGCTTACTGACCTCATAAACCGTCCATTTTACGTAAGTTAGCTCTAAAACGATCTGTACTTAGCTTACTTATGTCAAAAATTGCATAATTAGCTTAGTTAGCTCATAAACGATCCATTTTACCTAAATTAGCTCTAAAATGACACAATTTACCTTAGTTAGCTTATAAATGATCCAGTTTATCCAAGTTAGCTCTAAAATGACCTGTTTTACCTAGATTAGCTCCTAAACGATCCATTTTACCTACGTTAGCTTTAAAATGACCCATTTCACCTAGGGTGGCTCCAAAATGACCCATTTCACCTCGGTTAGCTCCAAAATGACCCAGTTCACCTAGGTTAGCTCCAAAATGACCCATCTTACCTAGGTTAGCTTATAAATTACCCATTTTAGCTAGGTTAGCTCCAAAATGACCCATCTTACCTAGGTTAGCTTATAAATGATCCAGTTTATCCAAGTTAGCTCTAAAATGACCCAATTTACCTAGAGTAGCTCCTAAACAATCCATTTCACCTAACTTAGCTAAAAACGATCCATTTCACCTAAATTAGCTCTTAAATGATCCATTTGACCTAAGTTAGCTAAAAAAACGATCCATTTCACCTTAACTAGCTCAAAAACGATCCATTTCACCTTAGTTAGCTCATAAACAACCCATTTCAACTAAGTTAGCTCATAAATGATCCATTTCACCTAAGTTAGCTCAAAAACGATCCATTTCACCTTAGTTAGCTAAAAAACGATGTATTTCACCTTAGTTAGCTCATAAACGACCCATTTCAACTTAGTTAGCTCATATATGATCCATTTCACCTAAGTTAGCTCATAAATGACATATACTTCTTGTTCTAGTCTTCTTCTTGTTCTAGTCACCTATTTCTAACTTTCTTATTTGCCAGTTTGCAGATTTCATTCACTTCATGGAAGCTAGCTTGCTATGATGGAGTGCTTGCTTTTTCTTTGATGAAACTTTGCATTGTATCTAGCTTGCTATGATGGAACTTGCTATCTTGATGAAACTTTGCATTGTAATTATGTATATGGATGGAACAATGTGTATGGATGGAACTTGCTTATGTATGAATGGATGAAACTTATGTGCTGGATATGTGATATGATTGCTGTTAAATAGCCCTGTGAAATATATCTATATATGTCATATATATTTGTTGTGAAAATTGTTGGATTAAAAAAAACAGAAAAAGAGCCAATATGCAGGCTCTTTGCCGTCGGCCACCGACGGCAAAGGGTCATTTTCCATCAGCAGCGGACGGCAAAGAGGCCACGTGGCAGGCAACTGTGCCTCCTGGGAGGCTGACCAATTTGGTCAGTTTGCCTACAGTGGCTGACGGCAAAGGCTTTGCCGTCAGCGGCAGACAGCAAAGGCCTGCCGTTAACCACCTAATGGAGTAACAGCGCATTTATTGTCGTCTGCTTTCTTTGCTGTCCGCTGCTGATGGCAAAGGACCCTTTGCCGTCAGCCGTCCGAAGCAGACAGCACAGTAGCTGTTTGCCAAACCTTACTTTGTCGGGGCCTTTTGCTGTTCATTCCTTTGCCGTCCGCCGTGGCAGACGGCAAATTACCTGTTTCCTGTAGTGGGAAACCCTAGCCCCCTAACAAAGTGTGAGAGAAACACCACTCTCTCACCCGCCTCTGGGACGGGAATCACCTAGCCCTTGGCGGGGACTCGGTGCGCGATGTTAGCAGCGAGGTAGCGCGCGCTCCGAAGATCCTCCACGGTTTTCTCAGTGACCGTGGAGGCCTCCCACTTGCCCCTGGCGCCAGATCCGGCCATTGCTGGGAAAGGAAGCGGTGGTTGAGGAACGGGGAACGACGGGCGCAAGAGATGAGGGTGCTGGGGCTAGGAAGATCGGAGAAGTCGAGCTTGAGGAAGGCGTGGGGCTGATGAAAGGGATTGGTATCCTTTTATAACGTCGTGAATTCTGAACGTCCCCCCACTTTAGCCATAAACCTCGCCAGTTCCCAAAGCGGCCATGCGTAATGCACGGTGTGGATGCTTACGTCACATTGATAAGGATCCCACAATAAGTGGGCACGATCTCTATTCTGATAAGACGTGTCAATGAGAATATACCTCGAAACGCGAAACCAGGACCAAATAAAACGGTTTGATATGTTTGTGGGATGGATGCGACGCTTCACCAAAAAGTTGTCAGTAAAGACACACAATTCATTTTCTTTCAAAAGCCTTGCCTTCGAGGCTAAGGGTTGTACTAACCTTGCAGAGGCGGATACAATACGTTTATTGCAGAAGATATGTTAGGAAGAAGGAACCCGCCTTGCAATGCCGAAGACTAGATGGAAGCAGAACTCATCGACATCGAAGACAGGTTCAGGGGCTACTGAGGGAGTCCTGGATTGAGGGGTACTCGTGTGGCTGGATTACTTGTGGTGGGCCGGACTGGTGGGCCGTGAAGATTGCTACTTCTCGAGCTTGCGTTGTATTCCCTCGAAGAGGAAAGGGAGATGCAACATAGTAGCGTAAGTATTTCCCTCAGTTTTTGAGAACCAAGGTATCAATCCAGTAGGAGACCACGCGCAAGTCCCTCGCACCTGCACAAACAAATAAGAACTTCGCAGCCAACGCAATAAGGGGTTGTCAATCCCTTTACGGTCACTTATGAAAGTGAGATCTGATAGAGATGATAGTTAATATTTTTGGTATTTTTGTTTATAAGAACGGAAAGTAAAAGCGGTAAAAGTAAAGTAGATGTAGATTGATATGTTGAGAATAGACCCGGGGGCCATAGTGTTCTCTAGTGGCTTCTCTCATGATAGCGATATTCTACGGCGGGTAAGCAAATTACTGTCGAGCAATTGATAGAAAAGCGAATAATTATGAGACTATCTAGGCATGATCATTGTATATAGGCATCACGTCCGAGACAAGTAGACCGAAACGATTCTGCATCTACTAGTATTACTCCACACATCGACCGCTATCCAGCATGCATCTAGTGTATTGAGTTCATAAGAACAGAGTAACGCCTTAAGCAAGATGACATGATGTAGAGGGATAAACTCAAGCAATATGGTATAAACCCCATCTTTTTATCCTAAATGGAAACAATACAATATGTGCCTTGCTGCCCCTACTATCACTAGGAAAGGACACCGCAAGATTGAACCCAAAGCCAAGCACTTCTCCCATTGCAAGAACTATAGATCTAGTAGGCCAAACCAACCAATAATTCGAAGAGACTTGCAAGGATATTATGAGCACACATAAAGAGTTGAGAAAAGAACCAAATATTTCTCATAGATAATCTTGATCATAAACCCACAATTCATTGGATCTCGACAAACACACCGCAAAAAGAGATTACATCGAATAGATCTCCTCGAAGACCGAGGAGAACTTTGTATTGAGATCCAGAGAGAGAGAGAAGAAGCCATCTAGATACTAGCTATGGACCCGAAGGTCTGTGGTAAACTACTCACAACTCATGGTGAGGGCGATGATGATGATGTAGAAGCACTCCATGATGGATCCCCCTCCGGCGGAGCTCCGGAACAGGCTCCAAGATGGGATCTCACGGGAACAGAAGGTTACGGCGATGGAATTAGGGTTTTCTCTCTGTTGCTGATGGTTTCAGGGTACGTAGACTTATATAGGAGGAAGGAGGACACCGGGGGACTCTCGAGGGGCCCACGAGGCAGGGGGCGCGCCCTGGGAAGGGGGGCGCCCCCCCACCCTCGTGGGCACCTCGTGGCTTCCCTGACGTGGTTCTCAAGTCTCCCGTGCGTGATTTTCTCCAAAAATTAACTCTCTCGAAGGTTTCATTCCATTTGGACTCCGTTTGATATTCCTTTTCTGCAAAACCCTGAAACAGGCAAAAAACAGCAATCTGGACTCGGCCTTTGGGTTAGTAGGTTAGTCCGAAAAATGATATAAAAGTGTTTGACAAAGCCCATTAAACATCCAAGACATCATAAATAATAGCATGGATAAAAAATTATAGATACGTTGGAGACGTATCAAAGATCATCGCTGAAGATCGTCTCTCGTATCCGGATAGGACTCCTGTATTCGTATAATGGCAGGTTTTAGTTTTGGGTGTAATCTTTCCTTCCTCTGCAAGTCGGTTATGTACAAACCCTGGGCCCTCCGGTACATATATAATCTGGAGGGTTTAGTCCATGGTGGCTAGAGTATCATAACATCCTCATAGGCTATACTCTAGGGGATTAGCCATTACCATCTCGAGGTAGATCAACTCTTGTAATCATATTCATCCATATTAATATAGCAGTAAGTAGGGTATTACCTCGATCGAGAGGGCCTGAACCTGGGTAAACATCGTGTCTCCAGCCTCCTGTTACCATCGATCCTCAAACGGATAGTTCGGGACCCCCTACCCAAGATCCACCAGTTTTGACACCGACAGGGCCCAAACCTGGGTAAAACCGTGTCCTTTTGTTTTCTTGTTACCATCGTGCCAAGACTACCAGCTCGGGACCCCTTTCCCGAGATCCTCGGTTTTAGCACCGACAACCCCCTGACCCATAATCCATCCCGCCAGCAGACGCGTGTTCGACGACGCCGGGATGCCACAGCGGGCGAGAAGCTCGACTTCGTGCACAGTGATGCTGCATGGGCACACCATGGATGTGGAAGGGGAGTGGGAGAGGAGGGCTAGGGTTTGTGTTGCAGCGGCTCTGACAACGGATAAGGTTGTGGAGACAAGATGTGGAAGGGGAGGTGCGAGATGAGGGCTAGGGTTTGCATTACAATGGCTTCGACAACTGATATATGGCACGAGAGGGGGTGGCAGGGGTGGGTTGTGATGTTAAGCAACCATTAATGGGCGCCGATGACGCGACTCCCCATGTGTGAAAACGCGAGCAGTCACAACTGGCGACACTAAATCAATATTGCATATCAATGGGTCACACGCGTCAGTCCTAGACTATGTACGAAACAACCAGCCACACAAAATCACTAATGCTTGAGGCCTAATGGTGGACCCCATGTGACTGTCAGGAAACTATCGGCGTTGCGAATGCACATGGCCATACATGCCAGTCCCATGCGTCAGTACAAGGCAAAGTAGCGATTAATGGCTTTGACCTGGCAGTAAGCCACCGTTTGGGATCTTGTGAGGCGGAGGTGGCTAGAGAAGGGAAAAAGTGAGCGATGTTACATGGGCGGGGCAAAATTGAGGAGAACCAAATTGAGGAAAATAGAAATCCCTATTTCTTATTACTTTTGATGCTAGACACTCGATTGTATATTTTGTGCTCTCATTGATGTTTATTCTTCCTTGCCAAACTATGCAATATGCCTATATATGATTCGCTACCATCTTCGGTTTCGATGATGAAAAAACGACTGTCCACCCTTAGACTTAGAGAGTTGGTTGAAGAAGGGACACACTTGGAAGGTTGGTGATCCCACGATAAGTTAAGTCCTGATTCTGTGACACCCAATCCATGCAACACAAATCTCCGCATATGATATGGTTCGCGTATGTATGAGATGTACTTGTAATACTTCCTGTTGGGGAACGTTGCATGGAAAAACAAAAAAATTATACGCACACACAAGATCTATCCATGGAGATGCATAGCTCCGAGAGGGGGAGAGCATATTCATACCCTTGAAGATCGCTAAGCGGAAGCATTTATCAATGCGATTGATGTAGTCGTACACCTTCATGATCCATCTCGATCAAGTACCGAACGTATGGCACCTCTGCGTTCAGCACACATTCAACTCGATGACGTCCTACCCTTCTTGATCTAGCAAGATGGGCGAAGTAGTAGATGAGTTCCTGCAACACGACGACGTGGTGACGGTGGTGGTGAAGAACAATCTTCGTATGGCTTTGCCAAGCACTATAGAATTTATAACGGAGGATAAACTAGAGGGTTGGGGTTGCTGGCACACGGCTTGGTGTATCTTGATGTGTTACGGGTGCTAGTCCTGCCCCTCTATTTATATGTTGAGCCCTGGGGTCGAAACTTGGAGAAAGAGCATCCTCAAAGTCGGTTTTGCCCGCAAGGGATAGTCCATCTCGGACTTCCAAGACCAGACACCATAGTCCTTGGTGTCTGGCCCAGGGCCAGACCCCAGGGTCTCCGGCGTTTGGTCCCTAGCCTCTGCAAAACATCCTTTTGCACCGACCTAAAGCCCCGTGGGCCTGACCCCTTGGCCCAAACATACCATCCTATATATCAATCTTTCCCTTCGGACCATTCTGGAGCTCCTCGTCATGTCTGTGATCTCATCCGGGACTCCGAACAACATTCGGTCACCAACATACATAACTCCTATAATACTATATCGGCAATGAACGATAAGTGTGCAGACCCAACGGGTTCGAGAATAATGTAGACATGAACGAGACGCTTCTCCGGTCAATAACCAATAGCGGGACCTGGATGCCCATATTAGTTCCTACATATTCTACGAAGATTTTTATCGATCGAACCTTTATGACGACATACGTAGTTCCTTTTGTTCTGCCGGTATGTTACTTGCCTGAGATTCGATCGTCGGTATCTCCATACCTAGTTCAATCTCGTTACTGGCAAGTCTCCTTACACGTTCCGTAATACATCATCATATAACTAACCCCTTAGTCACTTTGCTTGCCAGCTTCTTGTGATATTGTATTACTGAGAGGGCCCAGAGATACCTCTCCATCACACAGAGTGACAAATCCCAGTCTCGATTCTTGCCAACCCAAAAGACACCTTCAGAGATACCTGTAGAGCACCTTTATGATCACCCATTTACGTTGTGACGTTTGATAGCACACAAGGCATTCCCCCGAAGTCCGCGAGTTGCATGATCTCATGGTCGAAGAAACATGTATTTGACATTAAGAAAGTTGTTGCAATAAACTGAACGATCATATGCTATGCTAACAGTTGGGTCTTGTCCATCACATCAGTCTCCTAATGATGTGATCCTGTTATCAAATGACAACTCATGTCTATGATTAGGAAACCTTAAGCATCTTGATCAACGAGCTAGTTTTGTAGAGGCGCACTAGGGACACAATATTTGTTTATGTATCCACACATGTATTTAAGTTTCCGGTCAATACAATTCTAGCATGAATAATAAACATTTATCATGAATAAGGAAACATAATAATAACAACTTTATTATTGCCTCTAGGACATATTTCCATCAGTCTCCCACTTGCACTAGAGTCAATATTCTAGTTCACATCCCCATGTGATTAACACCCATAGTTCACATCGCCATGTGACTAATACCCAAAGAGTTTACTAGAGTCAATAATCTAGTTCACATTGACGTGTGATTAACACCCAAAGAGTTCACTAGAGTCAATAATCTAGTTCACATCGCCATGTGATTAACACCAAAAGAGTTCACTAGAGTCAATAATCTAGTTCACATTGCCATGTGATTAACACTCAAAGAGTTCTAAGGTGTGATCATGTTTTGCTTGTGAGAGAGATTTTTAGTCAACGGGTCTGCAATATTCATATCCATGTGTACTTTGCAAACATCAATGTCTACAATGCTTTGCATAGAGCTACTCTAGCTAATTGCTCCCACATTCAATACGTATCCTGATTGAGACTCAGAGTCATCCGAATCAGTGTCAAAGCTTGAATCAACAAAACCCTACAAACTCTTTATCACCTCCATAACCGAGAAACATTTCCTTAGTCCTCTTTAGGTACCTGAGGATAATTTTCGCCGATGTCCAGTGATCTATTCCCAGATCACTGTTGTACCTCCCTGCCAAACTTATGGCAAGTCACACATCAGGTCCAATACACATCATGGCATACTTTATAGAACCTACGGCTGAGGCATAGGGAATGACTTTCATTCTTTCTCTATCTTCTGTCGTGGTCGGGTTTTTGAGTCTTACTCAATTTCACAACTTACAATACAGGCAAGAACTCCTTCTTTGACTGATCCATTTTGAACTCCTTCAAAATCTTTTCAAGGTATGTACTCATTGAAAGTCTTATCAAGCGCCTTGATCTATCTATATAGATCTTGATGCCCAATATGTAAGCAGCTTCACCGAGGTCTTTCATTGAAAATTTCTTATTCAAGTATCCTTTTATGCTATCCAGAAGTTCTATATCATTTCAATCAGCAATATTTCATCCACATATAATATCAGAAATGCTACAGAGCTCCCACTCACTTTCTTGTAAATACAGGCTTCATCGTGAGTCTGTACAAAACCATATGCTTTGATCACCTCATCTAAGCGTATACTCCAACTCCGAGATGCTTGCACCAGTCCATAGATGGATCGCTGGAGTTTGCACACTAATTAAGTTAGCACCTTTAGGATCGACAAAACATTCTGGTTGCATCATATACAACTCTACTTTAATAAACCCGTTTAAGGAATGTAGTTTGGACGTCCATTGCTAGATTTCATAATCATAAAATGCGGCAATTGCTAACATGATTCGGACAGACTTAAGCATCGCTGCGGGTGAGAAAGTATCATCGTAGTCAACCCCTTGAACTTGTCGAAAACCTTTCGCAACAAGTCGAGCTTTGTAGAAAGTGACATTAGCATCAGCGTATGTCTTCCTCTTGAAGATCCATTTAATCTCAATGGCTTGCCGATCATCGGGAAAGTCCTCCAAAGTCCATACTTTGTTCTCATACATGAATCCTATCTCAGATTTCATGGTCTCAAGCCATGTTTCGGAATCTGGGCTCATCATAGCTTCTTCATAGTTTGTAGGTTCGCCGTTGTCTAACAAAATGACTTCCAGGATAGGATTACCGTACCACTCTGGTGCGGAACGTGTTCTGGTCGACCTACGAGGTCCAGTAGTAACTTGATCTGAAGTTTCATGATCATCATCATTTGCTTCCTCTCTGTTTGGTGTAGGCATCACAAGAACTATATTCTCTGATGTACTACTTTCCAATTCGAGAGCAAGTACAATTACCTCATCAAGTTCTACTTTCCTCCCACTCACTTCTTTTGAGATAAACTCCTTCTCTAGAAAGGACCCATTCTTAGCAACAAAGATCTTGCCTTCGGATCTGTGGTAGAAGGTATACCCAATAGTTTCTTTAGGGTATCCTTTATAAACGCACTTCTCCTCTTTGGGTTCGAGCTTACCAAGTTGAACCCTTTTGACATAAGCGTCGCATCCCCAAACTTTAAGAAACGACAGATTAGGTTTATTGCCAAACCACAGTTTATACGATGTCGTCTCATTGGATTTAGACGGTGCCCTATTTAATGTGAATGCAGATATCTCTAATGAATAAGCCCAAAATGATAAAGGCAAATCGGTAAGAGACATCATAGAATGCACCATATCTAATAAAGTACGGTTACGACGTTTGGACACACCATTACGTTGTGGTGTTCCAGGTGGCGTGAGTTGCGAAACTATTCGACATTATTTTAAATGAAGGCCAAACTCGTAACTCAAATATTCGCCTCCACGACCAGACCGTAGAAACTTTATTTTCTTGTTACGATGATTCTCTACTTCACTCTGAAATTATTTAAACTTTTCAAATGTTTCAGACTTGTGTTTCAAAGTAGATATATCCATACCTACTCAAATCATATGTGAAGGTTAGGAAATAACGATATTCACTGCGTGCTTCAACACTCATCAGACCGCATACATCGGTATGTATTATTCCCAATAAGTCATTAGCTCGCTCCATTGTTCAAGAGAATGGAGTTTTAGTTATCTTGCCCAAGAGGCATGGTTCGCAAGTATAAAATGATTCATAATCAAGTGGTTCCAAAAGTCCACCCGCATGGAGTTTTTTCATGCGCTTTACACCAATATGACCTAAACGGCAGTGCCAGAAGTATGTTGCACTATCATTATCAACTTTGCATCTTTTGGCATCAATTTTATGAATATGTGTATCACTGCGATCGAAATTCGATAAACCATTTACATTGGGTGTATGACCATAGAAGGCGTTATTCATGTAAACATAACAACAATTATTCTCTGACTTAAATGAATAACCGTATTGCAATAAACACGATCTAATCTTGTTCATGCTCAATGCAGACACCAAATGACATTTATTGGCTCAACACTAATCCCGAAAGTAGAGGGAGTGTGCGATGGTGATCATATCAATCTTGGAACCACTTCCAACACACATCGTCGCCTCACCCTTAACTAGTCCCCGTTTATTCTGCAGTTCCTGTTTCGAGTTACTAATCTTAGTTGTTGGAAATATGCCCTAGAGGCAATAATAAATTGGTTATTATTATATTTCCTTGTTCATGATAATTGTTTATTATCCATGCTAGAATTGTATTGATAGGAAACTCAGATACATGTGCGGATACATAGACAAACACCATGTCCCTAGTAAGCCTCTAGATGACTAGCTCGTTGATCAATAGATGGTTACGGTTTCCTGACCATGGACATTGGATGTCGTTGATAACGGGATCACATCATTAGGAGAATGATGTGATGGACAAGACCCAATCCTAAGCCTAGCACAGATCGTGTAGTTCGTATGCTAAAGCTTTTCTATATGTCAAGTATCTTTTCCTTAGACCATGAGATTGTGCAACTCCCGGATACCGTAGGAATGCTTTGGGTGTACCAAACGTCACAACGTAACTGGGTGGCTATAAAGGTGCACTACAGGTATCTCCGAAAGTGTCTTTTGGGTTGGCACGAATCGAGACTGGGATTTGTCACTCCGTATGACGGAGAGGTATCTCTGGGCCCACTCGGTAGGACATCATCATAATGTGCACCATATGTGATCAAGGAGTTGATCACGGGATGATGTGTTACGGAACGAGTAAAGAGACTTGCCGGTAACGAGATTGAGCAAGGTATCGGTATACCGACGATCGAATCTCGGGCAAGTGCTATACCGATAGACAAAGGGAATCGTATACGGGATTGATTGAATCCTTGACATCGTGGTTCATCCGATGAGATCATCGTGGAACATGTGGGAGCCAACATGGGTATCCAGATCCCGCTGTTGGTTATTGACCGGAGAGTCGTCTCGGTCATGTCTGCGTGTCTCCCGAACCCGTAGGGTCTACACACTTAAGGTTCGGTGACGCTAGGGTTGTAGAGATATAAGTATGCGGAAACCCGAAAGTTGTTCGGAGTCCCGGATGAGATCCCGGATGTCACGAGGAGTTCCGGAATGGTCCGGAGGTAAAGATTTATATATAGGAAGTCCTATTTTGGCCACCGGAAAATGTTCGGGATTTTTCGGTATTGTACCGGGAAGGTTCTAGAAGGTTCCGAAGTGGGGCCCACCTGCATGGGGGGACCCACATGAACGTGGGTAGTGGGGGCAAGGCCCCACACCCCTGGTCAAGGCGCACCAAGATCCCCCCTTAGAAGGAATAAGATCATATCCCGAAGGGATAAGATCAAGATCCCTAAAAAGGGGGGATAACAATCGGTGGGGAAAGGAAATGATGGGATTTCTTTCCCCCACCTTTGCCAACGCCCCAATGGACTTGGAGGGCAAGAAACCAGCCCCCTCCACCCCTATATATAGTGGGGAGGCGCATGGGAGCAGCACCCCCAAGCCCTGGCGCCTCCCTCTCCCTCCCGTGACACATCTCCCTCCTCCCGCAGCGCTTGGCGAAGCCCTGCTGGAATCCCGCTACTTCCACCACCACGCCGTCGTGCTGCTGGATCTCCATCATCCTCTCCTCCCCCCTTGCTGGATCAAGAAGTAGGAGACGTCCCCGCTCCGTACGTGTGTTGAACACGGAGGTGCCGTCCGTTCGGCGCTAGGATCATCGGTGATTTGGATCACGACGAGTACGACTCCATCATCCCCGTTCTCTTGAACGCTTCCGCTCGCAATCTACAAGGGTATGTAGATGCACTCACTCTCCTTTATGCTCGTTGCTAGATTACTCCATAGATAGATCTTGGTGACGCGTAGGAAATTTTTTGATTTTCTGCTACGATCCCCAACAGTGGCATCATGAGCTAGGTCTATGCGTAGTATCTTGCACGAGTAGAACACAAAGTAGTTGTGGGCGTAGATCATGTCAATTCTCTTGCCGTTACTAGTCTTATCTTGATTCGGCGGCATCGTGGGATGAAGCGGCCCGGACCGACCTTACACGTACTCTTACGTGAGACAGGTTCCACCGACTGACATGCACTAGTTGCATAAGGTGGCTAGCGGGTGACTGTCTCTCCCACTTTAGTCGGATCGGATTCGATGAAAAGGGTCCTTATGAAGGGTAAATAGAAATTGGCATATCACGTTGTGGTTTTGGCGTAGGTAAGAAACGTTCTTGCTAGAAACCTATAGCAGCCACGTAAAAACTTGCAACAACAATTAGAGGACATCTAACTTGTTCTTGCAGCATGTGCCGTGTGATGTGATATGGCCAAAAGGATGTGATGAATGATATATGTGTGATGTATGAGATTGATCATGTTCTTGTAATAGGAATCACGACTTGCATGTCGATGAGAATGACAACCGGCAGGAGCCATAGGAGTTGTCTTATTTATTGTATGACCTGCGTGTCACTGAATAACGCCATGTAATTACTTTACTTTATTGCTAAACGTTAGCCATAGTAGTAGAAGCAATGTTTGGCGAGACGACTTCATGAAGACACGATGATGGAGATCATGATGATGGAGATCATGGTGTCATGCCGGTGACAATGATGATCATGGAGCCCCGAAGATGAAGATCAAAAGGAGCAAAATGATATTGGCCATATCATGTCACTATTTGATTGCATGTGATGTTTATCATGTTTTTCATCTTATTTGCTTAGAACGACGGTAGTGAATAAGATGATCTCTCACTAAAATTTCAAGAATTGTGTTTCCCCTAACTGTGCACCGTTGCTAAGGTTCGTTGTTCCGAAGCACCACGTGATGATCGGGTGTGATAGGTTCTAACGTTCGCATACAACGGGTGTAAGCCAGATTTACACACGCAATACACTTAGGGTTGACTTGACGAGCCTAGCATGTACAGACATGGCCTCGGAACACGGAAGACCGAAAGGTCGAACATGAGTCGTATAGAAGATACGATCAACATGAAGATGTTCACCGTTGATGACTAGTCCGTCTCACGTGATGATCGGACACGGCCTAGTCGATTCGGATCATGTATCACTTAGATGACTAGAGAGATGTCTATCTGAGTGGGAGTTCATTAGATGAACTTCATTGTCATGAACAATAGTCTAAGTTGTCTTCGCAAATTATGTTGTAGACCAATAACTGCGTTGTAGCTCCCTGTTTAATACGATCCTAGAGAAAGACTAAGTTGAAAGATATTGTAAGCAATGATGCGGACTGGGTCCGTAGTCCGAGGAGTGTCCTCACAGCTGCACATAAAGCTTACGTCTTTGATGCACCGCTCGATGTGCAAACCCCTACAACGTTGTCTGTGGATGTTGTGAACACCTGAGAGACACGTCCTGATGACTACTTGATAGTTTAGTGCACCATACTTTACGGCTTAGAATCGGGATTCCAATGACGTTTTGAACGCCATAGAACATATGAGATGTTCTAAGAGCTGAAATTGGGATTTCAGGCTCATGCCCGTGTTGAGAGGTATGAGACCTCTGACAAGTTCTTTTGCCAAAAAGATGGAGGAGAATGGCTCAACTAGTGAGCATGTGCTCAGAATGTCTGGGTACTAAAATCACTTGAACCAAGTGGGAGTTAATCTTCCAGGTGAGATAGTGGTTGACAGAATTCTCTAGACACTATCACCAAGCTACTAGAACTTCGTGATGAACTATGACATGCAAAGGATGGAGATCCCGGAGCTATTAGCGGTTCTTAAGACCGCGAAAGTAGAAATCAAGAAGGAGCATCAAGTGTTGATGGTTTAACAAGACCACTGGTTTCAAAAGGGGCAAGGGCTGGAAGGGAAACTTCATGGATGGCAAACCAGTTGTCGCTCTGATGAAGGAACCCATGGTTAAACCCAAACCTCGAGACTAAGTGCTTCTATTGTACGGGGAACGGTCACATGATAGCGGAACTACCCCAAATACATGGTAGATAAGAATAGCTGGAAACTTCAACAAAGTATATTTGATATACGTATTATTGATGTGTACCTCACTAGTACTCCTTGTAGCACCTGGGTATTGGATACCGGTTCAGTTGCTATTATTAGTGACTTGAAGCAAAAGCTACGGACTGAACGGAGACTAGCTAAGGGCGAGGTGACGATTTGTTGGAAGTGTTTCCAAGGATGATAAGATCACCATCGCACGCTCCCTCTATTTTCGGGATTAGTGTTGAACCTAGATAAATGTTATCAGGTGTCTACGTTGAGCATGAATATGATTAGATCATGTTCATTGCAATACGGTTATTCATTTAAGTTAGAGAATAATGGTTATTCTGTTTACATGAATAATACCTTTATGGTCATGCACCCAATGGTTTATTGAATCTTGATTATAGCAATACACATGATGATAATATTAATGCCAAAAGATGTAGAGTTAATAATGATAGTACCACTTTCTTGTGGCACTGCCGCTTAGGTCATTTTGGCATAAAATGCATGAAGAAACTCCATGCTGATGGACGTTTGGAGTCACTTGATTTTGAATCGCTTGACACATGTGAGCCATGCCTCATGGGCAGGATGACTAAGACCCCGTTTTCAGGTACAATGAAACGGGCAAGTGACTTGTTGGAAATCATACATGCTGATGTGTGTGATCCAATGAGAATTAAGGCGTGTGGTGGATATCATTATTTTCTCATCTTCACTGACGATTTGAGTAGATATGGGTATATTTACTTAATGAAGCAAAAGTCTGAAACGTTTGAAAAGTTCAAGCAATTTCAGAGTGAAGTTAAGAATCATCATAACAAGAAGATCATGTTCCTACGATCTGATCAAGGGAATATTTTCTGAGTTGTGAGTTTGGCAATCACTTAAGACATTGTGGAATTGTTTTGCTGTTGAAGCCACCTGGAACACCACAGCGTAATGGTGTGTCTGGACGTCATAATCGAACCTTATGAGATATGGTACGATCTATGATGTCTCTTACCGATCTACCGCTATTATTTTGAGGTTATGCATTAGAGACAGTTGCATTCACTTTAGATAGGGCACCATCTAAGTCCGTTGAGACGACGTCGTATGGTTTGGCAAGAAACCGTAGTTGTCGTTTCTCAATGTTTGGGGCTGCGAGGCTTATGGCTTCAGCCGGGAAAGGCTCGAACCCAAAGCGGACAAATACATCTTCATGGGATACCCACTGGTAACGGTTGGGTATACCTTCTATCTCAGATCCAAGGACAAAAATGTTTGTCACTAAGAACGGGTCCTTTCTCGAGAAAGAGTTTCTCTCGAAAGAATTGAGTGGGAGGAAGATAGAACTTGATAAGGTTTTCGAACCCTCACTTCAACCGGAGAGTAGTGCAACACAGAAAGATGTTTCTGTGGAACCTACGACTGTTGAAGAGGAAACTAATGATAGTGATCATGAAGTTTCGGATCAAGTTGCTATCAAACCTCGTAGGTCGACAAGGATAAGTACTACTCCTGAGTGGTACGATGATCCTGTCTTAAATGTCATGTTGTTGGACAACAATGAACCTACGAACTATGGAGAAGCGATGGTGGGTCCATATTCCGACAAATGGTTAGAAACCGATAAATCCGAGATAGGATCCATGTATCAAAACAAAGTATGGACTTTGGTGGACTTGCCCTATGATCGGCAAGCCATTGAGACAAATGGATCTTTAAGACTAAGACGGACGTGGACGGTAATGTCACCGTCTATGAAGCTCGACTTGTGGCGAAGAGTTTTCCACAAGTTCAAGGAGTTGACTACGATGAGATTTTCTCACCCGTAGCGGTGCTTAAGTCCGTCGGAATCATGTTAGCATTAGCTGCATTTATGAAATCTGGCAGATGGATGACAAAACAAGTTTCCTTACCAGTTTTCTTAAAGAAAGGTTGTATGTGATACAATCAGAAAGGTTTTGTCGATCCTAAGGATGCTAAAAGGTATGCTAGCTCCAGCGATCCTTCCATGGACTAGAGCAAGCATCTCGGAATCGGAATATACACTTTGATGGAGTGATCAAAGTTTTTGGGTATACAAAGTTTGTTAGAAACTTGTATTTGAAATAAAGTGAGTGGGAGCACTACAACATTTCTGATAAGTATATGTGAATGACATATGGTTGATCCGAAATGATGTTGAATTTCTGGAAAGCGTAAAGGGTTGTTTGAAAGGAGTTTTTCAAAGGAAGACCTGGATAAAGCTGCTTACATATTGGGCATCAAGATCTATAGAGATAGATCAAGACGTCTGATGATACTTTCAAAAGGAACACACACCTTTGACATGATTTTGAAGGAGTTCAAAATAGGTCAGTTAAAGAAGGAATTCTTACCTGAGTTATAAGGTGTGAAGTTGAGTAAGACTCAAAACTTGACCACGGCAGAAGGAAGAGGAAGGACGAAGGTCGTCCCCTATGCTTTTGTCATAGGCTCTATACGGTATGCCATGATGAGTACCGCACCTGATGTGTGCCTTGCCACATGTCTGGCAAGAGGGTACAAAGGTGATCCAGGAGTGGATCACCAGATAGTGGTCAAAAATTATCCTTGGAGGAATAAGGAAACGTTTCTCGGTTATGGAGGTGATAAAGAGTTCGACGTAAAGAGTTACGTCGATGCAAGCTTAACACCTATCCGGATAACTTTGAGTAGAGATACCGGATACGTATAATGGAGCAACAGTTTGGAATAGCTCCAAGTGGAACGTGGTAGCAGCATCTACGATATGACATAAAGTTTTGCAAAGTACATAGCGATCTGAATGTTGCAGACCCATTGACTACAACCTCTCTCACAAGCATAACATGATCAAACCCAGAACTCATTGAGTGTTAATCACATATTGATGTGAACTAGATTACTGACTCTAGTGAACTCTTTGGATGTTAGTCACATGGCGATGTGACCTATGAGTGTTAATCACATGGCGATGTGAACTAGATTATTGACTCTAGTGCAAGTGGGAGACTGTTGGAAATATGCCCTAGAGGCAATAATAAATTGGTTATTATTATATTTCCTTGTTCATGATAATTATTTATTATCCATGCTAGAATTGTATTGATAGGAAACTCAGATACATGTGTGGATACATAGACAAACACCATGTCCCTAGTAAGCCTCTAGATGACTAGCTCGTTGATCAATAGATGGTTACGGTTTCCTGACCATGGACATTGGATGTCGTTGATAACGGGATCACATCATTAGGAGAATGATGTGATGGACAAGACCCAATCCTAAGCCTAGCACAGATCGTGTAGTTCGTATGCTAAAGCTTTTCTATATGTCAAGTATCTTTTCCTTAGACCATGAGATTGTGCAACTCCCGGATACCGTAGGAATGCTTTGGGTGTACCAAACGTCACAACGTAGCTGGGTGGCTATAAAGGTGCACTACAGGTATCTCCGAAAGTGTCTTTTGGGTTGGCACGAATCGAGACTGGGATTTGTCACTCCGTATGACGGAGAGGTATCTCTGGGCCCACTCGGTAGGACATCATCATAATGTGCACAATATGTGATCAAGGAGTTGATCACGGGATGATGTGTTACGGAACGAGTAAAGAGACTTGCCGGTAACGAGATTGAGCAAGGTATCGGTATACCGACGATCGAATCTCGGGCAAGTGCTATACCGATAGACAAAGGGAATCGTATACGGGATTGATTGAATCCTTGACATCGTGGTTCATCCGATGAGATCATCATGGAACATGTGGGAGCCAACATGGGTATCCAGATCCCGCTGTTGGTTATTGACCGGAGAGTCGTCTCGGTCATGTCTGCGTGTCTCCCGAACCCGTAGAGTCTACACACTTAAGGTTCGGTGACGCTAGGGTTGTAGAGATATAAGTATGCGGAAACCCGAAAGTTGTTCGGAGTCCCGGATGAGATCCCGGACGTCACGAGGAGTTCCGGAATGGTCCGGAGGTAAAGATTTATATATAGGAAGTCCTATTTTGGCCACCGGAAAATGTTCGGGATTTTTCGGTATTGTACCGGGAAGGTTCTAGAAGGTTCCGAAGTGGGGCCCACCTGCATGGGGGGACCCACATGAACGTGGGTAGTGGGGGCAAGGCCCCACACCCCTGGTCAAGGCGCACCAAGATCCCCCCTTAGAAGGAATAAGATCATATCCCGAAGGGATAAGATCAAGATCCCTAAAAAGGGGGGATAACAATCGGTGGGGAAAGGAAATGATGGGATTTCTTTCCCCCACCTTTGCCAACGCCCCAATGGACTTGGAGGGTAAGAAACCAGCCCCCTCCACCCCTATATATAGTGGGGAGGCGCATGGGAGCAGCACCCCAAGCCCTGGCGCTTCCCTCTCCCTCCCGTGACACATCTCCCTCCTCCCGCAGCGCTTGGCGAAGCCCTGCTGGAATCCCGCTACTTCCACCACCACGCCGTCATGCTGCTGGATCTCCATCAACCTCTCCTCCCCCCTTTCTGGATCAAGAAGGAGGAGACGTCCCCGCTCCGTACGTGTGTTGAACACGGAGGTGCCGTCCGTTCGGCGCTAGGATCATCGGTGATTTGGATCACGACGAGTACGACTCCATCATCCCCGTTCTCTTGAACGCTTCCGCTCGCAATCTACAAGGGTATGTAGATGCACTCACTCTCCTTTATGCTCGTTGCTAGATTACTCCATAGATAGATCTTGGTGACGCGTAGGAAATTTTTTGATTTTCTGCTACGATCCCCAACATTAGTAACTAAACTGGTATCAAATACCCATGCGCTACTACGAGCACCAGTAAGGAACACATCAATAACATGTATAACAAATATACCTTTGTTCACTTTTCCATCCTTCTTATCCGCCAAATAATTGGGGCAGTTCCGCTTCCAGTGACCATTACTGTCGTGGAATTAGCACGGCAGATGTCCGGTTCAGAGGACTTAGGTGTGAGGCCATCGTGCGGGTTAGCTTGAAGAGGTTAAAAGCACACAAAGGACACAGAGGGTTTATACTAGTTCGGCCCCTTCGATGAAGGTAAAAGCCTACGTCTAGTTTGGTTTGGTATTGCTTGGGCGTCGATGAACAGGGAGCGGATTGCTTGCCTGTGTCTCGACGGGTTGTTGCTTGTCCTTGAACCGTCGCCGGGTCGTCCCTTTATATAGGAGGCGACGCCCGGTCCGGTTTACAGAGTCCCGAGGCCGGCTCATAATCGTGTCCGCCTCGGTCTCTACTCTTTCTATCTTACACCTCAAGTTACATGATCTGGCGGTTTATAAACCGTAAGCTTTACATATGGGCCCTAAGCCTCTATGGGCCGTAACCTCTGGTTCATATTCTACTGGGCTTATGATAATACAACTATGTTAGCATAATCCGGATCTTCCTGGACGGTTTATACCTGCTAGTAATATCCCTGACATTAGGCCCCAGATTGATTTGAACTTGTTCATGTCAGTCTTCTAAGTCTTTGCATGAATTTCTTCTTTGCAACTCATCTGCTTCGTAAACCGGCCATGACGTCATCTCCGGGAATCATCTTAATCCGTCATGACATCACCTCCGCATTTATTACTCACCTCTGTTTGTTACCTTTGTTAAATATCATCCCGAAAATCGAGGCGACAGCGTAATCTTTATCCAATCTCTGACCTCCTTGATTCCCGCGCTTGCCGTTTCACCTCTTCGGCTTATAAATACCGCTAGGGTCTGTCTCTTTTCTCCCTTCTGCCTTCGTCTTCCTCCGTCGCTCGAAGCTCCGCCGCCGCTCTTCGAGCCCGTCGCCGTCGTCGAGCCAGGCCGCTGCATCACCCTGAAACGTGTCCAGAGCAACTCACCTCCGTCCGCTACTTCATCAGGTATTCCTTCTTCCTCACTGTAGATCCCAATCTAGGGTTCCTTCCATAGCTTCCGCCATGAAACTTTGAAGCTTCGATGTTCATCCCTACGGGCTAACCTTGCGGTAGATTCAAACCTTACTTAGATTCGTTTTGAATGTGCTCCTGCTCCGCACTCACACCTTTAGTTCCTCTAGTTTAACAGCTTAGATTTGATCTGTAGAAAACCTCCGTGGTTTTTCCTGTATAAGACTTGCATATATTTCATCTTTTCCTTATGCTTTAGATCCATTTTTACTTCAGCCTTCTGTGAAACCTGTTTCTCCGTCTTGTAGATCTGTAGCTTACTCACCGGTTTAACCAACCATATGTTCCCTTCGACGGTCTAGATGTAAACCTGTACCTTGTAATTGACGGTTTAGTTTATGCCTCCTCTATCATCATAATCCGGTAGTTACCTTACTCTCACATGCTCCCGGGCTAGTAATACCATTAGCCCCTTGTGCAAACCGGCAATTTAGATCCACAATCTTAGATAATGCTCCGGCTTAATTATAGCAATTGGTAAACCGGATTTTGTATTGTATTTTTCAGCGTTTCCTTAGTCAAGATGACTGCCAAGCAGTTTGTTGCTTGCAACTGGGCTCCTTCCCGCATTACTGAAGATGATTTAACGAACGCCGCTTCAATTGGTATCCTGGGTCCTAAGGAGGTTCTGAACTGGCGGGCCCCAGGAGATGAGTGCCCCCCTACTCCTAAAGAAGGAGAGGTCATAGTTTTCTTTGATCACTTGGCCCGGGGCTTTAGCCCTCCCGGTTCAAAATTCTTCCGGGATGTACTAGCTGCTTTTCAACTCCATCCTCAAGACGTAGGCCCAAACTCCATATCAAATGTCTGCAATTTTCAACTCTTCTCAGAAGCATACCTTCAAGAAGAACCATCCGTGGATCTGTTCAGAGACTTTTTCCATCTAAACCGGCGGACAGAGTTTTCTGAGGGGCCGCATCAAGAATTGGGCGGCGTCAGCATCCAAAAGAGAAAGGATGTGAGCTTCCCTCACACTGCCCTTCATATGCACCCCAAGGAATGGAACCAATCGTGGTTCTATTGTATAGATACTTCGCCTGAGGGGGAAAATCCACTGCCGGGTTACCGTCCATATCGCCTACCTGAGGATCATCCCCTGCCGCAGCACCTCAGTGCCCCAGACCGAGCCCGGTTTGCCCCTCAGCTTTCCAAGCTTAGGGCCTTTATGGCCAATGGCTTAACCGGAGTAGACTTTGTTCGCTGTTGGCTTGCCTGGAGCATCCTTCCACTGAGCCGGCGTTCAGGTCTGATGTGTGAGTATACTGGTAAACCGGATGACCCTCTGCGCCATATTGATATAATACTTCCTGAAAAAGAAGTCGCTGAATCTGCCAAGAAAATGCTCAACGTCACTCTAGAAGAGTGCAGCCGCACCGGTTTAGCGCCATTCTTCAAAACCAATAAGCCGCCCGCAGTAAGTCTAATCTTTTCCTGTTATTCTGATCCGCTATATCAATTGCCTTTTATTCATTTTCCCATCTTCCGCACAGGCCACTGATCCCTTTTGGAAAAGGAAATCTCAAGATAAAGCGGCCAAGCAACCACGCCGGAAAACCTTTGCTGTTAAGAAAAAGAAGGCCGCAGCTGCCTCCGGTTCACATCCTGAGGAAGATGATCCGGATTCCGAGGTACGAGTTAAACCGGATATGTTTTATTTGTTGGAAATATGCCCTAGAGGCAATAATAAATTGGTTATTATTATATTTCCTTGTTCACGATAATCGTTTATTATCCATGCTAGAATTGTATTGATAGGAAACTCAGATACATGTGTGGATACATAGACAAACACCATGTCCCTAGTAAGCCTCTAGATGACTAGCTCGTTGATCAATAGATGGTTACGGTTTCCTGACCATGGACATTGGATGTCGTTGATAACGGGATCACATCATTAGGAGAATGATGTGATGGACAAGACCCAATCCTAAGCCAAGCACAGATCATGTAGTTCGTATGCTAAAGCTTTTCTATATGTCAAGTATCTTTTCCTTAGACCATGAGATTGTGCAACTCCCGGATACCGTAGGAATGCTTTGGGTGTACCAAACGTCACAACGTAACTGGGTGGCTATAAAGGTGCACTACAGGTATCTCCGAAAGTGTCTGTCGGGTTGGCACGAATCGAGACTGGGATTTGTCACTCCGTATGACGGAGAGGTATCTCTGGGCCCACTCGGTAGGACATCATCATAATGTGCACAATATGTGATCAAGGAGTTGATCACGGGATGATGTGTTACGGAACGAGTAAAGAGACTTGCCGGCAACGAGATTGAGCAAGGTATCGGTATACCGACGATCGAATCTCGGGCAAGTGCTATACCGATAGACAAAGGGAATCGTATACGGGATTGATTGAATCCTTGACATCGTGGTTCATCCGATGAGATCATCGTGGAACATGTGGGAGCCAACATGGGTATCCAGATCCCGCTGTTGGTTATTGACCGGAGAGTTGTCTCGGTCATGTCTACATGGTTCCCGAACCCGTAGGGTCTACACACTTAAGGTTCGATGACGCTAGGGTTATAGGGAAAGTATGTACGCGGTTACCGAATGTTGTTCGGAGTCCCGGATGAGATCCCGGACGTCACGAGGAGTTCCGGAATGGTCCGGAGGTAAAGATTCATATATGGGAAGTCCTGTTTTGGTCACCGGAAAAGTTTCGGGCAATATCGGTAATGTACCGGGACCACCGGGAGGGTCCCGGGGGTCCACCAGGTGGGGCCACCAACCCCAGGTGGCTGCGTGGGCTAAGTGTGGGAGGGGACCAGCCCCAAGGGGGCTGGTGCGCCCCCCCACCAAGTCCCAGGGCGCCCCAAGAGGGGAAGGGGGGCAAACCCTAATGCAGTTGGGCCCTAAGGCCCAATAGTGGTGCGCCTCCCCCTCTCTCCCCCTTTGGCCGCCCCCCCTAGATGGATCTAGGGCTGGCCGCACCCTAGGGGAGGGAAACCCTAAAGGGGGGCGCAGCCCTCCCTTCCCCCTATATATATGAGGGGTTTTGGGGCTGCTAGAGACACGAGAACATCTCCCTCTTGGCGCAGCCCTACCCCTCTCCCTCCTCGTCTCTTGCAGCGCTTGGCGAAGCCCTGCTGGAGTCCCGCGCTCCTCCACCACCACCACGCTGTCGTGTTGCTGTTGGATGGAGTCTTCCCCAACCTCTCCCTCTCTCCTTGCTGGATCAAGGCGTGGGAGACGTCACCGGGCTGCACGTGTGTTGAACGCGGAGGCACCGTTGCTTCGGTGCTAGGATCTTCGGCGATCTGAATCGCGGCGAGTACGACTCCATCAACCGCGTTCTTGAACGCTTCCGCTTAGCGATCTACAAGGGTATGTGGATCCAACTCTCCTCTCGTAGATGTGCATCTCCTAGATTGATCTTGGTGAGCGTAGGAAAATTTTTGTTTCCCATGCTACGTTCCCCAACAGTGGCATCATGAGCTAGGTTCTTGCGTAGATGCTTTCTCGAGTAGAACACAAAAGGGTTTGTGGGCGTTGATGTTCAAATTGCTGCCCTCCTTAGTCTTTCTTGATTCAGCGGTATTATGGGATGAAGCGGCCCGGACCAACTTTACATGTCCACGTACATGAGACCGGTTCCATCGACAGACATGTGACTTTTGTTGCATAAGATGGCTGGCGGGTGTCTGTCTCTCCTATCTTAGTTGAATCGGAATAGAACAAGGCGGTCCTTGTAGAAGGTTAAATAGCAACTTGAATATCACCGTTGTGGCTTTGCGTAGGTAAGAAGCGTTCTTGCTAGATACCCATAGAAGCCACGTAAAACATGCAACAACAAATTAGAGGACGTCTAACTTGTTTTTGCAGGGTATGTATGTGATATGATATGGCCAATGACATGATGAGATATATTTGATGTATGAGATGATCATGTTGTAATAGTTAATATCGACTTGCATGTCGATGTATACGGCAACCGGCAGGAGCCATAGGGTTGTCTTTAATTTTTGTATGACCTGCGTGTCAATCATTAAGCGCTATGTAATGCTTTACTTTATCGCTAAACGGTAGCAATAGTAGTAAGAGCATGGTGGGCGCGCGACAACCCCGATGGCGACACGATGATGGGGATCATGGTGTTACGCCGGTGACGATGGAGATCATGCCGGTGCTTTGGAGATGGAGATCAAAAGCACGAGTTGATGGCCATATCATGTCACTTATGATTTGCATGTGATGTTAATCCTTTTATGCATCTTATTTTGCTTAGGACGACGGTAACATTATAAGATGATCCCTCACTAAAATTTCAAGATAAAATTGTGTTCCCCCCGAGTGTGCGCCGTTGCGAAGGTTCGTCGTTTCGAAGCACCACGTGATGATCGGGTGTGATAGACTCTACGTTCGCATACAACGGGTGCAAGCCAGTTTTGCACATGCAGAACACTCGGGTTAGACTTGACGAGCCTAGCATGTACAGACATGGCCTCGGAACACGGAAGACCGAAAGGTCGAGCATGAGTCATATAGTAGATATGATCAACATGAAGATGTTCACCATTGACACCACCTCATCTCACGTGATGATCGGACTTGGGTTGGTGGATTTGGATCATGTCACGCTCAGATGACCAGAGGGATGTCAATTTGAGTGGGAGTTATAAATAATTTGATTAGGTAATAACTCACTTATCATGAACAATAGTCTAAGTTGTCTTTGCAAATTATGTTGTAGATCAATAGCTTGCGTTGTAGCTCCCTGTTTAATACGATCCTAGAGAAAGACTAAGTTGAAAGATATTGTAAGCAAGGATGCGGACTGGGTCCGTAGTCCGAGGAGTGTCCTCACTGCTGCACAGAAAGCCTACGTCTTTGATGCACCGCTCAATGTGCAAACCCCTACAACGTTGTCTGTGGATGTTGTGAACACCTGAGAGACACGTCCTGATGACTACTTGATAGTTTAGTGCACCATACTTTACGGCTTAGAATCGGGATTCCAATGACGTTTTGAACGCCATAGAACATATGAGATGTTCTAAGAGCTGAAATTGGGATTTCAGGCTCATGCCCGTGTTAAGAGGTATGAGACCTCTGACAAGTTCTTTTGCCAAAAAGATGGAGGAGAATAGCTCAACTAGTGAGCGTGTGCTCAGAATGTCTGGGTGCTGAAATCACTTGAACCAAGTGGGAGTTAATCTTCCAGGTGAGATAGTGGTTGACAGAATTCTCTAGACACTATCACCAAGCTACTAGAACTTCGTGATGAACTATGACATGCAAAGGATGGAGATGATCCCGGTGCTGTTAGCGGTTCTTAGTACCGCAAAAGTAGAAATCAAGAAGGAGCATCAAGTGTTGATGGTTTAGCAAGACCACTGGTTTCAAAAGGGGCAAGGGCTAGAAGGGAAACTTCATGAATGGCAAACCAGTTGTCGCTCTAATGAGGGAACCTAAGGTTGCACCCAAACCTCGAGACTAAGTGCTTCGATTGTAAGGGTAACGGTCACATGGTAGCGGAACCACCCCAAATACATGGTAGATATGATAGCTGGCAACTTCAACAAAGTATATTTGATATACGTGTTATTGATGTGTACCTTAGTAGTGCTCCTTGTAGCACCTGGGTATTGGATACCGGTTCAGTTGCTATTATTAGTGACTTGAAGCAAAAGCTACGCACTGAACGGAGACTAGCTAAGGGCGAGGTGACGATGTGTGTTGGAAGTGTTTCCAAGGTTGATAAGATCACCATCGCACACTTCCTCTATTTTCGAGATTAGTGTTGAACCTAGATAAATGTTATCAGGTGTCTACGTTGAGCGTGAAAATGATTAGATCATGTTCATCGCAATACGGTTATTCATTTAAGTTAGAGAATAATGGTTATTCTGTTTACATGAATAATACCTTTATGGTCATGCACCCAATGGTTCGTTGAATCTCGATCATAGTAATACACATGATAATAATATTAATGCCAAAAGATGTAGAGTTAATAATGATAGTACCACTTTCTTGTGGCACTGCCGCTTAGGTCATTTTGGCATAAAATGCATGAAGAAACTCCATGCTGATGGATGTTTGGAGTCACTTGATTTTGAATCGCTTGACACATGCGAGCCATGCCTCTTGGGCAGGATGACTGAGATCCCGTTTTCAGGTACAATGAAACGGGCAAGTGACTTGTTGGAAATCATACATACTGATGTATGTGATCCAATGAGAATTAAGGCGTGTGGTGGATATCGTTATTTTCTCATCTTCAATGACGATTTGAGTAGATATGGTATATTTACTTAATGAAGCAAAAGTCTGAAACGTTTGAAAGGTTCAAACAATTTCAGAGTGAAGATTAAGAATCATCATAACAAGAAGATCATGTTCCTACGATCTGATCAAGGGGATATTATCTGAATTATGAGTTTGGCAATCACTTAAGACATTGTGGAATTGTTTCGCAGTTGAAGTCCCCTGGAACACCACAGCGTAATGGTGTGTCCGGACATCGTAATCGAACCTTATGAGATATGGTGCGATCTATGGTGTATCTTACCGATCTACCGCTATTATTTTGAGGTTATGCATTAGAGACAGCTGCATTCACTTTAGATAGGGCACCATCTAAGTCCGTTGAGACGACGCCGTATGAACTATGGTTTGGCAAGAAACCAAAGTTGTCGTTTTCTTGATGTTTGGGGCTGCGATGCTTATGGCTTCAGCCGGGAAAAGCTCGAACCCAAAGCGGACAAATACATCTTCATATGATACCCAAAGGTAACAGTTGGGTATACCTCCTATCTCAGATCCAAGGGCAAAAATGTTTGTCCCTAAGAACGGGTCCTTTCTCGAGAAGGAGTTTCTCTCGAAAGAATTGAGTGGGAGGAAGATAGAACTTGATGAGGTCGTCGAACCCTCACTTCAACCGGAGAGTAGTGCAAGACAGAAAGATGTTTCTGTGGAACCTGCGACGTTGAAGAGGAAACTAATGATAGTGATCATGAAGCTCCAGATCAAGTTGCTATCGAACCTCGTAGGTCGACAAGGATATGTACTACTCCTGAGTGGTACGGTGATCCTGTCTTAGAGGTCATGTTGTTGGACAACGATGAACCTACAAACTATGGAGAAGCGATGGTGGGCCCATATTCCGACAAATGGTTAGAAGCCGATAAATCCGAGATAGGATCCATGTATCAAACAAAGTATGGACTTTGGTGGACTTGCCCTGATCGGCAAGCCATTGAGACAAATGGATCTTTAAGACTAAGACGGACGTGGACGGTAATGTCACCGTCTATGAAGCTCGACTTGTGGCGAAGAGTTTTCCACAAGTTCAAGGAGTTGACTACGATGAGATTTGCTCACCCGTAGCGATGCTTAAGTCCGTCGGAATCATGTTAGCATTAGCTGCATTTATGAAATCTGACAGATGGATGACAAAACAAGTTTCCTTACCAGTTTTCGTAAGGAAAGGTTGTATGTGATACAATCAGAAAGGTTTTGTCGATCCTAAGGATGCTAAAAGATATGCTAGCTCCAACGATCCTTCCATGGACTAGAGCAAGCATCTCGGAGTCGGAATATACACTTTGATGGAGTGATCAAAGTTTTTGGGTATACAAAGTTTGGTGGAAACTTGTATTTGCAATAAAGTGAGTGGGAGCACTACAACATTTCTGATAAGTATATGTGAATGACATATTGTTGATCCGAAATGATGTAGAATTTCTGGAAAGCATAAAGGGTTGTTTGAAATGAGTTTTTCAAAGGAAGACCTGGATAAAGTTGCTTACATAATTGGGCATCAAGATCTATAGAGATAGATCAAGACGCCTGATGATACTTTCAAAAGAAACACACACCTTTGACATGATTTTGAAGGAGTTCAAAATAGATCAGTCAAAGAAGGAGTTCTTACCTGAGTTGTAAGGTGTGAAGTTGAGTAAGACTCAAAGCTTGACCACGGCAGAAGAAAGAGGAAGGACGAAGATCGTCCCCTATGGTTTTGTCATAGGCTCTATACGGTATGCCATGCTAAGTACCGCACCTGATGTGTGCCTTGCCACATGTCTGGCAAGAGGGTACAAAGGTGATCCAGGAGTGGATTACTAGATAGTGGTCAAAATTATCCTTAGAGGAATAAGGAAATGTTTCTCGGTTATGGAGGTGATAAAGAGTTCGACGTAAAGAGTTACGTCGATGCAAGCTTAACACCTATCCGGATAACTCTAAGTGGAGATACCGGATACGTATAATGGAGCAACAGTTTGGAATAGCTCCAAGTGGAACGTGGTAGCAGCATCTACGATATGACATAAAGTTTTGCGAAGTACATAGGGATCTGAATGTTGCAGACCCGTTGACTACAACCTCTCTCACAAGCATAACATGATCAAACCCAGAACACATTGAGTGTTAATCACATATTGATGTGAACTAGATTACTGACTCTAGTAAACTCTTTGGATGTTGGTCACATAGCGATGTGACCTGTGAGTGTTAATCACATGGCGATGTGAACTAGATTATTGACTCTAGTGCAAGTGGGAGACTGTTGGAAATATGCCCTAGAGGCAATAATAAATTGGTTATTATTATATTTCCTTGTTCACGATAATCGTTTATTATCCATGCTAGAATTGTATTGATAGGAAACTCAGATACATGTGTGGATACATAGACAAACACCATGTCCCTAGTAAGCCTCTAGATGACTAGCTCGTTGATCAATAGATGGTTACGGTTTCCTGACCATGGACATTGGATGTCGTTGATAACGGGATCACATCATTAGGAGAATGATGTGATGGACAAGACCCAATCCTAAGCCAAGCACAGATCATGTAGTTCGTATGCTAAAGCTTTTCTATATGTCAAGTATCTTTTCCTTAGACCATGAGATTGTGCAACTCCCGGATACCGTAGGAATGCTTTGGGTGTACCAAACGTCACAACGTAACTGGGTGGCTATAAAGGTGCACTACAGGTATCTCCGAAAGTGTCTGTCGGGTTGGCACGAATCGAGACTGGGATTTGTCACTCCGTATGACGGAGAGGTATCTCTGGGCCCACTCGGTAGGACATCATCATAATGTGCACAATATGTGATCAAGGAGTTGATCACGGGATGATGTGTTACGGAACGAGTAAAGAGACTTGCCGGCAACGAGATTGAGCAAGGTATCGGTATACCGACGATCGAATCTCGGGCAAGTGCTGTACCGATAGACAAAGGGAATCGTATACGGGATTGATTGAATCCTTGACATCGTGGTTCATCCGATGAGATCATCGTGGAACATGTGGGAGCCAACATGGGTATCCAGATCCCGCTGTTGGTTATTGACCGGAGAGTTGTCTCGGTCATGTCTGCATGGTTCCCGAACCCGTAGGGTCTACACACTTAAGGTTCGATGACGCTAGGGCTATAGGGAAAGTATGTACGCGGTTACCGAATGTTGTTCGGAGTCCCGGATGAGATCCCGGACGTCACGAGGAGTTCCGGAATGGTCCGGAGGTAAAGATTCATATATGGGAAGTCCTGTTTTGGTCACCGGAAAAGTTTCGGGCGATATCGGTAATGTACCGGGACCACCGGGAGGGTCCCGGGGGTCCACCAGGTGGGGCCACCAGCCCCAGGTGGCTGCGTGGGGTAAGTGTGGGAGGGGACCAGCCCCAAGGGGGCTGGTGCGCCCCCCCACCAAGTCCCAGGGCGCCTCCAAGAGGGTAGGGGGGCAAACCCTAATGCAGTTGGGCCCTAGGGCCCAATAGTGGTGCGCCTCCCCCTCTCTCCCCCTTGGCCGCCCCCCTAGAGGGTTTCTAGGGCTGGCCGCACCCTAGGGGAGGGAAACCCTAAAGGGGGGCGCAGCCCTCCCTTCCCCCTATATATATGTGAGGTTTTAGGGCTGTTGGAGACACGAGAACATCTCCCTCTTGGTGCAGCCCTACCCCTCTTCCTCCTCGTCTCTTGCAGCGCTTGGCGAAGCCCTGCTGGAGTCCCGCGCTCCTCCACCACCACCATGCCGTCGTGCTGCTGTTGGTTGGAGGTTTCCCAACCTCTCCCTCTCTCCTTGCTGGATCAAGGCGTGGGAGACGTCACCGGGCTGTACGTGTGAAGAACGCGGAGGCACCGTCCGTTCGGTGCTAGGATCTTCGGCGATCTGAATCGCGGCGAGTACGACTCCATCAACCGCGTTCTAGTAACGCTTCCGCTTAGCGATCTACAAGGGTATGTGGATCCAACTCTCCTCTCGTAGATGTGCATCTCCTAGATTGATCTTGGTGAGCGTAGGAAAATTTTTGTTTCCCATGCTACGTTCCCCAACATTATTCTCCCTTCATCCAAATTTATGTTAACCGCTCCTTTCCACAGGATCTGGCTGAAGGAAGCAAAGTGGCAGAAGTTGAGGTAATCACTCTTTCTTCAGATTCAGAACCGCCGGCGCCCAAAATCCGCCGGGCGTCCCGGAAATACCCTTTTTCTCATCCTTACGCTCAATTGGATCCCAAATTTCTTTTGAAGAAGCAGCAGCATGAGGCACGCCGGACCACGCGCCACAGTGGCCATGTGGTGGAATCATCCGGAATACCTCTTACTCCCGCACGCAGGTGCCGTTCTGAGGTTTTGCTTTCTCCAACTCTTCTTCATCCAAAAGCCAGGCTCATATGTAAACCGCTTAAACCGTCTGATCCTAACTATCAGGAGGCTCCCTTGTCCTCTTCTGGCGAGTCGACTGCTACACAGGTCCCTGTGCTGAAGACCATGCCCGGGCAAGTCCTTTTCAACAGCCGGTTTATATTTGTATCTTGATGATTCTCATTATTCCTTTGATTTTCTCCAGTAAGCCGAAGCCTAGCAAGAGGGCGAAAGCAACCAAAGCGGCTGCCGAGACTACTACCGTTGAACCGGCCGCTGATCCGGATGAAGTTATCCCTTCAGAAGATAATCCTGCAGCTCAGTCTGATGACCCTATTCCCATGGATCGTGATGACATTGTTGCCCCGGAGGACGCTAATATGGAGAATGTAGTTGAACCGGTGAGCCATGTCCGGGTTAGCCCTCCTCGGACTAACCCGGCTCCTGTTAGCCCGGCACCTACTGCTGCCCCTCTTCAACCAACTACTTCTACCTCCCCGGACATTGAGATAACCGGGTTAGGTTTTACCGCTCCTGCTGAGCCCGTCATCTTGGCCAAGCACATTGCCAAAGAGGAAAAACTTCAACAGGAAAAAGGCAAGTGGAGCACGGACTTATCCAGCTATGCCCAATTGAGTGCCCAGGAACTTCATTCCGGGTATTTGAACCGGCTCTTCACCAGCCGCGATTATGAATCCGGGTTGGTTACCATGATGAAGGATAAGTACGAGGTAACTCCCTTTACTTGTCTTTGTTTTGAATTCCTTGAAATCCTGTCTTTAGGCCAATGTAGCCCCCAAGTGCCGGTTTAACTTCGTTTGTAGATGAACCGGGACTTTCAGTGTATGTAAAATGAATTTACATTAGCCCCCAAGTGCCAGAGATATAACTTGTTTTATGTACCTGGGACTTGTCTGAAATCCTCTTGTGATACTTCAACTGCACATTAGCCCCCAAGTGTCAAGTGCATAACTTGTTTATATGCTTGAGACTTGTTTGGCTTATCTTCTAATCCACTTGATTTCCTTATAGGCTGATTTGACCCGAAGGGCTGCAGAGGTAACTGAGCTCCGGAACAGATTAGCTGCTACTGAAACTGCTTCTGCCAAAGCCAAGGAAGAGCTTGTGCTGAACTTAACCAGCGTAGAAAAATTGAAAAAGGACTGTGAAGCGGAGGGGTCCGCCTGGGAGGTGCAGAGGAATGCTCTTGAGAAAAGAGCAAAGGATGCTGAAGCTGCCCTTAATCCGGTTATGCAAGAGCTGACCGGTTTAAGACAGCAAATAGAACTTATGACTTCTGCTATCTTTCGTGAGCACTCAAGTGTATACGCTTTTCATCTTTGCAATCCTTGTTCTGCTCCGGTTTAACTTTTCGCAAACATATTTAGGGCGACGCATAACTCATCTTGGCGATGACGTCCGGAAGAAGCTCAAAGCCTCTTATACCCTGGTGGAGCAGCTGTATTCCGGCACTCAAAGGATTATAAGTGCAATGTCCCATCAGAAAGCGGCCCCAACTACCATCCAAGGTACTTTGGAGAAATTATCTATCTTGCCTGTACGCCTGGTGGAAGTGAAAAAATCTGCTGCGCGGGCTGGCTCTCTGATAACATTGACCCGGGCCAAAGCATGGGTTCCAGACTTTGATCCGGAGGAGGCTATGAACGGATATCCTAGCAATAAAGAGGATGGTTCCACCTTCTCTGCTGAAGACCTCCGTGCCTTGACGAAAGAGATGCGCCCACTCGCCAGTAAACTTGCCGATGAAGCATATCTGACCAGGTATCATCCGGCATATGACTTAGAAAATGAACGGGTGGAGCGGCCGGTTTATGACACCGAGAATCTGATCCCGCCAATGCGTGGCCATACTTTCGCTCCAGATATTGATCCGCCCGACCTTATTAGTGAGGAAATGTACTTACGTGCACTCTCCAAGATTGACTGGCGCGTTCCTGATTTCCAACCACTTCCTGAAGATGAAGGAGATCCGGAACAAGCCGACCTCAGCCTTCGCAGCGTGAAGAAGAATCATAAACCGCCCGGTTTATCTCATAGTTGCTAAAAACTTTTGCCAAAAAACTTTAATCCGTTCAGGCCTGCAAGTGCCTTGTAATAGGATAGCTCGAAACATTGTCTTTGTCTCAATTCGGATGTCACAGCTTGACTTGGCGCTCCCAATTTTAATCCCTTGTCTGCTATGGTTGATCCGTTTATGTTATCTGTATCTGCATAAACAACGCTGAAAAGATGTCCTGGCGGTTTACCACCGGACCTATTATACTGCTCCCATAAGCATATATTGAAAGAGTATTTGTTTTATGCCCAAAAATACTTCATACCTTTGATTAAGTGTGCTTGACATCCTTAATCCGGTAGGCATAATTGAATGTGTAGATTTTGATGAGGCTCTTGGCCCTCTTGGCGTTTGCCTGATGACTGTTCTGGGTTATGATAAACGCCGGTTTAAATCATGCTGGTGTTTATAACCCAGACTTTGAACTTATGCTGGTATTTATGACCCAGACTTTTTGCCTTGTAGATATGTGGTCAACTTTGAAGTTGCCCAATTCCGGATTAACAAACTTGGCTAATCACAAAAACTTGAAAAACCCGCAAAAGCAAAGCATTTGTGGCAAATAAGACCATGTAGTCGAGGCTTTTTGCGAGCTGCCAGGCTCCAAATCGAGGCTTTTTGTGAGCTGCCAGGCTCGAAATCGAGGTTTCTGATTCGAATGCGATCAGTAAACTAGACCAAAGGGGTTGAGCTAGGATTCAAATGCGACCATGTAGCCCCCAGTGGCCTTGAGAATTTTGCCGATCAGTGGATTCGTATGCGATCCAAGGCGGACCCTAAACGGGGTTTAAGCTATTATTCGAATGCGATCATATATATTGGACCAAAGGGGTTAAGCTAGGATTCGAATGCGACCATGTAGCCCCCAGTGGTTTTGAGAACTTGCCGATCAGTGGATTCGAATGCGATCCAAGGCGGACCCGAAACGGGGTTTTAAGCTATGATTCGAATGCGATCATATAAACCGGACCAAAAGGGGTTAAGCTAGGATTCGAATGCGATCACGTAGCCCCCTAGTGACCGTGGAGGCAGGGTACCTATAAGAGAGTTGCGCTTGTATGGCAAGTCCTGTTTGGTCCTTTATGGAATTGTCCTGCATATCAAAATAGACTGACCAAAGTATCTTGTTTTCTTGATGAAAATGATATATATCAAGAGAAATAAACTTTATATGGATATCACCTGAGTGAATTCCCATAGATACTTATATTTAAAGAAAAATGGCTGATCTCCCGGTTTACCAGGGGTGCCGGTTTATTTATTAATCATAATATATACAGGATACATGAAGCGGAGCCCATGGCTCAAGTGTAGTAAGGCCGCGGAAGAGCGATGTTCCACGGCCTCTTCGTCTCTTCCTCTGCTGTCCGTGAGTCTTTATGTTCTCGAACGTCCACCAGGTAATATGAACCATTGTGTAGGTTCTTGCTGACCACAAAGGGTCCTTCCTAAGGTGGGGATAACTTGTGCATATCTGTCTGGTCTTGGATGAGCCGGAGTACCAGGTCCCCCTCCTGGAACGTCCTGGTCTTAACCCAGCGGCTGTGATATCTGCGCAGGTCTTGCTGATAAATTGCAGATCGTGCTACTGCTATGTCACGCTCCTCATCCAGCCGGTCTAAGCTGTCCTGTCTTGCTTGCTCATTAGCCGCTTCAACATACGCCGCCACCCGTGGTGAGTCGTACCGGATATCACTAGGAAGAACCGCTTCAGCGCCGTACACCATGAAGAAGGGCGTATAGCCTGTAGACCTGTTAGGCGTAGTATTGATGCTCCAGGGGACAGAAGGTAACTCCTCAACCCAGCACCCTGGTGTTCTCTGCAAGGGTGTCATAAGCCGGGGCTTGATGCATCGCAAGATCTCTTGGTTGGCCCTTTCAGCTTGACCATTGGATTGAGGGTGAGCTACTGAGGACACATTCAGGCGAATATGTTCCCTTTGGCAAAACTCTTCCATCTCTCCTTTATATAGATTGGTGCCATTATCAGTAATAATGCTGTGTGGAAAGCCAAACCGGAAAATTACCTTTTTGATGAATTTAACCGCTGTTGCCGCATCACACTTACTGACAAGCTCTGCCTCAATCCACTTTGTAAACTTGTCCACTGCCACCAACAGGTGGGTTTTCTGATCTTGGGACCGTTTGAAAGGTCCAACCATATCAAGCTCCCAAGTCGCAAACGGCCAAGTAATTGGAATCATCCGTAGCTCCTGTGCCGGAACAAGAGCACGCCGTGAAAATTTCTGACAAGCGTGACATCTCCGGACTAGATCCTCCGCATCAGCATGGGTTGTTAACCAGTAAAACCCGTGACGAAAAGCTTTGGCTACCAGCAATTTTGAACCGGCGTGATGACCACAATCTCCTTCGTGTATCTCTCGAAGAATATCACTGCCTTCTTCTGATGATACACATCGCTGAAATGCCCCAGAAACGTTGCGGTGATGAAGTTCTCCATTGACGATGGTCATAGATTTGGATCGCCGGATTATCTGCCTAGCTTCAATCTCAACATCTAGCAACTCCCCTCGGCTAAGGTACGCTAAGTAAGGGACTGTCCAATCCGGAACAACATGAAGCGCTGCCACTAGTTGTGCCTCTGGATCAGGAATAGCCAAATCCTCCTCCGATGGTACCTGAACTGATGGACTGTGTAATTCATCCAAGAAAGTATTTGGTGGAACCGGTTTACGCTGAGAGCCCAGCCGGCTTAGAGCATCGGCCGCTTCGTTTTTCCGCCGGTCTATGTGATCCACTTGATATCCTTTGAAATATCCTGCCACCGCTTCAACCTCTCGTCTGTAAGCTGCCATGAGCGGATCTTTAGAGTCCCACTTGCCAGACACTTGTTGTGCTACTAGATCTGAATCACCGAAACACTTGACCCGGCTCAAGTTCATCTCCTTAGCCATCTGTAGCCCGTGAAGGAGAGCTTCATACTCAGCAGCATTGTTAGTGCAAGGAAACATTAGTCGGAGGACATAACAAAACTTGTCACCTCGTGGGGAAGTTAACACGACTCCAGCCCCCGAGCCTTCTAGTTGCCTTGAACCATCGAAGTGAATAGTCCAATATGTGTGATCCGGCTTCTCCTCTGGTGTTTGCAATTCTGTCCAATCATTGATGAAATCTACTAGTGCTTGGGATTTGATAGCAGTGCGGGGCACATACTTCAATCCATGTGGGCTAAGCCCAATGGCCCACTTTGCTACTCTGCCAGTGGCCTCTCTATTCTGGATTATATCCCCCAACGGAGCTGAGCTAACAACAGTGATTGGGTGGCCCTCGAAGTAGTGCTTCAGCTTCCGGTTTGCCATGAACACGCCATACACCAGTTTCTGCCAGTGTGGATACCTTTGCTTTGACTCAATTAGAACCTCACTAACGTAATAAACCGGGCGCTGAACCGGATATTCCTTGCCTGCTTCTTTGCGTTCCACCACAATTGCCACGCTAGCTGCACGGGCATTGGCAGCCACGTATAACAGCAGCGGCTCGTTGTCAACAGGGGCAGCAAGAACCGGCGGTTCTGCTAATTGCCGCTTCAAGTCCTCGAACGCAGCGTTTGCAGCATCACTCCATATAAACCGATCTATCTTTTTCAGCATCTGATAAAGTGGAATTGCCTACTCTCCCAAACGGCTGATGAATCGACTTAACGCTGTGATCCGGCCTGCTATGCGCTGAACATCATTGATACAAGCCGGTTTAGTCAAGGATGTGATCGCCTTGATCTTCTCCGGATTGGCCTCTATTCCTCTGTTTGATACTAAGAATCCAAGGAGCTTGCCTGCCGGAACACCAAAAACGCACTTCTCCGGATTAAGCATCATCTTATAAACCCGGAGGTTGTCAAAGGTTTCCTTTAGGTCTTCTATCAGCGTCTCCTCCTTCCTTGATTTTACCACAATGTCATCCACATAGGCATGGACATTTTTTCCGATCTGTCCCTTAAGATAGTTCTGTACGCAACGCTGGTAAGTTGCTTGGGCACTCTTGAGCCCAAAGGGCATAGATACATAGCAGAAGGCTCCAAAGGGAGTTATAAAGTATGTTTTCTCCTGATCCTTGACTGCCATCTTGATTTGATGATACCCTAAATATGCATCCAAAAAACTTGGCCGCTCACATCCTGCCGTGGCATCAATGATCTGATCAATACGGGGGAGAGCAAAAGGATCAGTTGGACAAGCTTTGTTTAGGTCTGTGTAATCCACACACATCCTCCACTTTCCATTTTTCTTTAGGACCAATACCGGATTAGCCAACCACTCAGGATGGAATACTTCAACTATAAACCCCGCAGCCAAAAGCCTGGCCACTTCTTCGCCTATAGCCTTGCGCCTCTCCTCATTGAAGCGGCACAGGTACTGCTTGACTGGTTTAAACTTCAGATCAATGTTAAGACTGTGCTCAGCGAGTTCCCTCGGTATACCTGGCATGTCAGAAGGTTTCCATGCAAAGATATCCCGGTTCTCATGGATGAACTCGATGAGCGCGCTTTCCTATTTGGGATCCAGGTTAGCTCTGATTGTGAACTGCTTGGATGAATCGCCTGGCACAAAGTCGACTTGCTTGGTCTCCTCTGCCGATTTAAACTTCAACGCCGGATCATGCTCTGTAGTTGGCTTTTTTAACGGGGACATATCTGCCGGATCAACATTATCTTTGTAGAATTTCAACTCCTCCGTAGCACACACTGCCTCTGCATAGGCTGCATCTCCTTCCTCGCATTCCAATGCGATCTTGCGACTTCCGTGAACCGTGATGGTTCCCTTGTGACCCGGCATCTTGAGCTATATATAAACATAACACGGTCTAGCCATGAACTTGGCGTAGACCGGTCTCCCGAACAGAGCATGATATGGGCTCCTGATCTTTACAACCTCAAAAGTCACTGTCTCTGACCTAAAATCCTGCTCATCCCCAAAGGTAACTTCCAGATCAATTTTTCCAACTGGGTAAGCCGATTTACCTGGCACCACTCCATGAAATACTGTGTTTGACTATGTCAACTTCTTATCTGTCAACCCCATACGCCGGAAAGTCTCGTAATATAAGATGTTGATACTGCTACCGCCGTCCATGAGTACCTTTGTGAATATATAGCCACCCACCTGTGGTGCTACCATTAGGGCCAACTGGCCCGGATTGTCAACCCGTGGCGGGTGATCCTCTTTGCTCCACACAACAGGTTGTTCCGACCAACGTAGAAAACGTGGCGTTGCCGGTTCAACTGTGTGTACTACCCACTTCAGAATCTTTTGATCTCGTTTGCACAAACTCGTAGTAAAGACATGGTACTGTCCACTACTTAGCTCCTTCGGATTACTCTGATATCCGGATTGCTGCTGCTGTTGACGCTGTTGATTGCCTTGGTTATTGTAACCGCCCTGACCGTGCTGCTGGTTGCCTTGGTTGTTGTAACCGTCCTGGCCATGCTGCTGGTTGCCTTGGTTGTAATTATTGTTACCGCCATGATATCCCGATCCGGAACTATTACCCTGCTGACCCAGACCTTGAAAACCGGAACTCGAGCCGCCGCCCGGAGGTCCGTGGTTATTTTTGGCTTGTTTCATGGCCTCTATCACGATCCGGCATTCCCTCCATGTATGTTTAGACGGGAACCCTTCTTTGCTGTGTTTAGGGCAAGGCTCGTCTAACTGCTGTTCTAGACTGAGGAACTGCCCTTCCCCACGAGGAGACGGTCTACCTTTGCGGCGCTGCCCATTTCCCTGAACGTTGGTATTAGCCACAAAATCAGAACCACCCTCTAGCTTCCGCTTGCCATTGTAACTCGTTCCTGCCGGATTAACTTGTGCCGGTTTACCGGCCTTGTTTGCTTTCCCGGACTTGTCTCCATCCACTTCTGGGTACTTAGTGTTATCAGAATCCCCATATTTCACCAGGGCACTCATGAGCGTCCCCATGTCATTACAATCTTGCTTGAGCCGTCCCAACTTCAGCTTCAGAGACTCAAACCGGCAATTGTTTTCCAAAGTCACTATCGCCGTACTGGGGTTGATACTGTTGGAAGAGTGCAGGATTTCTGATACTCGCCGCACCCAGCTGCTAGTGGGCTCCTGCTCTCCTTGAACACATGCCACTAAATCTACCACGGACATTGGCTGCTTGCACGTGTCTTTGAAATTTTTGATAAACTGGCGACGTAGCTCTCCCCATGATCCGATGGAGTTAGGTGGTAAGCCCTTTAACCATGTCCGGGCTGTGCCTTCCAGCATCATGGTGAAGTATTTGGCGCATGCTGCTTCATCCACATCCAGCATCTCCATAGCCATCTCATAGCTCTCGACCCACGCCTCTGGAGCCAGGTCTGCCGTGTAGTTGGGCACCTTGCGCGGACCTTTGAAGTCCTTGGGTAATTTTATGCTTCGTAAAGCGGGGACAAGACACTGTACTCCAAAGGAACTTGCCGTGACTCCCGTTTCTGCCGTGGTTGGGTGAACCGGCGTCATCTGACAGGTATCCTCGCGGGCGGTATGTCTGGCCCGGTTTGCCGCCTCCTGGGCGTGTGCTTCTGCTCCTGCCGGATTATCCTGCATGTGGCGGTGACGTCTCCGCTCGCTGCTAGACACGGCCGGTTCATCCCAGTGCCTAGTGTAACTCCGACTCTGGCGGGGGGTTGAATGAATCCTCTCCCTGCTGTAAGAGTATGCCTGCTGCTGTGTCAACACTGTGTCCAGCAATTCCTTAACCCGGCGCGCTTCCATCGCCACGGGGGATGTCCCCTCAATGGGTAAAGCGGCCAGCCGTGAAGCGGCGGCGACAATGTTGTCTAACGGGTTAGAATAATGGCCGGGAGAGGTGGGGATGTGCGGCGTGGCCACAACTTGACGATTTTGCTCCGTGGCCGGTGGCTGAACCGACGCGCCAGTCCCTGGAGCTCCTCCCCGGTTTACCTTTGGGCGGTTACTGGTTCCCGCCCCTGGTGTGCCAAAGAGATTCCTCGCCTGGTAAACCGGCGGTAGACAAGTTTGTTGCCTTCTGTCCATTACTTCCTGTGCGGAAGTATGATCCACCCTGAGCCGGAAAGCTTGGGAGTCTAGCTCTGCTTGCCTCGTAGCTATCATGGCTTTCTCTGCATCCAGATCCCGTTTAGCCTGCTCAATCAGGCCCTTCAGCTGAAGGATCTCCGCATCATGTTGCGCCTTGTTGGCAGGAGCCACTTCTTCTATTGCGCGTGTTGTCAACTCCTCGAGCAAGGTGGATAGAACGTCAGAGGGTGAGGGGGATTGGCTGCTCGCCCCTGCACCAGCTACCTCTGCTGTGAATGCCCCGGTCACCGTGGGCTGCTGCATAGACTGTGATCCGGCCATGAAAACAGTCACCCGGTTTGGCAGATCAAAGGGGTCCGGAATACTATCACCATCGGATATACCCTCGGATCGGCCGTCCTACAACAGATACAAAGATTCGGTCTCCCCGGATGAATATTCGTCGTCAGAATAGACAACTATCTCGCCACCAGAATCCGATCCGTCCTCGGCTTGGACTCCATGTACTGCTCCAACGAAGACACGCTTCACGACGGGCTGAATCCTGGCCGATCTCGCACGCTGAGCCGGCTCAATGATGTTGGGGAAGATGTCCGGCTCAGGTCCCGGTTCACCAATCTTGCCAATGAAGACGTGGATGCCGCTTAAAGGGGCCCGGTACCCGTATTCGATTGAATCGGCCTCGGGGCCCCAGCCTGCGTCGTCGATGTAGATCCGGCCATGGCGACTTTTGGTCATCCGGCCGACCGCATAACCCTTGAGCCCTTCAAAGCTACCCTTCAAGAACTCGAAACCATCGTGCGGTAGCCCCACGGTGGGCGCCAACTGTCGTGGAATTAGCACGGCAGATGTCCGGTTCAGAGGACTTAGGTGTGAGGCCATCGCGCGGGTTAGCTTGAAGAGGTTAAAAGCACACAAAGGACACAGAGGGTTTATACTAGTTCGGCCCCTTCGATGAAGGTAAAAGCCTACGTCTAGTTTGGTTTGGTATTGCTTGGGCGTCGATGAACAGGGAGCGGATTGCTTGCCTGTGTCTCGACGGGTTGTTGCTTGTCCTTGAACCGTCGCCGGGTCGTCCCTTTATATAGGAGGCGACGCCCGGTCCGGTTTACAGAGTCCCGAGGCCGGCTCATAATCGTGTCCGCCTCGGTCTCTACTCTTTCTATCTTACACCTCAAGTTACATGATCTGGCGGTTTATAAACCGTAAGCTTTACATATGGGCCCTAAGCCTCTATGGGCCGTAACCTCTGGTTCATATTCTACTGGGCTTATGATAATACAACTATGTTAGCATAATCCGGATCTTCCTGGCCGGTTTATACCTACTAGTAATATCCCTGACAATTACCCTTGTAGTAGAAGCACTTAGTCTCAGGCTTGGGTCTAGTTTTGGGCTTCTTCACAGGAGCAACAACTTGCTTGTCGTTCTTCTTGAAGTTCCCTTTATTTCCCTTGCCGTTTTTTCTTGAAACTGGTGGTCTTATTAACCATCAACACTTGATGTTCTTTCGTGATTTCTACCTCCGCCAATTTCAACATCGCAAAGAGCCTTGGGAATCATTTTCGTCACCCCTTGCATATTTATAGTTCATCACGAAGCTCTAGTAGCTTGGTGATAGTAACATGAGAAATATGTCAATCACTATCTTACCTGGAAGGTTAACTCCCACTTGATTGAAGCGATTATAGTACACAGACATTCTGAGCACATGCTCACTGGCTGAGATATTCTCCTCCATCTTGTAGGCAAAGTACTTGTCAGAGGTCTCATACCTCTCAACACGAGCATTAGCCTAAAATACCAATTTCAGCTCTTGGAACACCTTATATGTTCCATGGCGTTCAAAACATCTTTGGAGCCCCGATTCTAAGTCGTAAAGCATGGCGCACTAAACTATCAAGTAGTCATCAGATCGAGCTTGTCAAACGTTCATACTGTCTGCATCAGCTCCTACAACAGGTCTGTCACCTAGCGGTGCATCAAGGACATAATTCTTCTGTGAAGCAATGAGGATAATACTCAGATCACAGAACCAGTCCGCATTATTGCTACCACCATCTTTCAACTTAGTTTTCTCTAGGAATGTATCAAAAACAGGGGAGCTACATCGCGAGCTAATGATCTACAACATGATATGCAAAGACTATCAGGACTAAGTTCATGATGAATTAAGTTCAATTAATTAAATTACTAATGAACTCCCACTTAAATTAATATCCCTCGGATTATTTAAGTGAAACATGATCCAAATGAACTAAACCATGTCCGAACATCACGTGAGATGGAGTAGTTTTCAACGGTGGACATCTACATGTTGATCATATCTACTATATGGCTCATGTTCGACCTTTCGGTCTCCAATGTTCCCAGACCATGTATGTACATGCTAGTCTCGTCAAGTTTAACCCAAGTATTCTGCGTGTGTAAATCTAGCTTACACCCGCTATATGTGAACGTAGAGCCTATCACACCAGATCATCATGAGGTGTCTCAAAACGACAAACTATCGCAATGGTGCATACTCAGGGAGAACACTTTTATCTTAAAATTAAGTGAAGGGATCATATTATAATGCACCGTCGTTCTAAGCAAAATAAGATGCATAAATGATAAACATCACATGCAATCAAAATATGTGACATGGTATGGCCATCATCATCTTGTGATTTTGATCTCCATCTCCAAAGCAACGTCATGATCTCCATCGTCACCGTCACGACACCTGATCTCCATCGTTGCGTCGGGGTTGTCTCGCGAACTATTGCTTCTACAACTATTGCTATAACGCATAGCGATAAAGTAAAGCAATTACATGGCGCTCACATTTCATACAATAAGTTAAAGACAACCCTACGACTCCTGCCAGTTGTCGATATTACAAAACATGATCATCTCATACACCAACGTATATCACATCACGTCTTGACCATATCACATCACATCATACCCTGCAAAAACAAGTTAGACGTCTTCTACTTTGTTGTTGCAAGTTTTACATGGCTGCTATGGGTATCTAGTAAGAACCGTTATTATCTACGTAAAACCACAACTGTGATTATCAAGTTTTATGTTTTAACCTTCTTCAAGGAATGGCCGTAGTAAAATTCAATTCAACTAAAGTGAGAGAAACAGACACCCACCAGCCACCTCATGCAAAACAAGTTGCATCGGTCGGTGGAACCGGTCTCCTGTACGTGGACATGTAAGTTGGTCCGGGCCGCTTCATCACACTATACCGCCGAATCACAATAAGACGTTGGTGGTAAGCAGTATGAACATCACCACCCATTACTCCTTTGTGTTCTACTCGTGAATATCATCTACGCATAGACCTGGCTCATGATGCCACTGTTGGGGAACGTTGCATGGAAAACAAACAATTTCGACGCACACGCGAGATCTATCCATGGAGATGCATAGCTATGAGAGGGGGGGCATATTCATACCCATGAAGATCGGTAAGCGGAAGCGTTTATCAACGTGGTTGATGTAGTCGTACACCTTCACGATCCGTCTTGATCAAGTACTGAACATACGGCACCTCTGCATTCAACACACGTTCTACTGAATGACGTCCTCGCCTTCTTGATCCACCAAGATGGGCGAAGTAGTAGATGAGTTCCGGCAGCATGACGGCGTGGTGATGGTGGTGGTGAAGACCAATCTCCGCAGGGCTTCACCAAGCACTACGGAAACTATGACGGAGAATAAACTAGAGGGTCGGGGTTGCCGGGACATGGCTTAGTGTATCTTGATATGTTCCGGGTGCTAGCCCTGCCCCTCTATTTATATGTTGAGCCCTGGGGTCAAAACTTGGAGAAAGAGCCTCCTCAAAGTCAGTTTTGCCCGCAAGGAAGAATCCTTCTCGGACTTCCAGGACCAGACGCCATAGTCCTTGGCGTCTGGCCCAGACACCATGGGCCTCGGCCTTTGGCCCAGCGCCAGTGTTGGGGAACGTTGCATGGGAAACAAAAAAATTTCCTACGTTCACCAAGATCAATCTAGGAGATGCATCTACGAGGGGAGAGTTGGATCCACATACCCTTGTGGATCGCTAAGCGGAAGCATTCAAGAACGCGGTTGATGGAGTCGTACTCGCCGCGATTCAGATCGCCGAAGATCCTAGCACCGAAGCAACGGTGCCTCCGCGTTCTTCACACGTGCAGCCCGGTGACGTCTCCCACGCCTTGATCCAGCAAGGAGGGAGGGAGAGGTTGGGAAGACTCCATCCAACAGCAGCACGACGGCGTGGTGGTGGTGGAGGAGCGCGGGACTCCAGCAGGGCTTCGCCAAGCGCTGCAAGAGACGAGGAGGGAGAGGGGTAGGGCTGCACCAAGAGGAGACGTTCTCATGTGTCATAGCAGCCCCAAAACCCCACATATATATAGGGGGAAGGGGGGGCTGCGCCCCCTTTAGGGTTTCCCACCCCTAGGGGTGCGGCAGCCCCCAAAAACCCATCTAGGGTTGCGGCCAAGGGGGGGAGAGAGAGGGGGCGCCCTAGGGTGGGCCTTAAGGCCCATCTGGACCTAGGGTTTGCCCCCTTCCCCTCTCCTTGCGCCTAGGGACTTGGTGGGGGGGCGCACCAGCCCCCTTGGGGCTGGTCCCCTCCCACACTTAGCCCACGCAGCCACCTGGGGTTGGTGGCCCCACCTGGTGGACCCCCGGGACCCTCCCGGTGGTCCCGGTACATTACCGATATCGCCCGAAACTTTTCCGGTGACCAAAACAGGACTTCCCATATATGAATCTTTACCTCCGGACCATTCCGGAACTCCTCGTGACGTCTGGGATCTCATCCGGGACTCCGAACAACATTCGGTAACCGCGTACATACTTTCCCTATAACCCTAGCGTCATCGAACCTTAAGTGTGTAGACCCTACGGGCTCGGGAACCATGTAGACATGACCGAGACAACTCTCCGGCCAATAACCAACAGCGTGATCTGGATACCCATGTTGGCTCCCACATGTTCCACGATGATCTCATCGGATGAACCACGATGTCAAGGATTCAATCAATCCCGTATACGATTCCCTTTGTCTATCGGTATAGCACTTGCCCGAGATTCGATCGTCGGTATACCGATACCTTGCTCAATCTCGTTACCGGCAAGTCTCTTTACTCGTTCCGTAACACATCATCCCGTGATCAACTCCTTGATCACATATTGTGCACATTATGATGATGTCCTACCGAGTGGGCCCAGAGATACCTCTCCGTCATACGGAGTGACAAATCCCAGTCTCGATTCGTGCCAACCCAACGGACACTTTCGGAGATACCTGTAGTGCACCTTTATAGCCACCCAGTTACGTTGTGACGTTTGGTACACCCAAAGCATTCCTACGGTATCCGAGAGTTGCACAATCTCATGGTCTAAGGAAAAGATACTTGACATATAGAAAAGCTTTAGCATACGAACTACACGATCTGCGCTAGGCTTAGGATTGGGTCTTGTCCATCACATCATTCTCCTAATGATGTGATCCCGTTATCAACGACATCCAATGTCCATGGTTAGGAAACCGTAACCATCTATTGATCAACGAGCTAGTCGTCTAGAGGCTCACTAGGGACATGGTGTTTGTCTATGTATCCACACATGTATCTGAGTTTCCTTTCAATACAATTCTAGCATGGATAATAAACGATTATCGTGAACAAGGAAATATAATAATAACCAATTTATTATTGCCTCTAGGGCATATTTCCAACAGTCTCCCACTTGCACTAGAGTCAATAATCTAGTTCACATCGCCATGTGATTAACACTCACAGGTCACATCGCCATGTGACCAACATCCAAAGAGTTCACTAGAGTCAGTAATCTAGTTCACATCAATATGTGATTAACACTCAATGAGTTCTGTGTTTGATCATGTTATGCTTGTGAGAGAGGTTGTAGTCAACGGGTCTGCAACATTCAGATCCCTATGTACTTTGCAAAAATTTATGTCATATCGTAGATGCTGCTACCACGTTCCACTTGGAGCTATTCCAAGCTGTTGCTCCATTTTACGTATCCGGTATCTCTACCCAGAGTTATCCGGATAGGTGTTAAGCTTGCATTGACGTAACTCTTTACGTCGAACTCTTTATCACCTCCATAACCGAGAAACATTTCCTTATTCCTCTAAGGATAATTTTGACCACTATCTAGTAATCCACTCCTGGATCACCTTTGTACCCTCTTGCCAGACATGTGGCAAAGCACACATCAGGTGCGGTACTTAGCATGGCATACCGTATAGAGCCTATGACAAAACCATAGGGGACGACCTTTGTCCTTCCTCTTCCTTCTGCCGTGGTCAAGCTTTGAGTCTTACTCAACTTCACACCTTACAACTCAGGTAAGAACTCCTTCTTTGACTGATCTATTTTGAACTCCTTCAAAATCATGCCAAGGTGTGTGTTCTTTTGAAAGTATCATCAGGCGTCTTGATCTATTTGTATAGATCTTGATGCCCAATATGTAAGCAGCTTTATCCAGGTCTTCCTTTGAAAAACTCATTTCAAACAACCCTTTATGCTTTCCAGAAATTCTACATCATCTCGGATCAACAATATGTCATTCACATATACTTATCAGAAATGTTGTAGTGCTCCCACTCACTTTATTGCAAATACAAGTTTCCTCCAAACTTTGTATACCCAAAAAACTTTGATCACTCCATCAAAGTGTATATTCCGACTCCGAGATGCTTGCTCTAGTCCATGGAAGGATCGTTGGAGCTAGCATATCTTTTAGCATCCTTAGGATCGACAAAACCTTTCTGATTGTATCACATACAACCTTTCCTTACGAAAACTGGTAAGGAAACTTGTTTTGTTATCCATCTGCCAGATTTCATAAATGCAGCTAATGCTAACATGATTCCGACGGACTTAAGCATCGCTACGGGTGAGAAAATCTCATCGTAGTCAACTCCTTGAACTTGTGGAAAACTCTTTGCCACAAGTCGAGCTTCATAGACGGTGACATTACCGTCCACGTCCGTCTTAGTCTTAAATATCCATTTATCTCAATGGCTTGCCGATCATCGGGCAAGTCCACCAAAGTCCATACTTTGTTTTGATACATGGATTCTATCTCGGATTTCTCGGCTTCTAACCATTTGTCGGAATATGGGCCCACCATCGCTTCTCCATAGTTCGTAGGTTTATCGTTGTCCAACAACATGACCTCTAAGACAGGATCACCGTACCACTCAGGAGTAGTACATATCCTTGTCGACCTACGAGGTTCGATAGCAACTTGATCTGGAGCTTCATGATCACTATCATTAGCATCCTCTTCAACTGTCGTAGGTTCCACAGAAACATCTTTCTGTGTTGCACTACTCTCCGGTTGAAGTGAGGGTTCGAAAACCTTATCAAGTTCTATCTTCCTCCCACTCAATTCTTTCGAGAGAAACTCCTTCTCGAGAAAGGACCCGTTCTTAGGGACAAACATTTTTGCCCTTGGATCTGAGATAGGAGGTATACCCAACTGTTACCTTTGGGTATCCTATGAAGATGTATTTGTCCGCTTTGGGTTCGAGCTTTTCCCGGCTGAAGCCGTAAGCATCGCAGCCCCATACACTGAGAAACGACAACTTTGGTTTCTTGCCAAACCTTAGTTCATATGGCGTTGTCTCAACGGACTTAGATGGTGCCCTACATAAAGTGAATGCAGCTGTCTCTAATGCATAACCTCAAAATAATAGCGGTAGATCGGTAAGATACACCATAGATCGCACCATATCTCATAAGGTTCGATTACGATGTCCGGACACACCATTACGCTGTGGTGTTCCAGGGGGCTTCAACTGCGAAACAATTCCACAATGTCTTAAGTGATTGCCAAACTCATAATTCAGATAATATCCCCTTGATCAGATCGTAGGAACATGATTTTCTTATTATGATGATTCTTAATCTTCACTCTGAAATCTTTGAACCTTTCAAACGTTTCAGACTTTTGCTTCATTAAGTAAATATACCATATCTACTCAAATCGTCAGTGAAGATGAGAAAACAACGATATCCACCACACGCCTTAATTCTCATTGGATCACATACATCAGCATGTATGATTTCCAACAAGTCACTTGCCCGTTTCATTGTACCTAAAAACGGGATCTCAGTTATCCTGCCCATGAGGCATGGCTCGCATGTGTCAAGCGATTCAAAATCAAGTGACTCAAAACATCCATCAACATGGAGTTTCTTCATGCATTTTATGCCAAAATGACCTAAGCGGCAGTGCCACAAGAAAGTGGTACTATCATTATTAACTCTACATCTTTTGGCATTAATATTATCACCATGTGTATTACTATGATCGAGATTCAACAAACCATTGGGTGCATGACCATAAAGGTATTATTCATGTAAACAGAATAACCATTATTCTCTGACTTACATGAATAACCGTATTGCAATGAACATGATCTAATCATATTCATGCTCAACGTAGACACCCGATAACATTTATCTAGGTTCAACACTAATCTCGAAAATAGAGGAAGTGTGCGATGGTGATCTTATCAACCTTGGAAACACTTCCAACACACATCGTCACCTCGCCCTTAGCTAGTCTCCGTTCAGTCCGTAGCTTTTGCTTCAAGTCACTAATAATAGCAACCGAACCGGTATCCAATACCCAGGTGCTACAAGGAGTACTAGTGAGGTACACATCAATAATACGTATATCAAATATACTTTGTTGAAGTTTCCAGCTATTCTTATCTACCATGTATTTGGGGTAGTTCCGCTACCATGTGACCGTTCCCCTTACAATAGAAGCACTTAGTCTCGAGGTTTGGGTTCAACCATTGGGTTCCTTCATTAGAGCGACAACTGGTTTGCCATTCATGAAGTTTCCCTTCTAGCCCTTGCCCCTTTTTGAAACCAGTGATCTTGTTAAACCATCAACACTTGATGCTCCTTCTTGATTTCTACTTTCGCGGTCTTAAGAACCGCTAATAGCTCCGGGATCATCTCCATCCTTTGCATGTCATAGTTCATCACGAAGTTCTAGTAGCTTGGTGATAGTGTCCAGAGAATTATGTCAACCACTATCTCACCTGGAAGATTAACTCCCACTTGGTTCAAGTGATTTTAGCACCCAGACATTCTGAGCACATGCTCACTAGTTGAGCCATTCTCCTCCATCTTTTTGGCAAAAGAACTTGTCAGAGGTCTCATACCTCTCAACACGGGCATGAGCCTGAAATCCCAATTTCAGCTCTTAGAACATCTCATATGTTCTATGGCGTTCAAAACGTCATTGGAATCCCGATTCTAAGCCGTAAAGTATGGTGCACTAAACTATCAAGTAGTCATCAGGACGTGTCTCTCAGGTGTTCACAACATCCACAGACAACGTTGTAGGGGTTTGCACATCGAGCGGTGCATCAAAGACGTAAGCTTTCTGTGCAGCAATGAGGACACTCCTCGGACTACGGACCCAGTCCGCATCATTGCTTACAATATCTTTCAACTTAGTCTTTCTCTAGGATCGTATTAAATAGGGAGCTACAACGCAGTTATTGGTCTACTACATAATTTGCAAAGACAACTTTGACTATTGTTCATGACAAGTGAGTTTCAACTAATCAAATTACTTATGACTCCCACTCAAATTGACATCCCTCTGGTCATTCGAGCGTGGCATGATCCAAATCCACCAACCCAAGTCCGATCATCACGTGAGATGAGGTGGTGTCAATGGTGAACATCTTCATGTTGATCATATCTACTATATGACTCATGCTCGACCTTTCGGTCTTCCGTGTTCCGAGGCCATGTCTGTACATGCTAGGCTCGTCAAGTCTAACCCAAGTGTTCTGCATGTGCAAAACTGGCTTGCACCCGTTGTATGCGAACGTAGAGTCTATCACACCCGATCATCACGTGGTGCTTCGAAACGACGAACCTTCGCAACGGCGCACACTCGGGGGGAACACAATTTTATCTTGAAATTTTAGTGAGAGATCATCTTATAATGCTACCGTCGTCCTAAGCAAAATAAGATGCATAAAAGGATTAACATCACATGCAAATCATAAGTGACATGATATGGCCATCAACTCGTGCTTTTGATCTCCATCTCCAAAGCACCGGCATGATCTCCATCGTCACCGGCGCCACACCATGATCCCCATCATCATGATCTCCATCATCGTGTCGCCATCGGGGTTGTCGCGCGCCCACCATGCTCTTACTACTATTGCTACCGTTTAGCGATAAAGTAAAGCATTACAAAGCGCTTAATGATTGACACGCAGGTCATACAAAAATTAAAGACAACCCTATGGCTCCTGCCGGTTGCCGTATACATCGACATGCAAGTCGATATTAACTATTACAACATGATCATCTCATACATCAAATATATCTCATCATGTCATTGGCCATATCATATCACATACATACCCTGCAAAAACAAGTTAGACGTCCTCTAATTTGTTGTTGCATGTTTTACGTGGCTGCTATGGGTATCTAGCAAGAACGCTTCTTACCTACGCAAAGCCACAACGGTGATATTTAAGTTGCTATTTAACCTTCTACAAGGACCGCCTTTGTCGAATCCGATTCAACTAAGGTGGGAGAGACAGACACCCGCTAGCCATCTTATGCAACAAAAGTCACATGTCTGTCGATGGAACCGGTCTCATGTACGAGGACATGTAAGGTTGGTCCGAGCCGCTTCATCCCACAATACCGCTGAATCAAGAAAAGACCAAGGAGGGAAGCAATCTAAACATCAACGCCCACAAACTCCTTTGTGTTCTACTCGTGATTGCATCTACGCAAAGACCTAGCTCATGATGCCACTGTTGGGGAACGTTGCATGGGAAACAAAAAATTTTCCTACGTTCACCAAGATCAATCTAGGAGATGCATCTACGAGGGGAGAGTTGGATCCACATACCCTTGTGGATCGCTAAGCGGAAGCATTCAAGAACGCGGTTGATGGAGTCGTACTCGCCGCGATTCAGATCGCCGAAGATCCTAGCACCGAAGCAACGGTGCCTCCGCGTTCTTCACACGTGCAGCCCGGTGACGTCTCCCACGCCTTGATCCAGCAAGGAGGGAGGGAGAGGTTGGGAAGACTCCATCCAACAGCAGCACGATGGCGTGGTGGTGGTGGAGGAGCGCGGGACTCCAGCAGGGCTTCGCCAAGCGCTGCAAGAGACGAGGAGGGAGAGGGGTAGGGCTGCACCAAGAGGAGACGTTCTCATGTGTCATAGCAGCCCCAAAACCCCACATATATATAGGGGGAAGGGGGGGCTGCGCCCCCTTTAGGGTTTCCCACCCCTAGGGGTGCGGCAGCCCCCAAAAACCCATCTAGGGTTGCGGCCAAGGGGGGGAGAGAGAGGGGGCGCCCTAGGGTGGGCCTTAAGGCCCATCTGGACCTAGGGTTTGCCCCCTTCCCCTCTCCTTGCGCCTAGGGACTTGGTGGGGGGGCGCACCAGCCCCCTTGGGGCTGGTCCCCTCCCACACTTAGCCCACGCAGCCACCTGGGGTTGGTGGCCCCACCTGGTGGACCCCCGGGACCCTCCCGGTGGTCCCGGTACATTACCGATATCGCCCGAAACTTTTCCGGTGACCAAAACAGGACTTCCCATATATGAATCTTTACCTCCGGACCATTCCGGAACTCCTCGTGACGTCTGGGATCTCATCCGGGACTCCGAACAACATTCGGTAACCGCGTACATACTTTCCCTATAACCCTAGCGTCATCGAACCTTAAGTGTGTAGACCCTACGGGCTCGGGAACCATGTAGACATGACCGAGACAACTCTCCGGCCAATAACCAACAGCGTGATCTGGATACCCATGTTGGCTCCCACATGTTCCACGATGATCTCATCGGATGAACCACGATGTCAAGGATTCAATCAATCCCGTATACGATTCCCTTTGTCTATCGGTATAGCACTTGCCCGAGATTCGATCGTCGGTATACCGATACCTTGCTCAATCTCGTTACCGGCAAGTCTCTTTACTCGTTCCGTAACACATCATCCCGTGATCAACTCCTTGATCACATATTGTGCACATTATGATGATGTCCTACCGAGTGGGCCCAGAGATACCTCTCCGTCATACGGAGTGACAAATCCCAGTCTCGATTCGTGCCAACCCAACGGACACTTTCGGAGATACCTGTAGTGCACCTTTATAGCCACCCAGTTACGTTGTGACGTTTGGTACACCCAAAGCATTCCTACGGTATCCGAGAGTTGCACAATCTCATGGTCTAAGGAAAAGATACTTGACATATAGAAAAGCTTTAGCATACGAACTACACGATCTGCGCTAGGCTTAGGATTGGGTCTTGTCCATCACATCATTCTCCTAATGATGTGATCCCGTTATCAACGACATCCAATGTCCATGGTTAGGAAACCGTAACCATCTATTGATCAACGAGCTAGTCGTCTAGAGGCTCACTAGGGACATGGTGTTTGTCTATGTATCCACACATGTATCTGAGTTTCCTTTCAATACAATTCTAGCATGGATAATAAACGATTATCGTGAACAAGGAAATATAATAATAACCAATTTATTATTGCCTCTAGGGCATATTTCCAACAGCCAGACGTCAGGGTCTCCGGTTTTTGATCCCTGTCCTCTGCAAAACATCCTTTTGCACCGACCTAAAGGCCTGTGGGCCTGACCCCTTGGCCTAACCATATCATCCTATATATCAATCTTTACCTCCAGACCATTCTGTAGCTCCTCGTCATGTTCATGATCTCATTTAAGACTCCAAACAACATTCGGTCACCAACATACATAACTCATATAATACTATATCGTGAACGAACGTTAAGCGTGCGGACCCTACGGGTTCGAGAATGATGTAGACATGACCGAGATGCTTCTCCGGTCAATAACCAATAGCGGGACCTAGATGCCCATATTGGTTCCTACATATTCTACGAAGATCTTTATCGGTCGAACCTTTATGACAACATATGTAGTTCCTTTTATCTGTCGATATGTTACTTGCTCAAGATTCGATTGTAGGTATTTTCATACCTAGTTGAATACCATTACTGGTAAGTCTCTTTAATCGTTCCATAACACATCATCCCGTAACTAACCCCTTAGTCACTTTGCTTGCAAGCTTATTGTGATGTTGTATTACCGAGAGAGTCCAGAGATACCTCTCCGTCACACGGGGTGAAAAATCCCTGTCTCGATTCATGCCAACCCAATAGACACCTTTGGAGATGCCTTTAGAGCACATTTATGATCACCCAGTAATGTTGTGACGTTTGATAGCACACAAGGCATTCCTCCGGAGTCCGGGAGTTGCATGATCTCATGGTCAAAAAAACATGTATTTGACATTAAGAAAGTTGTAGTAATAAACTGAACGATCATATGCTGTGCTAACGGTCGGGTCTTGTCCATCACATCATTCTCCTAATGATGTGATCTCATTATCAAATGACAACTCATGTCTATTGTTAGGAAGCCTTAAGCATCTTTGATCAACGAGCTAGTCTAGTAGAGGCTCACTAGGGACACAATATTTGTTTATGTATCCACACATGTATTTAAGTTTTCGGTCAATACAATTCTAGCATGAATAATAAACATTTATCATGAATAAGGAAATATAATAACAACAACTTTATTATTGCCTCTAGGGCATATTTCTATCACTTCCCACTGTGGCTCGTAAAATGCCACTCAAATATGTTGCAACATTTGAAACACATCAAAGAAATAAGAAAATTGGACTATGCAAAGAAATACCATTCATTAAACTCGAAAATGTGCATGCAACATAAGAAGCAACACGGGCAACATGCAGAATAAGGGAACTAATGATATACAAACACATCTGCAACATGATTCCATCCTTTGTAACATATTTATAGAATCGTAGACATAATGCCGATGCATACACAACAAACAACATATGCACATGCAACATGATAGAAAAATCTACACACCCTCAAAGATCCCCAAAATTGTTGCCACTCACGCATCAACAATGCAGGTACCAACTTCAGTAAATGGGCACGCTGACTAGTGGCGGATCCAGGAATTTAACTTTGGGTGTTCAATTTTTTTTTCATCCTAAATTCCTAACACAGAAAAGCCAAGTAGTCCATGGTAACACAAATAATAGGGCAAATTGTTCACAATTATGCTCTCTCAGCTACAATAAGCATACTTCGTGGGACATATTTTTTTAGGGGAAGCATGGGCAGAAGAAGTGGATGGCTGGGACTCAGCGAACTGCCGCTCTTGGGCTATTGTGCTGCTAGCTAAATGAGCTACTCGGCATGTTGGCCACTATTGTATTTTTGTCACATATGCTAAACCTATATACAGGACTATTTTTGTGCAGAATATTTTGGGTGTACATCTGTACACCTAGATGTACACCCTTGACCCATGGTGGATTCACCCCTGACGCTGACCACGATTATGGCTTCGTGGAGCCTAGCCGAAACTAGATCGGGTGGCCATAGATCCATTCCCCGCAGTCCAATGTCTTCCTTAGAGCTAGGTGGCGTGACCACAAGCTCAGCCACGAGGTTCTCGTTCACGGCACGAGCTTCATGACCATCCATCTATGATGGGAAAGAGGATGACTGGCCAAAGACAAAGAGTGGCTTGAGAGGGTGAGGATATAGGCCCACAAGAGGAGAAAAAACTACTAGGGGGAGGAGATGTTCATGCCTTACGAGGATAGTGTGTGGTGCTAACAAGTAAATTAATTAAATGTTATTTGTCTTTTCTTGCCATTGACGCGTGATCAAGTCCATATAATGGTGACTAAAAGAAAGATAAAATAAAATTTTGTTTCTCGTATTCATGAGTAAGTGCCTATCAATTTTGTGTGGCAAAGAATCCTCGAGGCTGAGTCAAGGGGTTACTTGCACTAGTTTGTGTGTACTTTAGGAGATTGAATGATGGGGAAATATATTGGGGGTTAAGTGTTTATCGACGAATGTTTTGTTTATGTTTTATTCTTAATAACATCGAAGGAAAATGGTAGATATAGTTATTAGAACCTTAACAAACTACAAAGAAAATTCAAAATTTGTGCAAAATTTGGTGAAACAAAGACTTCCAATGGTATGTTATCTCTTATTCAACCAATGCATCCATACATTCCACCTTATCCCGTGATGGTGATTAACCAGTCGGGGGGCATTAGTGCTACCACCCCCTTGTGAGATTTCAAAAGGATCGGGAGAAGGGTTGATTATTTGAGGAGAAAGAAAGATCTCGAGTTATGGTTGAATGTAGTGATTCAGCCATCATATGGTAAGATCTAAGTAAATTGTCATCCTTACACAAAGTAATTATACTGCATTTCAATCTTTGTGGTTTTTCTTATTACTGCTGATCCTACACACTCGAGTGTATATTTTGTGCTCCCATTCATGTTTCTTCTTCTTTGCCAAACTAAGCAACATGCCTATATATGATCTGCTACCGTCTTGAGGCTTCAATACGAAAACAATGAAAGTCCACCCTTAAAATCAGAGGGTTGGTTGAAGAAGGGGCACACTTAGAGGGTTGGTGATCCTGTGACAAGTTAATTCCTGATCTTGCGACTCCCCGTCCATGCAACATAAATCTCCTCATACGATATGTTTTGCGTGTGTATGAGATGTCGTTGCAACACTTCCCACTATGATCCATAAAATACCACTCAAATATGTTGCAACATTTGAGACACACAAAAACAATAAGAAAATTTGAGTATGCAAACAAATCCTATTCGTTAAATTAAAAAGTGTGCATGCAACATAAGAAGAAACATAAGAAACATGCAGAACAAGGGAACCAATGATGTATACACACATTTGCAACATAAATTTCAATCCTTTAACATATATCTAGAATCGTGGAGATATAGACGATGCATGCACTACAAACAATAGATGCGCATGCAACATGATAGAAAAATCTACACAACATCAAAGATCCCAAAAAATATTGCCACTCACACATCAACAATGTAGGCCCCAACTTCGGCAACCTGGGAACGCTGACCACGACTATGGCTTGATGGAGCATAGCCAAAACTAGATGGGGTGGCCACAGATCCATTACCCGCAGTCCAACGTTTTCCTTCGAGCTACGTGGCACGATCAAAAGCTCTACCACAAGATTCTCGTCACCCCGAGTGCCCCGGGCAAGTGCAACGTGCGGGGAGGGGGATTCTTCACCCTCCATCGGTACAATTCGAGAGTTTTGAACTCAACACCTCTCGACTCTCACTCGACTATTATCAACCTGACTGTAATCTTTTTCTACCGTTAAGGATTGCACGAGAGTACCTTCCACTTTTAATAGGCCATGAACTATAGTAGAGCGATATCATGTTGAATTCGTACTCTAACAACTACTTTATTTGAAGACGTGATATTTTTTTCCGGTAGCCGTCATCGCCTTCTGACTCCTCTCCTCTAAAAAGCTTAGGGTTCTCCGCCTCCCGCTGGCGCCGCCGCCAGTCCGCCTCATCTCCGGTGGCGTTACAGCCATGGGAGCATGGTGGATCCCGACCCTTGCCGGCGGGAGGGCTCCGTTATTAGTTGTTTCTTTAAGTTTTATTAGGGTTTGTGTCATGCTCACTAAGATGAAACGGTGGCGGCTTCATGAAGATGAAATAAGGTTCTCGCCGCCTAGCCCCCGTTCCGGTGGTGCGTCTAGCACCGTTTGGTGGGCATGTGGAGTTGTGCCTCTGTTGGATCTGTCTTTGGTGGATATGCTCGGATCTGGTCATCATTCGTCTACATTCGTGTGTGTCCAGGTTGGATCCTTTCGATCTATGCTACTTTTTATCTACAATGGGTGCTGTTCTGGTGCGCTGGTCCAATAAGGCCTTAGCACGACGACTTCTCGAGTGTCTACTACAACATGTTTTGCTTGGCTCGGCGAGGGAGGGGTGATGACGGCGGCCGCCTTCAGCTTGCTTCAGTGCTTGTACTCGTCGCTAGATGGTCTACGGATCTACTTGTGATTTTTATTATTTCCAGTGTTCGTTGTACTGTCATGATTTAAGATGAACTTATCGGAAGTTTTTTTAAAGAAACAAAACTATTTTATTTCGAAGTCCAAATTGATGACCATGGCAAAGTCCAGATCTGTTCAAAGTTCACAAACATGCGTGTCTATGTTGTAATCCATTTTCTTGAAAAATATCTAAAATTCTCTAGCGAAGGCGCATGTCGCACAACGAAACCAGGAGGTCGATTATTCAACAGAAAAACATGCATGGCGGCATACCGCCTACGGTTTCGCAGCAGAGCAGAGCGCGCCATCGTCATTCCGTTGCTGAGGAGACGTGCGCGATCGGAGTAGACTGGACGGGCGTTCGTGGAGGCCGATGCGGAGCGCAGCCCGGCCGCTTTTGCCCCGCCCCTCCCAATCCGAAACTGACTCCACATCACGCACGCCACCGATGTGCAGTCGCCTACGTACCACTACTACTATTTCCACGCATCATATCAGATCTGATCACTGCCCATCCATCCATTGCAACCACGTAAGTAGGAGAGCGGTCAGGGGACTGATGAGACTTTGGCTGACGCCGCCCGCCGACGCGGTACGCAACAAGGTCGCACACGACACACGGCCGGGGCATGCCCGGCGGAGCGGCGACACCCGGTGGTTGCGGTGCGCTTTCACGGCGAAAAGCGTGTCCGGCCGCTGCTCGCCACATCCCGTAACCCTTTCCCGATTTTCCCTTTCCCCGCACTAGCTGTGTCCAGCGACCACCCACCTACCGGGACGGCAAACGGCGGCACGGGAGTCCGGTGCTCCATCAGCCACCTTGTGGACTACATTTGATTGGCAGCCATGGATGGATGGCCCTGGCTAGCTTGATTCTACGTGTTTTCTATAACATGGTGCGCCCGTGTGCTTTAGGGGGTCGTGATTGTGGATCCTCGTCTAATCTGATAATAATTACGATATCCTGATGGGCTCTCATCATGGCCTGGTTGACAGGATTGGGACGAGGAAAGCATGCAATATACTCCTAGTGTATGCACGTCCACGTCGCGAGGTAAACCAGTAACAATTGGCGTTCGCCGTATCCTGATCTTCCAAAGCGGATCTAATCGTGATTGAAAGGCCAGAGAAAACGGCAGTGCGTGGTCGCCGTGTGCTGCTGTGCCACCACCTTTTCTTCCGTTTCAGAGAAAAAGGAAGGAAGCTAGGCTAGTGTGGTGTGCTGGCTTTGGCTTAGCTTCATGCCGACGAGCACACTTCATGCTGATCGCGTACTCAAACGCCCGACCCGAGCATTGCATTGGACCGACGACTCCATCTGTCAGATGCCATCAGCCTCTCAGCTGGTGCTCGTTATAAATTGTGACGCTGCAAGTCCCGGGAATTCTGCCCGCTGATTGCCACTTTGCCAGTGCCAACTACCACCACCACCAGCAACACTCTCCAGGTGAACATTTCGTTTCACAATTCCGCATATACGGCTGGATTCACAACGATCCGGGTAACTCGCGCGCCGTGCTAGAGACAAAGTACATCGCATCTAGACTCGTTTTGGGGGCATCATATATTCGCTTCCAATCCAACCCATGAGTGCCTGCCGAGTAAGCGCATTATATGGACACATGGGCACCTTTTGATCGAGCAGTGATGCCGCTGATCATGGCTAGTGTGGCAAGAACAAAAGGATATATACTCCAATGTTGCTGCCTTTTTATTTCTGGAAAACATTAATTCGGCCGGCATATCTAGATTTCTTTGGCGCCTTTCTCCCAAAGAGGAACTTTTGCTGCCCAAAGCTTCCGACCAAACGCTATGGCCACAGTGTTCGGAATAATGTTCTATATTTTCGGTATAGAGAGTAACGTGCAAGCAAGTAGTATATAATTTACTATATGTGGCAGAGATTAACATCAGCAGTTATAAATGTGGTAATCATCTTTGGGAAATATAGATGTGGAAAGGAACTTTGAAAGATACAATTACACATTTCACGGAGATAACAGATATAACCGAATATTAGCTTTGCGAGAGGTATATATCAAGCAAAGATGTCTGAACTTTGAAGTAAGACTAGTTTGAACAACTCTTTCCCTTTTATTCTTGTGGTTACAAGTTAAACCAAAGAAAGTAACCCCGCAAAAAAAAACCAAAGAAAGTAAGCAATGAGTTAAGTTACTCGAGTCTTTAATTTGTGGCTACATAGCTTCCTCGCAAGCTCTCGCTCTCAGTTTGACATGGATTACGACTCAAAGTATGTTTCCGGTAGAGTTGCTAAAGTAATATGAACTCGGTACCCGTGCACATAAATAGGCAATTATCTATTACACCAAATCAAAATTCATCTTCACCTTTGGGTTGTAACGATAATATTTAGCAGCCTACATAATATGTACTCAAATAGTATCCATGCCTCGTGTTAAACTGAACAAAATCAAGCTAGAGTAATTGAATTTACTTGGGAATTTAAATGATTGAACAACAATTTTTATACAGAGAACAAATTTGAATGAAAAGTGATTGCGTTGTTGCTGCCAATCAACATGTCATTCAAACCAAGTGAATTTCCGTCTTAAAAAAACAAGTGAATTCCTAGTTTAGCAGTTTTGAAAATTTTCAAATCAAATAAACCCCAAATTGCATTTTTTTTTTTGCTCGATTAAAATTTGAGAGATTAATTTTAATTCATATTACATGTGGGTTGTGATAGATGCATCACAAATATATAATTATAAACCATATCATAATATGTTGTGGTTGCTGTATAAATACATGTTATAAACCTGATGGACATGGATATCCATCTGGTACAGGCACTGGCATGATTTACTATATATATGGAAGGCATTAACATCAACAATTATAACTTACTAATCAACTTTAGAAAATAGAGATATATAAAGAAACACAGCCAGTTACAAACTGCACATTTTAGAGAAAATAGATATAATCAAACCTTAGCTTTTCAAAATGTATATATATCAAGGAAGGATGTCTAACTTTGAAGTAGGACACAATTGAACGACTCTTTCCTCTTTATTCCAGTGGTTACACATTAAACCAAAGAAAGTGAGCAATGAGTTAAGTTACTTGAGTGGCACTCAAGTCTTTGTAGCTACATAGCTCTTTTGCAAGCTCTCACTCTTAGTTTAGCATAGATTGCAACTCAAACTATGTTTCTGGTAAAGTTGCTAAAGTAATATGAAATCGGTACAGTTGCACATAAAGTAGCCGTTATCTATTTAGCCAAATCAAAATTCATCTTCACCTTTGGCGAGTAAAGATAATATTTAGTAGCCAGTATAATATGAACTCAAATAGTAGCCCTGCCTCCGATGGTGGTGCTAGACCTATGACCACGTGATGTTAATCTCTTTAAACTCTTCACAATTACATGAATTTGGATGAATATTATTTGTTTTAACTAAGCTAGAGTAGTTGAATTTACAGGGGGGATCAAAATGATTGAATAAAATTTTCTATACAAACAACAAATTTGGATGAAAAGTGTTTTGTCTTGTTGCTCCCGGTCATGAAATTTGGAGTCGTGGCACTTCGGAAGGGGCAACACTCTCCGTGCCCTGTGGGTCAAGTACAACTTACAATGACACTTCCTCATGGGCCATAGGTCTGAAAGTGCATATATCCAAAAGATGGATTTGGTAATTCATGTCAACATATCTCAAAGAACTAATGATACATCAAAGTTTCTTTTAGAAAAAGTTATTTTAGGTACAACATTGGAATGGGAGGTGACCCCTAAAAAGCTAAAAGACAAGTGTTGGACAAGGCAAAGGTTTCTACAATTTCATTTTAGCTAGTAATCCAAGATCACATTAAGTCCATAGGGCATGTCAATACTATCAATTCTGGTGGAGCATTTGTAGGGGTTTCACATGGACTATTAGAGCATGTGACAAAATATATTGAATTTAAATTTGAAATACTTTACTTGGAAACTTTGTGTCTAGATTTTAATATGTATATTTAAATTAGTATTGCATAAGAATATTAATCTTTGAATCATTTGATGCACTGTGGTATTTATCTTTGATTATTTTTAATAGTCAGAGAAAATATGACTTAGAAAAAAAGGAGAGGAACGACAGATATTTGAAGGATGGTGTTGAATGGCCTCCTATCGGATAGATGTTCATGAACTAAATAAGGTACGTTGTTGGAGATTCCCAAAGTTAGGTCTTGCTTAAAGTACACACATTAAACCCAAATTCGTCAAAACCTATCAATGTGTGAACTAATTTCAAGCCATGGGAGAAAACCCATTAAAACCCTAATGAAATTTTACTCTAACCTTTGTAAAGGGTGCCACTTTACTAATGATTTTACTTTTTGTTAAAATTGGAATTTTATTTTGCATTGTCAAAAAATGTGCCAATGAGAAGGTCGAACGAAGGTTGTGACTGACTAGGCCCATTTAATAGACAAGGGCCAAAATTTGAATGACTATCGTATGAGCGTACCATCCGTCTCGCCACCGTGCCATGTGGTAGTGGGCCAGCCTGTTAGCTGCTACAAAGGTACATTCATTTTGTTTGTTTCATTTTTTCTTCTTTTTTTAACTTTTGTTTGTATTCTAGCAAAATATAATTACTCTAAAATTATTTTCCATAAATTTTTAAAATGGGGTTCATTGCATACTTTCAAAATGTTCAAGAAAATTTAAAATAATGTTCTTGCCACTTAAAAAAAATCTTTATAGCACTCAAAAAAATGTTCATGGCATTTAATATTGTTTGCGTGTTTCAAACTATGTCTATGACATTTTAGAAAACGTTAACACAATGTAAAATTTATTTTGCATAGTTTTAAGAAATGATTTGTACCATTCATAAATAATTTTTGTAACAAATTTCAATTTTTATACAACATAAAAGAAATGTTTATGTAGTTTTAAAAAAGAATGTTTCGAACCATTCACAAATTGTTCAGGGTGTATTTTAAAATGTTTAACATTTATTGAACCAATTTTAATGTATTTGACTAAAATGTTTATTAAATTTGTAAATCTTTTGTACCATTCGAAAACATGTTGCAAGTGTATTTAAAAATTATTTGACATGTATTACAAAAATGTTCAAAACATGTATTTTGGGCCTGTTCGGCAGCTCCCCAACTCCCATAAATCCTCAAATCCAGCTTCTTTTTTCGATCGCCAGCTTCCGACGCGAGGCTCAGAAATTCGTTCGGCTCCTCGCTCCAGCTTCTGTACGCGTCAGCAGGCCAACCTGGAGCCCAGCCGGCTCAACAGGTAAGGTGGCCTTAGGGCCCAGTCAAACACACGAGCACAGGGGAAATAGAAGCAGCGAACCCTTACGTGACCCGCTCGATTCACTTCGCGGTGGCAGCTGCTGGTAAATAAGGCCAACTCCAGATTCCCGATTTCTGAGATCAGCGGAACCGTCGCTCCGAGTTTTTGTACGTGCACGCCGCTCCGATCCAGGAAGCCAGCTTCTTGGAGCTGGGCCGTTCGGGGTAGCTCCGCTCGCAGATTTGCGGAAGCTGGGAGCCAGCGAGCTACCGAACAGGCCCTTAAAAACATATTCGTCATGTATATGAAAAATGTTTGACTTATACAAAAATTTGCTTCATGTGTATTTAAAAATTTATAATTCATATCTAAAATAGAAGACACGTATGGAAAAAGAAGAAGCAAAGGAAAAGGAAAAATGGTTATTCTATGTAAGAAAATGCTCAAGTAATTTATATCATTGTTTCGTACCATGAAAAAAATGTTCTATGTGTATTACAAAATGTTTAACATGTTAAAAAAACTCAAAACATGTATTGAAAAAAGAAAGAGGAAGTAAGAAAATAAGGACAAAATGATCTGTATACAATGTAAAAGAATTTTCACGTAATTTTGGACAAAAAATGTATCATTCAAAACAAATGTTCCAGATTTGAATATATTAAAAAATGATCAAAAAATATTTTAATAAAATGTTCTACTTGTATCGAAAAATGTTCCACGCATATTGAAAAAGTAGACACCTATTTAAAAATGGAATAAAAGTAAGAAATAAATTAAAAAACAATGAAGCCCAAAGAATAGACAAAAACATAGAAAAGGTTATTATAAAAAACAATGAACACTGAACGCGTACTCGCACATACGTACGGCCAAGGCTAGTGTACATGGAGAGGCAGCGGGCGGTAGCAACGGCGTCGTGTTCATCGGCAGCCAACCGGCAGGGTCGGAACGGAGAAATAGTATCGCATTCATCGGGAGGCAACCGGCTTGGATGGAACAGCCAAAACCTGGTGTGGTGTACCGCAAAACGGAGGGAAACAGCCTTTTGCTGGAGCGCGTATGGTCGAAACAGGGTCCTGTTCATCGGGAAGGGTCTGGTGTACCACAAAACGGAGGAAACGGCCTTCTGCTCGACCGGCTACGGTCGAAACGGGATCATGTTCATCTGGAGGGGTCTGGGGTACCGCAAAACGGAGGAAAAGGATTTGTGTTGGAGCGCTACGATCGAAACGGAGTTCCCATTCATCGGGAGGGGTGTGACGTACCGCAAAACGGGGCTCCAGGGGCTACTGTTCACCCACCGTCCACTTCCTCCAGCCTCTATCTGCACTGTTCATTCACCGCGTCTTTCTCTGCCTCCACCAGCTACTGTTCATCCAGCCCTCCACGGGATCCTATTCATCCAGCCCTCCACGGGGTAATGTTTATCCTACCCGCAGCCCTCCATCGGCTACTGTTCAACCAGCCTCCACGGGGTCCTGTTCATCCACCCCCAACGCCTCGGCTGTGGCGGCCTCGTCTCGGGGTCCTGTTCATCCAGCGGCAACCGCAACGTCCAACCCCCACGGGGTCCTGTTCATCCAAACCCAACCACATACGTCTCAACTCGTTCAACCAACCCCACGTTCACTGTTCATCAAGAGGCAGCAGGTTCGGTCGGATTCAGTAAGCAGCAACAGCGATCGACCGAGTTCAATTAGCAGCGGTAGCGAAGGAATCGCTCGGGTTTAGTTAGCAGCCAAGGGATCATTTCTCTCGGGTTCAGTAAGTGAACGCCTCGCTCGGGTTCAGTTAGAGCCCAAGGCCTCGCACATACACGCGACGTGTACGAGAGAAACGCGCAAACCTCCGTGCATCGCTCCGCCCCGACCACCCACCGTAACTGGGAACTCCCCAAAAATTTCCTCGCCCTCACTTCTACCACGATTTTTTCCATCATGGATGGCCCAAAGAATGTCATGCAGGTGCGTCTCCGGCCCGCCCAGGACGAAAAACCCATTTTCTGTCATGATTTTTTGTCATAGAAGTAGGAGTCCGCCACATCTATGATGATACGGGTTTTTTGTCACAATTATCATCATAGAAGTGTCATAAGCAAGACAAAAAAATCATTCGGCCCAATATGTCACGGATGTGTCTTTTTTTTGTAGTGCAAGGAGAAATACCAAACAAGAACCAATAAAGATGATGCAATGATGCAATGATGCAATGGTTTGAGCTCTCTACGAACGATACAATCGAGCTACACATCGAGAGCCCCCCTTGATAGTACGGCAATCGATCCTATAACCCGGTCTCCCAACTACTACCATGAGACCGGTAAAATAGAGAACCTATCAAGGGCAATCCTTTGCCTTGCACAAAGTCCACTTGAGATGGATGATGACGATCTTGACTTCCTCAAGTTGGACCACCCTTCTTGATTGCGTTGGCTCGATGAAGACTAGTTGATTGCTCCTCCACACTCCACTATGGGCGAGCCACTCTTTGGCATATCTTAAGAAGTCCAATGTCACCACAATGGACGGCAAGCTTCAAGCACTTGATCTCTTCGTGGTGCTCCACTTGAACTTGCACATCGCAATCTTGATGACGATCACCACTTGATGTCATCCTCCATGGGTTGTATAATATCTTACTCTTGACGCAAACCCATGGAAACAAACCTAACCCCACATAAAACTCTCACGTAGACCAAGGGTTAGTACACAAAGCGTAATGGACAATGCTTACCATACCATGGGATCACTTGATCCCTCTTGGTACTTCTTCTACGCTTTGTGTGTTGATCAACTTGAATCACCCTATGTACTTAGTCTTGATCAACCTCACACATGACCAATGTTTAGATAATTCCTTGAATAGCACCTTGGTCGACACAAACTCTCCTTGAAACCAACACATGGACTCCAAGAAAAGCGTATGGACAAATCCTTCAAATATAACTCAAGGCAACCATTAGTCCATAGAGATTGTCATAAAAAAATTGTCATCAATTACCAAAACCAAACATGGGGGCACCGCATATTCTTTCAACTACGCTCCTTCTCCTTCTCCAGGAGCTCCTTCTCGAGCGCATGCACGCGGTCCCGCAGCTGAGCGGCTGCCTTTGCAAAGACAAAGAACATCTGTCAGCATCAACGAAGATAAAGAAGTTGCCAGAAGATCCAGCCCGATTGCTCAACAGTCGGCCTGAATCTCGGGGGCTACACCCAGCGGGTGCACTGACGTGCCCCCACTGATGGATGACTCACATACCACGGCTCTAAGTCAGGTCGGAGGTCCGCTTGGCGAGCTGCTGACTCTGCGAGTTAAGGCAGCCGCGCGCACATTGTGGTAGTCCTGCAGCAAGCATGACATCCCGAGGATTAGATACGCGCCTTGTAAGTTCCAACCCGCATGCTCAGCAGCCGGCTTGGACTCGGGGGCTAAACCCAGCGGGTGCACTAGCGTGCCCCCACTGAAGGTGGCAAGAATAAAAAGAAAGAACAGAAGATAGAAGACGTACCCGAACAGCCATCCGCGACGCCATCATGTCCGTCTTGGCCTTCTGGAGCGTGGCGCCGAGATTGTTGAACGAGTCCAAGACATCCTGTACCGCGAGAGTCAGGAAGACCGGGCCGGCTCCTGGCGCCCAACCAGGCGGAGCGGCGCTCGTGGCCTCAGCTTCAGCCACTTGCGAGCCCGCAGCATCGGCACGAGCCGGCCTCGGTGCAGAAAACGCCCGCGCCGGGCGCTGACACACGGAAGTGCGGGGAACCACGACTTGGCTTTGCGCCGGCCCGGCGGTGACCGGAGGCACCTCTGGCCCTTCGGGATGGCGGGCACCTTGCCTGTCAGCACCTGGGGCGCGCGGAACGACCTCCACCTCTGGGACAAGGGGGCCAGCCCCCTCCTGCTCCGGGGCCGCCTGGTCAACTTCGACTGTCCCAGTCGGTGCCCGGTCCTCCACCACATGCGGCTCGGACCGCTGCGTGTCGGTGGCCTCCGGGGCCACGTTACGGGCCGGGTCCTCCGTGGCCTTGGCACTGGCCTTCGCCTGTGCCTTGGCCGCAGCGTCAGCCTCCGCCTGCGCCGCGGTCACCGCCTCGGCCTTCACCCAAGCCGCGGCTTCCCGCTCCTCCTGTGCCTCCCGCGCATTCCTCTTCGTCGCCTCCCGAAGGGCGACGACCGGGTCCATGCGACGGGCTCCTTTGGAGTCGTCTGCTAAGCTGGTCAGCTAGGCGGACGGCGCCCGCAAGATGGAGAGGGGAGCCCTGCTCGGCAAAGGAGACGAAGATAAGAAGACTGGCGAGAAAGAAAAAGGTGAGAGAAACTGTCGTGATAAAAGCAATCACACACTTACGTTGATACCATGGGCCACTTCTTAGGGGCCTTCCAAATGGCGGCCTCTTGTCGCTTGGTCGCACCAACCGACGGCCTGGCCTTCTTAGGCGGCCGGCTACCAAACAGCCTCCCTTCAAGGCGGCGCATAGGAGCGCCAACTGCCCCAGACGGTGCCTTGCCTGCGGGCCGCGCCATCGAAGGGCCGACCCTGCCCTGTCGGCGCCTTCATGGTGGAGCGGCTCGTCGCCGTCCTCATCACTATCCGGCCAATCCTAGACGTTGGCCCCGACGCCGCCTCTTGCAGCCCCGCCGGCCTCACCACCGCCTCCTCCGGTGGCGTCGTCCTCCTCCATCGCGGCCGCGCCCAGCTCAGGGTCGCCCTCGTCGCTCACCTCCTGGCCCGGCATCCACCGATGGCCGGGAGCTGGCGCGGCAACTGCCCCTTGGCTGACAAAATGCTGCACCACGAGCCGATTGGTCAAGGTGGATGAGAGCACACGGCGCAAGAGAAGAAAGGAAGTTGGACACTCATCGCAGGCGAAGGGTCGGCGCGGCTGTACGGCGGCTTACCGAAGACCCACTCCTCTTCATCGAGCTGGTGGTTGGAGAAGTGGTTGACATGCCGAATGACCTCAACAGTCGGCAGGACCTTTGTTGACATCCGGCAAGGGTCCCGTCGAACGCTCATGTCGCACATCGGGTGCGGCCGGAACTGGAGCAATGATACCCGGAGGTGGACGAACAGAGGTCTGCCGACCGGAGCCCCTCCGACTCCGTCATCTTCTAGAGCCGGCTGAGGGCTGTTTTGCTGGCAGTGGCTTGCATGGTTGTTTGCCCCAGTTGCTCCGTCCTCTGGCAGGCGGCCCCAGCACGAATGCCAGCAGGTTTATGTAGTCCCGGGTCAAGTGGGTGTTGCGTACGTAGAAGTACGACTTCTGCCCCAGCTTTGCCGACCCGTGTATGACGATGGCGGGAAACCACGTATCGGAGGGGGTGCGACGCACGGCGACGCAGGCGCCACATTGTGTCGGCTCGCCCTTGGCCGCGGTACCAAGTTTGAGATAGAAAAACCTGCCCCACGGCTCAAGTGTGGGCAGGACGCCCAAATAAGCCTCGCACAGCATGACGAAGGCGGAAAGGAGCACCACTGTGTTGGGAGTAAGATGGTGAGGTTGGAGGAGGTAGAAATTGAGGAACTCACGAAAGAAGCCGCTCACCGGCAGGCTAAAGCTGTGGATGAAATGGCTGCGGAAGACCACGAACTCGCCAGCCTCCAGCGCCGGTGAGATATCCCGCTCGTTCGGGAGGCGCGCCCCCACGCACGCCTCTCATTGGGTATCCCCCGCGTCGCGCGGAGGAACTCGATATGGTCTCCTTGGACATTGGACCCGTCCCACTCGCCACGCGTCATGGATCGAAGTCGGGTGGCGGCGAGGTCGTGGTGGCATGACGAAGACGAGTAGCGGCTAGCCGCAGCGGCCCTTTGGCAGCGGAACGGCACATCGGCATGGCAGCATCAAGAGATAAGAGGCAGGAGGCAAAGGAGATGGAGAGTGGAGGGGCGCGCGTGTTGGGGAACGTAGTATTTCAAAAAAAATCCTACGATCACGCAAGATCTATCTAGGAGAAGCATAGCAACGAGCGAGAGAGTGTGTCTACGTACCCTCGTGGACCGAAAGTGGAAGCGTTTATTAACACGGTTGATGTAGTCAAACGTCTTCATGATCCAACCGATCCAAGCACCGAACGTACGACACCTCCGCGTCCAGCACACGTTCAGCTCGACGACGTCCCATGAACTCTTGATCTAGTTGAGTATCGCGGGAGAATTTCGTCAGCACGTCGGCGTGGTGACGGTGATGATGAAGTTACCGGCGCAGGGCTTCGCCTAAGCACTGCAACGATATGACCGAGGTGTGTAACTGTGGAGGGGGGCACCGCACACGGCTAGGAACAATTGATGCATGTCCAAGGGGTGCCCTCCCACGTATATAAAGGAGGGAGGAGGGAGGAGGCGGTCGACTTAGGGAGAGGGTGCGCCAAGGGGGAGTCCTACTCCCACTAGGAGTAGGACTCCCCTTTCCTAGTAGAAGTAGGACTCCCTGATGTCTACTACACACCCTTCTTCTTGTAGACGTTGTTGGGTCTCCAAGTGCAGAGGTTTATAGGACAGTAGCAAATTTCCCTCAAGTGGATGACCTAAGGTTTATCAATCCGTGGGAGGCGTAGGATGAAGATGGTCTCTCTCAAGCAACCCTGCAACCAAATAACAAAGAGTCTCTTGTGTCCCCAACACACCCAATACAATGGTAAATTGTATAGGTGCACTAGTTCGGCGAAGAGATGGTGATACAAGTGCAATATGGATGGTAGATATAGGTTTTTGTAATAAGAAAATATAAAAACAGCAAGGTAACAAGTGGTAAACGTGAGCGTAAACGGTATTGCAATGATAGTAGAGAAGGCCTAGGGTTCATACTTTCACTAGTGCAAGTTCTCTCAATAAGGATAACATAATTGGATCATATTACTAGCCCTCAATATGCAACAAAGAGTCACTCCAAAGTCACTAATAGCGGAGAACAAACGAAGAGATTATGGTAGGGTACGAAACCACCTCAAAGCTATTCTTTCTGATCGATCTATTCAAGAGTCCGTAGTAACGTTCAATCTATCACAGAGTTTGTACTAGAATAACACCTTAAGACACAAATCAATCAAAACCCTAATGTCACCTAGATACTCCATTGTCACCTCAAGTATCCGTGGGCATGATTATACGATATGCATCACACAATCTCAGAAACATCTATTCAACCAACACATAGAACTTCAAAGAGTGCCCCAAGTTCCTACCGGAGAGTCAAGACGAAAACGTGTGCCAACCCCTATGCATAGATTCCCAAGGTCACGGAACCCGCAAGTTGATCACCAAAACATACATCAAGTGGATCACATGATATCCCATTGTCACCACAGATAAACACGTGCAAGACATACATCAAGTGTTCTCAAATCCTTAAAGACTCAATCCGATAAGATAAATTCAAAGGGAAAACTCTATCCATTACAAGAGAGTGGAGGGGGAGAAGCATCATAAGATCCAACTAGAATAGGAAAGCTCGCGATACATCAAGATCGTTCCATCTCAAGAACACGAGAGAGAGATCAAACACATAGCTACTGATACATACCCTCAGCCCCGAGGGTGGACTACTCCCTCCTCGTCATGGAGAGCGTCGGGATGATGAAGATAGCCACCGGAGAGGGATTCCCCCCTCTTGCAGGGTGCCAGAACGGCTGTAGATTGGTTTTCGGTGGCTATAGAGGCTTTCGGCGGTGGAACTCCCGATCTAGGTTAATTTCCGAAGGTTTCAGTATTTATAGGATTTTTTGGCGTAGGTCCCAAGTCAGGGGGGCCTCCGGGCTGTCCTCGAGATAGGAGGGCGCGCCCCCCCTACCCAGGGCGGGCCCTCCACCCTAAAGGGCAGCCCGTGGCTCTCCTGGGCCAACTCTTTTGCTTCGGGGGCTTCTTTTGGTCCAGAAAAAATCATAAAAATTTGGCTCATCAATTGGACTCCATTTGATATTCCTTTTCTGTAAAACCCTAAAACAGGAGAAAAACAGAAACTGGCACTGGGCTCTGGGTTAATAGGTTAGTCCCAAAAATCATATAAAAGTGTATAATAATAGCCTCCATGAGTGAAGCAAAACATAAATGCAGAAACTCCTCCAGAGTTTTAAAGGAGACTAGAACTAAGAATTTCAGAATAAATCATGTCACAAGCATGCAGAAGACAATGTAATACTTTGGGACAATGCACATTACACTCAGAATGACAATTATGCTCTCCTAGTTGGTGCTTTGAAGAAAGAAGGTGGAGACTCTCGAACCGTGGCTTTTGTTGGCAAGGTTGAAAACCCGTGGTCGGAAACAAAAACTAAACATGTACCAGAGCTCTTGGTTTTTAAAAACAGAGGTAAAAATGTTTTTGAGAGGTGCATATTTCGTCAACGAATGCTAGCAGATAACTCAATCACTTCTTGAGCTGGACAAGTTTCGAGGAACGGCTCCCGCATGAGGACGATCACATCCTCTTAATCTCCTTTGTTTATCACTGCTAAAGTTTTCTGATTTCTCATGAACAAAGCGTGAAGGAGGGTTTGTTTGTTGTATTATCTTTTATGAGCTGGGCGCACTCTATGCCAGTTCCTTCTCGTATTATGGGTTTGCACATTAGACATGCAATCCCGGGGTGAAACTTGTCCAACTTAAAAAGTTCATGAATTAACTACTACTTCCTCATGAGCTAAAACAGAGGCACAAAAAGAGAAATGCTTTTGATTAATTTCGAGATGGTACATGAAAGTCTTCGTTAGGAATGGCAGGTAAATACCATGTATAGGAAGGTATGGTGGACTCATATGGATAACAGGTTTTAAGGATTTTGGATGCACAAGCAGTCAGTCCGCTTAGTACAGGTGGAGGTTAGCAAAAGACTGGGAAGCGACCAACTAGAGAGCAATAACGGCCATAATCATGCAGAGCGACAAAGCAACATTGAATCGGGCATGTAAGTGATATAACTATTCTGAAACTCAAAGATCATCAAGGCGGAGCAGACTTTTTAGTCTTAAACATGTGTGAACATGTGCCAAGTCAACCCAAAAATTCTCTAAAGGGAAATACCACCTTAGTATACCAGACTATGAACAGTGCAATGCATGTAAATCATTTCAATAACATATTATATACTCTAGCTATTCGAGACTAGCCACAAGGAAAGCATGAACCACTGGAAGAGCATTGTAAACATAGCACTATGTCGCTACAAGCTGGTCTCTAGATCATAAGTACAGGCATATGTACAAAAGTAGAAACAAGAAGAGTTCATACCGGTCTTCCTTGTTGCTTCCCTTCAGTCGATCTTCGTCATTACTGCCTCGTCACTTGCACGATCGAACGTAGGAAATATAATTAAATGCCATCACGGACTCGAGCTGAACTCTGAAAACAAAGCAAACTAAAGAGAAAAAAGGAAATCTTTTTGGATTATTTCAAAGGTTGAACGAAAGCAAAAGAAAGAGAAAATCTTTTTGTTGTTTTTGCAAAGAGAGAAATAAAGAAGAACGGGCAAAAACTTCGAAAAGATCAAAGCGAATAAAACGGATAATACAATGGAAAAGTGAGAGGGGCACGTACTCCCCCAAGCTTAGGCTTTTGGCCTAAGTTGGTAGCAGCTACTGCCCCCAGGAGCCTCCTGCTCCGGGGGAACAGTGGTGAGTCCAAGGGTCGTAGAAGGATGCTGGCGCGTATACCGAACTCCTCGGAGTCTCCCACGAGGAAGGGTCCGTACGCCAAGCAGAGGAAGACCCTTCACCAAACTCGGTGGCGGTTTCTTCCTGAAAAGGTGGTAACTCACCGTGCTCCTCCTCGTCGGGCACAACCCCCTCCGTGGGGTTATGAAACTGATGCTGGGCCACGAACTCATCGAACTGGACAACATCAAAGGGCCATCCGTTCCTGCGAGAAAAATCAAACAAAAGAGGTGCAGTTAGACGGATCTCGCGTTCCGCGGTAGTTCCGAAACGCAAGATATAAACAAGATTATCAAGCTCAGAAGCCATGGTAACAAATTTATGCCTTTTCATAGCAGCAAGATCAAAGCTTAAATAAGTAAAAGGATTATCATCAGGGTGTGGGGTGCCTCCAAGATGTTCTAAGATAAGTGTGGCATAAACGCCACCATATAAGTCTCCCTTGTTACCGTTCATAGCAAGGCGTCGAGCAATTAAGGCACCCAGATTATAATCAGATCTCCTTGAGAGGGCTGCTGCCAGGATAGCAATATCCGGCGCAGAAGTGTTGCTCATGTTGTCACGAGCTAACACCCCTCTAGCAACATAATATGCAAAATACCTAAGGTGAGGGAACAAGATGCTGGAGATCTTTGACCGATGAATATCCCTCGTACCCATGCTGCAGAGAGAGTTGAAGACGGTTTTCAGCTCGGAGGGCTGAGTGGCCATCCTAGCCGTCCTCCCAACGTTCGGCACACCTATTATTTCACAAAACTTTCCCAAAGTCATGGTGATAAGATCATTGTAAATTTTAAACTCAATAGCACCTGAATCAGGATTATATCTAAAACTGTTAATGAAACTGGAGGTGAGCTTTTGATACTGAGTAACACGGCACGTGACGAGCTGTGTCAGACCTGCATTAGCACAAAGATTATAAAACTCATCCTTGATTCCCGCAGCTTCAAGGAATTCATCACATGGAAACGTCATCGCACGTGCTGGACTTGTGTCTTCCAACAACTCCAGGGGCACATGATCTTCATTATAGCTCACCCTAGCAGTTGAGGGTGAAGCTGCGGCTCTAGTAACTCGATCGGAGTGCGTGGGCCTCCTCTTCTCAAGCCACCCCTTTGCTCTTCCTAACAAACTCATTTCTGAAATTTTTGGCAATTTACAAAAACGAGGATTAAAACAAGGTGAGTTAAGGCAAACTACTCAACTCACTTGCCCAAGGCATAAACTTGCATCAAAGCTTGGAAAATAACTTTCTACACATGCATGCAAGCTCATCTATACAGCACCAAGAACTACTAAATACTCACAAATGAAGCCACCAATCAGAAATCTAATTGGAGGGGTGAAGGAGTCACATACCAGGGAGTATTTGTTCAAAATCTCAGCTCAAATGGTGGGCTGTAGAGAGAGATCGAAGAATCGCCTCCAAGAACAGCAAGAACGCAAGAACAAGTGCAGAACTCGCGTTTTTGGAGAAAAAGAGAGAGGGAGGAAGAAGACTTACCTGGAGGGGGGCCCTGTGGGCCCCAGGCGCCCTGTGGGCGCGGCCAGGGGCCAGGCCGCGCCAGCTGGCCGCCTGGGCCACTGGTGGGTCCCCCTGGCCGGCCCCAGGTCCCTCTGGGTCACTCCCGACGTGGAAATTTTTATTTTTATTTTTCTGGAATTTTTCTGAAAACTTCACTCTTGAAAATTTTTCGAAGTTCAAAAAGCTGCGAAACTCTCTGAAAACTTGAAGCAGTGAGTAGTATTGTGAAGCTTCAAAATATAAACACTTGGTACAGCAAGTAGAACAAAAACTAAAAACAAATGAAAACATAACAAGCTCAACTTTTTATCTATATAAAACATGTTTACTAGTAAGGTTGATCAAGTCTTACCAACAAACAGGCGATATATAGAGCAAAAAGTCTCACCTCTTACGAAGTAATCATTGAACCTTTACTTTGATGGACATTGTCCCCACCATGATGGTTTTGTATTTGTGAGGCACATGTAGTGGACAGTCCCATTCTCCAATCTTCACGGTCTCGATATTTTCTATAGAGTTGAGGCCATGCCTCCTGTCGGTCTTCTTTAGAAAATATACCGTGTGTTCTTTATCATTCACATGGAAGGTAACCTTCCCTTTATTGCAATCAATAATAGCACCTGCGGTATTAAGAAAAGGTCTACCAAGAATAATAGACATGCTACCATCCTCGGGCATGTCAAGCACAACAAAATCAGTAAGAATCAAACAATTAGCAACTTCTACGGGAACATCCTCACAAATACCTATCGGAACGACGGTTGACTTGTCAGCCATCTGAAGAGAGATATCTGTAGGAATTAGTTTCTCTAAACAAAGCCTCTTGTAAAGAGAGAGAGGCATAACACTCACTCCTGCTCCAAGATCACACAAAGCAGTTTTGACATAATTATTCTTTATGGAGCAAGGAATGGTGGGTATACCTGGATCACCGAACTTCTCAGGAATCTTGCCACTGAAAGAGTAGTTAGCAAGCATAGTAGATATTGCTTCATTAGGAACTTTTCTTTTATTAGTGACAATATCTTTCATATATTTTGAATAAGGAGGTAAGTTAATAGCATCAGTAAAAGGGATTTGAAGAAAAAGAGGTTTAATCCATTCACAAAACTTATTGTAATGCTCTTCTTCTTTAGATTTGATGGACTTACCTGGAAAGGGCATGGGTTTCTGTACCCATGGTTCTCTTTCCTTCCCATGTTTTCTTGCGATGAAGTCTTCTTTAGTGTACCTCTTACGTTTGTCAGGTGCTTCTTTTTCTCGAACTTCAGGCGAATCATTCTTCTCATTATCCTTATCTCCAGGTTCAGCACCGTCTTCAGTCTCAGCATCGGAGATAGATACGCTGTTGGGATCAACAGCTGGCTCTTCATCTGTAATAGGATCATTAGAATTGTCAGTCTCCTTATGTTTCTTCTTCTTCTTTGGAGAGCCAACAATTTCTTCTTCCTGCATTTGAGAATCTTGCTCGATTCTCCTCGGATTCCCCTCTGGATAGAGAGGATCTTGAGTGCTAGTTCCTCCTCGGGTCTTAATCCCGAAGGCCTGCAAATCATCTTGTTTGGCATTGTTAGCAAGCAAATCTTTTTGCACATTAGAAATTTGCTCAAGCTGAGTTTGAACCATATGAAAATGCTTCACAAGACATTGAACATCATTAACTGTTCTACCTAAAACATCAAGCAGACTTTTGATAGCAAGGGAATTATCATGCAATTGACTTTGTATCCTCTCATTAAAATGATTTTGTTTCATAATAAAATTATCAAACTCATCTAAACATTGATCAGGAGGCTTACCATGAGGGATGTCATTTGCGTTGAAATCTAAAAGAGAGTGTACCTCTACCATAGGAGGGTGAGTGGTAGGCTCACACAGCTTCTCAATAGGGGGTAGATTCTTCACGTCTTCAGCTTTAATACCTTTCTCTTTAATAGACTTCTTTGCTTCTCGCATATCTTCAGGGCTTAGAACAAACATGCCCCTCTTCTTTGGTGGTAGAGGTGGTTCAGGGACGGACCAATCTTCATGGTTTTTGGCAATCCTGCCCATCAAATCTTCTGCATCTTCCGGCGTCCTTTTCCTGAAAACACAACCATCACAACTGTTCAAATAGGACCTGGATTCATCAGTTAAACCAGCATAGAATATATCAATTAATTCATTCTTAGGGACTTCATGTCCTGGTCTAGCCCGAATCAGACCGCAGTACCTCCCCCAAGCTTTAGGGAGGGACTCATCCTGCAACTGTTTAAAGTTATAATTTTTTTGTAAAGCAGCATGTTGCATGTGAGCAGGAAAGTACTTATCAACAAAAGAGCGAGCTAAGTCTTGAGGACTCTTAATGGAACCGCATGGGAGTGAATCATACCATGCTTTAGCACCTTCCTTCAAGGAGAAAGGAAGAAGCTTGGTCACATAAAAGTATCGTATCTTCTCATCCGTGGTAAACAGGCTACCCAACTCACCGAGTTTAGTCAGGTGTGCAATAGCATCATCATTTTCTCTGCCATAAAAGGGGTCAGCTTCAACCATAGGTATAAGTGAAAGATCAACAGAGAAATTATAATCAGGATCATCAATGCATATAGGAGATGTAGCAAATTCAGGATCAGGAACGGTTTTGTTCTTCAAAGAATGTTTCTCAAACAGTTTCTTAATAACTTCAGGGTCAGAGCCGGCAAACTCTGTCAGTTCCCTGCATAAATCTTCATCAAGCATATAGTAATCATCGTCAAGGAGTCTCTCCTTGAGTTTACTCAAATCAGGATAATCGTAAGTCTCACCAATAGGGTAGCGAGTAACAGGAATTTCAATTTCAGACTTTTTTGCAGCAGTAGCGATCTGTTCCTCGGGAGCATAACCAAGTGAACTAATATCATCAAAAGTAGTGGAAGCATCATCAAGAGTATCGGACATAGTAACAGATTCAGTAGGAGCATCATGTGGTGGCGGTGAGGCAAACTTACTCATAACAGAAGGTGAATCAAGTGTAGCACTAGTGCTCAGAACAGTACCTCTTCTTGTAGTGGATAGTAAGATCGGAACCTTGGGGTCTCCTTTCTTACCCATAGCGGATGAAATGCAGCAGGTAGGATACTTCAAGTAGACTTGTAAATATTGCTATGCTCCCCGGCAACGGCGCCAGAAAACGGTACTTGATAACCCTCAACCGTAAGGGATCGAGATAGTCTTCGCGGGTAAGAATAACCCAATTTATTGATTCGACACACGGGAAGCCAAAGAGTATTTATAAGCTTTGACAGTTGAGTTGTCAATTCAACCGCACCTGAAATATACTTACTTGCAACAAAAGATAAGTGGTAACAGTGATATGATAGTGATGATAGTGATAGTAAAAGTAAACAGCAAAAGTAAATAGCAGAAGTAAATAGCAAAAATAGCAACTAGTGACTAGCAGGATTTAAAACACTGTAGACTAGGGAGATGGATGGTTGGGCGCTGCATGGATGAGATATATCATGATTCTAACTTGGGGCAAGGCACACGGAAAAGTAATGATCATCTAGGCAAATATCAAACATTAGGCATGTATCTCGTAGGTAGTTGTACGTGCTTGCAATAAGAACTTGCACAACATCTTTTGTCCTACCATCCCGCTATGAACGGGGCCAAAAGGAACTTATGGAGATTAAGGTGCTCCTGTCAAAGAGCACCGGAACAAAGCAATAAACTCAATGGATACATGTAATCCTCAAACTACGGACCGTCCCCTTTGGTGTCCCAAGCTGTCACTTTTGGGATCGCCGGTTCCGAACCGTAATAGGTGCAAACAACTCATAGATAGGATCACGAACACAAATATATTCATGCAAACACATATGGTTCAGATCTGAAATCATGGCACTCGGGCCCTAAGTGACAAGCATTAAGAATAACAAGTTGAAGCAAAGATGATAAACACCATAGTAGATGATAGGCAACATGCCCCCAACGATCTGACAAACTATTACATGATCTAACTCATCCAATCCCTACCATCCCCTTCGCCTACAGCAGGGGATTACTCACACATGGAAGGAGAAGTCATGGAGGGATGATGGAGTGGTGATGATGATGACGATGGCGACAATCTCCCCTCTCCGGAGGCCAATTCAGCCTCCAGATTAGCCCTCCCGAAGAAGAACAGAGGGTGGCGGCGGCTCCGCGATGAAAACTGGGAAAAGAACTTCTGATCTGGGATTTCTCCGTCACGAGCTAAAATACGGGTCAAGGTAGGGCACCAGGGGAGGTGGGGCCCACCCAGGCGACCCCCCGGCGCGGCCAGGGGGTGGGCCGTGCCACCAGGGCGCCTGGGGCGCCCCTGGCCCCCCTCTGGCCCCTCTTCTGGCTCCGGGCTCCTTCGGGTGCGTGGATTTTCTGTGATTTTTCGTGGAATTTTCTGAGATACCTAAAAATCCGTTTTCCTGCACACAATAAAACCATACAGGCAGCTCTGCTGAAAACAGCGTCAGTCCGGGTTAGTTTAGTTCAAATCATGCAAGAATGAGGTCAAAACAATATCAAAAGTGTTTGGAAAAGTAGATACGTTTGAGACGTATCATGCATGTCATATAAACGGAATGGTGGAAAGTTGCATGGCAATATATCTCGGAATGGATATGGAAATGCCATGATAGGTAGGTATGGTGGCTGTTTTGAGGAACAATATGGTGGCTGTTTTGAGGAAGGATATATAGTGGGTTTATGGTACATGCGAAAATTGCGCGGTACAAGAGAGGCTAGCAATGGTGGAAGGGTGAGGGTGCATATAATCCATGGACTCAACATTAGTCATAAGAACTCATATACTTATTGCAAAAATCTACGAGTCATCAAAACAAAGCAATCAACGCATGCTCCTAGGAGGGAGGTTGGTAGGAGTTAACCATCGCGCGCCCCCGACCTCCACACAAAGGTTGACACTCTACAAATACCTCATGCTCTAACTTAGTCACACAACGGTTCACCATACGTGCATGCTACGGGAATCACTAACCTTAACACAAGCATTTCTCAATTTCATAATAACTCCACTGGCATGACTCTAATATCACTATCCTCATATCTCAAAACAATTATCAAGCATCCAACTTCTCTTCATATTCAGTGCACTTAGTGTGAAAGTTTTTACTACATTGATATTGGATGTCTATCATGTGAAGACTAGTTTTATAGCCTAAACACATTACCATGTTGTTTTAATGGACTCTCAAAAGGATATAAGTGAAGCATGAGAGTTCATCTATTTCTTCAAAATAAAACCACCGCCGTGCTCTAAAAGATATAAGTGAAGCACTAGAGCAATATCAAACTACTCCGAAAGATATAAGTGAAGATCAATGAGTAGTTGAATAATTATGTAACTATGTGAAGACTCTCTAACATTTAAGAACTTCAAATCTTGAGATATTATTCAAACAGCAAGCAAAACAAAATAAACTAAATTGACGCTCCAAGCAAAACACATATCATGTGGTGAATAAAAATATAGCTCCAAGTATAGTTACCGATGGATGAAGACGAAAGAGGGGATGCCTTCCCGAGGCATCCCCAAGCTTAGGCTTTTGATTATATTGAATTTACTTGGGGTGCCATGGGCATCCCCAAGCTTAGGCCTTTGCTACTCCTTGTTCCATAGTCCATCAAAGCAATACTCAAAACTTAAAAACTTCACAACACAAAACTTAGGCAAAAATCTCGTGAGCTCCGTTAGTATAAGAAAGCAAACCACTACTCAAAAGTGCAACAATGAATTCATTCTTTGTTTATATTAGTGTTAAACCTATTGTATTCCAACTTATCTATGGTTCATATCCTCTAATATTACTCATAGATGCATCGGAATAAGCAAACAACACACGAAAAACAGAATCTGTAAAAAACAGAACAATCTGTAGTAATCTGCAGGATTCGCCTACTTCTGGAACTCCTAAAAAATCAAACTAAATTGGTAAATTTGCAGAATTTATCTACAAATCATCTGCAAAAAGAATAAACTAAATAGCATGCTCCAGTAAAATCTGAAGACTACTTTAGCGAGCGCTAATGATTCTGTTTTTCACAGCAAGATCATATAAACTTCACGCAAGTCTTCCCAAAGGTTCTACTTGGCACAAACACTAAACAAAACATGAAACCACATCTAATCAGAGTCTAGATGCAATATTTATTCCTTAACAGACTGATGAACGAAAGCAAAGATATTGTCAAAGATGCGCACCCATGCCGGATGTGGCCACGTCTGCAGTCTCCTCCTCGTCACGACCCTTGTCGATCTCCATAGAGGTTGCAGAAGCGGCATTGCTGAAGATTTCAGAAAACACTCGGTAAAACAGACTGAATAACCAACAGAGACGCATTAGATTTCCTGAACGAAAGAAGAGCAGCGCAGAATGACACTCACGTGGAAGCAATCGGAACGTCCACCTTGATCTTGGGCAGGGCCTTCCGAGGCTTAGAAGCAGCAACCTTGGGCTGTTTCGGAGCCTTCTCAGACGGGTCAGGGATCGACGTCCGAGTGCGCTTTTGCACTTGGGAGCTAGAGGGGGCCATCTTGGCACGCACATTCTCTGGATCGTGAGTCTGCTTGGAGCGTTTATCGGTGCAAGGCGGTGACTCGACTTCTTCTCCGCTGCTTGAGTCCTCGCTCTCCTCCTCGGACTTCCACTCGGAGGCCTCACCGACTCCCTCCACCCCCTTCGGGATTTGCTCTCCGTTGGGCACCGAGTACATCTCAGTAAAGATCTGCAAAGCAAAGAGTCGATTAAACGTCAATCGGATTCGCAAACACCTACAAAGACGAGTCATAGAATTCACTCGGAAATCATAGCCAAACCTTGTATGGTTTGTGGTCTGCGTCGAATGGGCGGACTCTCCTAGTCCCCCGAGGATTATCCTTGTTCCCCGTGATGCACTTCAGGCACTGCTCCACCGTCTTCTCGATGGCCTCCTCTGGGTGGACCCGAGAGGTGTCGCTGGTGCCCGAATACATCCACATCGGATGATCTCAAGGTTGGAGAGGCTGAATCCGGCGTTTGAAGAACACTTCCAACAAGTCCATCCTGGTGACTCCATCGCGGACCAGCTGGACTACTCGCTCGACCAGCATGTCTACCTCTACTTTCTCAGTCCGACTCACAAGCAATGAAGGTGGCTGACCGACTCGATCTAGGGTAAACGGGGGGAGTCCAGTCGACTGACCGGGAGTCGGGATGTCCTTGCAATAGAACCAGGTCGACTGCCATCCCCTAACCGACTTGGGAAGGACCATGGTAGGAAAGGTACTCCTACGCCTCGTCTGAATACCCAAGCCGCCGCACATTTGGATAACGTGTGTCTTCTCATCACTCGGGTTTGCCTTTCTGACGGATTGGGAACGACAAGTGAAGATATGTTTAAACAAACCCCAGTGCGGTCGACACCCCAGGAAGTTCTCACACAAAGACACAAAAGCGCCGAGATACGTGATGGTATTGGGGGAGAAGTGGTGCAGCTGGGCGCCGTAGAAAGACAAGAAGCCGCGAAAGAAGGGATGCGGCGGCAGGGAGAAACCTCGGACGACGTGGGTCGCGAGGAGGACACACTCGCCCTCTTGCGACTGCGGCTTGAGCTCATCCCCCGACGGCCTCCAAGAACTGTGGGCAATCAGCCCCTCCTCCACCAGCTCCTCCATATCTTCCACCTGCACCGTGGACTTGATCCAATCCCCCTGGATCCAGCCAGGCGGAAGCCCGGTCCTCGACGTCGACCCCCGATTGTCTTTCTTCCCTTTCCCCATCGTCGGCGCTTTCTTCGCGCACTCCCGGGCCGCCGTCTTGTCCTTGCCCATGGGGCAGAGCCGCGCGTAGGCGAGGTGGTGGTGAGCAAGGAGAGGAGATGCAGGGGAAGAGCGGAGGAAGAAGAAGAAATTGGGCGCACAGTGCCCACGCCTCGACCGCGGTGCTCTTTTATAGCCCGGCGGTCGAGTGACTAACTTGTGGACCCAGGCAATCCTATCAAATCACGCAACAGACGCGCGCCCGATACATGGCGAAAAAGGTGGCGCGAAAATCGAGGTGTCCGAGCATATCCGATCTGATTACCGCGGCACGCTCCGTCCCGCGCGCTTCCCCGAAATTCAAATCCCGGGAAATCCGGAGGCCACAGAGCAGGCAATCGCACCAAAAGCTGTACGCCACGCCGATACTCGAGACTATACACGAAAGTTCACTCGACGGTTCCTGAATCGATTAAGACGACTGAGTTAAGGTTGAAGTATTAGCCCGATCTCCCGGTTCGAGGAAGATGCCCCTAAACCATCGGGCTTGGATCAAGATGGACCTCAACTCTCTTCTTCACTCGGACCTCAATCCATTCGGGGGCTACTGATGATACCACAGACCTAGGGTAGGGTCACAAGCCTGACCAAAGAACCCTACCCAAGGTCACTACCCTAGAAGCTCAAAGACATTCCAAAGATGACACAAGCTGCCGACTGATATGGCCCAAGAGAGCGATTCACTCGATAGCGTACTTCACTCAGATGACTCAACCCCACTCGGAAAGACGAAGCCACTCGACCGTATAAGAAACCACTCGACTCCCGAATGCCAAAGGTCTCATCAGGCCAGCAATGGTCGGGCATTCACTCCGCCGTTATGGTAGCCTTTATCATCCTTTATTACAGTCGTTATCAGTAATGTCCTGCCTTTATATATATTGAACCCTCTGTAACGTGGGACGGCTGGGGTCTTGGCGCACTCTATATAAGCCGCCCCCCTCCTCCTCCGGTACAAGGGTTCGCACCCCCTGTAACACATACACACATACATGTTCTAGTCGACCGCCTTCGGGCACCGAGACGTAGGGATGTTACTTCCTCCGAGAAGGGCCTGAACTCGTAAACATATTGTGTACAACCTCACCGTAGCTAGGATCTTGCCTTCTCCTACGTATCCCCTATTCTTATTGTCAGACTTAGTACCACGACACCTCTCATGTCATATCCCCATGAAATTTTGCACACACCTACAAAACATGTGCATATTTGGTTCCAAAATATTAATTTTTTATATGTTTTCCTATCTCTTTTTTTTTGCGTACCACAGGAGCGTATGCTCTTGTGTGCTAAACATCAAAACCCATACCATACTTAGTTTGGGCCATATTATGTGCGAGCGCTCTATCTCGCATTAAGCAAGACGCTACATCCTGGGTCTCCAGGATGATAGCTAGCGCTGCTAACTAGTAAGCTACCGCCGCGTCGTGGAATCCTATAGGGCTCAACATACTTAAGGGGATAGAGCCGGTTTTCCATAGGGCTTTTTGAGTTTTTTTTTGTTTTTGGTTTATTCCCGGTTTTTCTTTGTTCTTGTCTCCATTGTCACTGGCTATTTTGTTACCTTTCTTTTTTATTGGTTTTATTTATTTCTTTTCATGGTTCTTATTGGTTTTTCCTTTGCTTTGCTATGGTTTCTTTGTTTATTTCTTTGTTTTCAATGCCTTTTTCTTTTCTTTCCCGTTTCTTCATTTTACTCTGTTTTCCTATCCTTTTATCATTGTTTTTCTATACACATTTTTTTGTACACATATAAAAAAATTCAAATACAAGTTTAACATTTTTTAATACATGGTCAACATTTTTCTATACACATTTAATATTTTAAAAGATTTTTTCAAGTATAAATAAAAAGGAAAAAACAAAAAAGTGAAACATAAACTAAAAAACAGAAAAAGGAGCCTGAAGCCTGCTGCGCAGCTAGGCCAACCCATCTGGAGCTCCCCGACGCGATGCTTCTCTCTATCTCGCTTCGGATCGCTGGGAATTGAACTCGGCACCGCAACTCCGTTATTAGTTGTCTATTTGAGTTTTGTTAGGGTTTGTGTCCTAATGCTTTAACCACTAGACCAAATTACTTTTGTTGTTCCATTACTTAAAAGTGCTAGTTAATCTTTCGTTTACTAAAACGTTAACGTATACCCAATTTAAATGATTTGAAAAAAGAAACATAAATTTTAAAGACACTTCATGGATTTTGAATAAGGTTCATCAATTTTGAAGAAAAGTTCACAAACTAAATAAAATCAATGATTTTAAAAACAAGTTCATCGCTGTTGAAAAAAATTCATCGACTTTGAAAAAATGTTCATCAATTTCGAAAAGGGCCATGCTATGCGTATGCCGGCGTATTGTTTTAAAACATTCACCGGCTTGGCGGCTGTTAGATCTATGTCCATCCAGTTTCAGCACTGTCCTCATCATTGCAACCAAGGGTTGTGTTGCAGAATACTATGCAACAAAGCTTATATTGCAGAAACCTTTTGCATCATATGTGAGTTATGGATTTTTTTATACCATTTTTGCAACATGGATGTTGTTGCGGGAGAAATTTTTGCAACAATATAATGTTGCAGAAAATATTTACATTTTTTTTCAACTTCATTGTTTTTGCAACATGAATGTTGTTGCGGAAGGCAATGTGCAACACACATGATGTTGCAGAAAGAGGCACACAAAGAAGACACGCGTCGCACAAAGCAGGCGGTCCGCCGGCTGAAGGCAAGCGTTTTCCTATTGAAAATCATTCATCAATTTTGAAAAAAAATTCACAATTTTTAGAAAAAATCGATCAATTTTGAAAATATTTCATCAAATTTGAAAATATCGTTGAATTTGAAAACAAATCATCAATTTTTGAAGCTATAGGGTGTTGGTTTCCAAATGTTGGGCTCTTGTTTGTAAGGAAACAAAAGCTTTAGGGTGTTGACCGCCAAATGTTGGGCTCTTGCTTTGCTCTTGTTTTCTCCAAAGTCTTCCTTCATTCCTGGAGGAGAATAGCTCAGCTAGTGAGCATGTGCAGAATGTCTGGGGTACTACAATCACTTGAATCAAGTGAGAGTTTCTATACACATTTTTCAAACCCATAATTAACATTTTTCAAATAGAATGTTCATATTTTTTAATACATGATTAACATCTTTTCTATACACATTTAACATTTTCAAATGCTTGATTAACATTACAAGTTTAATATTCTATATACCTGATCTACTTTTACTAATGTTGCAGAAAATATTTACATTTTTTTCAACTTCATTGTTTTTGCAACATGGGTGTTGTTGCGGAAGGCAATTTGCAACACACATGATGTTGCAGAAAGAGGCACACAAAGAAGACACGCGTCACACAAAGCAGGCGGTCCGCCGGCTGAAGGCAAGCGTTTTCCTATTGAAAATCATTCATCAATTTTGAAAAAAAAGATCACAATTTTTTGAAAAAATTGATCAATTTTGAAAATATTTCATCGAATTTGAAAATAATCATTGAATTTGAAAACAAATCATCAATTTTTAAAAACTTCATAGATTTCAAAAAATCGGCATTTTTTAAAAAAAATCACCCATTAAAAAAAAGAAATCACTGATTTTGGAAAAAGTTCATAGAATTTGAGAAAATTCAAGCATTCTGATAAATGTAACGAAAAAGGAAAATAAAAAACTGAAAAAAGGAAAAGGATAAAACAAACTAAAATCAGTTAACCAAGGGCATTTTGCATTCTAAAAAACAATTAAACGATGAAAAAGGAGTGAGAAATCAGAAGCAGCAAGTTGTTCGAGTTGTTAGCGTGATTTATTTCTCTATTGAGGAAGACATTAGGGGTTCGATTCTTGATGAGCGCATCTTTCAGTTTACCAGAAAAAAGAAAAATAATAAAATGGGCCGGCCCAACGAGAGGGTGTGTGTGGACCCGTTTGTGAGAACAACGCGCTTGAAGCGCCAAATTGCTTGGGGCCAAACCGGCCGAACAAATTACACTGAAAAACTGTTCTATCTAGCTTGTTGGGTCGTGTTAAAAAAAATCTAGCTCGTTGGGCCGAGATGATGAATGAGAAGTTTGCGTCTTGTGAAATGAGCCCAATGCAAAGAAAAAAATAAGAACAGGTAAAATCTCATGAAATCAGCCTCTAAAAACAAGGGAAAACAAAATATGGCTTCGCCCGGGTTCGAACCGGAGACCTTCAGTGTGTTAGACTGACGTGATAACCAACTACACCACGAAACCAACGATGTCTCAACTCAACAGAAACCGTACAAATAAGATTGATTATTGCCTTACCATTTGGGAGAAAATAACGACCACAAGACAAGTTGAGATTGTTTCACAGTCCCACCGACCACGAAGTACCCAACCATAGCTGCGATACCCGTCGATGGTGACCATCATATACATAACCTACACACATAATACCTACCACGACAATAACACGAACACGACCAAGTAATCCCAGCAATTATAGTAGCTACAAATCGGCTAGACAGAGCACACACGGAACATCAAAGCAGAAAACGCATGCAGAAGCATCATCAGACTGGCCACGTCCATCGGTCGCTCGATCACTGGTCACAGTTGTGTCTTGAACATGGTGACGTGCCCTAGGCGCTGGACGATGTCGGCGAAGGAGCCCACGGCGGCGAGCAGCGACACGAGGAGCGCGCCGGCATTGAGCGCCTGCAGCGCGACCCACTTGCCGCTGCCGCGCGGCACCTTGGCCTGCGTGATGTACATGGTGACGGGGAAGTAGACGGTTAGCGGAAAGAAGGCGGCGGCGCCGAGCAGGCCGAGGATGGCGTTGAAGAAGGGCAGCATGAGGGAGACCAAGGTGGTGGCGGCCACGAACGCCGTGCGCAGCACCAGCTTGGCCATGGTGAACCGGAGCGCGCCCCGACGGCCCGGCAGCCGCACAGCCAGCTCCCGGTGGAAGAAGGCCGCGTCCGGGTACCGAGCACGGAGGTTCTTCTCGTAGCAAGCGAACACGGGCTGCACGTACACCTGGTATGCGCCGATCAGGTGGACGACGACGGCGATGTTGGCCAGGTCGACGAGCCAGAAGGGCTCGTCGAAGCCGGTGAGGATGTTCCCGGGCGCCGCGTTGCCGAATGCCGCGTAGCCGATGCACCCCAGCGACACGTAGAAGGCCGTCGTCACGCCGATGCCATACATGCTCGCCTTCTTCATCGTCACGTTCTCCGACGGTGGCGACTTCACCGTGTCCTGCAACAAACACCATCGAGTCAAGCCATAGCGACCAGCATCGATCACTGCGATGGTTTGCTCGTAAAATGCAATGTGCACGACTTGATCGATTACCTGGATCTCAATGAGGAGCATGGCGTAGGTGTAGGCGAAGGCGATGTTGCCGAGGGCCTGCAGGAAGCTCCAGGTCCTAGTCGCCGCGGAGACGCCGTCGGGGCCGCCGATGTGGCTGCCGAAGATGGTTCCGTTGGCCTTGTGGTTGGACGCGAACTTGGCGGCGCTGAGGAAGAGCGCGACGAAGGAGTAGGTGAAGGACATGACGGCGGCGACGATGGAGACGAAGGTGACCTTCTCGAGGCTGGGCAGCTGCGAGAGGATGACCTCGACGACGCCGAATATGACCAGGTACATGGTCCCTTCCTGGCTGCAGTCCGCGCCGTGGCCCTTGTAATGGCGACAGTTGCTGCGCACCACGGACCTGCACTCTCAAGGCAAGGACCGTCTGTCAGTCCCACGACTATTCTGAACAACATACTGACAGATCTTCAGAAGCCAAAGATGATTAAATTGCTTGTGCTTACATGATGCCCGTGGCGGCTGTGATGGTGTAGCCCACGACTGCACCGCAGAGAATGGTGTACTGTGTAATGCCACACACCACCACTTCTCTTGGCCCTGCAAATGCATGATCAAACTGTCAGAATCACAGACATGCATGATGCCAGGAGAGGTTTGCGGATTATTAATTTGTTACCGAGGCAGGAGCGGACGGCGTCCATGTAGGTGTAGTTGCGCTTGCCGTGGACGGGGTCCGGCGAGCGGTAGCAGTCGGAGAGGAGGCAGGCGGTGAAGTAGGTGATGTAGGCGCAGCCGATGAGGGCGATGGGGCCGAGCACCCACCCCATCTGCGCCACGCTCCATGGCAGCGCCAGCACGCCGGACCCTATCACGGCCGTGATGGCGTGCGTCGTCGCCGTCCATACCGTCCCTGTCACATTTCGTTCAGGTCGTTGGTCACTGTCTGACTTGAATCATGCACAACTTTGCAGTCTCTGAACTTTTTAAGGTAGGAAAAGCAATAACATGATGAAATCACTCAGTTAAGTCTTCCCAATATACTGTACTTAGTACACTAGTGCTGAAATAAATTGCAACTTGCAAGTAGAGCTTCAACTCCAACCCACAGGATGAGAAGAAATCGCCAATTTCTCAAGGAATTGCGACCATCGTTAGTGATGAATAAATAAACAGTTTTGCTAAGTCTCAGTCGATTTAGACTTCGCTATGTCTCAGTCAATGTTATATTCCATTGATTTTGCATTGAGATTCGTGTAAAATTATTCCATTGACTTTCTATAAACTATATCACTTGACTGAGACTTGGTTAAGTCTAAGTGAACTGAGACCAAGACACACCCATAAATAAACTCAGCAAAGTGGATCCAATTAGTGTGATAGACTACTGCCCATGCGCTGGACACCATTAAGTAAAGCGTATCAACTGACCGAAGCTACAAACTACTGTCAACTTGTCAGCATAAACACTGGATTCTAATCGACAGGTCCTAAAGCAGAAGAATCTCTACTGGGTATGGTCAGGGCACCCAGCAAAGTAGCAGCTATTATACGCCTAAACCGAGATCTCGTTGGGTTAAACGTGATATACTGACCCAATAACAGCAACTGTATAACAGCATGAGGAGACTCTTTTGTGCACAACGTAAGCATCCACCTGGAGAAAGAACCTTTTCTGGAAGATTCAAAGCATGCCCGGTTGACGATGTGGATTATGATGTGGTATCCATTATCCAACAGCATGAAGCACGCGAGACTTGGGGCATAAGGTACGTTCTCCGCACCTTCTGATAATGATTAATGAAAAACAAGATGTACTTTGTGGCGTATAAATAACTAACTAAAAATAGATTCTATAAATAACTAACTAAAAATAGATTCTGTACTTAACAAGCCATCGGTAGTGTAATGACCACTCAATGGTGCCTTCTAAATCCTTCATCACATACCTGTGACTAGACTACATGCCTTCTGATAATGATTAATGAAAAACAAGATGTATTTTGTGGCGTATAAATAACTACATATAGATTCTGTACTTAACAAGTCATCGGTACGTAGTGTAATGACAACTCAGTGGTGCCTTCTAAATTCTTCATCACATACCTGTGACTAGACTCACTAGTGACACCCAAATTGAATACAGTTATTATACTCTGATGCCATGAAAAAGTTATATCAGTACTGCCAGTATTCCTGATTAAGTGGAGGGAGCATAAGCTGAAGGTTCCCAGTCAGCCATCCATCCATAGCAAAGCCATTTTGGCCCACACTCTAAAAGAATCTCTATCAGACTACTGATGATTTGACAACGAATGGTGTTCTCCATTCTTTCCGGGATTCTGATACTAAAACAGTAGTACGACAGTTATTTGCAACAAGAAACAACAACTTTGCATGCCATGATCTCACACACCACTACGTTTTTCTGTATAATTCAGGAGCACTATGGTGGTCATGCTGTATAAGAGTTGCAAGCCGAGGCCACCTGCTTTGGGTACGGTAGTGCCTGCCAAGTCACCGGAATTTAGGATCTCGCAGCCAAGTTCTTTGCTGTAACGGAATGGGAACACAGGGCATTTGGACCTAATTCAAGCATCAATACCCTGGTACCACCCCGGTTCCCATCATTTGGGGTGTCGTGATAGGAGTGGTGCAGAGGCGTCACGGGGTGTGGTGTGCGTCAGGGGATGGCTGTTTTCCAGTTACAGCATTCAGATGCAGGGTGTATGTGTATTTCATTCATCCTAATCCCAGGAATGTTATCTGGATTGGAGTTGGACAGGTCATGTGCCAAAAGACATGATGAAGAGATGGAAGTACTGTACTAAACTAAGTAGTTTGGCCTGCATGCATGCTTGCAAACATCTAAAGAAATTGGCAAAATTTTGCTTTATAATGCTATCTGTCAAAGCAGAGTTACAGAGCCCTAACCATGAACTGACATTCCTTCCTCCCCTAATGCATTTCAAATTTGTTTTCAGAGAAGGAAAAAAACGTGCGCTACAGACTCAGATCATCCGTTGAGATTCCAAAGCTTATAAATGGGAAGTCTGCCGGCTACAACACCTAAAGATTTGAGAGGCAAATCAGCAAGAGGAGATAAGCCATTGGAAGCTGCAACTGCAATTTGATCAGTAGCACCGTCTCCCTAAAACCTCTGCAAACCGAACCACGAACCGCTCTGCCGCTGGCGTCTCCTCTAGCTTCCTACCGTTTCTCACTCACGGACCTGAAAGTACTAATACACATCGGATCCGTTACACGGACCGGCGGCGGCCAAAGCCAACCCGGCGGCCATGTATCCTCGTGAAAAGGACAAGCGGGTTTGCCAGTATTTGCATCACGGCTCCGAGGGAAGGCGTCAAGAGAAGGAACCAAACGAACTGAAACCGCGAACAACGGAGCTTTAAGAGGGTGGGTGGTGTGTGCTACCTGTTCTTACGCGGCCGTCGTCGTCCACCTCCGGCGCCACCTCCGTCACCTTCTCCACGTCCATCTCTCTCCCTCTCCCTCTCCCCGCCTCCTCCGCGCGGGCGCCTCCCTCTCTCTCTCTCTCTCGCTCTCTACCAAATTCTGATGGAGTCGTCTGTCGTAGCCGCGGGCGGCGGGTATATATAGGGCCGCCGGGCCTTTGCACCTGACCGGCCTTCCACTGTACATTCATTCTTTTAATGCGGCGATCGGTCAATTACTCGGCCTCACGGAATCCCACGAATCCAGCCGGCCGTCCCATTCTTCGTCTCGGGGAAAAATTTCCGCCGCGAGTCAAAGCAGATCATCTATGGTAAGTGGCAGCCGCTTGCCAGCTTCGCCAAGGAAACAGTGAATGCCGAGCTAAAATTTCGGCAGGCTCCTCTTCCGGCGGTGCCGTACGATGTATCTGGACGCTGTTGGTGCGTACGGGACGACGGTGGAGTGCTGTAACGGAAACAGAAAAGGCAATAAGAGCATGGTTAATAATATAGCCAGCTGCTGTCTATATGATGTTGTCATGTCACGTATAGTCAAGCTTATAGTCAACAAGTACAATAGCTACATATAAATATGTACTACTTTGTTATTACATGGCCCACCTCACTCTCTCACAAAGTACATAGGAGCACGTGATGCAGCCGGCTGTTAACTAGTAGCCCGCTTCTCTTCTCTCTCTTTCAAATAAGCAAAAATATAATATTTAATGTCTTACAGCTCGCCTACATCACCTTATTGTACTTGCTCTAAGTATTGAAGAGTAGTACGTTTTAGTCTCATGATGACTAAAAATAATGGGACTAAAACTTGCTAGCCTCATTCATGCTTGAATCCAAATACAGAGTACTAAGAGCAAGTACAATAGAGCTGAGTCAGCTGACTATAAGAAAAAAATAGTATATTCTTGCTTAGTTGGAGGAAAAAGAAGAGGAGAGAGAAGGTAAGTGGACTCTTGGTGAAGAGCCAGCTCTAGCACGTGCACCTAGGCACTTTGTGAGATTGAAAGATGGTTCATATAATAAATAAGTAGTACACTTTTCTAATCAACTATTTTACATATTGGTTATAAGATAGGCTATAGATGACATGGCAATGGTTTATAGCCAGTTGCTGGCTATACTATTAACCATGCTCTAAAGAGACTAAAATCAAGTTAATGAGAATTTATTATCCTCCAAACCCTCCAATTCAGAACTCGTATGTGTTAAAGGAGAGGAGTTAAATGAAAAAAGAGAGGACTAATTCACATTTTAGTAGGGGTACCCCTGATTAAATTTTTTTAGTCTCAAGACTAGTTTTAGTCCCTCTTTAGTCAGGGGTGCTTGGAAGTTTAGCCTTTTAAAAAAAACTATTTTTAGTCGGACTAAAATAAGTCCCTTGGATCCAAGCATCCTTCTAGTATAATCGCGGAAAAAAAATGGGAAACCGTTTGCTCATTTATAACCACGTAAATGTACGGTAGATTGCACCTCATCAAGTAATTATACAGAGAAAACTTATGTACGGTAGATTGTACCACGTCCAAGGATCGTTCGTACGGTGGTCAAGCTATACTTCTAAATTCGTTGCAGAAAAAGAAGTGTACTTCTAAATTTATTGAAAAGGGTCTTTTTCCCCCCTAAGCTCTCATATTAAGGTGCAAAAATCATTTCTGCATATTTTAGAAAGATTCTAAAAAATAATATTATATAGCTTTTCTTAATGGGCATGTAATTATTGGTTGAAATATAATTAATAACTAGCGCTAAAACTATTTTGCAATCAAATTTTACAGTCACATTCTTTGTTTTTATGAAAAAACTCGAAGTTATTATAAAGGTTCATAAGAAGTACAAATCACACCAAACATAAAAAATTGCACTGTGCATGGTTATCGTCTCTCCCCTTCCGGAGTCGGCTTGACCTTGTCGATGAAAGCCTGGAAGTCTTCATGCACGTGCCCCTAAGGACCAGCGCCCCAGATCCACAATCATCGTCGTTGAATCATTGAATCAATCTGAAGCATCTGACACCAAATCTCGCCGGCACGCAACAGGATAAGAACCCTAACCTCGCCACCCCAAGGAGATGACATGAATCTACGGCGGAGCTCTATCGACACCACCCTGATGGGCAAAGTCCACGAGGACCCAAGCCCAGGAGATCAGCTCAAAGAGCACCGCCATCCGCAGGGAACACGACCACTGCAAGTAAAAAAATGTAACCTTAAATACTAGCCGGAGCCAAGACACCAGGAGCCGCCTCCTCGCCACCAAACAACTGAGCGGTATGCAGGGGGGTGGATCAACAGGTTTGCCGGCGAAGCTTGAACGGGATGGGCGGCCTAGCCAACACAAACATGAGAGGAAAAGAAAACCCTAATGAAGGGTACATGGTAGGCACAGTTTTCATCCTACTAGATAGTTTGGGCTTTCGGAGAGTAAAAATTGTAAACCCTAATGAAGGGTCCGAAGAGTAAAAATTGTTCTGAAACATGATAGTTTGGGATTTTGAAGAGGACTTCCATGTGTATACATTCTCAGACTATTGTCATCAAGATTTCCACCAATAAAGTTTTCACACCGTTTTTCAGCAATGAATTAGGCAATATCCTCTTCTTAATTAACCAAAAAGACAAAGTTTTGGCCTATGTTTAAAAAAGGAGATACAGACAAACCACACAAAAATAAAATAAAATGACTCAAATTTACATACTCCAACTTAACTAAAATTAGGAGGATGCCCGTGCGTTGCTACGAGCTATCCGTAATGTTATCTTCAACATTTAAGCACAACACAAAAATCCCACCCCACGACGCATCCTTTTTTTTATTCCGCCACCTTCCCTTTCCGCTCCATTTCCCACCATAGCGGGACACTTCTTGTTGAAGCCACGTCCTTTAAAACCAGATGACGCCCGCCTCACCTTTGTTGTGCATTGCAAGAGAGATGTTTTTTTATATATTAACAATATCATAGAGTGGATTAAACTAACACATACTATTGACACAAAACAATGAATAGCTACAGAGATCATTCACAAAGTCCATTCAACTTTGCAAATGCACAGTGATGTTGGAGGCGAGTGGCAACCTAAACGTAGTCCTAGTGACCAATAAGCTCCACCTCCGGCCTACATATCATTCGTTGCTAGAAGCAATAACTGTCATTCTTCTCTTCTTTGTCCTTCCCTACATCTTTTACTCCTAGCCTCTTCGACAATCCGTTTCATTCGTGCCACCAACCAGCACCATGTCAACATCGGAACATTCATCAATGATGCATAATCTTCTTCTTCCTCCTTCCTCGACAGGTTTAGTTCTCGTTCCTACTTATTTTCAGAATACTTTTTCTTTCTTTCATTTTTTACTTTTTGTTGGAACACTCTTTGCTTCTCCAACAACTTGGACCACTTGATGGCTTTAGTTCTTTTCTTTCTTATTCTTAGAACACTATTCCATTCTACCATAGCATGAATCACCTGGCCAATGTTATGTCGCATTGTCCTTACCTGCGAACATTTCGGCAACCGTCATCGCGTGGACATCTTGCAGAGCATGAACGTCATCCATCTTGGTGAACGCTAGGTCACCCATGTCGTGAGCGCATGGTGGTCGTTGTCCAAGTTGGCAAGCGCTGCTCGGCCATGTCGTTGAGAACCCGTTGACCGTCGTTACCCACGAGCACATTCAAAATGATCCGGCATGATTAACAACTTGCTTAATCAATTAAATCTAGAAACAGTTAACGACCTACCTAATTCTCCATATGCCTAATTAACTGCCAACCCAATCAATCAATTATCTGCCTAATTGAAAAAAATCATTATTTATAATTATCTATATGCATAATTAACCGTCTGCCTAATTAGCTAGCTACATTAATGACTCGATTTCTGAATTGAATTGGGGTAAAATATCATATTTAAATGGACCTAATTAATTGCATTAATGGTTTGATTTTCCAATTGATTCAACGCTTGATTTCCAAAATATTTTCGTATGAATGGCTACTATGAACGACGAAGATGACTACTCCCTCCGTCCCGTGAAGAGTGTACGTTTGGCTTCAAAATTTGTCCATAAAAGAATGTACTTCTATCTTCTCAATGCACTTTAAAGTACTTCTCTCTCATCACACGGTAATCAAGACCAATAACAATTTACACATGGTCTTCTTAATTTCTACATGCACTTAGCTCATTGGGGGTTGGGTAATTAAAGAGAAGAGAGATGATGTCTTGCACCTTTCCAATGCATTTTTTACTTTACTTCATAATTTGTCTTAAAACCTCTAGATATACACTCTTCACCGGACGGAGGTTGTACTGAGTATTGTAGGACACATTTTCTTAACGAATTTTGACATTTGAATGAAAACACTTGACTTGAGAATATAACTTATTTGGCTCTCTGTATGACTGACAAAAAATAAAATATGATCGTGTCCACGAACGCCTGTATGTGGCGGTCCGATGACCCGTGTTCCACCACGCCCATCCTCGACTCCGTGATCCACACCCTATCATTCTCGAGCATCGCGCTGGCATCAGGCCTGACCACGACGTACTCCATGCTGTTTCGCACGACGTCACTCCGCAGGGGCGCATGGATGCGTATGTCCATAAGAAAAAAGATATGTTATTTTTGTTGTATTAGGATACTTGTGATTGTCAATTAATAGTAGAGATAATGATAATGATAAATATCGTACTGCGTTGTACTAGTGATTTGTTATTAAGACCTATTATTTAGGTGATTGAATTGAATTATCACCTGCCAAAGCAAGCACGAAACAAGATCTTGCACTTTAATAAGATTTTGGTTTTTATTTGGGCGGGAGAAAAATTCAGTCGAAGGGGATGATGGGAGATGAGACGAAAAAATCTGAACGAAAATAAACCGGGTACCAACTTCCACTTTAGGAATAGAGATTCCTTACAAGACTGTGATGGTTGCTTTAATGAGAACCAACGAGAGGATTTATTGTTTTAACGAAAACAAAAAATCCTTCATAACCAACTTCCAACTTTAACTAGTATTTCCCTTGAAAAAGGAGAGCAAGCTTTAACTCCGGAAGGTCTGAGCTTCCAGAAAAGGAGAGCTAATTTTGGCTCACGGCATGGATGCCACGGACGGAGCTCGGCAACCTACACAACACAACCCGCATAAAGCGGCTGTTTGCTCCGTCGCGGTAAGATCGTTCGTGGACCCCTTGACGCCATCGACCGAAAGGGCTTCCGCCGGTAATAGACGGGGCATTCTTTCTGCTGACTGTTGAGATGGCATATTGTTTCTTGGAAGCAATCCACCCAGAACGGAAAAGAGGTCACGTATCCACTGACACCATCCACCACGGCCGTAAATGCTTCTTGACACGGCTATATATGTGGATGTGGATGCGTAGAGGCCGAAATGGCACCGCTATTTGCTGCTTGGAAGAGACGCTGCAGTTAGCTGTTGCAAGCATCCGTACGTACAGAAATGCTGCTGAAATCTCGAAACCACCAATCAACGTGTGCACGGTGCCACGGTGTATATGTGGTATCCGTTGGAGTGACGAATACAGACGGCGGTGCGTGCAGGCATGAGCTGTGACTGTGATGGATAAGCGCTAGCATTGGGTCGTCCCGAGGCCATGCGGCGTTGAGGAGGTAGGCAGCACGTAAGCAGAGCGACGCGCCAGCGCGCCAGAGGGCGTGTTTGGTTCCTTGGGTTGCACCTGGCTCGCACCCATCATGCAATTTTCTGGATGTTTGGTACCCTGCATGTCCAACTGGGCCTGGCCCGACAGATGCAAAACGAGGCTTCCAGCCAGGCCGAGGGGAAACGCAAGTTTCGGCCGTTTCCCCGAGCCTGCATCCGCGCATGCACCCACTCGAGCAAAGGGGGTATTCTCTCGCGTCCTCTTCTCTCCTGCGACTCGCGCCTCTCCTCGCTTTTCTCTTATCTCCTGCGACTCACATCTCGCCGCCCCGTCGCCTTTGCCGCATCGCCGGGCGCATCCTCATCTCCGGCGGAGGGAGTACTCTCCTCCTCCATTCCCTTTCCCATCTGCCTGCATCCATCTATCCCCCCTCCCATCTCCAGCTCTCTGCCGCTCGTGCTGTTCTTTGGCGCTGCTCGTGGCGGATGCGTGAGCGGAATGGATCGTCGGCCTCATCCGTCCGTGAATGGGAACGAAGTCCGGGCGGGGCTGGAGGTTCGGGATGGAGCAGGGGCTCATCCGACCGATGCGTGCTTATCCTATT
>LR738711.1:867222224-867349087 GCA_902687465.1 Secale cereale
CCCCCTTCTTTTTTATTTAATCTTAGATCTGACCCAAACCTCATTTTGCTCTCTCGATTAGAGATGGTTGGGTTGTTTATTATATATAAACGTGGCTATTGACATGAATTGGGCAGAGATCTGTCCCCAGCCTCATTTTCCATAGGATTATACATTGCTGGCGATTGGTATTTAGGCTGAGACTTGTGTCATCTGCCCCTTCATGAAAAATGTCTGCAGATTTTTTTTATGTAAATAGGTGCAGCACCATTCTTATGTTCCTTTGTTGGAGTGTAATGGACTAATATGGGCAATATGTATTTGTAGCTCTATCTAATATGTGAACTCTAAGATGTACAGTGCATCTCTCATGCAACTTCAGATGCAACATACCAAACAAAATCTAAGCTCATTCTGGCCTATATGATGCAGTACACCAAACACGCATCTCAACTCTTTTTTGCATTAGCTCAACCAGGCTAGCCCCAGCCATGCTCCTTCATGCAATGCATCCCAGATGCACCCAAGGAACCAAACACGCCCAGAATGTATAGCTTGCCACCTCACGAATTTAGAGTGTAGGCCATGGGTCCTACCTCTTCTAGTTTCGTCGTCTTCAGACCGGTATAGTGGGTTTTTTTTAAAAAACTTTCAATCTATTCATCTTCAATCATGGCAGTACAACGAATACCAGAAATAAAAATTACATCCAGATTCGTAGACCACCCAACAACGACTACAAACACCGAAGCGAGCCGAAGGCGCGCCGCCGTCATCGCCCCTCCATCGCCGGAGCCGGGCACAACTTGTTGTAGTAGACAGTCGAGAAGTCGTCGTGCTAAGGCCCATAGGACCAGCACCCCAGAACAGCAACCGCCGCGCCGCTGATGAAAAATAACGTAGATCGGAAGGATCCAAACCGAAGACACACGAACGTAGACGAACAACGGCGAGATCCGAACAAACCCACCAAAGATAGATCTGCCGCAGACACACCTCCACACGCCCACCAACGATGTTAGTCGCACCGCCGGAACGGGGGCTAGGCGGGGAGACCTTTATTCCATCTTCAGGGTGCCACCGCCGTCTCGTCTTCCTGAGTAGAACATAAACCTAACAAGATTAAAAAAAAAACTAAAAATGGAGCCCTCCCGCCGGCCCTTGCCAGGATCCACCGCGTCTCCATGGTCCTAGGGCCACCGGAGACGAGGCGGGCCTGCGCCAGCGTCGGCGAGAGGCACGAACCCTAACTTTTTTTCTTAGAGGAGGAGGAGGAGGCGGCGAATAAGAGCTGGAGATTAACTCCTGATGCCTTAGAAACTGCACCGCGAGCAAGATACACTGTGATATGCTAGCGTTCGGTATAGTGGGTCTTCACCATGGCTCAGGCCTCCCTTGCACCTTCTCGACGGGCGGATACTTTGATACAGCCACGGCTAACATTGATGATAAAGAGGTCGAGACCACGGCAGCTGCAGTACGTGGGATGAAGTCTGTTCATGTTAAAGAAGAGGTTTCAAAGCAAATCAATTCAGAGAAATCATTCATGACAAAAACTATGAGCGTATGCATGCATAGTTATTTTAAATACTTTGGGTTACGTACATGCATGAAACATAATATTGACGATGCATGCATTGTTCCATACTTCCTTGGTAATAATGTACAGATCGGTTTGTTTGTCAAGAAAATATTAAGAGATCTGGATGTTGGGTCCAAACCGTCCACGACTGCTATAGATACGGGAATAATATGCTGAATTAAAAGGCAGGAGATCACACTCATGTTTCAGTTTGTGTTTCTACCGCGCAAGGAATGTGCACGGCAAGGTGTACAGATACGTGATGCTCTATCTTTAAAAGACACGGGCTGGGGTCCAGACCATTAGCATTATTAAGTATAGTTCAATTTGTAAGGTTGCATGCCAAGATAAGGCACGTACTCCAGCTAGGAGTCCAATGTCGTTTAGATTGAATTTTATTTTATTAGGCTTGGCTGTTTATTTTACAAGACAAGGCAGGTTGGCTATGTTCTATAAATAGCCAGTTTAGTGCGTCATGTAATAGGGGAGGTTATTTTTGAGATGAATTAGACACCGTGTGTGTTTCGGCCGCCGGCCATTATCGAGTTTTGAGAAATCTTGTCAAAAATCTCTACTGGCGTGTGAGTTCCTGCGACGCAACGCGTAGGAGATTACAAGCTGAACCTATACGGTTCGTCCACGTTATTCCTTCAGATCGAGGGGTTGGCGTGTTGTTTTTGCGGAGTTTGTGAATATTTTCGTAAACCCGCAACGAGTTCTTGCTGCGATGAATTTTTGTGCCATGAAAGATCGGGCCAACAAAGGATCGACCCTCGTCTCGAGGTTCACTCCTCATGATACTTTCCAAGCCTGGATCCGGCGTCGAGCTCTTTTTAGGTGTTCGGTCAGGACGGCCATGTCTTCGGGGACCTGCTCCACCTCGGTCCATAGAGATTGGTAGACATCCTTCATCGATTTTCGTGCACTTTCATGCACCACGGTTAGATGATTGGCCATCTCTTCAGGTACAGGACCTCGGACGTCAGGGGGTAAACCGGACATAGAAGCATCAACACCGTCCACCCTTTGACTAGTCACATGGTGGTTCCAATACCTCCTCGACAAGGCAGCAGGAAAGTTAATCACTTGGGATGGACAGAACATCACCACCATCGGACGCACGGCCCTTGTTCGCTCTGTCATAACCTCTCTGGCTGTGTACTCCATCACACCACTGATCGTCCCCCGCAGTTCCCTTGACAACCTCAACAAGCTTGAGCGAGCTTTCCTTTGGGCAGGCTCCGACAAGACCACCGGTGCCAAATGCAAAGTTAACTGGGACATAGTATGCCGCCCCACCAGCTATGGAGGTTTGGGTGTTCTTAACACCGAAAAATTCGCTCGTGCTTTGAGGCTACGATGGCTTTGGTTTGAATGGAAGGAGCCGTCCAAGCTCTGGGTTGGCCTAGGCAACCCTTGCACGGATGAGGACCATGATTTCTTCTACGCCTCCACTTCCATTATCCTGGGCAATGGGGCCAAAACACCTTTCTGGGACTCCCCCTGGCTGCTTGGCCGCAAGCCGAAGCACATCGCTCCACTCATTTTTCAAGCATCGAGGAGAAAGAACTGGAAGGTACGAGAGGCCATTTCGGCAAATGCTTGGATGCTTATGATTAGGCGTGACACCATCATCACCGGCCAGCACGTCAGGGAGTTCTTCACCCTCTGGATGCTCATCCATGACATACATCTTGACATCAGCGCCGAGGATGACATCATCTGGAAGCACTCCTTGGATGGCTTGTATTCGGCCTCCTCGGCTTACAAGGCACAATTTCTTGGCCTGACGCTGTCCCCTATGGACTCTATGATTTGGAAAATGTGGGCCCCCCCAAAGGTGAAATTCTTCTCCTGGTTGGCCTTACAAGATCGGATTTGGACCGCCGACAGGCTACAGCGGCGTGGATGGAACAATTGTGGCCTTTGCCCTCTCTGTAAGCAGGTTCAGGAATCGGGCGTCCACCTATTCGCCAAATGCCGCTTCACCATCAGGCTTTGGCGGTTGACCATCGCCAAGTATGGCCTTGCGCTCTTAGACACGTCCGACTGGCACCTTGAAGATTCCCTCCTCTCTTGGTGGGATAAACGAACAAATTCGAGCGTCCCGGAACGTCGAGCCATGGCCTCCCTTACAATGCTGATATCCTGGACAATATGGAACGAAAGGAACGCTAGAGTTTTTCGCCACAAAGAGACGCCGCCGCCAATCCTTCTCAAGCTTATTCTCGATGAGGCCAAACTTTGGGTTACCGCAGGGGCCAAGCAATTAGGGAAAATTATACCTCGTGAGTAATTGTCATGCCGTTCGAGGGACTCTGTAACCATGTAAAACTCTATCCCCCCTATTTTAATATATGAGGCAAATCTTTTGCCGCCGTTTCGAAAAAACATGGTGGTTCGCTTGATGCTATGACTATGTATACAACAGATCCTCGCGGGCCTGCTTCAGGTCTCTTTCAGGCTGTGTTCGGTTGAGGGGGATTTGAAGAGGGTTTGGCAGGGGTTGAAGTGGATTTAATCCCCTACAAGTCAAAACTTTCCCAAATCCTCTCCAATCCTCTTGTGGAGGGGTGTAACCGAATAAGGCCTCGAGATGACCTAGGGCTTCCGCTGCTACAAGGGATTCCTGCATTAGGGCTAACTCATTCCCTTTATACACCAATAAACGTTGGTAGGAACACTTACCGTGAGCCTCCCTAATATATTTCTTCACCTGCTCCACCTCGGTCTGAGCAGCGTCTAGCTTCCCCTTTGTCCAGCGCCCCGGACAACTGATCATTCTTTCATTGAGCCTCCTGCAGTAGATGTTGACACCCAATTTTGGCATGCTCAAGAACTTGATTAAGATGACCTCAAATGAAGAAGTGATCTAAATGAAAAAGTTCCGTCTTGTCGACATGAACATCTTTCAATTTTGGGCCGTCACCATTTGATCTCATCTCGAGGGTCAAAACTATGCTCAAAGTACTAAGATTTTGTATGAGTATTTTTCAGCCGATTAAGCATCCAAGACAGCCTCATATTGTTGACACCAGATTTTGGCATGGTCGAAAACACAATTAAGATGGCCTCAAATGGAAAATTGTTCAAACCGAGAAAGTTCTGTATCGTCAAAAGGAGAAACTTTGATATTTGGGCCATAGCCATCCGATCTCATCTCTAAGGCCGAAGTTGTGTTCGAAGTATTGACATTTTGTATTCAGAATACTATTCGGCTGATTACGCCCCCAAGACGGCCTCATATGGAAAAATGATCTACACAGATTGTCTTCGTCTCGTCAAAATGAATGATTTTGATATAGAAACCGTCCCAATCCGAATACGTATGCAAAACTTAGAGCTATCAGAATGCAGCCCTATCAGAAGGCGAAATATGACGCGCCCCACCAGACAGATGTCTGATGGGTAGCGCGAGCAAATGGATGTTTTGCGTGACCGTCTTGGCCTAGAAGATGGCTTCGAATTAAAAAACCGTTCAACATGAAAGTTGTTCATCTTCTTAAAACGAGTAAATATGCTTTTGTATGCGTTCTCATCCGAGGTCGTTTACTGCCATAAAAAAGACTCGCAAGGTGCAGCCAGTTTAAACTTAACAACTTTGGAAAGTTCGGACAAAATCAATCCATTTGACTAGGGTTTTGGACGTGAATCCACGCCTTTTCCTTGCACGGGAAGTCCTGCCACCTCTTATATACCTAAGGGGTGACGGCCGATTGAAAAACAACACACAATCGAACAATTCATCTACCACTTTTTATCTTTTATTTTTTCTCATTAACCCTAGTTCTTCTTCTTCCTCGTCCTTCGTCTGTTCTTCTTGTTGCAGGGCGGCGAACCTCGAGGCCCTAGGGGCGATCAGGTCGACCTAGGGAAGCCCATAGCCATCGCGCACCCTGACGGGGTCCCTCCCGGGCGCGTGGGGTTTCGGGTCCTCAAAAGCACCCGCTGGATTGCTTGCGTACCGCGCTTCCGGACGGGTCTCCTTCGACGTGAGCTCCGGTGCATCACCCCCGGCGTCGAGGGTGAAGGAAATATGCCCTAGAGGCACTAATAAAGTTGTTATTTATATTTCCTTGTATATCATGATAAATGTATTTTATTCATACTAGAATTGTATTATCCGAAAACTTGATACATGTGTGAATACATAGACAAAACAGAGTGTCCCTAGTATGCCTCTACTAGACTAGCTCGTTAATCAAAGATGGTTATGTTTTCCTAACCATAGACATGTGTTGTCATTTGATCAACATGATCACATCATTAGGAGAATGATGTGATGGACAAGACCCATCCGTTAGCTTAGCACTATGATCGTTTAGTTTTACTGCTATTGCTTTCTTCATGACTTATACATGTTCCTCTAACTATGAGATTATGCAACTCTTGGATACCGGAGGAACACCTTGTGTGCTATCAAACGTCACAACGACTGGGCGATTATAAAGATGCTCTATAGGTGTTTCCAAAAGTGTTTGTGGTGTTGGCATAGATCAAGATTAGGATTTGTCACTCCGAGTGTCGGAGAGGTATCTCTGGGTCCTCTCGGTAATACTCATCATAATAAGCCTTGCAAGCAAAAGATTAATGAGTTAGTCACAAGATGATGTATTACAGAATGAGTAAAGAGACTTGTCGATAACGAGATTGAACTAGGTATGATGATACCGACGATCGAATCTCGGACAAGTAACATACTGATGACAAAGGGAACAACGTATGTTGTTATGCGGTTTGACCAATAAAGATCTTCAAAGAATATGTAGGAGCCAATATGAGCATCCAGGTTCCGCCATTGGTTATTGACCGGAGATGTGTCTCGGTCATGTTTACATAGTTCTCGAACCCGTAGGGTCCGCACGCTTAACGTTTGTTGACAATCAGTATTATGAGTTTATGTGTTTTGATGTACCGAAGGTTGTTAGGAGTCCCGGATGAGATCACGGACATGACGGGGAGTCTCGGAATGGTTGAGACATAAAGAATGATATATTGGACGATATTATTCGGATATCGGATGAGTTCCGGGGGTCACCGGATAAATATCGGAGTGCTGGGGGGTTATCGGAACCCCCGGGGGAACTAATGGGCTAACATGGTCCTTGTGAGAGAGAGAGGAGGGGTCTCTAGGGCTGCCCCCCCATGAGGAGTCCGAATAGGACTAGGAGGGGTGATACGTCTCCAACGTATCTATAATTTTCGATTGTTCCATGCTATTATATTATCTGCTTTGGATGTTTAATGGGCTTTAATATGCACTTTTATATTAATTTTGGGACAAATCTACTAACCAAAGGCCGAGTGCAAATTGCTGTTTTTTTGCCTATTTCAGTGTTTCGTAGAAAAGGAATATCAAACGGAATCCAAACCGAATGAAACCTTCGCGAGGATCGTTTTTGGAACAAACGCAATCCAGGAGACTTGGAGTGGACGTCAAGGAAGCAACGAGGCGGCCACGAGGCAGGAGGGCGCGCCCCCACCCTCGCGGGACCCTCATAGCTCCACCGACCTACTTCTTTCGCCTATATATACTCATATACCCTGAAAACATCAGAGAGCACGGCGAAACCCTATTTCCACTGCCGCAACCTTCTGTACCCGTGAGATCCCATCTTGGGGCCTTTTCCGGCGCTCCGCCGGAGGGGGAATCGATCATGGAGGGCTTCTACATCAACACCATAGCCTCTCCGATTATGTGTGAGTAGTCTACCACAGACCTTCGGGTCCATAGTTATTAGCTAGATGGCTTCTTCTCTCTCTTTGGATCTCAATACAAAATTCTCCTCGATCTTCTTGGAGATCTATTCGATGTAATACTTTTTGCGGTGTGTTTGTCGAGATCCGATGAATTGTGGGTTTATGATCAAGATTATCTATGAACAATATTTGGTTCTTCTCTGAATTCTTATATGCATGATTTAATATCTTTGCAAGTCTCTTCGAATTATCAGTTTGGTTTGGCCTACTAGATTGATCTTTCTTGCAATGGGAGAAGTGCTTAAATTTGGGTTCAATCTTGCGGTGTCCTTTCCCAGTGACAGCGGGGGCAACAAGGCACGTATTGTATTGTTTCCATTGAGGATAAAAAGATGGGGTTTATATCATATTGCTTGAGTTTATCCCTCTACGTTATGTCATCTTGCTTAATGCGTTACTCTGTTCGTATGAACTTAATACTCTAGATGCATGCCGGATAGCGGTCGATATGTGGAGTAATAGTAGTAGATGCAAAATCGTTTCGGTCTACTTGTAACGGACGTGATGGCTATATACATGATCATGCCTAGGTATTCTCAAAACTATGCGCTTTTCTATCAATTGCTCGGCAGTAATTTGTTCACCCACCGTAAAATATGCTATCTTGAGAGAAGCCACTAGTGAAACCTATGGCTCCCTGGTCTGTTTTCCATCATATTAATCTCCTGTCAACTAGCTATTTTTATCATAGTTTATTTTGCAATCTTTACTTTTCAATCTATACAACAAAAATACAAAAAATATTTATCTTATTATCTCTATCAGATCTCACTTTTGCAAGTGGCCGTGAAGGGATCGACAACCCCTTAATCGCGTTGGTTGCAAGGTTCTTAATTGTTTGTGCAGGTACTAGGGATTTGCGTGTAGTCTCCTACTGGATTGATACCTTGGTTCTCAAAAAATTAGGGAAATACTTATGATACTCTGCTGCATCACCCTTTCCACTTCAAGGGAAAACCAACGCATGCTCAAGAGGTAGCAAGAAGGATTTCTGGCTCAGTTGCCGGGGAGATTTACGCCAAGTCAAGTCAAGATTTGTCTCCCGTCAACTTGCCAATTTCTGGCGCCAAGACATACCAAGTACCCATCACAAACTCTTATCCCTCGCATTACATTATTTGCCATTTGCCTCTCGTTTTCCTCTCCCCCACTTCACCTTTGCCTTTTTTCCATTCGCCTTTTTATTTGCTTGTGTTGCCATGTGCCCTCTATTAGCTTGCATCTTCGCTTGCTAAATTATGGATCCTCATCCACTTGCTAATCTTTTTAAGAGATCCAATTATGATGAACCAATTGCTAGTGAATTGAGTGCACTATATTATCTTTATGAGGTTTTGCTTGAAATTCGTGAATCTGAAATTTGTGATGAGGTGTTGAAAGAAGAAATTTATGACGTGATTCACGATAGCTCCTTGACTGAAAAGCATGATTGCAATGATACTATTGTAAATTCTATTAATGTCAATTGTGTTAATGATATGCAAAACCCTAAGCTTGGGGATGCTAGTATTGCTATGTCCACTACTTGTTGCAATGATCATGATGGGGGTGATTCTTCTTATGATCTTGAAAATTTATTTAAGCCCCATGATGTATACGAGATTGATAATAATGTTTGCAATAATATTGAAAGTGGGTTTGGAAGAGTGTCAACTTTAGATCCCACATATTTGGATAATGTTCAATCTTATGATTTTTTTGATAAAAGTGGGTTTGGAGAGGTCATGACTTTAGTTAATGTTGGTCCCACTATTTTGGAGGAGTGTCAACTTCACATGCATGTGGATCATGTTGAGAATATGTTTTGTGATAGCTATATTGTTGAATTTTCTTATGATCCTACGTGCAATTATTATGAGAGAGGAAAATATGGTTGTAGAAATCTTCATGTTACTAAATTACCTCTCTTCATGTTGAGATTGATCTTGTTTCTTTCTTCTTCCTTGCATATGTTAGATCTTGCTTGTCTTGCTAATTTGTTTTCCTATAAAATGCCTATGAATAGGAAGTATGTTAGACTTAGATGTGATTTTCACATGCTATATGATGCTCTTTTTGTGCTTCAAGTCTTGTCTTTCATGTGAGCATCATTGAATTCTCAAGCCTATCTTAATAGCTGTAAAGAAAGAGCTTGTTGGGAGGCAACCCAATTTTATTTTTGTCCCTTGCTTTTTGTTCCAGTTTAGTAATAAAAAATTATCTAGCCTCTATTTAGATATGTTTTTGTGTTTTAATTAGTGTTTGTGCCAAGTAGAACCTTTGGGAAGACTTGGGTGAAGTCTTTGCGATCTTGCTTTAAAAAACAAAAACTTTTGCGCTCACGAGATTAGCTGCCATTTTTTACTGGGGAGTGCTTTTAGGTTGATTATTTTTGCATATGATTAATAGACAAATTCATCACGTCCACCAATTTATTTCAGAATTTTTAGAGTTACATAAGTATTCAAAAGTTACAGATTGCTACAGACTGTTCTGTTTTTTGACAGATTCTGTTTTTCGTGTGTTGTTTGCTTATTTTGATGAATCTATGAGTAGTATCGGGGGGTATGAACCATAGAGAAGTTGGAATACATTAGGTTTAACACCAATATAAATAAGGAATGAGTTCAATACAATACCTTAAAGTGGTGGTTTGTTTTCTTATACTAACGGAGCTCACGAGATTTTCTGTTAAGTTTTGTGTTGTGAAGTTTTCAAGTTTTTGCATAAGGATTTGATGGATTTTGGAATAAGGAGTGGTCAGAGTCTAAGCTTGGGGATGCCCAAGGCACCCCAAGGTAAAATTCAAGGACAACCAAAAGCCTAAGCTTGGGGATGCCCCGGAAGGCATCCCCTCTTTCGTCTTCGTTCATCGGTAACTTTACTTGAGACTATATTTTTATTCACCACATGATATGTGTTTTGCTTGGAGCGTCTTGTATGATTTGAGTCTTTGATTTTTAGTTTACCACAATCATCCTTGATGTACACACCTTTTGGGAGAGACACACATGAATCGGAATTTATTAGAATACTCTATGTGCTTCACTTATATCTTTTGATCTAGATAATTTTGCTCTAGTACTTCACTTATATCTTTTAGAGCACGGTGGTGGTTTTATTTTATAGAAATTATTGATCTCTCTTGCTTCACTTATATTATTTTGAGAGTCCTTTAGAACAACATGTTAATTTGCTTTGGCTATAAAATTAGTCTTAATATGATAGGCATCCAAGATGGGTATAATAAAAACTTTCATATAAAGTGCATTGAATACTATGAGAAGTTTGATACTTGATGATCGTTTCGAGATATGAGGAAGGTGATATTAGAGTCATGCTAGTAGAGTAGTTGTGAATTTGAGAAATACTTGTGTTGAGGTTCGCAAGTCCCGTAGCATGCACGGTAACCATTGTGTGACAAATTTGAAGCATGAGGTATTTCTTTTATTGTCATCCTTTGTGTGGAGGTCGGGATCACGTGATGGTTAACTCCTACCAACCCTTCCCCTAGGAGCATGTGTGTAGTACTTTGTTTTGACGACTTGTAGATTTTTGCAATAAGTATGTGAGTTCTTTATGACTAATGTTGAGTCCATGGATTATACGCACTCTCACCCTTCCACCATTGCTAGCCTCTCTAGTACCACACAACTTCCGCCGGTACCATAAACCCACCATATATCTTCCTCAAAACAGCCACCATACCTACCTATTATGGCATTTCCATAGCCATTCCGACATATATTGCCATGCAACTTTCCACCGTTCCGTTTATTATGACACGTTTCATCATTGTCATATTGCCTTGCATGGTCATGAAGTTGACATCGTATTTGTGGCAAGGCCGCCATGCATAATTTTTCATACATGTCAGTCTTGATTCATTGCCCATCCCGGTACACCGCCGGAGGCATCCATATAGAGTCATATTTTGTTATAGTATCGAGTTGTAATCTTTGAGTTGTAATTAAATAGAAGTGTGATGATCATCATTATCAGAGCATTGTCTCGGAAAAAAAGTCCAAAAAAAGAAAGGCCAAATATAAAAAGGGGAGAAAGGCCAAAAAAAAGGAAGGCCCAAAAAAAGAAAAAGAAAAAGGGGAGAATGCTACTATCTTTTTCCCACACTTGTGCTTCAAAGTAGCACCATGATCTTTATGATAGAGAGTCTCTTATTTTGTCACTTTCATATACTAGTGGGAATTTTTCATTATAGAACTTGGCTTGTATATTCCAACGATGGGCTTCCTCAAATGCCCTAGGTCTTCGTGAGCAAGCAAGTTGGATGCACACCCACTTAGTTTCTTTTGTTGAGCTTTCATACATTTATAGCTCTAGTGCATCCGTTGCATGGCAATCCCTACTCACTCACATTGATATCTATTGATGGGTATCTCCATAGCCCATTGATACGCCTAGTTGATGTGAGACCATCTTCCTCTTTTTTGTCTTCTCCACAACCACCATTCTATTCCACCTATAGTGCTATGTCCATGGCTCACGCTCAAGTATTGCGTGAAAGTTGAAAAAGTTCGAAAAAATTAAAGTATGAAACAATTGCTTGGCTGAAACCGGGGTTGTGCATGATTTGAATATTTTGTGTGACGAAGATGGAGCATAGCCAAACTATATGATTTTGTAGGGATGAACTTTCTTTGGCCATGTTATTTTGAGAAGACATAATTGCTTTGTTATTATGCTTGAAGTATTATTATTCTTATGTCAATATTAAACTTTTGTCTTGAATCTTTCGGATCTGAACATTCATGCCACAATAAAGAAATTACATTGAAAATTATGTTAGGTAGCATTCCACATCAAAAATTCTGTTTTTATCATTTACCTACTCGAGGACGAGCAGGAATTAAGCTTGGGGATGCTTGATACGTCTCCAACGTATCTATAATTTTTTATTCTTCCATGCTATTATATTGTCTGTTTTGGATGTTTAATGGGATTTAATATGCACTTTTATATTATTTTTGGGAATAACCTACTAACCAAAGGCCCAGTGCAAATAGTTATTTTTTTCCTATTTCAGTGTTTCACCGAAAAGGAATATCAAACGGAATCCAAACGGAATGAAACCTTCGCGAGGATCGTTTTTGGAACAAACGCAATCCAGGAGACTTGGAGTGGATGTCAAGGAAGCAACGAGGCGGCCACGAGGCAGGAGGGCGCGCCCAGGGGGTAGGCGCGCCCCCACCCTCGTTGGCCCCTCGTAGCTCTATGGACCTACTTCTTTCACCTATATATACTCATATACCCTGAAAACATCCGAGAGCACGACGAAACCCTATTTCCACCGCCGCAACCTTCTGTACCCATGAGAACCCTTCTTGGGGCCTTTTACGGCGCTCCGTCGGAGGGGGAATCGATCACAGAGGGCTTCTACATCAACACCATAGCCTCTCCGATGATGTGTGAGTAGTCTACCATAGACCTTTGGGTCCATAGTTATTAGCTAGATGGTGTCTTCTTTCTCTTTGGATCTCAATACAAAGTTCTCCTCGATCTTCTTGGAGATCTATTCGATGTAATACTTTTTGCGGTGTGTTTGTCGAGATCCGATGAATTGTGGGTTTATGATCAAGATTATCTATAAACACTATTTGGTTCTTCTCTGAATTCTTATATGCATGATTTAATATCTTCGCAAGTCTCTTTGAATTATCAGTTTGGTTTGGCCTACTAGATTGATCTTTCTTGCAATGGGAGAAGTGCTTAGCTTTGGGTTCAATCTTGTGGTGTCCTTTCCCAGTGACAACAGGGGCAGCAAGGCACGTATTGTATAGTTGCCATCAAGGATAAAAAGATGGGGATTATATCATATTGCTTGAGTTTATCCCTCTACATCATGTCATCTTGCTTAATGCATTACTCTGTGCTTATGAACTTAATACTCTAGATGCATGCTGGATAGCGGTCGATGTGTGGAGTAATAGTAGTAGATGCAGAATCGTTTCAGTCTACTTGTCACGGACATGAGTGACAACAGGGGCAGCAAGGCACGTATTGTATAGTTGCCATCGAGGATAAAAAGATGGGGATTATATCATATTGCTTGAGTTTATCCCTCTACATCATGTCATCTTGCTTAATGCGTTACTCTGTGCTTATGAACTTAATACTCTAGATGCATGCTGGATAGCGGTCGATGTGTGGAGTAATAGTAGTAGATGCAGAATCGTTTCAGTCTACTTGTCACGGACATGATGCCTATATACATGATCATGCCAAGATATTCTCATAACTATGCGCTTTTCTATCAATTGCTCGACAGTAATTTGTTCACCCACCGTAAAATATTCTATCTTGAGAGAAGCCACTAGTGAAACCTATTGCCCCCGGGTCTATTTTCCATCATATTAGTCTCCTGTCAACTAGCTATTTTTATCATAGTTTATTTTGCAATCTTTACTTTTCAATCTATACAACAAAAATACCAAAAATATGTATCTTATTATCTCTATCAGATCTCACTTTTGCAAGTGGCCGTGAGGGATTGACAACCCCTTTATCGCGTTGGTTGCAAGGTTCTTAATTGTTTGTGCATGTACTAGGGATTTGCGTGTAGTCTCCTACTGGATTGATACCTTGGTTCTCAAAAACTAAGGGAAATACTTACGCTACTTTGCTACATCACCCTTTCCTCTTCAAGGGAAAACCAACGCATGCTCAAGAGGTAGCAAGGGGGCGGCATCCCCTCTCTTTCCCTCTCCCTCTCCTTCCCCTCCCCCTCTCTTCCCTTGTTGGAAACCTACTAGGAATATGATTCCTATTCCTAGTAGGAATCCTACTTGGGGCGCGCCCTATAGGGGCAGGCCGGCCTCTCCCCTTGCTCCTTTATATATGGGGGCAGGGGGCACCCAAAGACACACAAGTTGACAATTGTTTTAGCCGTGTGCGGTGCCCCCTCCAAAGTTACACACGTTGGTCATATTGTCGTAGTGCTTACGTGAAGCCCTGCATCGGCAACTTCATCAACACCGTCACCACGCCGTCGTGCTGACAAAACTCTCCCTCGGTCTCAACTGGATCAAGAGTACGAGGGACATCACCGAGCTGAACGTGTGCAGATCGCGGAGGTGTCGTGCGTTCGGTGCTTGATCGGTTGGATCGCGAAGATGTTCGACTACATCAACCGCGTTACTAAACGCTTTCGCTTTCGGTCTACGAGGGTACATGGACACACTCTCCCCACTCGTTGCTATACTTCTCCTAGATAGATCTTGCGTGATCGTAAGAAAATTTGAAATACCACATTCCCCAACAGTGGCATCATGAGCCAGGTCTATGCGTAGATGATATGCATGAGTAGAACACAATGAGTTGTGGGCGATAATAGTCATACTCCTTACCAGCATGTCATACTTTGATTCGGCGGTATTGTTGGGTGAAGTGGCCCGGACCGACATTACATGACCGCGTTCATGAGACTGGTTCTACCGACGTGCTTTGCACATAGGTGGCTGTCGGGTGTAAGTTTCTCCAACTTTAGTTGAATCGAGTGTGACTACGCTCGGTCCTTGTTGAAGGTTAAAACAACACACTTGACGAAAAATCGTTGTGGTTTTGATGTGTAGGTAAGAACGGTTCTTACTAGAAGCCCGTAGCAGCCAGGTAAAACTTGCAACAACAAAGTAGAGGACGTCTAATTTGTTTTTGCAGGGCATGTTGTGATGTGATATGGTCAAGATGTGATGATTATACGTTATTCTATGAGATGATCATGTTTGTAAATTATCGGCAACCGGCAGGAGCCTTATGGTTGTCTCTTTATTGTATGAATTGTGAACGCCATGTAATTGCTTTACTTTATCACTATGAGTTAGCGATAGTAGTAGAACCAATAGTTGGCGAGACGACCACGACGGTAGGATGAAGATCATGGTGTCAAGCCGGTGACGATGGAGATCATGACGATGCTTTGGAGATAGAGATCAAAAAGCACAAGATGATGATGGCCATATCATGTCACATATTTTGATTGCATGTAATGTTTATCTTATTATGCTTCTTATTTTGGTTAGTACGGCGGTAGCATTATAAGATGATCCCTTACAAAATTTCAAGGCACAAGGTGTTCTCCCTAAGTATGCACCATTGTGACAGTTCGTTGTGCCGTGACACCACGTGATGATCGGGTGTGATAAGCTCTACGTTCAAATACAACGGGTGTAAGACAGTTTTGCACATGCAGAATACTCGGGTTAAACTTGACGAGCCTAGCATGTACAGACATGGCCTCGGAACACTGGAGACCGAAAGGTCGAGCGTGAATCATATAGTAGATATGATTAACATAAGATGTTCACCATTGAAAACTACTCCATCTCACGTGATGACCGGACATGGTTTAGTTGATTTGGATCATGTGATCATTTAGATGACTCGAGGGATGTCTATCTAAGTGGGAGTTCTTTAGTAATATGATTAATTGAACTTTAATTTATCATGAACTTAGTCCTGATAGTTTTTGCATATCTATGTTGTTGTAGATCAATGGCACATGCTACCGTTCCCTTGAATTTTGATGCGTTCCTAGAGAAAGCTAAGTTTAAAGATGATGGTAACAACTACACGGACTGGGTCCGTAACTTGAGGATTATCCGCATTGCTGCACATAAGAATTATGTCCTTGAAGCACCGCTAGGTGACAGGCCTGCTGCAGGAGCAACTCCTGACGTTATGAACGTCTGGCAAGCTCATTCTGATGACTACTCGATAGTTCAGTGTGCCATGCTTTACGCTTAGAATCGGGACTTCAAAGACGTTTTGAACGTCATGGAGCATATGAGATGTTCCAAGAGTTGAAGTTAATATTTCAAGCAAATGGCCGAATTGAGAGATATGAAGTCTCCAATAAGTTCTATAGCTGCAAGATGGAGGAGAACAGTTCTATCAATGAACACTTACTCAGAGTGTCTGGGTACTACAATCACATGACTCAACTTGTATGCAAAGTTGATGAAGATAGTGTTATTGATAGAGTTCTTCAATCAGTGCCACCAAGCTATAAAGGCTTTGTTGGGGATATAACTATTTAATATGACCCGCCCAGGAGGGGCCGGGTTATCCCAATGGCGGTTCATGGGCCAAGCCCAGGAGCATGTTGAAGATGGTGGTTCAAGAAGATTAATGTAATAAAGGGCCCAAAACCCAGAACGACTTAAGGCCCGTAAGTGTAAACCGCCATGTATGTTTGACATGTACCGTAAGGCATGTAAAAATGATTCACCGGGCCAGACATGTTTGTATGAGCCAGCCGGGACTCTGTAAGCCGCAGGGCATCAACCCGTGTATATAATGGGACGACCCGGCAGCGGCTTAGGGCAAGAAACAATAGATCGAAAGCCAGGCTAGCGTATTCGCTCCCTAGCAATCGAAACCCTAGCAATACCACCTCAAAATGGATTAGGTTTTACCCTCACCGCAAGGGGCCGAACCAGTATAAACTCCCCGTGTCTTTTGTCCTGTTTTAACCCCTTTAAGCTAACCACGCCGCGATGGCTCCACAACTAAGTCTTTTCCTTAGGACATCTGTCGTGACAACTCCACGACAGTTGACACCGTGGGGCCTGCGCACGGTGGTTTCGAGTTCTTGAAGGGAAACTTTGAAGGGATCAAGGGATACATTGTGGGCCGGATGACCTAGAGTCATCGCGGCAAGCTCTAGATTGATGATGCAGGCTGGGGTCCCACGGCCGGCTCAATTGAGTACGGGTACCGGTCCCCTTCAGCGGAATCCACGTCTTCATTGGCAAGATCGGTGAACCGGGCCCTGAGCCGGACATCTGCACCGACATCATCGAGACGGCTCAGCGTGTGACCTACTCGGGTTCAGCCCACCGTGAGGCGTGCCTTTGTTGGATATATCAATGGGGCTGAAGGCTCTGGATCTTGCGGTGAGACAGCCATTTACTCTGACGGTGAATTGTCCACGGGTGAGACCAATTCAATGTATCAGCTTCAGAACGGACGGCTTCGGGGCTGGTCCAATGGTAACAGTATTCCGGACCCCCTGAGCCGCCGAAAAGGGTGGCGATCTTCATGACTGGCACCCAGCCATCTCTCAGCTCGACTGCTGCCACATCCATAACACCTGGCGCAATGGCGATAACGGCAGCAGGCGCGGACGGACCAGCACGCCCGCCGACTCAAGTCTTAACAGATTTATTGGAGGCTCTAGCGACACTGATGGAAACATAGGTAACCCCAGACAACCAGGAGCAGCACAAGGAGGATGTGGCTAAACTGCACGAGGAGATAACACAAGCAAAGGAAGACCTGGCGGCAGAGAATGCTAGGATGACTGCAGAACGGGCTATTTTGGACGCCCAAGCTCAGCGGATTCAAGCGGATTCATACCGGCTCACGATGGATTAGAACGCTGCCAATGAAGTCTTGAGGAGAAAGCACCGGAGTCGTCTGCCTTTTGTTTATGAGCCAAGAAATCTTTTCAACACAACTGGAGTAGGGACCAATAACCTGACGAGGGTAAACTGAATGGCTGAAGTGCCAGGGGGCGGAGCACCGCTCCAGCCACGCATGGCTGGTTCTCCATATATGAATCACGCCGGACTTCATCACCCGGCGACGCAGGCGGGTCATTATTCCAACCCTCTGGATAACATGATTGTAGCAGCAACACGATTGGCGGCTCTACCAGTTGAGGGCGAGACTCCAGTGGCAGTGGAAACCCGGAGGGCCCGGGAGCTTCTTCAGACAGCGCTGGCACAACATCATGCTTATTCTTATAGTCATGACAGGATTCACTCGACCCCTCATCCAAGTGTCAGCTACAACATGCACATTGACTCGCCAGCGGTTTCAAGTATGGAGCGGCACCGTAATCAACCTCGCGGGCATGACCCGACGCGCAATGGTGTCAATGCGCGGGATTTGGTGGATCAGGGCAGGACACGCCGGGAGGCTGAGCTGGCGGCTCAGGCGGCATGTCATCAGCCGGTGTCATTTTACCTGGCAATTTCAATGGAGACAGGTGGAGCTTCTAGAACATGGGGCGTGCCGTGTTTAACGGCGGCTCTACGGAATGAGCGTTTGCCCAAGGACTTCAAGGGCCCTCGTAAGGTGCCTAACTACACAGCAGATCAACCCCCTGAGGCCTGGGTGGAGAGTTATGAGATGGCTATGGAGATGCTGGATGTTAGTGAGGCTGCATATGCTAAGTATTTCACCATGATGCTCGAAGGCACAACCCGTAATTGGTTGAAGGGACTACCTCCCAACTCCATTGGGTCGTGGGCAGAGCTGAAGGCCAAGTTTATCCGACATTTCAAGGATACATGCAAGCAGCCGATGTCCATTGTGGATTTAGCTTCTTGTGTTCAAGCCGATGGTGAATCGACGACCAGCTGGATGCGCCGAGTCTCAACCATTATACATTCTTCAGATAAGATCAACGCCGGTTCAGCAGTATTAATGTTGGAGAAGAATTGCAGTTTCCTTCCACTCAAGCAGAAGTTGGGGCGGCTTACACATCATTGTGATGATATGGGGGAGCTCATGGCGGCTCTTGTCAAATATGCCGACTCTGATAGTACCAAGGACCCCGAATTTGAGGCTGAAAGATCAAGAAAGGGAAAGAAGAGTAATGATATGAGGGGACATCAGTTTAACCCGGCCAATCAGAGAGGTGGTGGTAAGCACAAGGCTGATGATTTTGTAACTAACACTACGACATGGAATTTTAACCAATGTCGCAAGGGGAGGCCGGCTCCGAGATATAACCTGGACGAAATAATGAATCAGCCGGGTTCGAAGCATGGAACCCAGGAAAGGCCGTCTACTCATATGTGGAAGGATTGCAGCATTATGAGACACTTCAGGGAGTCTATCCAACACAACCATGGTCCGAACGGCGGTTCAGGGTCCGGCTCTCATTGTCCGGGTCATGGAGGCGGCGGCTCAAGTTCTGGGTTTCAAGGCCAAGGTAATATAGGCGGTAACAATCAGCAGAACAATCAAGGGAATCAGCGACAGCAGTTCGGTTATCAGAGTAACACGAAGCAACTGAGCAGTGGGCAATATCACATTTTTACCACAAGTCTGTGCAAGCAGGATCAGAAGCTTCATAAAAGGGCTGTGAATGCCGTTGAGCCGGCTGTTCCTCGTTTTTTGCGATGGTCTGAGCAGCCCACCGTGTGGAGTCGTGAGGATCACCCGCCCCGGGTTGATAATCCGGGTCAATTGGCTTTAGTGGTGGCGCCTCAAGTTGGAGGATATAAGTTTACTAAGGTTCTCATGGATGGAGGCATCAGCATCAATATCCTTTACTATGATACTTTCCGTCGTATGGGATTAACTGACAAAAATCTTAAAACATCCAATACTGTTTTCCATGGAGTGGTGCCTGGTAAGTCGGCGTACCCGGTGGGAAAAATTGATTTGAAGGTAACCTTTGGGGATGAATATGATGCTAGAACAGAAACTCTAACGTTTGAGGTTGTTAGGATCCAGAGCCCGTATCATGCTCTGTTTGGACGGATGGCTTATGCTAAGTTCATGACAAGGCCGTGTTATGTTTATCTGCAGCTTAAGATGCCGGGTCACAAGGGCACCATAACAGTGCATGGGAGTCGCAAGATAGTCTTGGAGTGTGAAGAAGGCAACGTGGCTTACACGGAGTCAGTTTGTGCCACAGAGGAGCTGAAATTCTACAAGGATAATGTTGACCCGGCGGACACGACGTCTTTAAAGAAGCCAACCACAGAGCATGACCCTTTGTTAAAGTTTATATCGGCGGATGACACCAAGCTAGTTGACTTTGTTCCTGGAGACTCATCTAAGCAGTTCAACATCAGTGCTAATCTGGATCCGAAATAGGAAAGCGCGCTCATCGAGTTCATCCGTGAGAACCGGGACATCTTTGCATGGAAACCTTCAGACATGCCGGGTGTATCGAGGGAACTCGCTGAGCACACTCTTAATATTGATCTGAAGTATAAGCCGGTCAGATAGTTTCTTCGCCGTTTTAACGAGGAGAGGCGAAAGGCCATTGGTGAAGAGGTGGCCCGGCTCTTGGCGGCCACGTTCGTCGTTGAAGTTTTTCATCCTGAGTGGTTGGCTAACCCGGTTTTGGTGCTTAAGAAGAATGGCACTTGGCGAATGTGTGTGGACTACATGGACTTAAACAAGGCTTGCCCGACTGACTCATTTGCCCTCCCTCATATTTATCAGATCATTGATGCTATGCGGGTTGTGAGCGTTTGAGTTTCTTGGATGATTATTCTGGGTATTATCAGATCAAGATGGCAGTTAAGGATCAGGAGAAGATAGCTTTCATTACTTCGTTTGGAGCCTTCTGTTATGTGTCTATGCCTTTTGGGCTCAAGAGTGCCAGGCGACTTACCAGCGGTGTGTACAGAATTGCCTTCACGGCCAGATCGGGCGTAATGTTCATGCTTATGTGGACGATATTATGGTTAAGTCCAGAAAGGAGAACCTGATCGACGATTTGAAGGAGACGTTTGACAATCTCCAGGTGTACAAGATGATGCTTAACCCGGTCAAGTGTGTTTTCGGTGTACCAGCAGGCAAGCTTTTGGGTTTTTTGGTTTCCGAGTGAGGCATTGAAGCTAACCTGGAGAAAATCAAGGCTATCACTTCCCTGGCTAGGCCAAAGTGTATTAATGACGTCTAGCGCTTGGCAGGACGGATAGCGGCTTTGAGCCGGTTCATAAGCCGCCTAGGAGAAAAGGCTATCCCTCTGTATCAGATGATGAAGAAGACAGATGACTTTGTCTGGAGTGATGCTGCTAATGAGGCGTTTGAGGCACTTAAGAACCAATAGGTTGAGCCACCGGTTCTGGCTGCTCCCATTGAAAAGGAGCCTTTGTTGCTATATGTGGCCGCAAATAGCCGGACTGTCAGTGTTGCCATCGTTGTGGAAAGGAAAGAGGTCGGCAAGGAGTATCTGGTTCAACGGCCAGTCTATTACATGAGCGAGGTACTTATTGAGTCCAAGCAGAGGTATCCGCATTGGCAGAAGCTAGTGTATGGGGTCTTCATGGCAAGCCGGAAGCTCAAGCAATATTTTTTAAGTCATCCTATTACTATGGTGAGTTTTGCTCCCTTAGGGGATATTATCCAAAATAGAGAAGCCATATGTCGGGTAGCCAAGTGGGCCAATGAGCTTGGACCCCATGGTTTAAAGTATGTGCCTCATACAAGTGCTCGTCGATTTTATCAATGACTGGACAGAATTGCAAACGCCTGAGGAAAAGCCGGATAACACATATTGGACTATTCACTTTGATGGGTCTAGGCAGTTAGAAGGCTCGGGGGCTGGAGTTGTCTTAACTTCCCAGCGAGGTGATAAATTTTCTTATGTTCTCCGGTTAATGTTCCCTTGTACTAATAATGCAGCTGGGTATGAGGCCTTGCTCCACAGTTTTCGGATGGCTAAGGAGATGAACTTAAGCCGGGTGAGATGCTTCGGCGATTGAGATCTGGTAGCCCAGCAGGTTTCTGGTACTTGGGATTCCAAGGATCCGCTCATGGTGCCTTATCGTCAAGAGGTTGATGCTATTGCAGGTCACTTCAAGGGTTACCAAGTTGAACACATTGATTGAATGAAGAATGAGGCGGCTGATGCCTTAAGCCAGTTAGGGTATCAGCGTAAGCCGGTGCCACCCAACATGTTTTTGGATGTTCTAATTAACCCGTCTGGCAGGTTACCTACAGAGGAGGATCTTGTTGTTCCTGACCCGGAGGCACAATTGGTGGCGACCCTTCATGTTATTCCTGACTGGACGGTTCCGTATTTGGCTTACATGACCCGAGGCGAGTTGCCTGAGGATGAGATTTTGGCCAGACAAATAACCCAGCGGTCTAAGTCAATGACGATTATCAATGGGGAATTGCACCATCGCAGTGTTATAGGGGTGTTTCAACATTGCATTTCTCCTGAAGAAGGCTGTGAGATCCTGCGAGAGATCCATGAAGGACATTGTGGTCATCATGCCGTCTCTAAATCTCTTGTGGCCAAGGCTTTTCGTCATGGATTTTATTTGTTGACGGCTCATGCTGATGCTGAAGACTTGGTCAGCAGATGTGGCAGTTGTCAGAAGTTTTCACGACGTGCTCATGTTCCGGCTCAAGAATTGAGGATGATTCGAATAACTTGGCCATTTGCGACTTGGGGGCTTGATATGTTCGAGCCTTTTAAGAGGTCCAAGGATAAGAAAACCCACCTTTTGGTGGCAGTGGATAAATTTACGAAGTGGGTTGAAGCAGAACCGGTTAGCAAGTGTGATGCGGCAACGACAGTTCAATTCATCAAGAAGGTGATTTTTGGTTTTGGCTTTCCCCACAGTATCATAACATATAATGGCACTAATCTATCCAAGGGTGCTATGAGAGAATTTTGTCAACGAGAGCATATTCGACTCGATGTCTCCTCCGTGGCTCACCCCCAGTCTAATGGTCAAGCGGAACAAGCTAATGAAGAGATTCTGCGAGGTATCAAGCCCTGGCTTATGGTTCCTTTGAAAAGAACCCCGGGTTGTTGGGTGGAGGAGTTACCTTCAGTGTTACGGAGCATCAATACAACACCCAACGGATAACGGGTTACACACCTTTCTTCATGGTCTATGGAGCAAAGGCGGTTCTTCCTAGTGATATCCGTCATGATTCGCCTCGTGTGGCGGCTTATGTGGAAGCTGATAATGAGAATGCACGTCAGGTTGCATTGGACTTGTTGGATGAAGAGCGTGATCTCGCAGCAGCTCGTTCAGCGATCTATCAACAAGATTTACGATGGTATCACAGCCGTCGGGTCAAAACCAGAACCTTTCAAGAAGGCGACTTAGTACTCCGGCTTATCCAGGATCAAATTGATATGCATAAACTATCACCGCCTTGGGAAGGACCTTTTGTCGTCAGCAAGAATCTGCATAACGGGTCACACTATCTGATTGACGTTGGGGAGCACAAGGATTCACGCACATCAGAGGAGGAGACCTGTCGGTCGTGGAATATTGCTCATCTCTGGCCTTACTATACTTGAGCCACCGACTCTCGCGATGTACATAGTTTGATGATGTATATGTTAGAAACAATATAATAAAGCCGGCATTCCTGATAATTCGGGGCCTCTGTCGTTTTCACTTCCTTGAAGCTGAGTCTTTGTCATCATCTTACATGTTTACTTAAGAGGTTTGACGCCCAAATTGCAGGGACCAAAGAGAGTTGGATGCATAGCACAGCTCAAACATAGGTCCCCGATGAGAACAATTCGTAAGTATGTCACTTGGGGGCTTCCTGTTCAAACATAGGCGTATTCGACCAAAGAGAACACAACGTTACTACCCTTTTGACCAGGTTATCTTCAAACATAGGCGTATTTGGCCAAAGAGGACATAACCTATGGGTCATCCTACCTGTACCCAGCTGCTTCAACTCCATCAGGTCATCCTGATTGACCCGTTGAACTCTTAGCAATCAATCTTTTATGGCGTATCCGACGAAAGATTCTGAGCTTGCTAAGGTTAAAACGCTGGTTTGTCACGTGAGAGCACGGCTTACAGATAGTCAGGATAGATCCAGGCTCAAAAAGCTGCCTTCCTTGAAACTTGGATAAATCGGCCTGTGATGCAAGATGCAACTCTGACCCCGCATACTCTAGATAAGTCTATCTTTAAACAAAGACCTGCACTTGTCTAGGTTCAAATGTCGATTGGGTACTGTGAGAGCCGGCTCACAGCAAGTGCGTACCTTCTAGTGGCCAACATGCTAATTTCATTGAAGAAGAACCTTTGGCTTGGCGGCCTGCAAAAGCCTCAGATGTTTTTTGATCTCTTCTTCTTTGGTTTTGGTTATTCTTAGGTTTTGTTTTTCCGTATGTTTTTCGCAAGTTAGGCCAAGCTGCCTCTACTTATGGCTCATATTTGAAGCATCTCTGGGTCTCTGCAACCCGACCTAATAATCGGCTCCAAGCTGCCAGAAGATAATAATCTCATATTTGGAGCGATAGCTCTAACAAGCGCTAACTGCATGGTGCTGATAAGCCAGCAGTCTAAACACACACCACAGGTATGATTATTTTTCACAATGGTGTTAACATTGTAATTAAGTCGGCCTTGGTTATGGACTATCGGTCCCTAGTGGCATCGTTTGGGTATCATTACCGCCAGGACACTTGTTATCTGCTTATGTGCAGGATAATGATTAATTGAATCTGCATAAGTCAGCGCTGTCATAAGCATAAAGTGGTGTTTCTTCAACTGGCGGATCAACAGTATTGCGCAGAAGCAGAACCGTGCACAATGGCACAACAGATTAAAGTTTACTACCCTATTACATGACTCCATGAGCCAAACAAAATCAAGTGTTTTTTAAAGGGATCAAATGTGTAAACCGCCCAGCGATTCACTCTTCCTGGCCTTGCTGGCTTGAAGCTTCTGGATTACCCTTCTCCGGTTCTTCGTCCTCCTCCATCTGAAATTTTGGTGACGACCAATTGATGCTAGACAAAGCCTCAAATTCAGCTTCATCATCGATAAGTTCAGACGGGTCAATTTGAGGGGCAAAAGTATGCTTACGGATCGGAGGGATTAGCTCCATCACTTTGTAAGCCGGAGTGGCCATCTTCTTGTTTTCTATGCTGTAAGTCGTCCGATATCTTGACAGATATGTTTCACTGGCAATCAGGCTGGCCAGAGGGCGTATATCTTTTACGCAGGCAGCAAAGTCTTTTTGGTCAAAAGCCGTGTCATCTTCTTTCATGCTTGGATAGCCAGTGGCTAAGTCAGCCAGGTCTAGCTCTGGTAGCCATGCCTTGGCCCGGCTTAAAGCTGTTATGGCACCAGCTCTCGCAGACGACCGCTTCATTTCATTAATCCTAGTAGGCAGTACAGAAAGTTTCTTCAAGATATCTATCAAGAGAGTAGGTGTCTGGTTGGCCGGAGAAACTGTAACCAGTGTGTGCTGAGCTCCAGTATATAGTTGTTCAACAAGTGTATAAACAACTTTAAGCTTCACGAGTGTCTCTTGGGTAAGATTGCTCCTCCTGCGGCCTACATAAGTCATAAATTGGTTAGCGTCGGTTTATGCTATCGAAGGAAAGATTCAATTTTTAACAAGGCGGCTTACCAAAGATAGCCGAAACCATTTGGGATACATGATGCTTTAAGCTGGTGAGCTCAGTGTTCACCTCTTCAAGATTTGCCTCTGCCTTTTCAGCTCGCTGTACCAAGGCAGTTCTTTCTTCAGCCAAGCAGCTTTCTCCGTTTCAAATTTGGCTTTCAGTTTTTCCGTTTTAGACACACTAAATTGAAATTTTGATTCAGCTTTCTGGGTCTCAGATTCTTGAAACTTCAGCCGGTTCTTTGCATCATCTAATTGTGATTGCAATTCAGCAATGGTATTCTGTATAGACAAGGAGTTACAAAATATATTATTATCTGGGTTACTAGAATTGAAGTCCCAAGCCTTTTGCAAGGAACAACACTTGGCACTTGGAGGCTAATGGCTGCCGAAACATTCTTTATGCGCCGGTTCATATCAATAAAGTCCCAAGCACTTTGCAAGCAGGAGTACTTGGCACTTGGGTGCTAATGCATATTGCTTGTCTTTTATTATTCATTTATGCTAACCCGGTGGTACTGTAAACAGTCACCGTCGGCTTATGGAGGCTATACAGGCAAATTCTATACATGCACCATGATGAATAGGACCGACTCATTCATACTGATTAAGCCGGCCCTTGGGGGCTACAGGGGCAGTGTTCATCAAAGTCAAACTTCATATAATGGTGTGTGCCGACTTTGGAAGGATTCTATTAAAGATGCTCATGTTATTCTAAGTCTACCACATATTCAATTCTATCATATCCAATAGACTTGGGGGCTGGAAGGATGTATATAACTTAGTCAAGTTCATACCTCAAATTTCTTATGCATCTGCTTCACCATGTCAATTTCAAGATCGCGGCTGGTATGGACTTGATTGAGATAGCCAGAAATCACTTCACTGCTACTCAGTTGCACATAATGAGTCATGTCAAACCTTACTTTCCTCTTCTCAATAAGTTCTTGTTTGGCAGTGTGTTTTTCCAGAACAGTTGGATTTCCTGGTTCTCTAAAGCCGGTGCCAGTGATCATCACATCTTCATTCTGCTTTTCTATCGGCTTAGTTGGGTTTGACGATTCAGCATTTACAGAAGTGATATTGGGGCGGTCAAGAGAGACATCAGGAATTTCAGGAGGAGCGTTGTGAGTAGTTTCCTCCGTTGGCTTTTCAGCATCTGTCATTGAGACTTGTTGCTCCGGCTCAATGGTTTTAGGATCTGCTACCGGTTTAGTCATTTTTGCTTTCTTACTTGGCTTGGCTTGGCCACTGCACAAGTTATGACAAATCAATACAAAGTTATAAAGGTATAAGGAAGAGAAGAACATGGAATAATTGTTACCTAGGGGCACTCTTGAAAGCCGGCAGCTGAGTCTGAGATGAACCGCCAGAGGAAGAGCGAGAGACCTCCTGGTAGTTTGAATCAGAAGAATTCAGTGGTTGGCGAATGAGACCCGCCAGCGGGTAAAAAAGTTTAAGTGCGGAAGGACCTCATTTTGACGTTTCCGTTGGACTGGAGTATTCGGTAAGTCAGAGGACAGTTCTTCACCTCCATTGTTCCGAGTTTGATGCCGATTCTCGTGCTGATGTTGCTTCAAAAGAAAGCGAGGGTCTAAGGATGGCAATGGGTCGGGTTTGGTTCGGGTTGAACAATATCAAATCCATATCCATATCCATGAAGATAGTCTTTGCCCGCCCATGAAAAAATCCATGGGTGAAAAAATATGTCCATGTCCAAACCCGATGGATATCCATACCCACTAGATATCCATTGGGTCCTCTCTAGACATATAAATAAGACATAACACGGTGTTAACATAAGATCTTCCATTCTTCACTTTGTGGCAGGCTAGGCTTCACTTATGGTAACTCAACGTCCACTAATAACATAAGATCATTTAGTATTTTTCTAAGAAATGAGAATGGTGAGTCATTTAACAAGGAGATAAAAATAAGGGAAGGGCATTGGGGTATGTTACAGTGGGGATTGAATGTCAACTAATAAAAGTTATGATGAGGATTGTGTAATTTCTTTTGTATGTTTTGGATAACAAAGTGTAAAATTGCAGTGGGATATGTGACTGCGGGGTAGGGATAGCAGAGTTTTGCCATTAAGTCATACTATCCGGTCGGATTTGGATATACCCACGGGTACAAGATTATATCCATGTCCTACCCACGAGTAATCGGGTCGGGTTTGGGCGTTGCTCATGGACACAAAAGCATATCCAAACCCTATCCATTCGGGTCGGATATCCATGGATATCCATGTCCATGGATAAAATTGCCATCCTTACGAGGGTCCAAATGAGCTAAGGGGTGTGAAAATCTTACTTTCCGGGTTACTCGTCGAATTTTCTGTCTTGGCAAGGTTTCTGAGCCGGAGGATATAGTAATTACCTCTTCTTCGATAGCCTGGCTGGCCCCCGTGTCGTCCTAACAATAATCAATGTCAATAAGATAATTGAAAAAGGATCCAAGAGAGTCAAGGGCTACCTCCGACTTAGAGCTGTCGTCTAGTTCAAGCAAGTCAGAAGCACTTGGTTTCTTCTTTGTCTTTTTGGCGGTTTTCTTAGCGGCTTGATGTCTACTACACAACCTTCTCCTTGTAGATGTTGTTGGGCCTCCAAGTGCAGAGGTTTGTAGGATAGTGGAAAATTTCCCTCGGGTGGATGACCTAAGGTTTATCAATCCGTGGGAGGCGTAGGATGAAGATGGTCTCTCTCAAGCAACCCTGCAACCAAATAACAAAGAGTCTCTTGTGTCCCCAACACACCCAATACAATGGTAAATTGTATAGGTGCACTAGTTCGGCGAAGAGATGGTGATACAAGTGCAATATGGATGGTAGATATAGGTTTTTGTAATCTGAAAATATAAAAACAGCAAGGTAGCAAGTGGTAAAAGTGAGCGTAAACGATATTGCAATGCTAGGAAACAAGGCCTAGGGTTCATACTTTCACTAGTGCAAGTTCTCTCAACAATAATAACATAATTGGATCATATTACTAGCCCTCAACATGCAACAAAGAGTCACTCCAAAGTCACTAATAGTGGAGAACAAATGAAGAGATTATTGTAGGGTATGAAACCACCTCAAAGTTATTCTTTCTGATCGATCTATCAAGAGTTCGTAGTAAAATAACATGAAGCTATTCTTTCCGTTTGATCCATCATAGTGTTCGTACTAGAATAACACCTTAAGATACAAATCAACCAAAACCATAATGTCACTTAGATACTCCATTGTCACCTCAAGTATCCGTGGGCATGATTATACGATATGCATCACACAATCTCAGATTCATCTATTCAACCAACACAAAGAACTTCAAAGAGTGCCCCAAAGTTTCTATCGGAGAATCAAGACGAAAACGTGTGCCAACCCCTATGCATAAGTTCACAAGGTCACTAAACCCGCAAGCTGATCACCAAAACATACATCAAGTAGATCACGTGATATCCCATTGTCACCACAGATATGCACATGCAAGACATACATCAACTGTTCTCAAATCCTTAAAGACTCAATCTGATAGATAACTTCAAAGGGAAAACTCAATCCATTACAAGAATATAGAGGGGGAGAAGCATCATAAGATCCAACTATAGTAGCTAAGCTCGCGATACATCAAGATCATGCCATATTAAGAACACAAGAGAGAGAGATCAAACAGATAGCTACTGGTACATACCCTCAGCCCCGAGGGTGGACTACTCTCCGCTCATCATGGAGACCGTAGGGATGATGAAGATGGCCACCAAAGAGGGATTCCCCCCTCCGACAGGGTGCCAGAACGGGTCTAGATTGGTTTTTGGTGGCAACAGAGGCTTTCGGCGGTGGAACTCCCGATCTAGGTTACTTTTCGGAGATTTCAGTATATATAGGAGGTGTTGGAGTCGGGGACAAGTAAAGGGGACCTCCGGGCTGTCCACGAGGTAGGGGACGCACCCAGGGGGGCGCGTCCCCTACCCTAGTGGGCAGTTCGGGAACCTTCTGGTCCTCCTCCGGCACTTCTTGGGCTTCTTCTGGTCCAAAAATAACCTCCGTTGAGTTTCATGTCAATTGGGCTCCGTTTAATATTCCTTTTCTGCGATACTCTAAAACAAGGGAAAAACAGAAGCTGGCACTGGGCTCTGGGTTAATAGATTAGTCCCAAAAATAATATAAAAGTGTATATAAAAACCCATAAAACATCCTAGAAGGATAATATAATAGCATGGAACAATCAAAAAATATAGATACGTTGGAGATGTATCAAGCATCCCCAAGCTTAATTCCTGCTCGTCCTCGAGTAGGTAAATGATAAAAACATAATTTTTGATGTGGAATGCTACCTAACATAATTCTCTTTATTGTGGCATGAATGTTCAGATCCGAAAGATTCAAGACAAAAGTCTATATTGACATAATAATAATAATACATCAAGCATAGTAACAAAGCAATTATGTCTTCTCAAAATGACATGGCCAAAGAAAGTTATCCCTACAAAATCATATAGTCTGGCTATGCTCTATCTTCATCACACAAAATATTTAAATCATGCACAACCTCGGTTTCAGCCAAGAAATTGTTTCACACTTTAATTCTTTCAAACCTTTCAACTTTCATGCAGTACATGAGCGTGAGCCATGGATATAGCACTGTAGGTGGAATAGAGTGGTGATTGTGGAGAAGACAAAAGAAGAAAATAGTCTCACATCAACTAGGCGTATCAATGGGCTATGGAGATGCCCATCAGTAGATATCAATGTGAGTGAGTAGGGATTGCCATGCAACGGATGCACTAGAGCTAAAAGTGTATGAAAGCTCAACAAAATAAACTAAGTGGGTGTGCATCCAACTTGCTTGCTCATGAAGACCTAGGGCGCTTTGAGGAAGCCCGTCGTTGGAATATACAAGCCAAGTTCTATAATGAAAATTCCCACTAGTATATGAAAGTGATAAAACAAGAGACTCTCTATCATGAAGATTATGGTGCTACTTTGAAGCACAAGTGTGGAAAAGGATAGTAGCATTGTCCCTTCTCTCTTTTTTGGAGGGGCTTTTCTTTCTTTTTTTAGCCCCCATCTCTTTTTTTGGGGCCATCTCTTTTTTTGGCCTTTCTCTCTCCTTTTTTGTTTCCTCACACGGGACAATGCTCTAATAATGAAGATCATCACACTTTTATTTACTTACAACTCAAAGATTACAACTCGAAGCTAGAACAAAATATGACTCTAAGTGAATGCCTCCGGCGGTGTACCGGGATGTGCAATGAATCAAGAGTGACATGTATGAATGAATTGTGAATGGTGGCTTTGCCACGAATACGATGTCAACTACATGATCATGCATGGCAATATGACAATATGAAGCGTGTCATAATAACAGAATGGTGGAAAGTTGCATTGCAATATACCTCGGAATGGCTATGGAAATGCCATGATAGGTAGGTATGGTGGCCATTTGAGGAAGGTATATGGTACCGGCGAAAGTTGCGCGGTACAAGAGAGGCTAGCAGTGGTGGAAGGGTGAGAGTGCGTATAATCCATGAACTCAACATTAGCCATAAAGAACTCATATACTTATTGCAAAAATCTACGAGTTATCAAAACAAAGTATTCAACGCATGCTCCTAAAGGAAGGGTTGGTAGGAGTTAACCATCGTGCGATCCCGACCTCCACACAAAGGATGACACTCAATAAATAAATCATGCTCCAACTTTATCACATAACGGTTCATCATACGTGCATGCTACGGGAATCAAAAACTTTAACACAAGTGTTTCTCAAATTCACAATTGCTCCACTAGCATGACTCTAATATCGCCATCCTCATATCTCAAAACAATAATCAAGTATCAAACTTCTCATAATATTCAATGCACTTGTATGAAAGTTTTTACTATACCCAACTTGGATGCCTATCATATTAGGACTAGTTTTATAACCAAAGCACATTACCATGCTGTTCTAAAAGAATCTCAAAATAATATAAGTGAAGCATGAGAGTTCATCTATTTCTTCAAAATAAAACCACCGCCGTGCTCTAAAAAGACATAAGCGAAGCACTAGAGCAAATGACAAACTACTCCAAAAGATATAAGTGAAGATCAATGAGTAGTTGAATAATTATGTAACTATGTGAATACTCTCTAACATTTAAGAATTTCAGATCTTGGGATATTATTCAAACAGCAAGCAAAACAAAATAAAATAAATTGACTCTCCAAGTAAAACACATATCATGTGGTGAATAAAAATATAGCCTCAAGTAAAGTTACCGATAGACAAAGACGAAATAGGGGATGCCTTCCCGGGGCATCTCCAAGCTTAGGCTTTTGGTTGTCCTTGAATATTACCTTGGGGTGCCTTGGGCATCCCCAAGATTAGGTTCTTGCCACTCCTTATTCCATAGTCCATCGAATTTTTACCCGAAACTTGAAAACTTCACAACACAAAACACAACAGAAAGCTCGTAATCTTCGTTAGTACAAGAAAATAAAACCACCACTTAGGTACTGTTGTGAACTCATTATAAATTCATATTGGTGTAATATATACTGTATTCCAACTTCTGTATGGTTCATACCCTCCGATACTACTCATAGATTCATCAAAATAAGCAAACAACACACGAAAAACAGAATCTGTCAAAAACAGAACAGTCTGTAGCAATCTGTAACTTTCGAATACTTCCATAACTCTTAAAATTCTGAAATAAATTGGTGGACGTGAGGAATTTTTCTATTAATCATCTGCAAAAAGAATCAACTAAAAATCACTCTCCAGTAAAAAATGGTAGCTAATCTCGTGAGCGCTAAAGTTTTTGTTTTTTACAGCATGATCGCATAAACTTCACACATGTCTTCCCAAAGGTTCTACTTTGCACAACACTAATTAAAACACAAAACCACATCTAAACAGAAGCTATATGCAATATTTATTCCTAAACAGAAGCAAAAGCAAAGAAAATAAAATAAAGTTGGGTTGCCTACCAACAAGCGCTATCGTTTAATGCCCCTAGCTAGGCATGATAATTTCAATGATGCTCGCATAAAAGATAAGAATTGAAACATAAAGAGAGCATCATGAAGAATATGACTAGCACATTTAAGCCTAACCCACTTCCTATGCATAGGGATTTTGTGAGCAAACAACTTATGGGAATGATAATCAACTACTATAGGAAGGCAAAACAAGCATAACTTCAAAACTTTAAGCACATAGAGAGGAAACTTGATATTATTGCAATTCCTACAAGCATATGATCCTCTCTCATAATAATTTTCAGTAGCATCATGAATGAATTCAACAATATAACTATCACATAAAGCATTCTTGTCATGATCCCCAAGCATATAAATTTTATTACTCTCCACATAAGCAAAATTCTTCTCATTCGGAATAGTGGGAGTATCATAAGAGACTTGAATACTATAGATTGTTTCCACATTAAAAGAGTAATGTTCAGAAAAAGGGTAATCATAATCATGACATGTTTGATAAATATTATCATCACTACTTTTTATGGCATAAGTGTCATCACAATAATCATCATAGGTAGGAGGCATGCTTTCATCATAATAAATTTGCTCACCAAAACTTGGGGAACTAAAAATATCATCCTCATCAAACGTAGCATCCCCAAGCTTGGGACAAACATTAATTGCAGCAAATAAATTCTCAAACATGTCATTCTCATCAAACATAGCATCCCCAAGCTTGGGCCTTTCCATATCATAAGCATAATCACTCTCATCATTAATAGTATGGATAGCATCAATAGTATAGCAATTATCATCATCACAATGAGTAATAGGAGCAACATCATTTGGAAGGGATACCTCTTCACCTTTGCTTCTTCGCCTTTTCTTTTTCTTCTTCACATTATGTGTGGGTTTAATATCCTTTTTGGAGCTCCTTATTAATGAGATTGGTTGAATAGAAGACTCCTCCTCGTTACCTGATTCATCATAAGAAATAATAGGAGGATATTGGGAAATATCTTCCCTTTCATTAGTATTCTCTTCATCTCCTATTTGTTTTCTTGTCTTTAGGTAATTGGCAATATAAGGATTTTCAATGCAATTCACCGCACAATACATATAAATTTCCTCTAGATCAAAATAAAGAAGTTTATCAAGGGCAAATCCTGGAAGATTCTTAGTTCAACGTTTGATTTCTTCATAACCCAAAAGCAAGCTAAGTTCATTATGATGTGCAAGGGAAATCAAGTCATCACAATTTTTGGACATGATTCGATCATGAAACAATTTGCATTGGAGAGTTAAATGACCACGTTCATTGCAAAGTTCACAAGTACGGCTAAGAAAATATAAATTTTCAGCACAATCATCTAGCCTTTCTTGCAACCATTTAGTTTCTAAATACTTATGTCTCTTGCAAAATCTAGCTTCCCTATTTGGTACGTACTTGCAAACTCTATGCACTGCACAAAAATCGACATGCTTATATGAGATATTTTCATCATGGCTAGTGCAATCATCATTAGTACTATGGATATTCAAAGAATTCACACTAACAACATTGCAATCATGCTCATCATTCAAGTTTTTAGTGCCAAGCATTCTATGTAATTCTTCTTCTAGTAGTTGAGCACAATTTTCCTTTCCATCATTTTCACGAAAGATATTAAAAAGGTGAAGCATATGAGGTAACCTTAATTCCATTTTTTTGTTTTCTTTTATACACCAAACTAGTGATAAAACAAGAAACTAAAATATTCGATTGCAAGATCTAAATATATACCTTCAAGCACTAACCTCCCCGGCAACGACGCCAGAAAAGAGCTTGATGTCTACTACACAACCTACTTCTTGTAGACGTTGTTGGGCCTCCAAGTGCAGAGGTTTGTAGGACAGTAGAAAATTTCCCTCAAGTGGATGACCTAAGATTTATCAATTCGTGGGAGGCATAGGATGAAGATGGTCTCTCTCAAGCAACCCTGCAACCAAATAACAAAGAGTCTCTTGTGTCCCCATCACACCCAATACAAAGGTAAATTGTATAGGTGCACTAGTTCGGCGAAGAGATGGTGATACAAGTGCAATATGGAAGTTAGATATAGGTTTTTGTAATCTGAAAATATAAAAACAGCAAGGTAGAAACTGGTAAAAGTGAGCGTAAACGGTATTGCAATGCTAGGAAACAAGGCCTAGGGTTCATACTTTCAGTAGTGCAAGTTCTCTAAACAATAATAACATAATTGGATCATATTACTAGCCCTCAACATGCAACAAAGATTCACTCCAAATTCACTAATAGCGGAGAACAAACGAAGGATTATTGTAGGGCACGAAACTACCTCAAAGTTATTCTTTTTTATCGATCTATTCAAGAGTCCGTAGTAAAATAACACGAAGCTATTCTTTCCGTTCGATCCATCATAGAGTTCGTACTAGAATAACACCTTAAGATACAAATCAACCAAAACGCTAATGTCACCTAGATACTCCATTGTCACCTCAAGTATCCGTGGGCATGATTATACGATATGCATCACACAATCTCAGATTCATCTATTCAACCAACACAAAGAACTTCAAAGAGTGCCCCAAAGTTTCTATCGGAGAGTCAAGACAAAAACGTGTGGCAACCCCTATGCATAAGTTCACAAGGTCACTGAACCCGCAAGTTGATCACCAAAACATACATCAAGTAGATCACGTGATATCCCATTGTCACCATAGATAAGCACATGCAAGACATACATCAAGTGTTCTCAAATCCTTAAAGACTCAATCCGATAAGATAACTTCAAAGGGAAAACTCAATCCATTACAAGAAGATAGAGGGGGAGAAGCATCATAAGATCCAACTATAGTAGCAGAGCTTGCGATACATCAAGATCGTGCCATATCAAGAACACGAGAGAGAGAGAGAGAGAGAGAGAGAGAGAGAGATCAAACACATAGCTACTGGTACATACCCTCAGCCCCGAGGGTGGACTACTCTCCTCTCGTCATGGAGAGCACCGGGGTGATGAAAATGGCCACCGGAGAGGGACCCCCCCTCCGGCAGGGTGCCGGAACGGGTCTAGATCTGATTTTGGTGGCAACAGAGGCTTTCGGGGCGGAACTCCCGATCTAGGTTACTTTCCGGAGGTTTCAGTATATATAGGAGGTGTTGGAGTCGGGACAAGTAAAGGGGACCTCCGGGCTGTCCACGAGGTAGGGGGCACGCCCAGGGGGCGCCCCCTACCCTCGTGGGCAGCTCGGGAACCTTCTGGTCCTCCTCCGGCACTTTTTGGGCTTCTTCTGGTCCAAAAAATAACCCCCGTCGAGTTTCAGGTCAATTGAGCTCCGTTTGATATTCCTTTTCTGCGATAGTCTAAAACAAGGGGAAAACAGAAACTGGCATTGGGCTTTAGGTTAATAGGTTATTCCCAAAAATCATATATAAGTGTACATAAAAGCCCATAAAACATCCTAGAAGGATAATATAATAGCATGGAACAATAAAAAATTATAGATACATTGGAGACGTTTCACGGCTTTCTTGGCAGCTCTGGCCGTTTTGGGAGCTTCATGATCATACTTCTTTTTCCAGAAATCTGACTTAGCGTGTGAAAGTCGGCAAAATTGAATTAACATGACGTCTAAATGATAAAGCAAGGCAAGTTCAAGTTAAGACTCACATCTGGTGCTGGATTAAGTTTGCAGAAAGGGTTCAGACCCACTTTGCTGCAGTCTCCCAGGCATTCATTCAGAAGGGTCATGGTCATTTCAGTGACGGTGTCATCAGTCAAGTCCAAGGGGCTATGGCATAATGGATCTTTTGTCTCGCCAGTATAAGCACACATTAAACCGGACCGGCGGCTCAAAGGTATGATCCGCCAAGAAACCCAGCATCGGACCATGTCAATTCCGGTTAGCCCATTTCCCAGTAGGGGCTTGACCTTTGCAATAGTGGGAGCAAGTTTTTTACGTTCTGCCGCGGTAAGTTTTTCAGAAAGAGGATGTTGTGGGTTCATACGCTGGACACGATAACCCGACAACGGATTCTCATCAGTCGGAGAGGCATCTTTGCAATAAAACCATGTTTGGTTCCAATCTTTGGGGTGACTCGGCAGACGAGCATAGGGGAAGATGGCATCTCTTCTTCGTTGAATTGAGATGGCACCAAGTTCCAAGTTGGGTCAGTTCGTGAACTCGTTTTGGTGGTTTAAATAGAAATATTCTTTGAAGAGCTCGATGCTGGGCTCCTCTTAAAGGTATACTTCGCAGAAGACTTGGAAATTGCAGATGTTTGACACAGAATTGGGTCTGATGTCTTGAGGATGGAGCTGAAAGAAGTGCATAACGTCCCGAAAGAACTTAGAGCCGGGTGGTGAAAAGCCTCGGTTCATGTGATCAGTAAAAAAACAACTTCGTCGTCCTTTGGATGAGGTCTTTCTTCCCCTGGTTTAGGGGCGCGGTAATTGATGCGTCTCCAATGTATCTACTTTTCCAAACACTTTTGCCCTTGTTTTGGACTCTAACTTGCATGATTTGAATGGAACTAACCCAGACTGACGCTGTTTTCAGCAGAACTGCCATGGTGTTATTTTTGTGCAGAAATAAAAGTTCTCGGAATGACTTGAAATTTAACGGAGAATTATTTTGGAATATATAAAAAATATCTGCGGAAAGAACCAAGCGAGGGGGCCCACACCCTGTCCACGAGGGTGGGGAGCGCGCCCCGTGCCTCGTGGGCCCCCTGTTTCTCCACCAACGTATCCCCCGACTCCATATATTTTCTTTCGGGGAGAAAAAAATCAGAGAGGAAAAATTATCGTGTTTTACAATACGGAGCCACCGCCAAGCCCTAATCTCTCTCGGGAGGGATGATCTGGAGTCCGTTCGGGGCTCCGGAGAGTGGAGATCGTCGCCATCGTCATCATCAACCTTCCTCCATCACGAATTTCATGATGCTCACCGCCATGCGTGAGTAATCCCATTGTAGGCTTGTTGGACGGTGATGAGTTGGATTAGATTTACCATGTAATCGAGTTAGTTTTGTTAGAGTCTCATCCCTAGTATCCATTATGTTCTAAGATTGATGTTGCTATGACTTTGCCATGCTTAATGCTTCTCACTAGGGCCCGAGTGCCATGATTTCAGATCTGAACCTATTATGTTTTCACGAATATATGTGTGTTCTTGATCCTATCTTGCAAGTCAATAATCACCTACTATGTGTTATGATCCGGCAACTCCGAAGTGACAATAGTCGGGACCACTCCCGGTGATGACCGTAGTTTGAGGAGTTCATGTATTCACTACGTGTTAATGCTTTGGTCCGGTACTCTATTAAAAGGAGGCCTTAATATCCCTTAGTTTCCATTAGGACCCCGCTGCCACGGGAGGGTAGGACAAAAGATGTCATGCAAGTTCTTTTCTATAAGCACGTATGACTATATTCGGAATACATGCCTACATTACATTGATGAACTAGAGCTAGTTCTGTGTCATCCTAGGTTATAACTATTACATGAGGAATCACATCTGACATAATTCTCCATCACCGATCCAATGCCTACGAGCTTTTCACATATTGCTTGTTTCTTATTTACTTTTCCGTTGCTACTGTTACAATCACTACAAAAACATTATCGCTACTTTTACTACCGTTACCGTTACTTCCATATTACTTTGCTGCAGATACTAAGTTTCCAGGTGTGGTTGAATTGACAACTCAGCTGCTAATACTTAAGAGTATTCTTTGGCCCCCCTTGTGTCGAATCAATAAATTTGGGTTGAATACTTTACCCTAAAAAATTGTTGTGATCCCCTACACTTGTGGGTTATCAAGACTATTTTCTGGCGCCGTTGCGGGGGAGCATAACTATATTCTTTAAGTCACTTGGGATTTATATCTATTGATTAATATGAAGAATTTTAAGGACTCAAAAACCAAGATCTTTCCCTCAACTACGAGGGGAGGTAAGGAACTGCCATCTAGCTCTGCACTTGATTCACCCTATTGGCAACACCTACTCCTGCTGTTGAATCTGATATGTCGCATGTTCTTGATGATGCCACTTCTGCTATGTATGATGAAACTACTTCTATGCTTGATAATATTATGCCACTAGATGAATTTCTAGATGAACAAATTGCTAAAGTTAGGGAGAATGCAAATATTGAAACTGATAATATTGATGAAAGTGATGATGAAGATTCTCCCCCTAGATATGAATTGCCTGTTATTCCTGAGGGTTATGTCATGGATGAAGAAACTGCTAGAGACTTTCTTGCTTCCAATGATAGATATGATCTTAAGAAATTATTAGCTAAGCTAAAAGAGAAGTCTTTGAATGCTAGAATGAAATATGACCCTTGTCGTGGATTTAGCACGGCAGATGTCCTAGCAAAAGGACTTAGTCGTGAGGCCATCGCTACGGGTTAGCTTAAAGGGGTTAAAGAGGACGAAGGACGCAGGGATTTTATACTAGTTCGGCCCCTTCGGTGAAGGTAAAAGCCTACGTCTAGTTTGGTGTGGTATTGCTTGGGCTTCGATGACCAGGGAGCGAATCCGCTTTACCTGTGTCTCGAGCTATTGTTCTCTGTCCTGAACCGTCGCCGGATCGTCCCTTTATATAGAGGCGACGCCCGGTCCGGTTTACATAGTCCCGAGGCCGGCTCATAAATGTGTCCGCCTTGGTCTCTGTTCTTTCTATCTTACATCCCAAGTTACATAGTATGACGGTTTACAAATCACGGGCCCTAACACATGGGCTTTAAACCTCTTGGGCTACAATCTTCTATTTCATACTCCGCTGGGCCTTTGATAATATAGTCTTGATAACGTAAACCGGACCCTCCTGGCCGGTTTATACCTGGTAGTAATATCCCTGACATTAGGCCCCAGATTGATTTGAACCTGTTCATGTCAATCTTCAAAGTCTTGTACAGTTTTTCCTTTCTGCAACTTCAGTATGCTTGGTAAACCGGCATGACGTCATCTCCTCAGGTCGCTTTTAAACCGTCGTGACGCCATCCGCGCATTTAATGCGTGTACCTGTTTTTTACCTTATTAAAACTCCGAAGATCGTGGCGACATCACCATCCATATCCGATTTTTGGTCTCCTCGATTCCTGTGCCTGCCGTTTTATCCCTTCGGCTTATAAATAGGCCCGAGGGCCATCTCTTTATTCCCCTTCACTTTCTTCTTCCTCTGACCTCCAGCGCTCAAGCCCCGCCGCCGTCCGCCGAGCTCATTGTTGTCATCAAGCCCGGCCGCTGCATCAACCTGAGCGTGTCCAGAGATTCGCCGCCGTCCTTCCGCTTCCGTTGCCTCAGGTACGTTACTCATTCTTCCCCATAGATCTCAGTTCTAGGGTTTCACGGGAGCTCGCAGATGAACCTCCGTTCTTCACAGTTCATCACCATAAGTAGTTCCTAGCCATAGATGTTAAACTTTTTAGGTCAATCATCGTTAGGATGACCCCTCTCCGTCGCTGTAACCTTGTTTCCCCCAATACTGCTAGTTAGACTGGATCTGTACAAAACCTTCGATGCATTCGACGAATATGACTTGAATTATCTTGAGTTTTCCATACGCTGTAGATCCATATTTTACTGCTGCTCATGTGAAAGTTGTTTCTCACACTTTAGATCTGCATCTCATTTGCCTATGTCGACGGTTCACCTTTAAATCTGCGCCTCATATACCTGTGTCGACGGTTTAGCTTTAGATCTACACCTCATCTGCATGCGTTTGGCGGTTTAATTTGTTCCTTTCAAACTTCATAATCCAGTAGCTGTTACATTCATAGTTATTCCGGACCAGTAGATACCATTAGTCCCCTGCTTAAACCGCCAATTAGATCAATGCCTTCATAGAACCTGCTGGTTTATATCTACGTGTATAATAAACCGGGTCTTGTATTGTATTTTTCAGCGTTCCCCCTTTGAAAAAGATGACTTCTGTGGCCAAACAGTTTGTAGCTTGCAACTGGGTCCCATCCCGGATTATCGAGGACGATTTAGAAAAGGCGGCCTCGATCGGCGCTTTAGGTCCAAAGGAGGTTCTTCATTGGAGAGCTCCTGGAAAAGGGTGTCCTCCCAAGCCTAAGGACAGAGAAATTATCGTCTTCTTTGATCACCTGGCCCGGGGCTTTAACCCTCCTGGGTCAAAGTTTTTTCGCGATGTATTGGCAGAGTTTCAGCTCCATCCCCAAGACATAGGCCCCAACTCCGTATCAAACATCTGCAATTTCCAAGTCTTCTCAGAAGCCTATCTGCAAGAAGAGCCATCTGTAGAGTTATTCCGGGACTTCTTCCATCTGAATCGCCGGACTGAATTTCATGATGGGCCAAACACTAAACTGGGTAGAATGAGTATCCAGAAGAGGAAGGATGTCAGCTTTCCTCATGCTACCCTTCATAGCCATCCCAAGGATTGGAACCAAACTTTGTTCTATTGTGTTGATACTTCACCAGAGGGGGAAAATCCCATGCCGGGTTATCGTTCCCACCGTCTGACAATGGACCATCCTTTCCCACAACGTTTGAACGCCCAAGACCGGGCTCGATATGCCCCCCAGCTTTCAAAGCTCAGGGCTTTTGTAGCCAACTGTTTAACTGGCGTTGATTTTGTCCGCTGCTGGCTCTCTTGGAGCATTCTCCCATTAAGCCGGCACTCCAGGTTAATGTGTGAGTATACTGGCAACCCCAAGGACCCTCTGCGTCACACGGAGATGGTGCTTCCAGACAATGAAGTTATCGAATCTGCCAAGAAGATGCTGAATATACCTCTGGAGGAGTGCAGTCGGACTGGTTTAGCACCCTTCTGCGTGAACAATAAACCGCCATCAGTAAGATTCTTCTGTCCCTTTCTCTTTGTTTTAATCTGTCCATATTGCTTGTCTCTAACATACTTTTAATCCTTTACACAGGCCAATGACCCCTTCTGGAAGCGGAAACCCCAGGACAAACCAGCGAAAACATCTCGCAAGAAGAACCTGGCCATGAACAAGCATAAGAAAAGACCTGCCGCTGCTTCCGGTTCAAAAGCTGAAGAAGATGATCCGGCCTCCGAGGTACTGCTTGGTTCGTATGCCTTTTAACTTTCCCTTGTCTGTATTTATATTAACAATGACTTTTCCCAGGATCTGGTGGAAGGGAGTAAATCGGATGAAGTTGACGTAATCTCTCTTTCCTCTGATTCAGAACCATTACCACCCAAAGTTCGTCGGGTAGCCCGGAAATATCCATTTTCTCACCCTTATGCTCAACTGGATCCCCATTTTCTTTTGAAGAAGCAGCAACATGAGGCTCGCCGCACCACACGCCATAGTGGCCATGTGGTCGAGTCGACCGGATTGACCCACACTCCGGCTCGAAGACGCCGTTCAGAGGTTTTACTTACTCCAACCATCCTTCATCCTAAAGCGGGTCTTTTTCGTAAACCACTTAAACCGTCTGATCCAAATTATCAGGAAACTCCTCTGTCATCCTCCGGCGAGTCAACCGCCACCCAAGTCCCGGTGCTCAACACTGTTTACGGGTAAGCCGCCTTTCAGTCTATCCGGTTTATCTCTCCATTTTGACTTGTAATTTTAATTATTCCTCTATTCTTTTCTCGGTATGCCCAAGCCTAGCAAAAAGGCAAAGCTGAATAAACCGGCGGTCGAAAATACTTCTGAATCGGCAGAATATCCTGAAGCCGCCAATCCGTTAGAAGAAAACATTGAAGTTCCACACGACGATCCTTCCCCTTTGGACCGAGAAGATCTTGCTGCTCCGGGGGATGACCCCATGGAAAATCATGCTGAACCGCCCAGCCCTGTTCGGACTAGCCCTGCTCGGGTTAGTCCGGCCCCTGCTAGCCCGGTACACACCAATCCCGCTGCTGCTGCTGATCCCCCAGGCCAACTGCTGCCTCGACAGATGATGTCGAGATTACTGGGATAGGCTTTACTACTCCCGTAGAGCTTGTCATCTTGGCCAGACACACTGCCAAGGAAGAAGTTCTTCAGAAGGAAAAGGGCAAGTGGAGCACTAACCTGTCTAGCTACGCCCCGCTTAGTGCCCAGGAGCTTCATTCTGGGTACCTAAACCGGCTCTTCACTAGCCGTGACCATGAGGCCGGTTTGGTAAACTTAATGAAAGAAAAATATGAGGTAACTTCTTTTCCTTTGCCTTTCATTTCTGCTTGTGTCTTGTAGCTGTACCTTTAGTCCATTGTAGCCCCCAAGTGCCAGTTTAGCCTTTAGGGTGAACCGGGACTTTGATAGATCAACTTGAATATTTTGGTTTGCACGTGTAACCCCCAAGGGCCGGTTTACTCCATTGCGGGTGAACTGGGGCTTCTCCTATGTTTGAGAATGACATTACATTAGCCCCCAAGTGTCAAGGACATAACTTGTTATGTGCTTGGGACTTGTCTGAAAAAGTTGCCTTCTTTCACTTCAATTGTACATTAGCCCCCAAGTTCAAGTGCATAACTTGTTATGTGCTTGGGACTTGTCTGAAAAAGTTGCCTTCTTTCACTTCAATTGTACATTAGCCCCCAAGTGTCAAGTGCATAACTTGTTATGTGCTTGGGACTTAGATTTAATTGCTTCCTTTATAGATATCTGACATGTTTTATCCTTGGCAGACTGATTTGAACCGGAGGGCCACTGAAATCAATGATCTCCGGAATAGCCTGTCCTTCCAAGAGGCTGCTTTGACTAAAGCCAAGGAGGAACTTACCCTTGCTTTAGCTAGTATGGAGAAGCTCAAGAAAGATTTTGAAGCAGAGCGGTCCACTTGGGAGGTGGAAAAGGCTGCTTTGGAGAAAAGAGCCACTGATGCTGAGGCAGCTCTTAACCCGGTGACGGAGGAGCTATCCGGGTTAAGGCAGCATATAAATGATATGACATCTGCTATCTTTGGTAAGTGTTTGTTGACATAAGCTTATCCTGGCTATCTTGCACTGCTCCGGTTTAACTCATCACTTGTACATAGGGAGGCACGTGACTCATCTTGGGGATGATGTACGGAAGAAGCTGAAGGCTGCTTATACCTTGGTGGAACAACTATATGCCGGTGCTCAGAGGGCCATCAGTGCCATTTCGCATAATAAACCGACGCTAACCACCATCCAAGGTACTCTGGAAAAACTATCCATCTTGTCTGCCCGAATTGTCGAAGTGAAGAAATCCTCCGCAAGAGCTAGCTCCCTCATGGCGGTAACCCGGGCCAAGGCATGGGTTCCCGACTTCGATCTGGAGGAGGCCATGAATGGTTATCCGAGTATGAAAGAGGGCGGATCAGCTTTCTCCGCTGAAGATCTTCGCGCCTTAACCAAAGACATGCGGCCTCTTGCTAGTAAGCTTGCTGATGAAGCGGACTTATCAAGGTATCACCCGGGTTATGATCTGGAAAATGTGCGGGTGGAGCGGCCGTCTTATGACATCGAAAATCTTATTCCACCCATTCGTAAGCATACCTTCGCTCCTGACATTCAACCGTCAGAACTTATAAATGATGAAGTGTATTTCCGCGCCCTTGCCAAGATTGACCGGAGCACCCCTGATTTCCAGCAGCTGCCAGAAGTCGTCGAAGACCCGGAACAAGCTGACCCTCAGTCTTCATAGCAAGCCGAAGCAGAATCCTAAACCGGTTCCGGTTTACCTTTATATGTTGAACACTTGGTGCAAAAACTGATATTCTTTTGGGCCTGCCCGTGCCTTGTAATAGAATAGTTGAGATACTGTCTTTGTCCCACACTTTGTGTCATGGAATTACTTTGTTTGGCAACTCCTAAATTATCTCCTGCTTGTAATGCTTTGATAGTTTATATCACCTGTGTCTGCATAGACAATGCTAAAAAATGTCCTGGCGGTTTATTACCGGACGGGTTATACTGCCCAAACACATGATCTAAGTAAATAACTTGAAATGTGTATAAAATAGAAGCACGTGCCGTACCTGTGATTAAGTGTATATGTAAACCTCAGGAACAATCCAAGGTGTAAATGCTGATGACTCCCTTGGCTCTTTGTCGGCTCATCATGAAGGCCGGACCGGGTTACAATGAACGCCGGTTTAACTGTAAATTAGTACTGGTGTTTATAACCCAGACTATAGCTCTGTAAATACATATTTAATGAAAACTTTGTAGTTATCCAGTCTTGGATCAATGGACTTGGTTGAAAACCCAATGACCTTGAAGATAAAGATTTGAGAAAACATAAAAAATGAAAAATAAAGTTTTTGGGCAAATAAGACCATGTAGTCGAGGCTTTTTACGAGCTGACAGGCTCCAAATTCGAGGCTTTTTATGAGCTGCCAGGCTACTGTCATTAATCATTTTAGCAAAGCCTGTTAAGATGATCCGCAATCTTTAACCAAATCATCAATGTCAAATGCTACCAATGTTCAAAATCTTTAAAAGATTTGACTTGTGTAATCACTTGATGATCGTCAATTTAACGTTACCAAGTTCAGGGTCCCGAAGGATTGACTTGTGTGTATGTTCGACGGGTCATACCAGGTTTACCTGGACGGCGCGATTTAGTTGATACAGGCAGGTTAATCCGGGGTTTTAGGTGTATACACCAAGCTTCCAAGCCATGTTCACTACAAGAGTCTTCAACTCGCTGATGATCTTGCATCAGGAGCCCCCAGGTAGTGTTTGAGCATTGCTCGTCGGGGCCTATGTTTGAGTTGTGCTAGGCATCAAACTCTCTTTTGCCCCTCATCATCATGTGGAAATTGCCGAAGCAACCAGAGCTGTGCTCTTATGATGGTCTTGATGTGGCCGCTGGTTTAAGAGGCCATAGGAAACTTCCTTGCGCGCGGAAGCCCCCATGTGATTCTCTTTTTGTACAGAAAAGACGGCTGAAACCTTGATTTATCAAGGGCGCCGGTTTGAGAGGCCATAGAAAACTCCCTTGCCCACGGAAGCCCCCATGTGATACACTTATGAAAAAAGATGGCTCATACCCCGGTTTACCGGGGCGCCGGTTTATTCTATTAATCATAATATATACATTGTACATAAAGCGGAGCCGATGGCTCAAGTATAGTAAGGTCTAAGAAGAGCGATGTTCCACGACCGCTTGGTCTCCTCCTCCGCCGTGCGTGAGTCCTTATGTTCTCGAACATCGACGAGGTAGTATGATTCGTTGTGCATGTTCTTGCTAACTACAAAGGGTCCTTCCCAAGGTGGGGATAACTTGTGCATGTCTGTCTGGTCCTGGATGAGCCAGAGCACTAGATCTCCTTGAAACGTCCTGGTTTTAACCCGGCGACTATGGTACCGGCGCAGGTCTTGCTGATAAATCACCGATCGAGCTGCTGCCATGTCCCGTTCCTCGTCCAGCCGGTCCAAGGCGTCTTGTCTTGCTTGTTCATTATCCGCTTCAACATAAGCCGCCACCCGCGGCGAGTCGTGACGGATATCACTAGGGAGGACCGCTTCAACTCCATATACCATGAAGAAAGGCGTGTACCCTGTAGATCTATTAGGTGTAGTGTTGATGCTCCATAGCACAGAAGATAACTCCTCCACCCAACAACCCGACGTTCTCTGCAAAGGAACCATAAGCTGGGGTTTGATGCCTCTCAAGATCTCTTGATTGGCTCTCTTAGCTTGGCCATTAGACTGAGGGTGAGCTACAGATGATACATCAAGATGGATGTGCTCTCGTTGACAGAACTCCTCCATAGCCCCCTTGGATAGATTGGTGCCATTATCAGTTATAATGCTGTGTGGAAAGCCAAAATGGAAAATCATCTTTTTCATGAACTGAACTGCTCTTGCTGCATCACACTTACTGACAGCCTCCGCTTCAACCCATTCGTAAACTTGTCCACAACCACTAACATGTGGGTTTTCTTGTCTTGGGATCTCTTGAAGGGTCCAACCATATCAAGGCCCCAAGTCGCGAACGGCCAAGTAATTGGGATCATCCTCAGCTCCTGTGCCGGTATATGAGCACATCGTGAGAATTTCTGGCAAGCATCACATTTTCTGACCAAGTCCTCTGCGTCGACGTGAGCCGTCAACTAGTAGAACCCATGACGAAAAGCTTTAGCCACCACAGATTTTGAACTGGCGTGATGACCGCAGTGCCCTTCATGAATCTCTCTAAGAATATCACAGCCTTCTTCTAATGATACACACCGCTGAAAAGCTCCAGAAACGCTGCGATGATGAAGTACCGCCGGATTATCTGTCGGGCCTCGACTTCGTCCTCTGGTAACTCACCTCGGTTCATGTATGCCAGGTAAGGGAGCATCCAATCCGGAATGACATGGAGTGCTGCAACCAATTGTGCGTCCGGATCAGGAACAGCCAAGTCCTCCTCTGAAGGTACTTGTACCGACGGATTATGCAACTCATCCAAGAAGGTATTAGGTGGAACCGGTTTACGTTGGGAACCCAGCCGGCTTGACGCATCGGCTGCTTCATTCTTTCGCCGGTCTATATGATCCACCTGATATCCTTTGAAGTGTCCAGCGACAGCATCCACCTCTCGTCGATATGCTGCCATGAGTGGATCCTTAGAGTCCCACTTGCCAGATACTTGTTGTGCCACCAGATCTGAATCGCCAAAGCACTTAACCCGGCTCAAGTTCATCTCCTTGGACATCCGCAGACCATGGAGGAGAGCTTCATAGTCAGCAGCATTATTAGTACAAGGGAACATTAAACGGAGGACGTAACAGAACTTATCACCTCGTGGGGAAGTTAATACGACTCCAGCCCCCGAGCCCTCCAATTGCCTTGAACCGTCAAAGTGAATAGTCCAGTATCTATGATCCGGCTTCTCCTCAGGTGCTTGCAACTCTGTCCAATCGTTGATAAAATCCACTAGAGCTTGAGACTTTATCGCAGTACGGGGCACATACTTTAATCCGTGCGGGCTAAGCTCAATGGCCCACTTTGCAACTCGACCAGTAGCTCCTCTGTTCTGGATTATATCCCCTAACGGAGCTGAACTGACAACAGTGATTGGGTGGCCCTGAAAATAGTGCTTTAGCTTCCGGTTTGCCATGAACACTCCATACACCAGTTTCCGCCAGTGTGGATATCTCTGCTTTGACTCAATAAGAACCTCACTAATGTAGTAAACCGGTCGCTGAACCGGATATTCTTTCCCTGCCTCCTCGCGCTCTACCACAATGGCAACACTTACTGCACGGGCATTAGCAGCCACATATAACAACAGCGGCTCATTGTCAACTGGGGCAGCAAGGACCGGCGGTTCTGCCAATTGCCTCTTCAAATCCTCAAACACAGCATAAGCAGCATCACTCCAGATGAAACGGTCTGTCTTCTTCATTATATGATAAAGCGGAATTGCCTTCTCCCCCTGTCGGTGTACTAAGTACCCCAACTTGTGCACGGGCAGTAGCAGCTTCCCGTGGCAGGGTTTACCACGTGCTCGCCGGGAACCTTTCTGGTCCATATAAAGCCATTCAAGAACAAAGTATACAAATCAGAAGATCAAGGCCCCAGCAAGAGGAGCTTGCCGGGAAGGCCGCACCAGGCTCAAGATTATCACTTTAGCACAAGCCCCTGGCAAGAGGAGCTTGCCATGAAGAATAAAGAATACATTCCTCAAGAGATGCCTCGGCACATCATGCGCCCCGGCAGGACCCGGAGAGCGACAAGCTTCCGGGCCCGGCAAGATCATGGCCCCGGCAAGGTGCTTGCCGGGGAAAACTACGCTGTGTGCCCGCGCTCCAGCTCACCTGCCCACGTGTTGCCCTGGGGCCCTTCCAGGGACGCGTGGCGGATGGCTGTGCAGCCTGGGGCACACGGTGGCAAGCAACGGTGACGAGGCTACCGCCGTGGCGAACGGAGGAGCATGGACGGACACTTTTGGGGTCGACGGCGACGGGCATCTAATGCCCTTGTCCCCCACTGTCAAAGTTAGGTGAAGATCACTGTACATCCACTGTTCATGCACTATTCACACATTGTTACAACCACCACCAAATTTACACTTTTACCCTCCTCTACGTTGACACCTGTCGGTGACCCCATTTGAGCTATAAAAGGAGGCCCATGCACAACGTAGAGGGGGTTCGGATCCATAACCTAGACAACTCTCTCGCTCGGTGTAGCTAAGCGCTGTAGATCTTCAAGCTCCCAAGCCCAAAAACTCAATATAACCTAAGCAGGAGTAGGGTTTTACGCATCCGCGCGGCCCGAACCTGGGTAAACTGCCCGTGTGAGCCCCTCGATCTGCTCTTCGTGCTCCCTTCGCTCCCTTACCGCAACGCAGAAGGGGCTCCGGTCCCATAGGTGCTCGTGGGAGGACAGTTTCCCCCGACATCTTTGGCGCGCCAGGTAGGGGGCGTCGAGGTTGTACGAACCTGATCTGGCGCTCACGCGGGCGCATTCTTCATCAACCTCTCCAACTTCATCAGCTTCTTCGACAGCATCAACATGCCTCCGAAGAAGAAGGCTTCGGAGGTCGGAGGCCCGTCTACGTCGATTCCACCGCCACCAGAACCAACGGTTGGTGGAGGTGACGCCGGCGGAAGGGTGGTCGCCGGCGAGGAAACTCACGGCGCCACCAAGTCCAAGGACAAGACGGACGACCGGGCGAATTCCAAAGCCTCGGTGTCCGTGGACGCACCACGTCTCTCTCAGGAGGTGCAAGGCCTGCAGCGCCGTGGTACAGGAGGTACCATACGCTTGCTGGGACAAGGACAAACCGGAGGATCGCGGGATGCTCAAGGCCATCGTCCTGGTACGAGGAAGGCGCGGTCGCCGGGACGAGAAATTGCTCCTTCTAACCCTGTTAGAAGTCCGAGCATATCTCGGTCCTCGCACCGCTCGTCGCCGCTCCCCTCCTCTCCAGTAGAAGCTCTAGCAAGAGCACAACTGCTTCTCGACTTCCCTCCAGCGGCAGACAAGGCCGAAGACTGGAGGGCGACGATCCAGAGCCTCATCGCCTTCGCCAACAACGACACGCCGCAGCAACCGGCGACATCACGGCCGCGGCAAGTCGACCAGACGAAGGCCGATGGCGGCAAGACCGCCGGGGGTGCAACCACCGTGCACTCCCCGCCGCGGAAGCAGAAGACGCCACCCCGCCGGATCAACATCGACGACGACTCCACGGGGTCGTCGGATCCGCGGGCTCGTCGTGACCAGCGCCAGGTCCTCGACGACAGGCGGCAAGAGGACGCTCGGGCTCGCATCGAGCGTCGACGAGAAGCCAGACGACAATCCGATCAGCGCGCTGGGACTGCTGTCGACGCGCACGCGCCTGGTGAACCAGGCGACTTGCCGTACGCGGCAGGTTGCCCTGCGTTCACCCGTGAGCTGCGGCGCGCCCAATGGCCCAGCATGAAAAACTTCAAGCCCGACGTACCCGAGAAGTACGACGGCAAGACACACCCCTCGGAGTTCCTCAGCATCTACACCATCGCGGTGCAAGCTGCCGGGGGACGCGACGAGAAGATATTATCCAACTATTTCCCGCTTGTGCTTAAGCCAAACGTTCGCTCTTGGCTTATGCACTTGCCGGAGAACTCCATTTCTTTGTGGGCGGATTTGTGCCACCAGTTTGTTGGCGCCTTCACAGGCGGCCACAAACCCCACGGCCAGGAGAGCGATCTCCACATTTTAGCCCAGAAGGAGGGAGAGTCCCTGCGCAAGTATATCCAGAGATTCAGCCGCATCCAGCACAACATTCCCGACGTCCACCCTGCCGCGGTTATCAGCGCGTTCCACCAGAACGTGCGTAACCGCCGGATGAGGGAGGAGATGGCCATGACCAAGATCCGGGATGTCAGCGAGCTCTATGCTCTGGCTGACAAGTGCGCGCGCGCCGAAGAGGGGAGGAGAATCCCCGGAGAGGATGCTGGCGCAGGAGGAAGCGACAGCGAGGATGCCGCCCCGGCAAAGAAGAGCCGGCGGTGGAATAACAGAAAGAAGAAGAGCAAGGAAGTGCTGGTTGTCGAGCAGTCTGGCAAGGAGGCTCCCGCTAAGAAGACACAGGCCGGCGGCTCCGGCAAGGAGCCTGCCCCTGTAGCGGCCGCCGACAAGCAGGACGGCTCCGACAAGCAATACTGCAAGATCCACCGCACCAAGGGCCACGATCTTCAGAACTGCAAGAGAGTCGAGTACCTCGTAGAGCAGCAGAAGGCTGAATACGAGCATCGCGACAAGGAGAAGGCCCAAGGAGGCGGAGCAGAACCAAGCAAGAAGCGGCCGTTCAATGGCCGGGGAGGACGCTGCGGCAAGGCCAAGCAGCGGCAAGGTGATAGACCTCCCCGGGGCCGCGACAAGGATGAGGATGAAGACGACGATGATGACATGGAAGAAGGAGACAACAGCGAGCAGGAGTTCCAAAAGGCCACAGAAGTTCTGTGTGTCGACGGAGGCGCCTCTCTGCACACTTCCCACCGCCAACTCAAGCAGTGGGTGCGGGAAGTGAACGCAGCTGAGCCGCCCGTCGAGTCACGCAGGCTCTTGAAGTGGTCCAGCACGCCCATCATTTTTGACCTTGAGGATCACCCTGACCGCACAACCGCGGTCGGGTGCTTGCCGATGTTGGTCTCACCAACTATCCGCAACCTCAAGGTCACCAAGATGTTGGTTGACGGCGGGGCCGGCCTGAACTTGATCTCCTCAGCTGTGATCAAGAAGCTGCAGATCCCAGACAGCGAGCTCGAGGAAACTGGGTCGTTCCAAGGGATCAACCCGGGAAGGAGCAAGCCAAAGGGGAAGATTACGCTGCCCGTGACCTTTGGTGGGGAGCTCAACTTCAGGACGGAGAGGATAACCTTCGACGTTGCCGATATCCCATTGCCATACAATGGGATACTTGGCCGTCCTGCCCTAGCCAAGTTCATGGCAGCTTCCCACTATGCCTACAACGTACTGAAGATGCCGGGGCCGATAAGCGTCATCTCTGTCCCTGGCGACAAGAAAGACGCGCTTATCTGCGCCGACAAGATCTACCGGGATGCAGCAGCCGCAGCAGAAAGAAACACACTTGCCGCTGAAGCTCCCGGGGGGAAGACCAAGACCAAGTCCGGCAAGAGCTCTGGGGCCCACTCCGGCAAACGCACCTCTTCGGAGTGCTGCGCTGCCGTCGAGGACGCACCATCGAGCTCCACCGGCAAGTGCAAGAAAGGGATGGCGGCTCCACCGGCAACCAAGAAGGTGTCCGCCGAGGAGGACGGCACTGGTGGTACCTTTACCATCAGTGCTACGCTCGACAACAAATAGGAAAGCACGCTCGTTGCCTTCCTGCGGGCGAATGTCGATGTGTTTGCATGGCAACCATCTGACATCCCCGGCGTTCCCAGGAAGGTAATTGAGCACAAGCTTGCTGTTTGTCCTCATGCGCGGCCCGTCAAGCAGAAGGTCAGGAAGCAAGCCGTGGAGCGCCAAGAATTCATCGCCGAAGAGATAAAGAAGTTGGAAGCAGCAGGCCTGGTTAGAGGCGTGATCCATCCTACGTGGTTAGCAAATCCAGTCGTCGTGCGCAAGGCTAATGGGAAGTGGAGACTTTGTATAGACTTCACTGATGTGAATAAAGCGTGTCCCAAGGATCCATTTCCCTTGCCGCGTATTGACCAGATTGTTGACTCCACCGCCGGATGCGAGCTGCTTTCCTTCCTTGATGCATACTCAGGATATCACCAGATATTCATGGCCAAGGAAGATGAAGAGAAGACTGCATTCATTACTCCATGCGGCACATATTGCTTCATACGCATGCCCTTTGGATTGAAGAATGCAGGCTCGACATTTGCAAGGGTGGTGCACACTGCTTTTGAGCCACAGATCCACAGAAATGTAGAAGCCTACATGGATGATATAGTGGCCAAGAGCAAGAGCAAAGATACCCTGATCCAAGACTTAGAGGAAACCTTTGAGAATCTGCACAAGATCCAGCTCAAGCTGAACCCCGAGAAGTGCGTCTTCGGAGTTCCCTCCGGCAAGCTTCTCGGGTTCTTTGTGTCCCAGAGGGGGATTGAAGCCAATCCCGACAAGATAAAAGCCATCGAGCAGATTGAAGCCCCGAAACGCGTCAAGGACGTGAGAAGACTTGCTGGTTGTGTGGCTGCCCTCAGCAGGTTCATTTCAAAGTCTGCAGAGCGCGCCCTGCCTTTCTTCAAGATTTTGAAGAAGGCAGGTCCTATGAAATGGACTCCGGAAGCGGAGGCAGCGCTGCAAGACCTGAAAGGATACCTGTCCTCCACTCCAATACTTGTCGCACCTAGGCCACAAGAGAAGTTGCTGCTGTATTTAGCAGCAACCAATCAAGTGGTTAGTGCTGCGTTAGTAGCGGAGAGGGAGGCGGATGAGGAACCCATAGCCCCGGTAAGCGAATCCAGCGACAAGCAGGGGGCTTCCCTGACAAGCTCTGGCCCCGACAAGGACAAGTCTGCGCAGGAACAAGGTGAAGTGCGAAGGAAGATGGTGCAGCGCCCAGTGTATTTTGTAAGTTCCCTCTTGCAGGGGGCTAGGTCAAGATACTCTGGGGTGCAGAAGTTGCTTTTCGGCCTCCTCATGGCCTCGAGAAAGCTGCGCCATTATTTCCAAGCACACGAGATAACAGTGGTCACTCGCTTTCCGTTGAAAAGGATATTGCAGAATCCCGAAGCAACAGGCAGGATCGTCGAGTGGGCATTGGAGCTGTCAAGCTTTGGTCTCAAGTTTGAGAGTACTTCAACCATACAGAGCAGAGCTTTGGCAGAATTCATAGCGGAATGGACCCCAACGCCAGATGAAGAAGTCCCAGAGACAAGCGTCCCCGTTCAAGAAGCGAGCAGCGAATGGGTAATGTACTTTCATGGTGCTTTCTCGCTGCAAGGCGCCGGCGCGGGCGTGGTACTCATAGCGCCCACCGGAGAGCACCTCAAGTATGTTGTCCAGATGCACTTTCCCAAGGAGCAGGCGACAAACAATACTGCTGAGTATGAAGGTTTGCTTGCCGGCCTCAGAATTGCGGCCGAGCTTGGGATCAAGAAGTTGATTGTGCGGGGAGATTCACAATTGGTGGTCCGCCAAGTCAATAAGAGTTACCAGAGCCCTTTGATGGAAGCTTATGTTGATGAAGTGAGGAAGCTTGAAGAACACTTTGAAGGTCTGCAAATGGAGCACGTCCCAAGAGCTCAGAATGACATTGTAGATGGCCTCTCAAAGTGTGCTGCCATGAAGTTACCTGTGGAACCAGGGACCTTCGTGCTCAAGTTAACTCAGCCATCCGTTGCACCATCAACTGGGCAGAACAAGAAGAGAAAGTTGGTCTCCGACGACTACTTGCCGGCGGATCTTCCCGAAGCCGCCGCCAAGGTCCCAGGACCAACAGCCAAGATGCCGAGGAACAGTTTGCTCCTGCAGATCCAAGGGTCTGTACAGTTGAAGCAAACGTTCCCGACAAGCCTTGCCCCGGCAGGCTTGCCGGGGGACCATCAGCTCCGGTAGAACCGCAGGTTCTTGCCGTCGAAGCTAAGGTTCCCGCAACAGCCCTCATGCCTTTAGTCCTTGTTGTTGAGCCCCAGGCTCCAGCGTGGGCACATCAAATCGTCCGCTTTCTGCAAACTGGAGAACTTCCCGACGAGCCAGAAGAAATAGAGAAGATAACCAGGCAGTCAAGTATGTACCAGTTCGTTGGCAATGAACTGTACAGAAGAAGACTCAATGGTGTCAGGTTGAAGTGCATTTCCAGGGAAGACGGACAGAAGCTGTTGGCAGAGATACATGGAGGCATATGTGGCCACCACATTGGCGCAAGGGCACTTGCCGGGAAGGCGTTCCGGCAAGGGTTCTTCTGGCCAGAAGCCCTCCAAGATGCAACTGCACAAGTAACCAAGTGTGAAGCGTGCCAGTTCCATGCCAAGCAAATTCACCAGCCAGCTCAAGCTCTCTAGACGATCCCTTTGTCCTGGCCCTTCTCGGTCTGTGGGCTCGACATCCTCGGCCCCTTTCCCCGCGCAGTCGGGGGCTTTGAGTACTTGTACATAGCAATTGACAAGTTCACAAAGTGGCCAGAAGTGGAACCAGTGAGAAAGGTGACAACACAGTCAGCAGTCAGGTTCTTCAGATCGATTGTTTGCCGTTTCGGAATCCCTAACAGGATCATCACCGACAACGGCACACAGTTTACAAGTCGCACCTTCATGCAGTACGTCCAAGACCTTGGTGCCAAGGTCTGCTTCGCTTCTGTTGCTCACCCGAGGAGCAATGGTCAAGCGGAGAGGGCCAATGCTGAAGTGCTGCGCAGACTCAAAACAAGAACCTTCGACAGGCTGCACAAGTGCGGAAGAAACTGGATAGAGGAGTTGCCGGCGGCTCTTTGGTCAATCAGGACGACACCAAATCGAGCCACCGGACAGACACCCTTTGCTCTTGTCTATGGAGTAGAGGCAGTTCTCCCCACAGAACTCGTATACGGATCTCCTCGAGTGCTCGCTTATGATGAGCTCGAGCAAGAGCAACTGCGACAAGATGATGCATTGCTCCTTGAGGAGGAACGTCTCCAGGCTGCTGTACGAGCTGCTCGATACCAGCAAGCCTTGCGTCGCTATCATAGCCGCAAGGTCAGGGCCAGGAGTCTCGAGGAAGGCGACCTTGTTCTTCGGCGTGTTCAGTCCGCCAAGAATTCCAACAAGTTGACGCCGAAGTGGGAAGGCCCTTATCGGGTGAGACAAGTCACAAGGCCGGCGCTGTCCGCCTTGAGACCGAAGAAGGCTTACCGGTGAGCAACTCCTGGAACATAGAGCATCTTCGCAAGTTTCACCCATAAGGCGCGGTTGCCGTGATCCGCTCCGGCAACCACCTTTTGTACAAGTCTTGCCGCTGTTGCATGTAAACCTTTGTACAAAGCCGGGCGCAGACCCCGTGCATCAGTAAAGCTTTTGTGCTTAGCACTATTTGTCATTCTTATGCTTTTCTTTGTTATTTGCATGCATCATCTGACACTTTGTGCAACGCACATCCCCGGTAAGCGCTAGCAAGCCGTAAGGCCCCACACTTGTGTTTCCTCCTCTTTTGTCTCTCTCAAGCAGAAGGAGTATTCCTCGCGCACAAGTTTGCCGAGGGGGAAGGAGATGGAGGCATGAACCAAGTGTTGTTCAAGAAAGAGAAGCCTTGTCGGGGAACAAACAATCTATGAAAGCTAAGTTACCAGAATTTGAGCAGTTCAAATTTTTAAATTTTAGTTATCTTCCTTGAACAACCACACTTTGTATGGAAAACCTGTGCGCGGAGGAACCTACCCGTGGCTAGCCACACCCTTACTTTGTTTCGAGCACGCTCAACGACTTAAGTGAGCTGCGACAAGTGTCGCGCCCTTACTTCGTTCTCGAGTTCGCTCAGCAACCTAAGTGTGCTGCGACTAGTTGCGGCAAGGTTTCTTGCCGGCGAGGCCTTTGCCAGCAGGCTGCTTAGAGTCCAGCACTCAGCGCTCGCGGCAAGGGCCCCTTGTCGGCAAGTTCCCCAAACGCGTAGGGTAAAAAGCATACAAAGTGAAGGACCAAAAGCAAGGGGGATAACACTGCATTGGTTGCTCAAAATAAGATTGTATATTACAAAGATAGCTTACCGCTGTACTAATCAACTACTGCCTATGACTTAACTGGCAGCGGCAAAGGAAGCAGAAAGAAAGAGATCTAATCTACGCGGTCGCCTTCACGCCTCGTGATCTTGTTCACCTTGGCGACGATGTGGGCAACCTGCGCCTTCAACGCCTCCTGATCGGCTTCGGGCGGCAAGCCGCGGAGGACGTTCACAAGGTTGATGCCGGGGTTGCGGAAGACGATCTTTGACAGGACCCGCTCCATGGTGTCCATGCAGAGCCGATGCGCCTCGTCGGCCAGCTGCACGGGGATCTTCTCCCGCAGCCGCGCAAGTGCCGGCGCTATTCCCCTGAAGAACAGACTCAACTTGGCGTTGTGAGGGAGATTCTCATCCAGGGAGTACCCGAGATGCTCCGCCCTCAGCGCCACCATCTCCTTATCAATATTGGCAGCAGAGGTGACCAGCTCATCAGTCCACTGCTCCACTGCCCGGTTGAAGTTGTTCGCCGAGACGGCGGCGCTTTCCACCAAGTTCCTTTCTTTGCGGAGTTCGTCCTTCAGCTTCGCCTCGCGATCCCGGGCGGCGTCAAGCGAACCAGTCAGGGTGGAGACCTTCAACTCTAAGTCAGCGATGGAATCCTTGGCGGCAGCAAGCTCTGTGCCCTTCTCGAAGAGACGTACCTGCAACTCAGAGTTGGTGTGGGCGTCTTTCTCCCGTTCCACATTGAGCGCAGTGACTCTGTCCTCGCTTGCCTTCAGAAACAACTCCAGCTGCTTCACCTTGGCCTCCAGATCCTTCTTGGTAGTTTCGGCGGCAGCGGCGGCGTCCTTTGCCTCCTTCAGGGCCCCGCCAATGGCTTGCTCCCGGGCGGTGAGGTCATCCTCGTGGCTGTCGAGGTCGACCTTCCGCTGGTTGAGCGCTCCTTCCCGCTGAGACAGCTCTTCGACAGCCCGCCGCTGCTGCTCCTCGACCTCAGCCTTCTCTAGGAGGAAGGCTTGCTGCGCCCCGGCAAGCTCTTCACGCTCCTCCGCCAAGTTGCAGAGGGCCGCCTGGTTGGCGGCACGGTGCTCCGTGGCGCGCTTCTCCAAGTCAGCTCCAGCCTGGGCGGCGAGAGCCTCCCTGGACTCCAGCTTCGCCTGCCTGGCCCGGTACAAGGCCAGGAGCCGGCGAAGGAGTCCCTCCTCTTCGGGCTCGTCGCTGTCGCCGGGCGCTTCAACGATCTTCAAACCGGCGGAGGTGAGGACCTCTCCGTCAAAGGTCTCTCCCTCCGCGGGTGCTCGAGACGAGGACGCCCACGGGACTTGTATGAAGACCCCGTTGGCGGCCTTCAAGTAGACACCCGACCCCGTTGGCGGCCTTCAAGTAGACGCCCACGGGACTTGTATGAAGACCCGGTCGGCGGCCTGTGCAGCGTCCGGCGCTCCTGCGGCCTCCGGGCCAGCAGTTTGGTCGCCGGTCCCTTCCCCAGCCGCGGCGTCAGCGGTCGGGGCGGTCTCTTCGACTACTGGCTCGCCAGCTCCAGCCGTCCCCTCGGCGGCAGTGGCGTTGCCGCCGTCGCCGCGCACCTCCTCCTCGGCGGTGGCCTCCGTCTCCATCGGCTCCGGGGCGGGAGGATCTTGTAGAAGAAAAAGAAAAGAAAGAGTCAAGCAAATATCCAAAAAGATAGATCCAAGGAGAAAAGTTGCAAAGCTTTACCTTCGCGGACTTCTTCAACGATAGGGTCCCTTGCCGGGGAATCCTCCCTTGGCGGCGGAGCGGTGGCCCCTGCAGGCGGAGGGCCGCCTACGCCCTCCCTTGGCGGGCTGCTCACCCTTGTCGGGCTGCTCACCCTTGGCGGGGTACTCGACCTTGGCGGGGTACCCGCCCTTGGCGGAGTGTTCTCCCTTGCCGGGGAGCTCACCCTTGGCGGGGAGGGTGGAGCAAGTGGCTCGTCGGGGGCGACCTCCTGGCGTTCCTGCGGCTGCGGCTCCACTTCTGCACAAGACAACAAAATATCAGTACAAGAAAACACCTCAAGCGCGCCCCGTCAAGCAGAAAAGTAAATACCAGACTTACGCTGGGGACTGCGCTGGGGGCTGCTCCTCGGAGCAGCAGGTTGGTCCGGCAAGTTTGCCGCTGGCACGTCTTCCGTCGCCGCGGCGGGCGAGTCGTCTTCAATCTCGACCACAGGGATCTTGGCCCTCTTCGCCATCTGCTGGGTCAGGGTCCTGAAAGCAAAGCAAAAACAAGATCAGAATCAACAAGGAAAATCAAGGCAAGATCGAAGAAACTAAAGAATTGCAAGTACTTACTCCTCTTCCTCTTCGTCGGAGCTGAGGGCGGAGAAGTCAAACTCCGCCTGGTTTGCTCCCGCGCGAGGAGTTGGAGGAGAAGGTTCCCTCGGGCGCTTGGCGGTCTCCGGGGCTGTGGGCTGCGAAGACCCATCCCCCGTCGTCGCCGAGGTCCGAGGAGCAGAAGGGGCGCCCGTTCCGCTCCAGGAGGATCCCCCTCCGCTTGGCGCTGGTGCACGGGGCGCCTCCTTGACGACTTTGCTCGTCCTGGTGGCGCGTGTTGCACGGCGCGCTGGCTGCTGTCGAGGCGCCTGCGGCCTCGCCGTCTCAGCTGCCTTGCGGAGGCGCTTCTTCGGTTGCTGCGTGGGACTTGCCGGAGGCGGGGAGTTCTCTGAGGATGAGGAGGCGTCGTCATCGAGATTCAGAGAATCCACCAGAGTCTTCATCAGCCTCAGCGTCCTCCTCCTCCTCGGCAGGCCCGCTGGACTCAGCGCCATGTCCGGCGGCCTCGCTCCCCCCGGCAACCTCGCTCCCCCCGGCAACCTCGCTCGTCCCGGCAAACCTCAGGGAAGGCTCCCCGGCAAACTCCTTGGGCGCAAGCTTGAGCAGCTTGATGATTTCTGCCTCCTCTGCTTGGCTCACTGCGTCCGCGGCCTGCGCCTCGTCCACAGTGTATCCAAAGTTGCCTGCGGCCGCAGCTGCGGTGGCCTCCTCCATCCTGAAGGCGATGTAGGCTATATCTCGGTCAGTAGTGGCCCGGGTGAGGCCCTTGTTCTCCTCGGCGTTGCGGGGCTTCTCGACCAAGTTGTCGAAGAAGCTCAGCACGGTATCCGGCGGAGGCTCTATCCAAGTGGGGACGACGCCGTGGGAGTCGCACGCGGGCATCATCGCTCGTAGGGAATCGCGGGCGATGCTGTTGCACAGCGGCACCACTCCCCGGGAAGGTCTGAACCACTCCGGGTGGGCCGGGTCATGCTTGAAGAGCTCCCGGACCATCCCCTTCAACTCCAAGGCAGTGAAGTTGTAGTTCAATCCAGGGCGCAGCCTCATGATATCTGCCGCATTGCCGAATTCCCAGGCGGACCTTTTCCTTCCTTGTAAAGGGGCGATGCGGCGGCGGAGGAAATCTGCTCCAACTTCTCCAATAGTCAGATTGGCGACCCGGAGACGAATAATCCTAATGAGGGCAATATTGAGCTTGCTGTCCTCCGGGGCCAATTCACTCCAATCCCTGCCGCGCACTATGGCAGTCTGGCGCGGCGAGGTAAAAGGCTCAGGCCTATCTTCCACCACCCAGCACCAATCGGCTCTCCACTCCTCCCACTTTCCGCGGAGTTCTCCCTTCAGGTATGAATCCTTCTTGTTCAGCCTGAAGATCCAGGAGATGCCGCCGGAAAGGGGGGCGCCAGACTCTACTCTAGGCATAAAAAAGTGGCGGAAAAGAGCTACATTGGGATGAACCCCAACATAGTTTTCGCACAGATGTGCGAAAACGGCCATCGTAAGGATGGCGTTGGGGGTGAAATATAGGAGGTGGAGGCCATATGTGTTCATTATATCACAAAAGAACTCCGAGAACGGAGGGCACATGCCATAATGGAAGAACGCAGCGAAGAAAAAGTACCCGCCGGGGAATATATCTTTGGCGATGGCGGGGAAGACATGGGTGCGGGGATGAGCTTTGGTCTCCCTCGCCCAGAACAAATAATATTTGTCCCGCAGCTCCCTCGGACCGAGCCTTGGCGCGAAGACCACGCACTTCTTCCGCAGGGCAGCCAGCTTCGCCGCCTGCTCGGACTTCTCCTTCTTGGCCTTGTCCGCTTTCGCCTTGTCGCTCTTCGGAGCCATGGCGGGGGCGGCAAGGAAGGAGGCGAGGAGCTCGACGGTGCCGCGGATGCGGGAGGCGGCGGAGGAGGGAGTGGAGCTGGGCTCTCTGTCGACCTTGGGGAGGCGGAGGGCGACGGGGGTTTCTGGAGAATCAAGAAGCAATGAAGACAATGGAGGGAACTGCCCCTGCTTCCTCTGCTTTTATGGGGGGAGTGGGGGACGTTCCGCATTTCCCATTAAAGAACAGGCCACGATCTCTCCCACGACGCTGCAATCGACGCGTGCCGTTAGGGAGGGATGCGGCGGATACGGAAAGGGATACGGCTTGCCGTGGGCCGCGTGTGCCCGTGCACTGTCTTGGGCCTGGCCCAACAGCGCTCGGCACCGTGTGTGGCCCAGGCCCGGGGGCTCCTGTCGGTATACTAAGTACCCCAACTTGTGCACGGGCAGTAGCAGCTTCCCGTGGCAGGGTTTACCACGTGCTCGCCGGGAACCTTTCTGGTCCATATAAAGCCATTCAAGAACAAAGTATACAAATCAGAAGATCAAGGCCCCGGCAAGAGGAGCTTGCCGGGAAGGCCGCACCAGGCTCAAGATTATCACTTTAGCACAAGCCCCTGGCAAGAGGAGCTTGCCAGGAAGAATAAAGAATACATTCCTCAAGAGATGCCTCGGCGCATCATGCGCCCCGGCAGGACCCGGAGAGCGACAAGCTTCCGGGCCCGGCAAGATCATGGCCCCGGCAAGGTGCTTGCCGGGGAAAACTACGCTGTGTGCCCGCGCTCCAGCTCACCTGCCCACGCGTCACCCTGGGGCCCTTCCAGGGACGCGTGGCGGATGGCTGTGCAGCCTGGGGCACACGGTGGCAAGCCACGGTGACGAGGCTACCGCCGTGGCGAACGAAGGAGCATGGACGGACACTTTTGGGGTCGACGGCGACGGGCATTTAATGCCCTTGTCCCCCACTGTCAAAGTTAGGTGAAGATCACTGTACATCCACTGTTCATGCACTATTCACACACTGCTACAACCACCACCAAATTTACACTTTTACCCTCCTCTACGTTCACACCTGTCAGTGACCCCTTTGAGCTATAAAAGGAGGCCCATTCACAACGTAGAGGGGGTTCGGATCCAAAACCTAGACAACTCTCTCGCTCGGTGTAGCTAAGCGCTGTAGATCTTCAAGCTCCCGAGCCCAAAAACTCAATATAACCTAAGCAGGAGTAGGGTTTTACGCGTCCGCGCGGCCCGAACCTGGGTAAACTGCCCGTGTGAGCCCCTCGATCTGCTCTTCGTGCTCCCTCCGCTCCCTTACCGCAACGTAGAAGGGGCTCCGGTCCCATAGGTGCTCGTGGGAGGACAGTTTCCCCCGACACCCCCAAACGGCTGAGTGCTGCAATACGGCCCGCCACACGTTGGACATCGTTGATGCACGTCGGTTTAGCCAGGGACGTAATCCCCTTGATCTTCTCCGGATTAGCCTCAATTCCTCTGTTTGACACTAAGAATCCCAGGAGCTTGCCTGCCGGAACACCAAAAACGCACTTCTCCGGATTAAGCATCATTTTATAGACTCGGAGATTATCAAAAGTTTCCTTCAGATCATCTATCAGTGTCTCCTCCTTCCTGGATTTTACCACAATGTCATCGACATATGCATGAACATTCCGTCCAATCTGCCCTTGAAGGCAGTTCTGCACACAACACTGGTAGGTCACCTGGGCACTCTTGAGCCTAAATGGCATAGATACGTAGCAGAAGGCTCCAAAGGGAGTTATAAAGGCTGTCTTCTCCTGGTCCTTAACTGCCATCTTGATCTGATGATAACCTGAGTATGCATCCAAAAAACTTAGCCGCTCACATCCTGTCGTAGCATCAATAATTTGATCAATACAGGGGAGAGCAAAAGGATTAGTTGGGCAAGCCTTGTTTAGATCTGTGTAATCAACACACATTCTCCAAGTTCCATTTTTCTTAAGTACCAGCACCGGATTAGCCAACCATTCTAGATGAAACACCTCAACTATAAAGCCTGCAGCCAAGAGCCTAGCCACTTCTTCTCCAATAGCCTTGTGCCTCTCCTTATTGAAGCGGCGCAGATACTGCTTGACCGGTTTAAACTTAGGATCGATATTAAGATTGTGCTCAGCGAGTTCCCTCGGTATACCTGGCATGTCAGAAGGCTTCCATGCAAAGATATCCCGGTTCTCACGGATGAACTCGATGAGCGCACTTTCCTATTTCGGATCTAGGTTAGCGCTGATAGTGAACTGCTTGGCTGAATCGCCTGGAACAAAGTCCACCTGCTTAGTCTCCTCAGCCGATTTGAATTTCAATGCCGGATCATGCTCTGTGGTTGGCTTCTTCAGCGGGGACATATCCGTCGGATCAATATTGTCCTTATAGAACTTCAGCTCCTCAGTGGCACAAACCACCTCAGCATAAGCTGCATCACCTTCCTCGCACTCCAATGCAATTTTGCGGCTCCCGTGAACCATAATAGTTCCGTTGTGGCCTGGCATCTTGAGCTGTAGATAAACATAACACGGCCTAGCCATGAACTTGGCATAAACCGACCGCCCAAACAAAGCGTGGTACGGGTTTTGATCTTTACCACCTCAAAGGTCACAGTCTCTGACCTAGAGTCATGCTCATCTCCAAAGGTGACCTCCAAATCGATCTTGCCAACTGGATAAGCCAATTTACCGGGTACCACCCCATGGAACACTGTGTTAGATTGTCGAAGTTTCTTATCTGTCAGCCCCATACGCCGAAAAGTCTCATAATACAGGATGTTGATGCTGCTGCCTCCATCCATAAGCACTTTGGTGAACTTGTAGCCACCCACCTGTGGTGCCACCACCAGAGCCAAATGACCCGGATTATCAACCCGGGGTGGATGATCCTCTCTGCTCCACACAATGGGTTGCTCAGACCAACGCAAGAAACATGGTATCGCCGGTTCAACAGAATGCACCGCCCTCTTCAGAACCTTCTGATCCCGTTTGCACAAACTCGTGGTGAAGACGTGATACTGCCCACTACTCAGCTCCTTTGGATTATTTTGATATCCGGATTGCTGCTGCTGTTGACGCTGTTGATTCCCTTGGTTATTGTATCCGCCCTGACCATGCTGCTGGTTATGCTGATTGTGCCCATTGTGGTTATTGTTATTGCCTTGATATCCTGAACCGGACCCACCACCTTGGTAACCCTGACCTTGGAAGCCAGGGCCTGATCCGCCGGGGGCCCGTGATCATACCTATTTCGGTTCATGAATTCCCGCATGATGAAACAATCCTTCCAGAGATGCGTAGCTGGTTTTTTCGGCGTACCGTGCTTTGGGCAAGGCACGTTCAACTGGCGCTCCGGATTAATAGGCGGCCTCCCGTTATGTGGGGGCGGTCTACCCTTGCGGCGTTGACCGTCCTCCTGCGCATTGGTGTTGGCCACAAAATCTGAGCTGCCATTCGCTTTATGCTTACCATTATATCCTTGGTTCGCCGGATTGGCCTGCGGCGGTTTACCATTCTTGCTTGCTTTCCCTGACTTGTCTCCATCTGTGTCTGGATGCTTGGTGTTGTCAGAGTCTCCATACTTTACTAAAGCGCCCATGAGCATTCCCATGTCATTGCAATCACGTTTAAGCCGCCCCAACTTCTGCCTCAAAGGTTCAAACCGGAAATTATTTTCCAAGGTTACCACCTCTATGCTTGGGTTGATGCTATTGGAGGAGTGCAAGATTTCGGACACTCGACGTACCAAACAGCTTGTAGACTCCTGCTCTCCTTGAACGCGGGCAGCTAAGTCGACAACAGACATTGGCTACTTGCATGTGTCTTTGAATTTTTTGATAAACCGGCTCCGCGGCTCAGCCCATGATCCGATGGAATTAGGTGGTAAACACTTCAGCCATGTATGTTCGGGCCGTACCCTCAAGTATCATTGTGAAATACTTAGCGCATGCCGCCTCGTCCATATCGAGCATCTCCATTGCTATCTCATAACTCTCAACCCATGCCTCTGGAGGAAGATTCGCCATGTAGTTGGGCACCTTGCGCGGACCTTTAAAATCCTTGGGTAGTTTCATGTTCCGTAAAGCGGGGATGAGACACGGTACGCCCAGGGAACTGGACATGACCCCCGGTTCAACTGTGGTGGTGGGACGAACTGGCGTCGCCTGACGGGCTTCGTACTGCGCTGTCACCTCGGCCTCCCGGCGCTGTCTGGCCTGATCCACTACCTCCTGGGCGTGCGCCTCTTCTGCTGCCGGATTATCCCGCCTCTGCTGATGACGCCTCCGTGCGCTGCTTGATATGACCGGTTCATCCAGACACCTCATATAACTATGACTCTGGCTGGGGGTTGAATGAATCCTCTCCCGGCTATAGGAATAAGCTTTCTGTTGAGTTAACGTCGTGTCCAACAACTCCTTGGCCCGTCGTGCCTCTAGTGCTATGGGGGACGTTCCTTCAATAGGAAGGGCGGCCATTCGTGAAGCGGCAGCAACTATGTTGTCCAACGGATTAGAATAATGACCAGGAGGGGTGGGCACATGTTGGGTCGGCACAACTTGGCGATTTGGCTCTACGGCCGGTGGTTGAACCGATGCGCCTGTTCCTGGTGCTCCTCCCCGGTTTACCTCTGGTGGTTACTGGTTCCTGCGCCTGGCGTGCTAAAGAGATTCCTTGCCTCATAAACCGGCGGCAGGTGAGATCGTTGTCTTCTCATCATTACCCCTTGTGAAGCGGTCTGATCTAACATGAGCCGATAGGCCTGAGCCTCTAGCTCTGCCTGCTTTGTAGCCATCCTAGCTTTCTCAGCTGCCAGGTCCAACTTGGCTTGTTCAATCCGGATCTTCACCTGAGCGACCTCCGCGTCATGCTGCTCCTTGTTGGCATGTTCTACCTCTGCTGTTACTAGTGCTGTCAAAGTATCGACCAAGATAGATAAAGTATCATATGGCGACAGGGGAGGATCTCCAGCCCTAGCTCCCATTGTCTCTGATATCAACGCCCCTGTTGTTGAGGACTGCTGCACGGGTTGTGATCCGGCCTTGAAGATAGCAACTTTGTTTGGCGGAACGAGGGGGTCCGGAATACTGTCACCATCGGAACAACCCTCAGACCGGCCATCCTGCAGCAGATACAAAGATTCGGTCTCTCCGGAAGAAGATTCATCGCCAGAATAAACAACAGTCTCCCCGCCAGAGTCCGATCCGTCCTCGGCTTGTACTCCATGCACTGCTCCAACGAAGACATGCTTCACGGCGGGCTGAATTCGGGCAGGTCTTGCATGCTGAGCCGACTCGACGATGTTGGGGAAGATGTCCGGCTCAGGGCCCGGTTCGCCGATCTTGCCGATGAAGACGTGGATGCCGCCAAAGGGGACCCCGGTACCCGTATTCGATTGAATCGGCCTCGGGGACCCAGCCTGCATCGTCGATGTAGATCCGGTCGCGATGACTCTTAGTCATCCGGCCCGCTGCGTAGCCCTTGAGTCCTTCAAAGCTACCCTTAAAGAACTCGAAACCATCATGCGATAGCCCCACGGTGGGCGGCAACTGTCATGGATTTAGCACGGCAGATGTCCTAGCAAAAGGACTTAGTCGTGAGGCCATCGCTACGGGTTAGCTTAAAGGGCTTAAAGCGGATGAAGGACGCAGGGATTTTATACTAGTTCGGCCCCTTCGATGAAGGTAAAAACCTACGTCTAGTTTGGTGTGGTATTGCTTGGGCTTCGATGACCACGGAGCGAATCCGCTTTACCTGTGTCTTGAGCTGTTGTTCTCTGTCCTGAACCGTCACTCGATCGTTCCTTTATATAGAGGCGACACCCGGTCCGGTTTACAGAGTCCCGAGGCCGGCTCATAAACGTGTCCGCCTTGGTCTCTGTTCTTTCTATCTTACATCCCAAGTTACATAGTAGGACGGTTTACAAATCACGGGCCCTAACACATGGGCTTTAAACCTCTTGGGCTACAATCTTCTATTTCATACTCCGCTAGGCCTTTGATAATATAGTCTTGATAACGTAAACCGGACCCTCCTGGCCGGTTTATACCTGGTAGTAATATCCCTGACAACCCTGCTTTTGCTACTTTACCTATCTTTGTTACTGATAAGGATTATGATTTCTCTGTTGATCCTGAGTTAATTACTTTTGTTGAATATGACCCTTTCCATGGTTATGAATCTGAAACTGTTGTGGCACATCTTACTAAGTTGAATGATATAGCTACCTGATACGTCTCCAACGTATCTATAATTTTTGATTGTTCCATGCTATTATTTATGATGTTTTGGATGTTTAATGGGCTTTGTTATACACATTTATATTATTTTTGGGACCAACCTATTAACCCAAAGGCCCAGTCCAGATTGCAGTTTTTTGCCTATTTCAGGGTTTTACAGAAAAGGAATATCAAACGAAGTCCAAACAGAATGAAACTTCAGGAGATATATTTTTGGAGCAAAATACGCACGGGAGACTTGAGTACCACGGAGTAGGGCACACGTGTCATCCACGAGGGTGGGGGGTGCCCCCCTACAGGGCGCGCCCCCTGCCTCGTGGGCCCCACACTTGGCCCTCGGTGCCCTCCTTCCTCCTATATATACCTACGTACCCCGAAACATCAGAACAACAGAGAAAACCCTAGTTCCACCGCCTTAACCTTCTGTTCCCGTGAGACCCCATCTTGGGGCCGGTTCCAGAGCTTCGCCGGAGGGGGGACCTACCACGGAGTGCTTCTACATCATCATCATCAACTCACCATGAGCTGTGAGAAGTTCACCACAGACCTTCGGGTCCCTAGCTAGTATCTAGATGGCTTCTTCCCTCTCTTTGGATCTCAATACCAAGTTCTCCTTGGTCTTCGAGGAGATCTATTCGATGTAATCTCTTTTTGCGGTGTGTTTGTCGAGATCCTATGAATTGTGGGTTTATGATCAAGATTATCTATGAGATATATTTGGTTCTTTTCTGAACTTTTTATATATGATTATAATATCCTTGGAAGTCTCGTCGAATTATTGGTTTGGTTTGGCCTACTAGATCTATAGTTCTTGCAATGGGAGAAGTTCTTGGCTTTGGGTTCAATCTTGCGGCGTCCTTTCCCAGTGACAGTAGGGGCAGCAAGGCACGTATTGTATTGTTGCCATCGAGGATAAAAAGATGGGGTTTATATCATGTTATTTGAGTTTATCCCTCTACATCATGTCATCTTGCTTAAGGCGTTACTCTGTTCTTATGAACTTAATACTCTAGATGCATGCTGGATAGCAGTCGATGTGTGTCGGTGTATTTGGATCGACACCTATGGGATCACAAGAATCCCTACTACGGTTGCGGGGCGCGGGGTTGAGAGAAGAACAGATCTAACAGTTAGCACACGGTTCGTTTACCCAGGTTCGGGCCGCAAAGATGCGTAAAACCCTACTCCTACTTTGGTGGATTATATGGTTGTGTTCTTCAGCTAGTGAGGAGCTCTCAAAAGCCGACTCATGAGGAGTTCTGAAAAGCCGAATCGTTCTCCTGGTCGCCTCGGGCCTCCTTTTATAGGGAAAAGGGGTTGCCACAGTGGCACACAGGAGGTGGAAAGGGTACAGTGATGTGAGGTTATCCCACGCATTACATGACAAGGCGCATTTAACACGCCTAGCTTAGGTGTCCTCACTTTATCGGGGACGAGGGGAGACGTCTGTCTTGTCCGTCGCCGCTCCTCCTTGTGTTGACACGCGCCCTGGCCAGCGGTGCCTGAGATGCCATGTAGGCAGGCAGGCAGCTGAGGTGGCGCAATGGTGGGTCTTCACGAAGATCTGCATGTTTACACGCAGGTGCCTGCCCAGCTGGTTGGGGCGGCAGCTGCATGGGGCAGTGGATGCGTAGTTGGTGCGGGCCTGATGGTGGACCCGCAGGTGTCCTTGGCAAGGGCCTTGCCGGGGCCCCGGCAAGGATCTTGCCGCGGCGCCTGCTGTCATCCCCGGCAAGGTGCTTGCCGGAGGTCTTGTGGTCTTCCTTGGCTGGGATCCCGCCAAGGGTCGTCTTCTTCTTAGCTTGTATCTGATCTTGAATGTCTTCACAAAGATCTGCATGGGGGCAGTGGACTCAAGGGTGATCCTCTCCGTAGGCGTGGGGCGAATTGCCCCGGTAAGGGTCTTGCCGGGGCTGCTAAGGCTGGCCCCGGCAGGGATCTTGCCGGGGCTGCTAGAACCAGCTCCCGGCAAGGATCTTGCCGGGGGATCCCGCTTCGCCCCCTTTGCTCTTTGTGGTCTTGGCTTTGGGCTTCAGTCTCCATCAAACTTCGGTCTTACCCTGGCTCACTTCCCTTGCCATGCTTGGTGTGGTGGTGCCCTTGGCTCAGACTGCCCGTGCACAGTCATAGGGGTACAAAATGTGTACCCCTCTTTTTGTACACCGACAGGAGCCCCCGGGCCTGGGCCACATATAAGCGCGAGGCGTTGTTGGGCCAGGCCCAGAACGGTGCACGGGCAGGCGGGACGGTTTTCACCGTGGTAAGATTTTCTGCGTGCTTCGCCCCCCACGATCCGCGCGCACGGCACGGGGTGGAGGGGCGTGCGTGACGTGGGCGGCATGCGCGGGGCGTTTTCCGTAGGCATGCGTCACGTCACAGTAAATGTGAAAGGAGGCGGACTGCGTTCCCCTCCATAAGAAGGAATAACCGCGGGCGCGCTGCTCACTTCCTCCATTTTCCTCGCACCTCTTCCAATCTCAGAGCCGCTATTCCCTTTCTTCCTTCCTTCCGAAGCCTCCGCCGTTGCCTGCCGCCATCGCTTCGCCATCCCCTTCCCTCAGCCCTCCAACTCAGCCGCCATGGCGTCCAAACCTGCCAAGGGCAAGGGGGTGGCCAAGGGCGTCGGGCCTGTGGGGCCGCCGGAGGGCGCGTTTTCGGGGGACCGGACGAAGGCTGCTTTCTTCATCCCGTTGACGGTCGACGTCTACGAGCTCCGGGCCGCCTTCAAGCCCCTTTGGGAGGCAAAGACGGGGGGTAGAGAACTTGGGCCATCCGGCGACGCGCGTCATTCCGGCCGCTTGCGCCGAACCTGGCCCAAATCGGTACCCCTTCTTCGTCGACTACTTTTCTTGCGGGTTGTGTCCCCCCTTCTCCGATTTCTTCTGTGATGTCATGCACACCTTTGGCTTCCGCCTTTTGGATTTCACTCCGAACGCGGTGGCATGCATGGCTTTCTTCGCGCACCTTTGCGAAGGCTTTGTTGGCGTGCAGCCCAACACGGCGCTCTTCCGCCACTATTTCATCCCTCGAATCCAGCCGGGAGGTGCCATCTCTGGGTGCATCACCTGCATTCCAAGATCCAAGGGAGCATACCCGGACAGCGCCGTGAAGGAGAGGTGGGATGAATGGCGCGGCCGGTGGTGCTGGATTGAAGAAGACGAGCCGCCAACATTCTGCAGGGTCCACCGGGTGCCGCCGGTCCGTGGCAGTGACTGGGCCGACGTCGACGCCGCCGACGGGAGGCTCACCGTCGCCATCACCAGGATCCACTGGCTTGCCCAGGCCGGGCTCACCCTTGAGATGATCGGGGCGGACTTCATCCGCCGTCGGATCGCCCTGTTGCACAACAAGGGGAGCCCAGCCTGGCTCTTTACGAACCTGGCTGACGTCATGCGGCTCCGCCCTGGCCTCGACCACAACCTCACAGTGATGGGACACGCCCATTTCTGCCATCGGCTCTTCCAGCTGGATGTGGGTCGTAACGGCGAGGTCAAACGGACCGGCAAGGCCGCGAAGGCCGCCGCAAAGGCCGGCAAGGCCACCAAGGGGCACCTCTTCAAGCTGCCAGCGGGGGTGTTCCCGCTGTGCAACAATTCGCGCCAGTCCGAGATCTTCACCATGATGCCGGAATGCAACGCGCACGGCCCCGTCCCGAGCTGGCAGGAGCCGGTGGACGAGGTCGTGCAGCAATTCTTAGACACTCTGGTCGAGGTGTGCGTTAAGCCTGACGCCGAGCGGTGGCTTGTCAGGGACACCACCCAGGAAGAGCTGGACTACATCGCCGCTAGGGCGAGGGAGGCGCATCTCGGCATGGAGGCCGGCAGCACCGGGGGTGTGGAGGACAAGGTTGCCACGGCTGCGGAGGAGGAGGAGCTCGCCCAGTGGGCGGCGGCCGCCGGAGAGGCTAGCAGCGCCGGCACCAGAGCTCCGCTGGTCGAAGATGTGGCCTATGAGTCGTCGTCGGAGGAGGGCGTGGCGGCCGGCTCGGCGCCAGCCAGGGGAAGAGGGCTAGTCCTGCGGCTGGCCTGTTCCGGCGAGCCGGTCCGGCCCGGCAAGACTGCGCAGCCTCAATTTGCCCTGGAGGGGTCCGGGCGCCACACGAGGGCCACGACGGCGAGGAGGCTGACGAAGGCCACCTATAAGAAGAAGGCGGCAGCCCTTTCTCCGTCTAGGCACGCATGAACTCCGCCCCCTTCTTCGCCTTCCCCGGCAGATTTCGACTCGGATGTAGACGCGGAGTTCCCTTTTGATCTCGGGCCTCTCAGCCCGAAGAGGAAGAGGAAAGCGGCGGCGGAGGAGGAGATGGACGACGAGTAAGTACTCCATTCCTTACTGCCATTTCCATCCTCCTGAACCATGCCACTCATCTTGATCCATTCTTGCTTCTTCAGGGACGCAGAGACGTTGGCCCAGAGGATAAAGAGGGCCAAGGCTTCGGCGAGCAGCAAGCCCCCGGCTGGGGCTTCAGGGACACCACTGGTGGTGTTGAGCAGCCCAGATGGCAGACCCCGGCACAGCCCCCAGCGTAAGTTCATCATCCTCTTCTCGCTCGACATGCAGTAGGTGTTTGATGCTATGGTGCTGACCTTGCCGGTTTTGTAGGACGGGAGCAGCAGCAGGAGGAGCCGCAGGGGGCTACCCCCAACGCACCACCCCCATCGACCACGCAGCCGCGAGGGGCGTCCCCGGCAAGGGCACCAAGCATGGAGCCCACACGCATGGAGGAAGAGGGTAACTTGGGTGCTGGTGGCTCTGCCACGGTGCCAGACGCCGGCGGGGAGGGGACTTCTGCTTCGCAGCCCGGCGCTGGTGAGTCGCCTGTCTTCTGTCTTTGCTTTTCCCTTATCCTTTTTCTTGGTTTCATCATCCCCATCACTGTCCAGGCTCTCCTTCAACAGATATGGAGGACGTGGATGCCGTCATCGGGGAAGTTGTCAAGGAGGCCGCGGCGGAGGCCGACAAGATTGCCGCCGAGGAGGCCACCAAGGACGCTGCCGAGGCCGTCGCTGACAAGGCCGCCAAGGATGCCGCCGAGGGTGCCGGCGGTGGGCCTGCCGGGGAGGCCGGCAAGGCCGCAGCCGAGCAAGAGGCGGTTGATGATCAGCCTTCTTCCTCCACAACCTCGGGCCCCGGCAGGTACCTGAAGGTGGGCGACGATCTCTTCGTCCATCTCGTAGGGGCGTCAAGCTCCCGAACGCCCGCCGGAGGGGAAGCCTTCGACGGCGAGGTGCTTTCCGCTACCGGGCTTGAGGTTATTGATGAACCGGGCGTCGGCAGTGATGGCTCTCCAGAAGGGCAGCTCTTCCGGGCCATGGGGGCCAATTTCCGGAAGCTCCAAGCACTCTACCGTGCCCGTCTGGACAAGGTTAAGTCCAGGATGGCAGCGGTGGATGAGGCGGAGGTGGACTTCCAGGCGCGCGTCGCTGAGGCGCAAACCTGGTTCCACCAGTCCCGCGAGGAGCAGAGGGCCTTCCAGGAAGAATTGGCCAAGCGTGACGCAGAGCTCATCATGAAGATGTCTGACGTCGAGAAGGCCCAGGAAGAGGCGGCGAACTTGGCTGCCGCGGCCGAGGCCGCCCGGAACCAGCATGAAGCCGCCCTCGATTCCCAGGAGGAAGACCTCTCCGCGCGTGAGGTGAAGCTTGCCGCAACGCTCCGCGGCAAGGATGAGGAGCTCGAGGTCCTTGTCGAGCGGTGGACTCGTGAGCTGGGGCAGAGGCACAAAGAGGCACTCGATGCCCAAGCTCTGGCCCATGCCGGCAAGGTGCAAGAGCTGGAGGTGGAGCGGGACGAGCTGAAGGAGCAGGCCCTCAGGCTGTCCGATGAAAAGAACAGGCTCAACTCCGCCTTGACAGAGGCGCAGGGAGCGGTCATCAACAGAGCTGGGGAGCTCTCCGAGGCACAAGACTCCATCAGAGATCTCAAGCTGAGGCTGGAGAATCTCGAGAGGATGTTGTCGGAGAGCTTGGCTCGGCAGGAGGCCTTGACCAAGAGCCTGGAGGAGGAGAAGCAGCTGCGGGCGGACGAGGGCGCCTCCCACCAAGAATACGTGGCGTGTGAGAACAGGTGGATCAGCCGGCTGGAGGACATCGCCGGCAGGGTTACCTCGCAGTTGGCCCTCATGGGGATGCCAAACGTGAGGTACGCCACTGAGTGGAGCGGGTCCGTCAATGCCAAGCTGACCCTGTTCTTCGAGGGCGTCCTCGGTGCCTTGGCTGATCATCACTCCAACAGAACAGCCACGCTCGCCAGGGAGGCTCGGCGGCTTTGCCGGGGGGTCATGACCAAGGTCCTCACCAAGATGGCGTTCTGGAACCCCGCCCTCGATTTCGAAGCCGCGATGGACAGCTTGCCAGAGGATGCTAACCTCACGGTGCTCAAGGAGCGCATCAAGCCCGTCATCAGCCGCATCGACGAAATCAAGAGGGTGGAGGGCCAGCGCCGAGATTAGGCATCCCGTTCTTCTTCGCCGCTGCGGGTTCATGACCAAGACAAATTTTATCTTTAGTTAGAACCGCAGCGATGACATGATGCAATATAACTTTGAAATATCTTTGGAACCATGCATGTTATTTTCCTGTTTGCTGCCCCTTTGTATGTCCACCCTACGCTAGCTGGGTAGGCTTGCCGGCGCAAAAAACCCAAGGCGGCGTCTTGGGGACGGGTCCTCATTGGCCTGCCGGGCGAGCGTGCTGCCAGGTGGGCCACCTTTCCGCCCTCAACGCGGCCGCTCGAACTGTCGAGTTTGACTCGAGTCAGAGTCGAGAGCCTTGCTGATTGCGGAAGGCTACCCTACCGTTTCCAACGCACCCCTTTGAACTGTTGAGCGGACTCGAAACAGAGCAAAGGCGTTACCGATCGGGAAGGGCCCCATTTGCGTGCAGGTTTCCTTTTGTACAAAGAAAGACAACTCCGAGGATAATAACTTTAAATAATAGGATAGAAATATCCAGGGTTTGATGTAACTTAGCTTCTATTTGTAGCCGCTCGAACGCAGATCTTCCGGCCTCCTTCCTTCTCAAAGAGCCACGAAGACAAAGGAGTGCTGGGCTAAGTGCTAGAGCCGATTCTCATAACTGCGCCCCCTACCCGGCGCGCCAAAGATGTCGGTGTATTTGGATCGACACCTATGGGATCACAAGAATCCCTACTATGGTTGCGGGGCGCAAGGTTGAGAGAAGAGTGGATCTAACAGTTAGCACACGGTTCGTTTACCCAGGTTCGGGCCGCAAAGATGCGTAAAACCCTACTCCTGCTTTGGTGGATTATATGTTTGTGTTTTTCAGCTAGTGAGGAGCTCTCAAAAGCCAACTCGTGAGGAGTTCTGAAAAGCCGAATCCTTCTCCTGGTCACCTCGGGCCTCCTTTTATAGGGAAAAGGGGTTCCCACAGTGGCACAGAGGAGGTGGAAAGGGTACAGTGATGTGAGGTTATCCCCCGCATTACATGACAAGGCGCATTTAATGCGCCTAGCTTAGGTGTCCTCGCTTTATCGGGGACGAGGAGAGACGTCCGTCTTGTCCGTCGCCGCTCCTCCTTGTGTTGACACGCGCCCTGGCCAGCGGTTCCTGAGATGCCATGTAGGCAGGCAGGCAGCTGAGGTGGCGCAATGGTGGGTCTTCACGAAGATCTGCATGTTGCCACGCAGGTGCCTGCCCAGCTGGTTGGGGCGGCAGCTGCATGGGGCCATGGATGCGTAGTTGGTGCGGGCCTGATGGTGGCCCCGCGGGTGTCCTTGGCAAGGGCCTTGCCGGGGCCCCGGCAAGGGTCTTGCCGTGGCGCCTGCTGTCATCCCCGACAAGGTGCTTGCCGGAGGTCTTGTGGTCTTCCTTGGCTGGGATCCCGCCAAGGGTCGTCGTCTTCATAGCTTGTATCTGATCTTGAATGTCTTCACAAAGATCTGCATGCCACTACGGGGATGCCTCCCGAATCCTTGCCCCATGGGGGCAGTCGACACAAGGGTGATCTGCTCCGTAGGCGTGGGGAGAATTTCCGCGGCAAGGGTCTTGCCGGGGCTGCTAAGGCTGGCCCCGGCAGGGATCTTGCCGGGGCTGCTAGAACCAGCTCCCGGCAAGATCTTGCCGGGGGATCCTGCTTCGTCCCGTTTGCTCTTTGTGGTCTTGGCTTTGGGCTTCAGTCTCCATCGAGCTTCGGTCTTACCCTGGCTCACCTCCCTTGCCTTGCTTGGTGTGGTGGTGCCCGTGGCTCAGACTGCCCGTGCACAGTCATAGGGCTACAAAAAGTGTACCCCTCTTTTTGTACACCGACAATGTGTGGAGTAATAGTAGTAGATGCAGAATCATTTCGGTCTACTTGTTTCAGACGTGATGCCTATATATAATGATCATGCGTAGATATTCTCATAAGAATTCGATTTTCTATCAATTGCTCGATAGTAATTTGTTTACTCACCGTAGAATACCGCTATCATGAGAGAAGCCACTAGAGAAAACTATGGCCCCCGGGTCTATTCTCAACATATCAATCTACAATCTACTTTACTTTTCCGCTTTTACTTTCTGTTCTTATATCCAAAAATATCAAACTATCTTGTCTATCAGATCTCACTTTCATAAGTGACCGTAAAGGGATTGACAACCCCTTTTCGCGTTGGCTGCGAAGTTCTTATTTGTTTGTGCAGGTGCGAGGGACTTGCGCGTGGTCTCCTACTGGATTGATACCTTGGTTCTCAAAAACTGAGGGAAATACTTATGCTACTGTGCTACATCACCCTTTCCTCTTTGAGGGAATACAACGCAAGCTCGAGAAGTAGCAAGAAGAATTTCTGGTGCCGTTGCCGGGGAGGCTTACGCAAAAGTCATATACCAAGTACCAATCACAAACCCTTATCCTTCGCATTACATTTATTTGCCTCTCGTTTTCCTCTCCCCCACTTCACCCTTGCCGTTTTATTTGCCCTTCTTTTTGCCGTGTGTTTATCGTTCGCCTGCTTCTTGTTTGCTTGTGTGTTGGATTGCTTGCTTGTCACTATGGCTCAGAACAATACCAAATTGTGTGACTTCTCCAATACTAATAATAATGATTTTATTAGCACTCCTATTTCTCCTATTACCGATGCTGAATCTTGTGAGATCAATGCTGCTTTGTTGAATCTTGTCATGAAAGATCAATTTTCCGGCCTTCCTAGTGAAGATGTCGCTACCCATCTAAACAACTTTGTTGATTTGTGTGATATGCAAAAGAAAAGGGATACAGATAACGATATTGTCAAATTGAAGTTATTTCCGTTTTCACTTAGAGATTGTGCTAAAACTTGGTTTTCCTCTTTGCCTAGAAATAGTATTGATGCAAAGATGCTTTTATCTCTAAGTATTTCCCTCCTGCTAAGATCATCTCTCTTGGAAACAATATTATGAATTTTAAGCAACTAGATCATGAGCATGTTGCACAAGCTTGGGAGAGAATGAAATTAATGATACGTAATTGCCCTACACATGGTTTGAACTTATGGATGATTATTCAAAACTTTTATGCAGGCTTGAATTTTGCTTCTAGAAATCTTTTAGATTCGGCCACCGGAGGCACTTTCATGGAAACTACCTTAGGAGAAGCTATCAAACTCCTAGATAATATTATGGTTAATTATTCTCAATGGCACACCGAAAGATCTACTAGTAAAAAAGTGCATGCTATTGAAGAGATTAGTGTTTTGAGTGAAAAGATAGATGAACTTATGAAATTATTGCTGCTAAGAGTGCTTCTTTTGATCCTAATGATATGTATTTATCCACGTTGATTGAAAATAATAATGAATCTTTGGATGTGAATTTTGTTGGTAGGAATAATTTTGGTAACAATGCTTATAGAGGAAACTTTAATTCTAGGCCTTTTCCTAGTAATTCCTCTAATAATTATGGAAATTCCTACAATAACACTTATGGAAAGATGCCTTCTGAATTTGAAACTAGTGTTATGGAGTTTATGAATTCGCAAAAGAATTTCAATGCTTTGCTTGAAGAAAAATTGCTTATGATTGATGAATTGGCTAGAAGTGTGGATAGAATTACTCTTGATGTTGATTCTTTGAAACTTAGATCTATCCCACCTAAGCATGATATCAATGAGTCTCTCAAAGCCATCAGAATTTCCATTGATGAATGCAAATAAAGGACCGCTAAGATGCGTGCCAAAAGAGAGAATTATATAAAAATGTGTTCTTCTAGTTATCATGAAAATAAAGATGAAGATCTGAAAGTTATTGATGTGTCTCCTATTAGATCCTTGTTTTCTAGTATGAATCTTGAGAAAGATGGGATTGGAGATGAGGCTACTTTAAGGTGTCCCAATGATTCAGAGTTTTTAGATCTTGATGCTAAATTTGTTAAAAGTGGGAGTGAAGAGATTAAAACTTTGCATAGTGATGAACCGACTACTTTGGATTTCAAGGGATTCAATTATGATAATTTCTCTTTGATTGATTGTATTTCCTTGTTGCAATCCGTAATGAACTCTCCGCTTGCTTATAGTCAAAATAAAGCTTTTACCAAACACATAGTTGATGCTTTGATGCAATCTTATGAAGAAAAATTTGAATTAGAAGTTTCTATCCCTAGAAAGCTTTATGATGAGTGGGAACCTACTATTAAAATAAAAATTAATGATCATGAATGCTTTGCATTGTGTGATTTGGGTGCAAGTGTCTCCACTATCCCATAAACTTTGTGTGATTTGTTAGGTTTCCATGAGCTTGATGATTGTTCTTCAAATTTGCATCTTGCAGATTCCACTATTAAGAAACCTATGGGAAGGATTAGTGATGTTATTATTGTTGCCAATAGGAATTATGTGCCCGTAGATTTCATTGTTCTTGATATAGATTGCAATCCTTCATGTCCTATTATTCTTGGTAGACCTTTCCTTAGAATGATTGGTGCAATTATTGATATGAAAGAAGGAAATATTAGATTCCAATTTCCGTTAAGGAAAGGCATGGAACACTTTCCTAGAAAGAAAATAAAATTACCATATGAATCTATTATGAGAGCCACTTATGGATTGCCTTCCAAAGATGCAATACCTAGATCTATCCATGTATCGCGCCTAGCTAGGGGCGTAAAACGATAGCGCTTGTTGGGAGGCAACCCAATTTTTGTTTTTTTGTTTTTGCTTCTGTTTAGGAATAAATATTGCATCTAGCTTATGTTTATTTGTGGTTTTGTGTTTTAATTAGTGTTTGTGCCAAGTAGAACCTTTGGGAAGACTTGTGTGAAGTTTATATGATCTTGTTGTGAAAAACAGAATCGTTAGCGCTCGCTAGAATGGTCACCAGATTTTACTAGAGCATGCTATTTAGTTGAATCTTTTTGTAGATGATTAATAGACAAATTCCTCACGTTTAACAATTTATTTCAATTTTTTTGGAGTTACAGAAGTATGCGAAAGTTACAGATTACTACAGACTGTTCTGTTTTTGACAGATTCTGTTTTTCATGTGTTGTTTGCTTATTTTGATGAATCTATGAGTAGTATTGGTGAGTATGAATCATAGAGAAGTTGGAATACAGTAGGTTTAACACCAATATAAACAAACAACGAGTTCATTACAGTACCTTTGAGTAGTGGTTTGTTTTCTTATACTAACGGAGCTCATGAGATTTTTGTCTAAGTTTTTTGTTGTGAAGTTTTCAAGTTTTTGAGTATTGCTTTGATGGACTATGGAACAAAGAGTGGCAAGATCCTAAGCTTGGGGATGCCCAAGGCACCCCAAGGTAAAATTCAAGGACAACCAAAAGTCTAAGCTTGGGGATGCCCCGGGAAGGCATCCCCTATTTCTTCTTCATCTATCGGTAACTATACTCGGAGCTATATTTTTATTCACCACATGGTATGCGTTTTACTTGGAGTGTCATGTATCATTTGAGTCTTTGCTTGTCAGTTTGCCACAATTATCCTTGCTGGACACTGTCGGATTCAGGGCTCCGCAAAACCCAATAAGTTCAAACACATGGGCGTGAACGAAGATCTCTCCCGCTCATGTCTACCTAGCGCCTCACCCTCGTTGGTGGAAGGATTCAAGCAAACAACAGATAGAACACACAAGAGTTTATCCAGGTTCGGGCCACCGTGTGGTGTAAGACCCTACTTCTTGCTTTGGTGGATTAGCCTCGGGCGAGCTGGAATATGAGCTAGTACAATGGTTCCCGAGCTCAGGAGGTGAGCTCAGGAGGGTCGGGAGGCAAGTGTTCTTGCTCCTTGTCTGGTGGCAGAGTGTATGAGTCGACCCCCTTTCACGGCAGGAATCCTAGCTACGTATATAGGCGTCCACGGTCCTCTTCCCCCGAAATGTTTAGGCGGGAAGGGATCCCACAACGGCCATTTTTGAGCGGGAAAACAAGGACGTTCCTATCCTAACAAAAGCAGTCTTCGCCTGCAAAAGGACCAGGCGGTGACGCGGTGGTGGGCTTGACGGTGACATCCTCCTTATCGTCCTTGCGGTCTTCGGTCTTGTTGCACCAATGAGGAAACTTTTGCCCCGCTCCTTAGGAACCTGCGGTTGTGCTATCCTCCTTGCACCGAAATGGTAACTGCGCCGCAGGCCGGCACTGGCACCCTCTAGCCCAGTGCGTCACTGCTGACATCACTGCCTCCTCCTGAGGCAGGCTTGGCCTTGGATTCTCCGCCCCTCCGGAGTGCCTCGCTGAGGCCGCTCCTGAGGAGGTCTTGACGTCGTTCTCCTCGCGAGGCTTAGCCTCCTCGCGAGGGTCTTGGATAGCTGGTCGATTAGCTAGGCCGTACCAGGCCGTAGTAGGAGCGCGTTGCGGCCCGCAGACAGGCAAGTCTGGGTACCCTGGTTCCCAGTACGCCGACAGTAGCCCCCGGGCGCAAGGCGCGCGCGGAGTTGGCTTCAGGGCGAAGCCTTAGTCGAGGAGGAAGCGCCGCGAGCCCTAAAAGGCTGCGGGCCAGGCCGGCATTCGACTGTTGGATGGGACGTGGCAGCTCCGCTTCCCACGCAGCCTCGGTGATCATGCGACTTTACAACTCCTTGGCGCAGGCGACGATGGCGTAATGGCTGCGACGCCAGTGGCTGGCGGTTGGGCTCCTCCACCCTATAAATGGGACTAGGAGAGGGGGAGCCCCCGAGCCGTTTCCGAGCCAACGTCGTCTTCCCCCTGCTTGTTCTTCACTTACTCTCTTGTTGCGAGATCTCTATGGCGCCGTCAAGGAAGCCGTCCGCTGCGGAGAAGGGGAAGGCCCCGGAGGATCCAGTCCTGCTGCCGCCGAAGAGGGGCCGCGGTCGCCCCCGCAAGCATGCCGCTGTGCCTACAGCGACTTCTCGGGGTGGCGGGTGCGGCCTTCTGAGTTCTGCCGCGGCCGCTGGTGAAAGGCGCGGGACGTCCTCCCATGGTGAAGGTGGTCGTGGCCGCGAAGGGAGAGGAGGCGCGCAACGGTGCATGTCGGTTGCGCGTCCTCCATGCCCGCAGCTCCATTCCTTCGACGTCTCGTCGGAGTTCATGGTGTGGGCGGAGAAGCTTGGTGGCCCGTGGCTCTGGCTTCCCCGCTCGTTCGGCGACATGTTACCAGCCGGAGGCCTTGGCGGCATCTGGCTGCAGGCAGACGGTTGCTGCAGTGGTGCGTCCTGGGTGGAGGTTGATGTGGCTCCCTGGGGCGATGTGTTCTTGGACCGCGGCTGGCAACCGTTTGCCCGCGCACGCCGGCTGCGGGGGAGGTGTTCACTCCACTTCAGGTAAGATGGCGTCTCCACGTTGTTCGTCAGGGTCTTCTCGGAGGAAGGGAGACGCCTTGGGTGCTGTCCCGAGGTTGATGACGAAGAGGACGACGGGGACGGCGTCCGGAGGAGCAGCTCCTCCCCCGAAGACGATCTCAGCCCTGGGGGCGCCGTGGGTGATACGTCCAAAACGTATCTATAATTTCTGCTTGCTCCATGCCTCTTTTGGGTGATATTGCTATGATATTTATACACTTCCATACACTTTTGATCATATTTGGACTAACCTATTAACTCAGTGCACCCCAGTGCCAGTTTCTGTTTTCTGCTGTTTTTGTATTTCACGTTTTCCCATCACGTAAACTGCCAGAAAAATCCCGGAAAAATTATATAAAAAATCAGCGTTCCAGAAGCTTCCCGACAACCGAAGTAGGGCCGGAGGGGGGCCACCAGGGCTCCAGGTGCCCTGGTGGCGCGGCCCCCCTCCTGGCCGCGCCGGGGGGCGCCTGGGCCCCCCAGGCCTCCGCTGATGCCCCCCTTTGGCATATATTTAACACGCGTCCCGAAACCCTCGAGACGAAAAAACCCTTTTTCGCGATCTCATCTCTGTTCCGCCGCCGCCGCGCTTCCAAGATCGGGAGCACCAGGAGAACTCTTCCCGGCACCCTGCCGGAGGGGAGGATCACCACCGGGAGCCTCTCCACCACCATGGACGCCTCCCGGGTGAGTTGTGAGTAGTCTCCCTTGGACCATGGGTCCATGACCAGTAGCTATGTGATGTTCTCCTCCCCTTCTTGTGCTTCACTAATTAGACCTCGTGAGCTGCCCTACATGATCGAGGCACATATGTAATCCTTATGCTGTTGCTATGATGAGTTTGCTGGGATCCGATGGATTGTGAGATTATGTTCAGATTGTGTTTGAGTAATATATTTGATTTACCTCTTTTATATTTATGTTCGTAAGTAATTCTTGCATGTTCTTCGTTGCTATTTATTGCTTTGGCCAAGTAGTAGGTAGTGACTCCAAGAGGGAACGTTATGCTTGATTGTGGGTTCATGCCCCTCGATGACTAGCTTGAGTGACAGAAACATGAGTCTAGGGGATGTGCTGTTGCCACAAGGGGGAAAACAACGGTGCTTGTGCCCGCGGGTGCAAGGATTGTTTACTTTACGCAAAGTTCTTTTAATGCAGTTGTCTGTTGCATTGAGTTTACACTATGGGTGGGACTCGCAACTTAATACCAGCGAGATGTTCTGGATAGATATCTCAAGGTGGATGATTAGTAGTAGATGCAGATGGATTTCGGTCTACTTGCCTTGGCGTACCGCCCATGCTTTGAACCTCTACCTTTCTTGCAACATAGTTAGCATTGGTTTGCGCACATAATTCTGTCAATTGCCCAGCTGTAATTCGTTTACCTCACATAGCTGTTTTATCGTCTTTTGGGAGAGAGACATCACTAGTGAACATCATGGGACTCCGGTCCATATTACCATCACTGATCACATCCGCTATTTACTTTCCGCTTTTACTTACTATTTGCAGCAATACCTATCATTATTATCACTTGCGTTTGATCCTTTGTAAACGACAAGGCCGGAGGGATTGACAACCTCTCTGTACTCGTTGGGAGCAAAGTTATTTGTATATGTGTGCAGGTCCACGTTGATTGCTAATATCTGGCGCCGTTAGCAGTTGACACCTTCTTGTTGAAACTGGGAGTCTCAGGGGAAATCGATCCTTGGTATCTTTGCCAAGGGAAAACTTCCGCTACACTGCATCTCAAACCTTCCACTTGGGGTAACCAACAAGGGGCGAGAAGCCATCAAGCAAAGTTTTCTGGCGCCGTTGCCGGGGACTCCACTTTTCAAGATAGGGGAGTTGCACGCTATCTTTTACCTTTGCTTTTAGTCTTGTTAGTTTACCTTTCAGTTTTTGCTTTAGTATCTTTTATCGAAAATCACAAAAATAGTTATCTTGCTTGCTTGCTGCTATGGGTTCCACCGAGAACACCAGGTTGTGTGACTTCACTAGTCATAACAACGATGACTTTATTTGCACGCCTATCACTACACCTGCCACTTCAGCACCTTCGTATGAAATTAAACCTTCTTTACTGAACCTAGTTATGAAAGATCAATTCTCCGGTGCTGGAGATGATGCTGCTTTACACTTAAACAACTTTGTTGGACTTTGTGATATGCAAAAGTACCAAGAAATAGATGGTAATATTGTTAATCTTAAGCTTTTTCCTTTCTCCTTGAGAGGAGGAGCTAAAATTTGGTTTCAATCTTTGCCTAGAAATAGCATAGATTCATGGGACAAGTGCAAAGATGCTTTTATTGGAAATACTATCCACCTGCTAAAATTATCCAACTAAGAAGTAACATAATGAATTTTAAACAATTGGATAATGAACACGTTGCCCAAGCTTGGGAACGTATGAAATCTCTTGTCAAGAACTGCCCTACTCATGGTTTGACTACTTGGATGGTTATCCAAACATTTTATGCAGGCTTGAACTTTACCTCGCGGAACTTGTTAGATTCGGCCGCGGGAGGAACCTTTATGTCAACTACACTTGGTGCTGCCACGAAGCTTCTCGATGAGATGATGACCTATTATTCTCAATGGCACACCGAACGCGCTCCAACAGGTAGGAAGGTAAACTCTGTCGAGGAGATTTCCTCCCTAAATGAAAAAGTTGACTTGATCATGTCTCTACTTTCGAAGCAATCTTCTGTTGATCCTCGTGATGTTCCTTTAAATTCTTTGATTGCTCAAGAACAAGTAGATGTGAATTTTATCTCTAGAAACAATTTCAATAACAATGCTTATAGGAGTAACTTTGGTAGCAATCCTAGACCGTTCCCCTCTAATTCTTATGGGAACAACAATGCTTATCCTATCACCAAGAACTCCACTACTGAACTAGAGATTATGCTTAAAGATTTCATCACTACCCAAAAAGCCTTTAATAAGAGTGTAGAAGAAAAACTAAACAAACTAGATGATCTCTCTTCGAAGGTAGACAATTTAGCCCATGAGGTTGAGTTGCTTAAAATTAGAACTTCTCCTCTTGAGGAGAGGAAGGTCACTCCTAAGAATGCTATTCAAGTGCAAATTAATGAAAACATTAGGATGTTGGCTAAACTTAAAGAGAGATGGGCTAGAGAAAAGGAGGAAGAAGATAGAATTAAGAGCCTTCCTACCCACCACACTGTTGCTACTATCCAAGTTGTTGAGGATATCCAAACTCTTAGCACCCAATGCACTCCTGGTCCCATTGGACCTATTAATGGTGATGCTATGACCATAGAAACTACCAAACAAGTGAGCCTAAAGGGCACCACTACCACTTTACTTGATAGTAGTGACCTTGATTTTGATAATTGCACTCTTACCGAAGTTATTGATTTCCTTCACAAGATGTCTAGAGATCCCCGAACTAGCACGCTTAACCTTGCCTTCACAGAGCATATCACTAATGCTCTCATCAAAGCTAGGGAGGAGAAACTTAGAGTAGAAGCCTCCATACCTAGAAAGCTAGAAGATGGTTGGGATCCTATGATTAAAATTAAGTTGAATAACTTCTCTTGCTATGCTTTATGTGATGTTGGAGCTAGTACCTCCGTTATGCCCAAAAGAATATATGATATGCTTAAATTGAAACCTTTTGATTCTTGTTCTTTTGGTGTTCGTCTCGTTGATTCTTCCATAAAGAAACCTTTGGGGAGGATCGACGATGTTCTTATCATTGTCAATGACAATTATGTTCCCGTTGATTTTACTATTATGGACATTGAATGTGAACCTTCTTGTCCAATTATTTTGGGACGTCCTTTTCTACGCACCGTTGGTGCTATCATTGACATGAAAGAGGGGAATATAAAATTCCAATTTCCTCTCAAGAAAGGGATGGAACACTTCCCTCGAAAGAAGATTAAGTTACCTTTTGAGTCCGTTACACGGGCTAGCTATTCTTTTACTCTTGATAAAACTTGATCTCTTTGCATTATGCCTAGCTTAAAGGCATAAAAGAAAGTGCTTTTGGGAGGCAGCCCACAATGAATAAAATTTTATTTTGCTTTTGTTGTGTCTTGATGTTGTTACTACAGTAGCATCATCATTGTATCTTTGCTTTTCAACTTTGTGCCAAGTGTAGCCTCTGATTGCAAGAAAGTTCAAAAGTTGTGACGTGCTGTCCAGGAAACAGATTATGTCCTTGGATAGAAAAATTCGTATAAAATCACCAGATCATATTTTTGGTCTGAATTTTTTCGACAGCGTGCTCTATACAATTGTCTTTCGTGTGTCTGTTCTGAGGTTTTTGATTAGAGTTGCAGCAGTGCCCCAAAAAATCATTTACTACCTGCTGTTCTGATTTTCACAGATATTGTCCTGTTTTGCCTTTCCTTCATTTTGCAAACCTTGAGCTTGCTTTTTCTTTGCAAAAACCTTTTGGCAATCTTGAGAAACAGTTGACCTTCAAGAATATCCTTATTTCCAGCAAGGAACAATTATTTTATTATGGGTACTAACCTCGCTAATCAGATTATGATGAGTTATGTATGAAGGGAGTTTTCAAGTGTGCGAGGGAAGATGATAAAAAGATTCAGGAGTGTCAAACGCTCAAGCTTGGGGATGCCCCCATGCACACCCAAGAAATATTCAAGGATACTCAAGCGTCTAAGCTTGGGGATGCCCCCGTGCATCCCCTTCTCCATCAACATTATCAGTTCGTCTTTCGTTCCACTATATTTTTATCACTTCATGTGTTACGTGCTATGCTTGGAGCGTCTTGCTTTTAGTTTTCCTTTTTAGTTTTCTTTAGCTTTTCATAACGAGTCGGAACTCAGCTTTCTTTGTGTGGGAGAGAAACACGCTCCACTTCTACCTAGAACATAACATAGAATTTTCATGTCTATCTTTGCTGTGTGTGTTCTTTGTCTTTCAATAGCTACTATCATGTTCAGCTCTTAGTTTTCATGCTTATATTTTTAAAAGAGGTTTTGTTTAGTTGGTTGCTTGAACTCTCTTTAGTTATCATGCTTATATTATTAAGAGAGTTTGCTTCTGTTGCATTGGTTGATATGTCTATGATAAAAATGCTACGTGCAGAATGGTGCTTAGTAGTTCATGTTTTCTTATGGTTAGTCTCAAATAGCTGGGGGGTTCCCAATGTGTTATTGGAGTACCAACATGATTTGTTTGCCTATGATGTGGTATGGTTTAGTAATATCTTCCTTCAAGAATTTATTTTGATTGACTTGGCGTATGCTCACGCATATTTAAGACTATAAAGAAAGTCTGTCAAGCCTTGATGATCTTTTATTTCTGAGTAGCGATATAACTTCCATGCCTGATTCAATGTTGCTTTGTCGCTTTGCATGATTATGACCGTCATTGCTCTCTTAGTTGGTCGCTCCCAGTCTTTTGCTAACCTCCACCTGTACTAAGCGGACTAACTGCTTGTGCATCCAAAATCCTTTAAACCAGTTATGCCATATGAGTCCACCATACCTTCCTATACATGGTATTTACCTGCCATTCCTAACAAAGACTTTCATGTACCATCTCGAAATTATTCAAAAAAAGCATTTCTCTTTTGTGCCTCTATTTTAGTTCATGAGGAAGCAGTAGTTAATTCATGATCTTTTTAAGTTGGACAAGCTTCACCCCGGGATTGCATGTCTAATGTGCAAACCCATAATACGAGAAGGAACTGGCAAAGAGTGCGCCCGGCTCAAAAATAATATAACAAACAAACCCTCCTTCACGCTTTGTTCATGAGAAATCAGAAAACTTTGGCAGTGATAAACAAAGGAGATTAAGAGGATGTGATCGTCCTCATTCGGGAGCCGTTCCTCGAAACTTGTCCATCTCAAGAAGTGACGAAACATGCATATCCAAAAAAATATTATTACCTCTGTTTTTAAAACCAAGAGCTCTGGTACATGCTTTGTCTTTGTTTCCGACTACGGGTTTTCAACCTTGCCAACAAAAGCCACGGTTCGAGAGTCTCCACCTTCTTTTAAAGCACCAACTACTGAGAGCATGATTATCATTCTAAGTGTAATGTGCATTGTCCCAAAGTAGCATTGTCTTTTGCATGATTATGATATCGTTTATTCTGAAATCATTGTATCTAGTCATCACTTAAACCCTGGAGGTGCCCCTGCATTTATGTTTTGCTTCACTAAAGGGGGCAAGTGAGATATCACTTTATCATATTTGCACACCATGCTCATTACAAATCTTTTCGATGTTTCAGTATCATATTGTAAAACTTTCAGTTCTTTGTGATTTTTTCATGAGGCAACTTAATTACTACAGATTCATTGTCTCAGTAAGCTTTTGTCATATGACTATGAAAAGTCCTATATGGTTAATAGCATGTCACCACAGAAATTATTCTTGTTATCATTTACCTACTCGAGGACGAGCAGGAATTAAGCTTGGGGATGTTGATACGTCCAAAACGTATCTATAATTTCTGCTTGCTCCATGCCTCTTTTGGGTGATATTGCTATGATATTTATACACTTCCATACACTTTTGATCATATTTGGACTAACCTATTAACTCAGTGCACCCCAGTGCCAGTTTCTGTTTTCTGCTGTTTTTGTATTTCAGGTTTTCCCATCACGTAAACTGCCAGAAAAATCCCGGAAAAATTATATAAAAAATCAGCGTTCCGGAAGCTTCCCGACAGCCGAAGTAGGGCCGGAGGGGGGCCACCAGGGCTCCAGGTGCCCTGGTGGCGCGGCCCCCCTCCTGGCCGCGCCGGGGGGCGCCTGGGCCCCCCAGGCCTCCGCTGATGCCCCCCTTTGGCATATATTTAACACGCTGTAGGATCGAAAGTATGTCTAGAGGGGGGGTGATTAGACTACTTGTAAATATAAAAATTCTGCCTTTTGATCATGAACAGTTTTTGGCAGTTTCACAATTATGATCAGGACAAGTATCACCCTACACATGCAATTCTAGAGTATAAGCAGCGGAAAGTAAATTGCACATGTAGTAAAGAGAGGTGGAGAAGATCAAACGCAATTTGGAGACGCGGAGATTTTTCTCGTGGTTCCGATAGGTGGTGCTATCGTACATCCACGTTGATGGAGACTTCAACCCACGGAGGGTAACGGCTGCGCGAGTCCACGGAGGGCTCCACCCACGAAGGGTCCACGAAGAAGCAACCTTGTCTATTCCATCATGGCCTACGTCCACGGAGGGCTAGCCTTACTCGGGGTAGATCTTCACGAAGTAGGCGATCTCCTTGCCCTTACAAACTTCTTGGTTCAACTCCACATCTCAATGACGGAGGCTCCCAAGCGACACCTAACCAATCTAGGAGGCACCACCCTCCAAAAGGTAATAGATGTTGTAGATGATGATGAACTCCTTGCTCTTGTGCTTCAAATGATAATCTCCCCAACACTCAACTCTCCTCACTGATTTGGCTGTGGTGGAAGAAAGTATTGAGTGGAAAGCAACTTGGGAAGGTTAGAAATCAAGTTTCATATGGTAGGAATGGAATGACTTGATCTCAACACAAGGGTAGGTGGTTTTCTTCTCAGAAAATGTAAGGTAGGAGTGGTAGTACTTTCTGATGGCTCTCTCCACGAATGAAGAGGGGGGTGGAGGGGTATATATAGCCTCCACACAAAATCCAACCGTTACACACATAATTGAGCAATCTCGATGAGACCGAAGTGGAAACTCGGTCAGACCGAAAGTTCAAATATAGTGAACGTTGGGGTTTTCGGTGGGACCGAAAATACCATCTCGGTTTGTCCGATATGAGTCAAAGATAGGAACTTGCCAGTTTCGGTGGGACCGAAATCAACAACTCGGATATTCCGATATGATGACAAACGGTTACAGAAGGTTGGCAGCCCGGTTTCGGTGAGACCGAACTCAAACTCGGATAGACCGAAATTTCTAGGGTTTGGAATATGGCTGAGGTGGTTCATCTCGGTGGGACTGAGTTGGAAGAATCGGTTTGTCCAAGATTACTTATGAGTGTGTTTAGTAGTGAAAGTTGCTGATAGCTAAAGGAGATATATCACTAAGCACTTGAGCAACCAGATCATCAACACAACCTCATCCCCTTTTAATAGTATTGGCTTTTCCTATGGACTCAATGTGATCTTTGATCTCTAAACCAAAAATGGAGTCTTGAGCTTTTGCCAATGCTTGCCTTAGCATTTTGAGGGGTCCACTTCTTCAGTCATTTCCATACCCATATCACTGAGCTTCTCTCAAATGATTCTCAAGTAACTATTAGTTCAATGATATATATGTTGTTATTAATTACCAAAACCACCCGGGGATTAGTTGCACTTTCAATCTCCCCCTTTTTGGTAATTGATGACAACATATAGATCAAAGCTTCGACAAAAAGATATAATCAATGAATAATATCGTCGCTTTGAGAAGTATGTGATAAACAAGAGCTCCCCCTAAATTTGTGCATTATTTAAAATTTGCGTTTGAATGCAAATGCACAATCGATTAGGATTATGGGTCACTCTTCCATGTCACATACATCTTGGTGGAGCGCACAAAATGATAAGAATGAATAGCATGCACCCAATCACCAAGACATGAGTAAATAGTCATACAAAAAGGAATAGCATAAGATAAGCATTAAGCACACATTAAAGCATAGTATGACTAAGCACTCATTAAGGTAGCATCAAACGTAGTAGCAAGCACACTTAAAGTTTCAAGAACCAAAAGAACCAAATGTATCTCAAAGAAAACCGGCAAAAGAATGAAAGAGCACTCTCTCTCTCGAAGCCCTATGATCTATACAATTTCTCCCCCTTTGGCAACAAGTTACCAAAAAGTTCGAAAAAGCATAGAGCTAAGCGTCACTGTGGGCTCTGCTGGCGGCTCCCGTCTGGGTAGATGTCGGAGTAGATATGACGGCATCGGTGAAGACTTCAGCTGATGTCTGCGCTGGAGGAGTGGATGCTGGAGCTGTGGCTGGAGTGACTGCTGGAGCTGTAGGAGGTGCTGAAGTGGTAGCCCTGGAGTCAGTCACTGGAATAGCTGCTGATCGGGATCCTCTGGGAACCTGAGCAGTCTGGCAATGAGTGTCCTGGACTAGGTCATCCTGCATGAGCTCTGCTCTGTCCTGCCTTGCTTCCTCCATGTCTGCCTCAAGCTTGTTGACGGTCACCTGAATCTCAGTCAGCTTCACGTCCAGAGCGTGGATCTTGTCGTCAACAATCCTTTCCAAGCTTTCCTGAGATTTTTCAATGCTGGCCAGGCGTTGTTCAATCCTCTGGGTAGCTTCAAGAATCTGCTCTCCGAAGCTCTTTGGTTTAGCTGCTGCTGCTGCCTCTTTATCAGCTTTGGCTTTCTTAGCAGCTTCAATCTTGGCTTGACCTTCAACTAAAGTTGGATCCTCCTCGTCCATCACAACAATGTTATCTTCATGCTCTGGCTGCAGTGGCAAGTGCTTCCTATCCAACATGAATTTGCCCGTGCCAAACTTGGTATTGATAAGCATCTGAATCTGCGGGGCAAATCCACACGACCTCTTTTGGTCAGCTGCAGTCCTCTTAATGGTCTCTACCATTAAGTCCATCACCTTGAAAGGTGCCTTCTCATCAAGTATGTGCAGCATGTTGATAGAATAGCCTCGGATCATGCGATGGTCTCCAGACTTGGGCATCAAGGTATGCCTCAGAATAGTGTTTGTGGTAGTTAGACCTGCCTGGAGATAGTACACTGAGCCAAGCTTCCACCCTTCCAAATCTGCAGTGGGGATCTCCTTGTACATGTTCTTCATGGAATCATGGTTCTTCTTAGGAATCCCATAGACATCAATGTCGTCCTCTCTCTGCACTGGAGCATTCAGAAGTTCTGCCCATTCTTCAACAGACGAAGAAAACCTTTGACCTTCAGTCATCCAGGTGATCTTGCCATCAGGATAGAAGTGGGCTGTGGCATAGAACTGCATAATCATCTCATCGTTCCAATCTGTCAGCTTCTGACCCACGAACTCATCAACTCCACATGCAGTGAAGCTCTCATGCACATGGGGAAAGAAGTCTCGGTGCTCTTCACTGTCAATGTACTCCCAGTCAACGTATCTGGTATCTGCAACAATAGGCTTCTTATCCATCAGCACGGTCTCATAGAAGTCCCGCTGCTCTCTGGTGTGGAATCTGGGGTCCACAGCAGTCCTTCTCCTCACGGCATATGGATCAGACTGTCTCCATAGCCTGAGACCTCTGTCCTTCCTTGCCTTCATATCCTCGGCTTGAGGATGAGCATCGTTGTGGAGTGGCAATTTTGGACGGAGCTTCAGCAACACATGTTCTTCTTCAGACTCAGACGGTGGCACATCACCTTTGTTCTTCTCAGAGGCTGGAATGTTCCTGGTTGTCCTCTTGGGCTTGGCAGAAGGCTTTGCTGGAGCTGCCTTAGCTTGAGCAGGCTTCTTGGGCTTAGAAGTGGCTTGAGCCCTAATTGCATCACCCATGAGTTTCTGCTTCTGAGGAGCAGGCTGGGGTGCTTCTTCTTCTTCCTCATCCACTGCTGCATCTGCATGAGGTTCAGCATATACTACCCTCTTCCTCTTGGAAGTTTTCTTCACTTTACTTTGGGCTGGCTCTTCCAAGTTTAGCTTCTTGGCAACAGCTGACTGCTTGACCTTGCTGGTGCCTTTCTTGAACTGCTGCCCTTGGTGCTCTTTGGCAACAACATTTCTCTTGGGCTTGGAGGTTACTTCCTCAGCAATGAAGTCAGAGTCCTCATCATCAGAATTTCTCTGCTTTCTGGTTCTGGTGGCTGCAGGAGGCAAACCACTAGGGGTACTCCTCTCACCATCATCACTAGGACTACTAGCCTCAGGACTAGTATTTGCCTCAGGAATCTCTGCAAAAGGTGACTCAGACATGTTCTGGCTGTCACTGGCATCTGACATGGCTGACAACCTGTGAATAGATAAGGTATAGGCAGAGTAGAAGAGTTATCACAAACTGCAGAGGTTTTTGCAAAAAAAATGAGTTCAAATCTTAGTTTTGAGTTTTCACAGAATGCATTTCGGTCAAACCGATTTTCAGTTTCGGTGAATCCGAAGTGTATACAGAGGCTTACCACACCACTTTCGGTCAGACCGAAGTGGGTTTCGGTCCTGCCGAAACACTAGGGTTTCACTAAGACTGAGTTTCGGTCACACCGATTTGCACGACTCGGTTAGACCGAAAGGTGCAGTGCAATGGCCAGAGGCCAAATCGGTCATTCCAAGTTTTCAAAATCGGTTTCACCGAGATGTATTCCGTGGAAACCTAACCCTAAGAATTTTACTCGAAACTAGATCCGATCTGATGTTAAGGAAGATTTCAAACGTGGCTAGATACAGGGCAAACCAATCGTGCAATGAATCAGATGGGGAGCACGAGAGGGATCGAGACTCACCCTAACTTGGTGGAGTCCCTCTACGGCGGCAACGGCGCGGAGAAGAAAACCGTTGACGGCGGCGGAGACCTGCGGCGAGGGCGCACAGGCGACGACGGCGACGATCCGGAGACCAAGGCGACGGCAGCAGGGGACTTGGGGGCGAAACGGTTTGAAGAAATAATCGCGCGCTGCCCTCAGTATATATATCCCCTTGCTGTCGGTGGGACCGAGTTGAAAAACTCGGTGACACCGAAATGGATAACTGCTGTGCAGTTACGCATATCGGTCACGCCGAGATTTTGAACTCGGTTTCACCGAGATGAAACCTAGATCAGTCTAAGCGTTTCGGTTGGACCGAGTGGGAGAAGTTGGTCAGACCGAAATTGACTTAGAAGGTTTTGGAAGTCAGCCTTAGACGGATCGGTGGCTCCGAGTGGTCCTCACTCGGAGGGTCCGAAAATGACTTGTTCAAAGTTTGTGATTTGAGCATGAATAGAATTTGAGACAAGAAAGCATAGATAGCTGGGGAAGGTGCTTAGGCATTCTTGTCCATCCATTTGGCCAGAAAAATCAAAACAACCAGAACAACAAATGGATGTCCTTGAATGGATAAAATCATGCATTCAACATGCTCACACAATAAGATAGCAAATGAAATATGTGTCAAACATGCACAACCAAAACTCTAGCTACTAGCACACAATTTGTCGATGACTAGGTCATCTATATATGAGTATTTTGACTTAGGAGCCAAATGAGAACATTTGATCATAGGTCATACTCATCGTTTAAGCTCAAGTGGGGTTACCACTTTTACATAAAGCATTGATGTGTTCACATCATTTGGAGATGCTTTAGCTCAATTTTTAGAGCAAAGCTCCCCCTAGATGTGAGAACCCCTTTTAAAGGGTCAAACTAACCTTGGGTTGTCGTAGAAGACTTCATGTAGATGTTGAAGATGTGGATGCTCAATATTGATGTAGATCATCAAGAGTTGGGAGCTATCCTTTGGATTAGGGCACTTTCAATACCTACATGGGTTAGTCCCACAAGGAACAAACAAGGATATCCATAGACATAGATTGAAGTTCACAAAAGATGATGTCCATGAAAGCAATGATTACCTTGTCCCTTGACTTACCAACAAGAGGGTTTGTGACTCCATGAACTAGTGCATGATGTGGAAGTTGATTGCACAAGTTGCCAAAATGAATGTGAGTGAAGTATGTTGGCGGAGTCACCCTCAAGAACCTTCTAGTTCTTCTTCTTTGGGATCCACATCATCTTGATGGGAATCCTTGGGGTTGTAGTTGAGCTTGACGAAGTAGAACTTGACGTGTCCTTGGGAACCCACTTGACCATGGCTTGTGGTGCTTCAATGAATGCATCAATCTCCTCTTGAAGCTTGTCCTTGGCCTTCAGCTTGTGGTCTTGTGGTGGAAGGTCATCTTGAGCTTGTTCCACATTGGAAGAAGTAGGATCATACTTCTCCTTTTGATAAACAAACTGTGGAGTAGGGTATTGACCTTCTTCCCACTCAACACCTTCGGCGTTGAACTTTCGCTCAAAACCAATCCCTTGATTCTTCCGGTGCCTTCCTTGTTTGCGAACAATTTCCTCAAAGTTCTTGCTTCCGGCAAGACTCTTGTAGACACCTTTCTCTATGATTTCCTTCAATAAGCTATTTTCTTGCTCAAGTGTAACTTGGCTTGAAACATTGTTAGTGGAATCAAGAGAACTACTAGAAGTAACAACATTAGATTTAACATGGTTATTGTTACTACTAGAGGAAGAATTTTTCTTATGCTTGTCATGCTTAGTCTTAATAGGTGGCAAGAAATTAGACAAGAGAAGTCGTTTGGCAAGATATGAAGAACTCTTCTTTCGAAGATCGTCATTGATCGCTTTTAGAAACTCATGTTCTTGCTCTAGAGTGAGCTTCTCGAAGCGTAGCTTCTCATGAGATCTTAGGAGCTCTCTATGATCTTCTTGAGTTGTTTCATGAGCTAACTTAAGAGTGTTTAGTTCTTTAGTTAGAAGCTCAATCTCCTTCATAGCATTGTCATTCGACTCTTCTCGACTATAAAGACTACTAGCATTTTCATCGTTACTAAGCTCACTAGATTTATCATGCAAGAGCTCATCTTCACCAAGCAAGTCATCCTCATCACTATCAAAGTCAATGAATTCAGGGTGTGTTACCTTGGGGCCTTTAGCCATGAAGCATCTTCCAATTCCCTCATTTGGTGAATCAAATAAGTCGTAGGAGTTGGAGTTGGAGGATACGAGAGCAAGACCGGCAACACCTTCATCTTGACTGTAGTCGGAGTCGGAGTGATAGCTTCCATCGGATTGATTGTCGGAGTCGGAGCCGGAGACCCATTCACCTACATGAGCTTGATGTCTTCTTCTTGTGTAGCTCCTTGATGACTTGTCTTTCCTCTCTGAATCCTTGCTTCTCCGAGAGGGTCTTCGTTCATAACGATCATCTCTACTCCTTCTCTCTCTCCGAGGTGACTCATCTCTTGATCTTCTTCTTGGAGATTCTTCTCTTCTTTTGTGGGGAGCCGTACACTCATTTGAGTAGTGTCCGGGTCTTCCACAATTATAGCAGTTTCGATCACGACTAGAAGATCTCTTTTCATCATATGATCTAGACTTTGAGCTTCTTTCTTTGCCTCTATTCTTGTAGAACTTGTTGAAGTTCTTAACCATTAGGCTTATCTCTTCATTGGAAATTAACTTGTCACTTGAGGTTGTGGGAGCATCACTTGTAGCTTTGTAAGCACCACTTGACTTGTTGTGAAGCTCTTCCTTATCCTTAAGTGTCATCTCATGAGCAACAATTCTTCCAATGACTTCAGTTGGCTTGAGAGTCTTGTAGTTTGGCATCATTTGGATCAAAGTGCACACGGTGTCATACTTTCCATCCAAAGCTCTGAGAATCTTCTTAATGATTAATCGGTCGGTCATTTCTTCGCTTCCTAAGCCCGCAATCTCATTTGTGATGAGAGCAAGCCTAGAGTACATTTCAGCGACTCCTTCACCATCCTTCATCTTGAACTTGTCAAGTTGACCTTGAAGAATATCTAGCTTTGATTCCTTCACAGATTCAGTACCTTCGTGCATTTCAACCAAAGTATCCCAAATCTCTTTAGCATTCTCAAGACGGCTGATTTTGTTGAACTCCTCGGGACACAAGGCATTGAAGAGAATGTCACAAGCTTGAGCATTGTTTTGCAACATCCGCAACTCTTCCGGTGTAGCTTCGCGATCCGGAACTTTTCCTTCCTCGAAGAATTCACCTTGCATACCAACACAAATAATGCCCCATGCGGCTGGGTTATGACCAAGAATATGCATTTTCATTTTATGCTTCCAACTAGCAAAATTTGTACCATCAAAGTAAGGACCTCTACGATAATTACCCTCACTAGACGCCATACTCTCCTAGGTTGTGAAACCAAGCTTATGGAGTCCAATGCAATGGAAACCAAAACAATGGAGACCAAAGCTCTGATACCACTTGTAGGATCGAAACTATGTCTAGAGGGGGGGTGATTAGACTACTTGTAAATATAAAAATTCTGCCTTTTGATCATGAACAGTTTTTGGCAGTTTCACAATTATGATCAAGACAAGTATCACCCTACACATGCAATTCTAGAGTATAAGCAGTGGAAAGTAAATTGCACATGTAGTAAAGAGAGGTGGAGAAGATCAAACGCAATTTGGAGACGCGGAGATTTTTCTCGTGGTTCCGATAGGTGGTGCTATCGTACATCCACGTTGATGGAGACTTCAACCCACGAAGGGTAACGGCTGCGCGAGTCCACGGAGGGCTCCACCCACGAAGGGTCCACGAAGAAGCAACCTTGTCTATTCCATCATGGCCTACGCCCACGGAGGGCTAGCCTTACTCGGGGTAGATCATCACGAAGTAGGCGATCTCCTTGCCCTTACAAACTTCTTGGTTCAACTCCACATCTCGATGACGGAGGCTCCCAAGCGACACCTAACCAATCTAGGAGGCACCACCCTCCAAAAGGTAATAGATGTTCTAGATGATGATGAACTCCTTGCTCTTGTGCTTCAAATGATAATCTCCCCAACACTCAACTCTCCTCACTGATTTGGCTGTGGTGGAAGAAAGGATTGAGTGGAAAGCAACTTGGGAAGGTTAGAAATCAAGTTTCATATGGTAGGAATGGAATGACTTGATCTCAACACAAGGGTAGGTGGTTCTCTTCTCAGAAAGTGTAAGGTAGGAGTGGTAGTACTTTCTGATGGCTCTCTCCACGAATGAAGAGGGGGTGGAGGGGTATATATAGCCTCCACACAAAATCCAACCGTTACACACATAATTGAGCAATCTCGGTGAGACCGAAGTGGAAACTCGGTCAGACCGAAAGTTCAAATATAGTGAACGTTGGGGTTTTCGGTGGGACCGAAAATACCATCTCGGTTTGTCCGATATGAGTCAAAGATAGGAACTTGCCAGTTTCGGTGGGACCGAAATCAACAACTCGGATATTCCGATATGATGACAAACGGTTACAGAAGGTTGGCAGCCCGGTTTCGGTGAGACCGAACTCAAACTCGGATAGACCGAAATTTCTAGGGTTTGGAATATGGCTGAGGTGGTTCATCTCGGTGGGACTAAGTTGGAAGAATCGGTTTGTCCGAGATTACTTATGAGTGTGTTTAGTAGTGAAAGTTGCTGATAGCTAAAGGAGATATATCACTAAGCACTTGAGCAACCAGATCATCAACACAACCTCATCCCCTTTTAATAGTATTGGCTTTTCCTATGGACTCAATGTGATCTTTGATCACTAAACCAAAAATGGAGTCTTGAGCTTTTGCCAATGCTTGCCTTAGCATTTTGAGGGGTCCACTTCTTCAGTCATTTCCATACCCATATCACTGAGCTTCTCTGAAATGATTCTCAAGTAACTATTAGTTCAATGATATATATGTTGTTATTAATTACCAAAACCACCCGGGGATTAGTTGCACTTTCACACGCGTCACGAAACCCTCGAGACGAAAAAACCCTTTTTCGCGATCTCATCTCTGTTCCGCCGCCGCCGTGCTTCCAAGATCGGGAGCACCAGGAGAACTCTTCCCGGCACCCTGCCGGAGGGGAGGATCACCACCGGGATCCTCTCCACCACCATGGACGCCTCCCGGATGAGTTGTGAGTAGTCTCTCTTGGACCATGGGTCCATGACCAGTAGCTTTGTGATGTTCTCCTCCCCTTCTTGTGCTTCACTAATTAGACCTCGTGAGCTGCCCTACATGATCGAGGCACATATGTAATCCTTATGTTGTTGCTATGATGAGTTTGCTGGGATCCGATGGATTGTGAGATTATGTTCAGATTGTGTTTGAGTAATATATTTGATTTACCTCTTTTATATTTATGTTCGTAAGTAATTCTTGCATGTTCTCCGTTGCTATTTATTGCTTTGGCCAAGTAGTAGGTAGTGACTCCAAGAGGGAACGTTATGCTTGATTGTGGGTTCATGCCCCTCGATGACTAGCTTGAGTGACAGAAACATGAGTCTAGGGAATGTGCTGTTGCCACAAGGGGGAAAAGAACGGTGCTTGTGCCCGCGGGTGCAAGGATTGTTTACTTTACGCAAAGTTCTTTTAATGCAGTTGTCTGTTGCATTGAGTTTACACTATGGGTGGGACTCGCAACTTAATACCAGCGAGATGTTCTGGATAGATATCTCAAGGTGGATGATTAGTAGTAGATGCAGATGGATTTCGGTCTACTTTCCTTGTCGTACCGCCCATGCCTTGAACCTCTACCTTTCTTGCAACATAGTTAGCATTGGTTTGCGCACATAATTCTGTCAATTGCCCAGCTGTAATTCATTTACCTCACATAGCTGTTTTATCGTCTTTTGGGAGAGAGACATCACTAGTGAACATCATGGGACTCCGGTCCATATTACCATCACTGATCACATCCGCTATTTACTTTCCGCTTTTACTTACTATTTGCAGCAATACCTATCACTATTATCACTTGCGTTTGATCCTTCGTAAACGACAAGGTCGGAGGGATTGACAACCTCTCTGTACTCGTTGGGAGCAAAGTTATTTGTATCTGTGTGCAGGTCCACGTTGATTGCTAATATCTGGCGCCGTTAGCAGTTGACACCTTCTTGTTGAAACTAGGAGTCTCAGGGGAAATCGATCCTTGGTATCTTTGCCAAGGGAAAACTTCCGCTACACTGCATCTCAAACCTTCCACTTGGGGTAACCAACGAGGGGCGAGAATCCATCAGTGGGTCCCACCTCTGTGGCAGCAGCAGCTCCTCCAGCAGTGGCAGCCGCGACGAACCACCATGCCGCCGAGCTCAGCCCGGCGAGGGGAGGGGGTTGCCGCACTGCTGTGGCTCGGTGAAGCCGGAGGAACTGGAAGACTCCAACTGAGCGGGAGCGGCTTCTGCTTCTTCTTCTTTCTTTTCCTTCATGTCTTTTCTGCATCAAAATTTCAAGTTGCCTCGAGGAGGCGTGTAACGGGCTGTGATATATGTAAGAAGCGAGGATTCGTTGTCATGCTTTTTGTTGTCTGGGTGAAATCACTTAGCTTTTATGCGTCGTGTCATCCTGAGGTGGAGTCCTCCTGACTCCGGCGTCATGAGCCCCCGAGCGGGGGTGAGCCACTGAGATCTGCTGAGAGCGCCGAGCACTGGTTAGAGCACCAAAGCCTGAGCCGGCTTGGTAGGATAGATTGCGCGGACTAAGAAGCCCGACGCCAGAGCCTGAGCAGGCTTGGCTAGGTGAGGTCACGGGGCCACGGCAGACAAGGGCCAGTGACCAACCGTGCCCCAGCCCCCACACGCGAGGTGCGCGAAGAAGAGCAAGTGGCGCAGCTGAGCCCAAAACTAGCAAGAAAGATCCCAAACAAACTTCCAACCAAATGCAGGAAGCGCGAGAAACACAAGAACTTCATAGCATGGGGTAGAGGAAGGGCTGATAGCCAAGGAAGTAGAAAAGGCTGACAGCCAAACACCAAGAAAAAAAGGAAAAAAGGTCGCGTCCGACCCCTACACTACGTATTCTTCCTAGCGCGGAGCTAAGGACTGCCACTGGGGCGTGGGTGGGAGCCCCGTCTAAGGGCCCGTAGGCAACGCACAGGAGACTCCGAGGCGTGTACAACCCCAACTCATTATTACGTGAGAGTGTCACGGGCGGAGACCTTCAAGGGCACGGAGCCTTGATTACGGATAGAACCTCCTGAGGTGTTCAATGTTCCAGGAATTCTGGATAGGTATCCCATCCCGCATCTCCAGGCGCACAGCACTAGGCCTAGAGACACGGGCGATTCTGAACGGGCCCTCCCACATGGGCGAGAGCTTGCGCAGCCCCTCACGGGAGAGGACCCGCCTCAGGACCAAGTCACCAACTTCAAGTGTTCTTGCGTGGACGTCGCGGCAATGGTACCGCTGCAACGCCTGCTAATAACGTGCCACCCTGAGGGCAGCTCGGCGGCGGCCCTCCTCGCCAAGCACGAGGTCCATCTGCCAGGCGGCATCCTGGCATTCCTCATTGAAGGCCAAGACCCGTGCGGAGCGATGCTTGACCTCGTGAGGGAGGACCGCCTCTGCCCCATAGACGAGAAAGAAAGGAGTTTCCCCCATAGGTTTGGTGGCAGTGGTTCGGATTGACCACAGCACAGACTGGAGTTCATCGATCCAGCCCCTGTCGCAAGCCTCAAGCTTCTTCTTAAAGCTGCACGTCTTGAGGCCACGCAAGACCTCCGCATTGGCGTGTTCGGCCTGGCCATTGCTCCTGGGGTGAGCTACCGAAGCATAGCAGATCTGCGTTCCAAGGTTAGCACAATATGACCTGAAGAGATTACTTGTGAATTGCGAACCGTTATTCGTGATGATGCGATGGGGGACCCCGAATCGCCTCACGAGGCCCTGGATGAACTTGACAGCCGACCCGGCTAGGATTGCACGAACAGGCTCCACCTCCGCCCATTTGGTGAATGTGTCGATGGCAACGTACAGGAAGCAGTAGCCCCCTGCCGCCCGAGGAAAAGGACCCAGGATGTCCAATCCCGAGACCACAAAGGGCCAAGAAAGCGGAATTGTCTGGAGGCCCTGCGCTAGCTGGTGGATCCGATTGGCGTGAAACGGGCACGCCTCGCAAGCCCGCACGAGCTCCGTGGCATCGTTGAGCGCCGTGGGCCAATAGAAGCCACTGCGGAAAGCCTTGCCCATGAGGGTGCGGGACGACGAGTGATGGCCGCAGTCTCCACCGTGGATATCAGCCAGCAGCTCGCGCCCTTGCTTCCTCGAGATGCATTTCAGCGAGATGTCGTTGGGGCGCCTCCTGTAGAGTTCACCGTCTTGGATGCAGTAAGCTGAGGCCTGTCGGACCACACGCTCTGCGTCTTCTTCCTTGTCTCGCAGGGTATCGTGTTGCAGGTACATCTTGAGTTCTTGGGTCCAGCAACCGTCCTCGGGTTCCGCAGCGAGAAGCAGGCAGCTCCGGAGGGTGGTCCTTAGGACAGGACACCGTCCTGAGGCGCCGCAGGCAGCCCCCGTTAGGGGAATGCCTGCTCAGGAAAGGGCGTCGTTACTGACGGCCTGAGCAGCCGTTCCTCGAGGACGCCCGACCTTTGAGGCTCCCGTCTGGAGGCTCGTTTGGCTATGTCGTCCGCTGCTTTGTTGGTGCCTCTTGGTACGTGCTGCACCTCCATCCCTTGGAATCGCTTCTCCATCCTACGCACCTCCTCCAGATATGCCCCCATTTGCTTGTCCTTGGGCTTGTATTTCCTGTTGGAGAAGTCGACGAGGAGTTGTGAATCGCCCCTGATGGTGAGGCGCTTGACCCCCAGTGCTGCGGCTTCCTTGAGCCCGGCAATTAGGCCCTCGTATTCAGCGATGTTGTTGGAGACCTTCTCGCCTTGCTAGAAGCAGAGCTGCACAGCGTAGTACAACTTGTCCTAGGTGGGGGATACCAACACGGTGCCAGCCCCCGCGCCGAGGCGTGAGAAGGCGCCATCGAACTATACTACCCATCCGTCTGGGGATTCATCGCCGGGGGCCAGCGAGAGGTCTTCGCTGGTCCCCCGCTCTGGCGCGTCAGTCCACTCCGCCACAAAGTCTGCCAGAGCCGCTCCCTTGATCACCCGTGTGGTGCTGAACTCCAACTGGAATGCTTGAAGCTTGATGTTCCATTCGGCGACCCTCCCGACGACATTCGGGCCCCGCGGTACCTTCTTGAGAGGGTATGACGAAACAACCTTGATTGGGTGGCCTTGGAAGTAGTGGCGTAGCTTCCTGGAGGTGACGAGGAGCGCCAGGAGCAGCTTCTGGGGCATCGGGTAGCGCGAGCGCGCATCGCGCAGTACTGTGCTGACGAAATACACCGGGTGCTCCACGAGGGTTGGCGCGGCAGGGTTCGCTGGCGCCTTCGGAACCTTAGGAGCTTCTTGATGAGTGGCGGGGTCTTCGGTGCCCGTGGTCGAATCTGCCCCTGAGGCGGTGTCAGGGGGCGGCGCGGGCCCTGAAGGTGCCGAGCCGCCCGGTGGCCTTGAGCTTCGAGGCCTTTCCTCGCGCTCCACGACTAGTGGTGCGCTGGCGGAATGAGGCGTTGCGGCGAGGTAGAGAGTCATGGGCTCCAGGGGCCGTGGTGCTACCATAACCGGCGAGCTGGTGAGGTATTCCTTGAGATCCCGGAAGGCTGCATCGGCCTCCGGAGTCCACTCAAAGGGCCCCTTCTTCTTCATGAGTTTGAAGAACGGAAGGGCGCGTTCCACAAGCTTAGAGATGAAGCGCCCCAGGGATGTTACACATCCGGCAAGCTTCTGCATTTCCTTCAGGTTTGTGGGCGGCCTCATTCTCTCGATGGCCTTGATCTTCTCTGGATTAGCCTCGGTGCCCCGGTGCGAAACAAGGAACCCTAGCAACTTGCCAGAGGGTACGCCGAACACGCACTTCTCCGGGGTTGAGGCACAGCTTCACCTTGCGCAGGTTGGCAAACGTTCCTTCTAGATCCTGGATGAGGGTTGTGGCCTCGTTGGTCTTAACCACGATGTCGTCAATGTAGGCCTCTGCATTCCTCCCAAGCTGAGGGCCGAGGGTGATGTGCATCAGGCGCTGGAAGGTGGCGCCCGCGTTCCTCAGCCCAAAAGGCATGCTGGTGTAGCAGTAGACCCCACATCGTGTCAGGAACGTCGTCTTGTCCACGTCTTCCACCGCCATCTTGATTTGGTGGTAGCCCGAGAAGGCGTCAAGGAAGCAGAGCAAGTCGCACTCAGCCGTTGAATCCACGATTTGGTTGACGGAATAGGGAAGAGGTCCTGAGGGCAGCACTTGTTGAGGCTCGTTAAGTCGACGCACATGCGTTCCTTGCCTCCTTTCTTCGGGACGATGACGGGATTGGCCAGCCACTTCGGGTGCCATACTTCCCGTACGACGTCTTCTTCTTCCAGCTACTAACCTCCTGAAGGATGAAGGCCTGCTTCTCCAGAGCTTGTCTACGCGCCTTCTGCTTGATAGGGCGCGCATTGGGGCACACCGTGAGGTGGTGCTCAATGGCATGCCTAGGCATCCCAATCAAATATGTGGCCTTACAGGCGAACACGTCCTTGTTGGCCCTGAGGAAGCTGACTAGCGCCGCCTCTTGCCCCGGATCCATGCCCGTGCCGATGGTGAAGGTGGCTCCTGAGCCTTCTTCATCCGCTGGTACTTGCTTCGTCTCGGCGGGGTCCTGAGAAAAGAGCTGCTTCCTCTTGGTAGGCGCGGCGTCCGGAGCCCCCTTTGCCCCTGGGTGGTCTGCGGCGGCAGCCCTATAAGCGCGCCTGAGGACTTGAAGGGCGGCCTTGGGGTCCCCTTTGAAGGTGATGACACCGCTGCTCCCTGGCATCTTGACGGTGTTGTAGCCCGGGTGGGTTGCCGCCATGAACCTTGCCAAGGCTGGGAAACCGAGGACGGTGTTGTAGGGCAGGTGGATGGGCGCAACATCAAAGTCAATGAGCTCAGTCCTGTAGTTAGCTGGCGTGCCGATGGTGACCGGGAGGCAGATCTGGCCGAGCAGAATGGCCGAGCCCGCGACCCCTAAGAAGGGCTTGGTTGGAAGGAGCTGCCTATAGGACACAGGCAGATGATCGAAGGCCTCGGGGGAGAGGATGTTGAGGCCGACACCGCCGTCGATGAGAGTCCTTGTCACGGCCACCCCACAGATGGTGGGCGTGCACACTGTGGGAAGAGCGCTAGTGCCGGCCGCTTCTGAAGCGAGGTCGTCGGGCCCAAAGGCGATGGCGGGCCCCCACTCGCTCTGTGCCCGCAAGGCCCCCGCGGCTGGGCGGCAGCCCCAACCTGCCGAAGGTGCGACTTGATGTGCCGGGCGGACGCCGGCACTTGGGAACCACCAAGGATGCAGGTGACCCCGCGGAAAGGCCGCTCCCTCCTAGCGACGCCCCGCAGCCCGCATCTGTGGGCCGTCCGCGTGCCGTGATCCCCGGCAGGTGGCCGGTGCTGGGCCAGCCGTCGCGCCATCAAGAGCGTGACCGGCGAGGCCACAAGAGGTCGGAGGTGCGGTGCAGGCCACCCCCCGGTGGCCTGGCCGGCAGGAGCGTCATTGAGGAAGGAGGAGGAGCGCCCATGGGTGGCGCGGTCCGCTGGTACTGCTCGGTTGACGGGGAGGGAGTCAGCTCCCGCGCACATGCGGCAGGCCGCAGTCATCGTAGCGGCGCTGAACCGGAGAGGGGAAGATTGGTCGTCGGAGAGGCGAGATTTGACACGCCCCCTACCTGGCACGCCAAATGTCGGATTTAGGACTCCGCAAAACCCAAGAAGTTCGAACACAGGGGCGTGAACAAAGATCTCTCCCGCTCACGTCTACCCAGCGCCTCGCCCTTGTCGGTGGAAGGATTCAAGCAAACAACAGATAGAACACACAAGATTTTATCCAGGTTCGGGCCACCGTGTGGTGTAAGACCCTACTTCCTGCTTTGGTGGATTAGCCTCGGGCAAGCTGGAATATGAGCTAGTACAATGGTTCCCGAGCTCAGGAGGTGAGCTCTGGAGGGTCGGGAGGCAAGTGTTCTTGCTCCTAGTCTGGTGGCAGAGTGTATGAGTCGATCCCCTTTCACGGCGGGAATCCTAGCTACTTATATAGGCGGCCATGGTCCTCTTCCCCCGAAATGTTTAGGCGGGAAGGGATCCCACAACGGCCATTTTTGAGCGGGAACACAAGGACGTTCCTCTCCTGACAAAAGCAGTCTTCGCCTGCAAAAGGACCAGGCGGTGACGCGGTGGTGGCTCGACGGTGAAATCCTCCTTATCGTCCTTGCGGTCTTCGGTTTTGTTGCCCCAATGAGGAAACCTTTGCCCCGCTCCTCGGGAACCTGCGGCTGCGCTGTCCCCCTTGCACCGAAATGGTAACTGCGCCGTTGGCGGGCACTGGCACCCGCTGGTGCTGTGCATCACTGCTGACATCACTGCCTCCTCCTGAGGCAGGCTTGGCCTTGGATTCTCCGCCCCTCCGGAGCTCCTCACTGAGGCCGCTCCTGAGGAGGTCTTGATGTCAGGCCCAAGATGCGATTCTATCCCGATCACGTGACACTTACGTGATTGGGGCACAACCGCATTTCGGGCGCTTAGAAAGATGGATATCATTACATCTTACCATTACATACATACATGGGGGATACAACAATACATACAAGTCACATGAATACAACAACATCAATACAAGGCATCCGACTACAGATGCAAACATGAAAAGCACCAAGACATCCATCTGCTATCCCAGGCTGCCGACCCAGAACCTAACCCAAGACTGAAGAAGAAGAAGAAGAACTCCAACACAACGAACAACGCTCGCACGTCAAGTCATCGGAAACCTGCACCTGCAACTCTTGTTGTAGTATCTGTCAGCCACGAGGACTCAGCAATCCCATAACCATGGGTAACAAGACTAGCAAAGCTTAATAGGTAGGAAGAGGTAAAGTAGTGAAGGTTGCAGCAGCGGCTAAGCAATATATGGTGGCTAACTTACGAGTACAAGAATAAGATGAGCATCTACGCAAACGGTCGCAACTAGTAGTGATCGCTAAAGATCCTGAACTTCCTACGAGTCAAACATAACCCCACTGTATTCTCTTCTCAAAGTGAAAAGAGACAGTCATGGTTACTCACATAGTTGTGTGTTTTACTTCGGATCCTCTGTCAAGTTTTCTACAACCGGACATTAACAAATTCCAATCTGCCACATAACCGCGGGCACGGCTTTCGAAAGATCATAACCCTGCAGGGGTGTCCCAACTTAGCCCATCACAAGCTCTCATGATCAGCTGAAGTAATAATAATTATTACCCCTTATCTTAGGGAAATCCGATCAGGCTCGGTATCCCGGTGCACAAGACATTTCGACAATTGTAAAACAAGTCCAGCAAGACCTCCCGGCGTGCCGACACCCTGATGGTAGCCACGCGCATCTCGTCTCAGGCCACGTCCGGATGAGCACTACGTACAGCAACCGAAGACCCCAGGTAACTGGGTGGCACCGCAAGTGGCTCTAGTTTGGGACCAACACCATCAGTACTGGCCCCCCTGCTATGTAGAAAAGAATCTCGAGGGAGCGTCCCCCCTATGCAATTTTAAGTAATTAATTAAGTTGTTATTATGAGGCAAATTAAAACCAATGTTGGGCCTTGCTGGAGAAGTTTTATTCAAAGACGAAGTGTCAAGGGGTCCCCATATACCCAACCGTGTAAGGAACGCAAAATCAAGGAACATAATGCCGGTTTATCGGCGCCTAAGGTGGCATGTGTGGAACAAAACACCGAGCAAAAGGCCAAGCCTTCCACCCATGCCCAGTATATATGTGTGTTAATAATAATAATAGATATTGTGATATTCCAACAACAAGTTCCCACCTGGAACGATCTTCATCTTCACCTGCAACTAACAACGCTATAAGAGGGGCTGAGCAAGCGGGTAACATAGCCAAACAATGGTTTTGCTAGGAAGGTTTCAAAGGTTAGAGGTTTCATGGCAACAAGGAGAGGCTGACAATAATGATGGGTAGCGCGACATATAACGATAGAATCAAGACACTAAGCATGGCAATGATAGTAAAGGTATCCAAGGGTATGGTCATCTTGCCTGAGATCCCACAAGGAAGAAGAACAGATCCATGAAGGAGACGAAGAAGAACCACGGGTAGACGAACGAATCCTCACGAACGCAACGGAACAAGCACTAATGAGAAGAAGCAAGCAACACGGTAAACACACCACACGAGACATGACAATATGCTCAACCAAATATGATGCAAGACAGTTCTATATAGGAAGCACTACAAGTCTATAGAGGAAGCAAAACATGGCAAGGCACAGAGAAACAACACAAGTCTATATATGATGCAATACATGGCAAGGTACGATGCAAGACAAGTCTATACAGGAAGCAATACATGGCAAGGTAGGAAGCATAGAAAAACATCACAAGTCTATATATGATGCAATACATGGCAAGGTAGGAAGCACAAAAAAACATCACAAGTCTATATATGATGCAATACATGGCAAGGTATGATGCAAGACAAGTCTATACAGGAAGCAATACATGCAAGGTAGGAAGCACAGAAAAACATCACAAGTCTATATATGATGCAATACATGGCAAGGTATGATGCAAGACAAGTCTATACAGGAAGCAATACATGGCAAGGTAGGAAGCACAGAAAAACAACACAAGAACAGGACAATATGCACAACCAAGTAGGATGCAAGACAATTCTATATATGATGCAAAACATGGCAAGGCAGGAATCACACAAGAACAACACAAGTCAACAAGTTTAAATGAGGCCGGAAACTACATATTACAAATCCAGTAAGTCCTCATATGCATAGTTTCAAATTAGTCCAGATCTGAACAAACCTTAAGTTAAAGTGGTTAAACAGCAGGTTAACATGCACCATGATGATCTACACGAAATTCTAGTCAAGTTTCATATAAAGTTTGTTTAATTCGGAGCTACGGCCTAGAAGATATGAGCAAAACAAGACAAGCATGGCAACGGTGCAAGATGCACCCAACCATCAAGCAAACTCACTCCAAACATGTAAACAACATGATATTATGATTCTACATGCAAAATCACACAAGTTTCATATAGGAAACACTCAAAACGGAGCAACGGGCTAATAGATACACATGAAACAAGATATAACAACAAGCTGAAATTAACAGCCACATAGCAACTTTGGAGCAAGGTAAATATATGCTACAGCACTCAAACATGACAACAAGAAGCATGGACATGAAGTAGACATATCCTACAGCAAACAAATCCATTGGAGCAACTCCATAGGAGGCATGGATCAATAGCAACAAGCTACAAGATTTTGAACATGACGTTAAAAACCTGACAGTAATATTTTATAGCAACTTGGGAGCAAGAAATAAATAAGCTACAGCAAGCCATATGAGCAAGTAAGGGCATGAATGGATAGACAACAACATATACAGCAAGGAATGATCAATGGCCACCCCAAAACTAACATGGATTTGCCTAGGGCATCAAGCAAACATAGCATCAGGATATGACAGATTCCAGACTTAGTGAAATTTCACTAAGTGTTAAAACAGTAATAACAACATGGCATGTTTGCAAGCATGTTTAAGTCACCTCAAGGCATATCATGGCAATTGGTTTGCACCACAGCAAAGAACACATCATGGAGATTCTAAAACATCTAGGCATGTGACATGGGGACAAACACATCAATAGCAACGAGCTCCTCAACTAGGCATCTCGTAACAAGTTACAAAACCTAACAGCCACATGCACTTTTGCAACAGAGATTAACATGCCAATATGAACTCAAACAAGCATGCTACAGCAACCATCATGTAGTACACTTCATAATGGACATTTTGACATATCATTTGCATCATTTGGATAAACATACACCAAGTTATCATATCTCAAACAAGGCAACAAAATAACAAGTAACAGCAGTTTATAACAAGTAGCACTCTTGCAACAGAGATTAGAGCATCTAGATGAACTCAAATGATCATGGCACAATGGAACAAAGTGTAGAGCATATCACCATGATCATTTTGACATATCATTCACTCAATTTGGATCACCACACAAAAAGTTACACCACTCACAAGAATGCATCATGATGCTGAAATTTTTAACATGTCATTGATGCAAACTTACTCAAACATCTAGTTAACACATATTTAACATGGGTGAAAGTTGATTATCGTGAAACTAGATAAAATTCTAAGCATTTTTCATGTACAAAGTTTTTACATATTATGCATAGTTTGTGAGATATTAAAATCATGAACATGAGGGGCTTATTTGCAAAACTGATTTTCTGAGGAAAAAGAGAAAACGCCCAGAGGAAAAAAAACATCACGGGGCCGAATCTGATGGGCGATGGATGCTCACCCTGGGCCTGGCCCATGCGGTGGAGAGGGAGGACGGACGGGGAGATGCGCCCTGGCCCAGGCGGGGGAGAGGCGCTGGCCCAGCAGGCGCTCGCGTCGTCCTCCTCGCGCGCCTGCACGAGGCAGGAGGCCGAGGCGCAGTCAACGGCGACCGGCGGCAGGGGAAGGACTCCGGCGAGGCGGGCAGGTAGATGCGGATTGGGAACGGGCGGATCCGGGCATGGGGCCTCCGGTTCCGGCCACGGCAGCAACCACGGCGAGCGGCGGCGTGCTCCTGTCGAACCATGGCACACAGAGAGATGTGAGAGAGAGAAAACGAGGAAGAGGGAAGGGGAGACAGGGGCGGCGGCGCTGGCCTGGAGGGGCGGCGGAGGACCGGTCGCTGGCGACGGACGACAGCAAGGCGGCGGCTGCGGAGATGGAGGCGGAGGCCAACGATCCTGTGGCGGCGGAGGAGGGCGGCCAGGCGGCGGCGCGCTGGCTGGATGCGTGCGGGCGAGGGAGGAGCGGGGAGCGGGCTCGCGCGGCCGCTTCGGGCCCAGATCCGGCCCAGGGCGGGCCGGTTGCGGGCTGGCGGCGGTGGAAGCGCCCAGGGGGGCGCGGGCGACGTGGCTGATGCCACATGGTGCGCGGGGGTTGGCCAGGGCTGCCCAGGTGGCGGCGCTGGCCACTGGGAAGGCGGCAAGTGGCAGATTGGAGGTGGCTGCGCACTGAAATTGATGAGGGGCGGCGGCTGCGAGGTGGGAGGAGGTAGGGGCTAGGTTTAGGCTAGAAAAATGCCCAAAATGGCATGGGGGACTGTTGAAATAGGGAGGGGGGGTCTAGGATTAGGGTTAGGGGTTGTTTTGGCTCCGTTTTGAGCCGTACGATCTCGATCGTGCGGCTCCGAGCGGAGGGGGAGTTAGGCAGGCCTAGTGGGCTGTGTAGGAGGGGTTGTGGGGAGAGTAGAGAAGAGGCCCGTGGATGTTTACGGAGACCGAAAACGTCGGACGTTTAAACCGACGACTAGTGCCACTATATATATCCGTTGGGCTATCAAACGAGCTCCGAATGCGATAAAATTTGGCAGGCGGCCTGTCTACACTATAATAAGACCACACGCCACGTTTCAACCCATTCCGAGAACATTTCCCGGCCACTCACAAAATAAATATTCGGAGGCACCGCGGGCGCGTGTGAGTGTGTCTGGGCTCAGAACGGACAACGGAAAGGACGAGGGGAACCCGAACGGATGCAAGTTTTGAAAACATGATGATGCAACACACATGATGACAAGGCAAGGATGCACACGCAAGCAGATGACATGGAAACAACGACGAATAACTGGATGGCACCTGGCTGACACCTGGCGCACCGGTCTCGGGGTGTCACACTTGACATCGTTCTCCTCGTGAGGCTTAGCCTCCTCGCGAGGGTCTTGGATAGCTGGTCGATTAGCTGGGCCGTACCAGGCCGTAGTAGGAGCGTGTCGCGGCCCGCAGATAGGCAAGTCTGGGTACCCTGGTTCCCAGTACGCCGAAAGACACACCTTATTGAGAGAGATAACTATGGCCTAGGAATTGTTAGAACACTCTATGTGCTTCACTTATATCTTTTGAGTCGAATAGTTTTTGCTCTAGTGCTTCACTTATATCTTTTAGAGCACACTGGTAATTATATTTTGTAGAAATTGTTGATCTCTCATACTTCACTTATATCCTTTTGAGAGTCTATTAAAACATCATGGTAATGTGCTTTAGCTATAAAACTAGCCTTCACATGATAGGCATCCAAGATCAATGTAGTAAAAACTTTCACATTAAGTGCATTGAATATGATGAGAAGTTGGATGCTTGATAATTGTTTTGAGATATGAGGATAGTGATATTAGAGTCATGCTAGTAGAGTTATTATGAAATTGAGAAATACTTGTGCTAAAGTTAGTGATTCCCGTAGCATGCTTGTATGGTGAACCGCTATGTGACGAAGTTAGAGCATGAGGTATTTGTAGAGTGTCATCCTTTGTGTGGAGGTCGGGGGCGCGCGATGGTTAACTCCTACCAACCTCCCCCCTAGGAGCATGCGTTGATTGCTTTGTTTTGATGACCCGTAAATTTTTGCAATAAGTATATGAGTTCTTATGACTAATGTTGAGTCCATGGATTATACGCACTCTCACCCTTCCACCATTGCTAGCCTCTCTTGTACCACGCAACTTTCGCCGGTACCATACACCCACTATATATCCTTCCTCAAAACACCCACCATATATCTTCCTCAAAACAGCCACCATACCTACCTATCATGGCATTTCCATAGCCATTCCGAGATATATTGCCATGCAACTTTCCACCATTCCGTTCATATGACACGCTTCATATTGTCATATTGCCATGCATGATCATGTAGTTGACATCGTATTTGTGGCAAAGCCACCATGCATAACTTTTCATACATGTCACTCTTGATTCATTGCACATCCCGGTACACCGCCAGAAGCATTCATATAGAGTCATACTTTGTTCTAGTATCGAGTTGTAATTCAATATAAGTGTGATGATCATCATTGTTAGAGCATTGTCCCATGTGAGGAAAGGCCGAACAAAAGAAAAGGCCCCTAAAAAAGAGAAAATAAAAAGGGACAACTGCTACTATCTTTTTCCACACTTGTGCTTCAAAGTAGCACCATGTTCTTCATGATAGAGTGTCTCATGTTTAGTCACTTTCATATACTAGTGGGAATTTTCATTATAGCTTGCATATTCCAACGATGGGCTTCCTCAAATGCCATAGGCCTTCGTGAGCAAGCAAGTTGGATGCACACCCACTTAGTTTCTTTTGTTGAGCTTTCATACATATTTAGCTCTAGTGTATCCGTTGCATGGCAATCCCTACTCACTCACATTGATATCTATTGATGTGCATCTCCATAGCCCATTGATACGCCTAGTCGATGTGAGACTATCTCCCTCCTTTTTGTCTTCTCCACAACCACCAATCTATTCCACATAGTGCTATATCCATGGCTCACGCTCATGTATTGAGTGAAAGTTGAAAGGTTTGAAAGAATAGAGTATGAAAACAAATGCTTGGCTGAAACCGGGGTTGTGCATGATATGAATATCTTGTGTGATGAAGAGGGAGCATAGCCAGACTATATGATTTTGTAGGGATAACTTTCTTTAGCCATGGAATTTGAAGAAGACATGATTGCTTTGTTAGTATGCTTGAAGTATTATTATTTCTTATGTCAATATAGACTTTTGTCTTGATTCTTTCAGATCTGAACATTCATGCCACAATTAAGAGAATTACATTGAAAACTATGTTGGTTAGCATTCCACATCAAAAATTCTGTTTTTATCATTTACCTACTCGAGGACGAGCAGGAATTAAGCTTGGGGATCCTTGATACGTCTCCAACGTATCTATAATTTTGGATTGTTCGATGCTATTATTTATGATGTTTTGGATGTTTAATGGGCTTTGTTATACACTTTTATATTATTTTTGGGACTAACCTATTAACCCAAAGGCCCAGTCCAGATTGCTGCTTTTTGCCTATTTCAGGGTTTTACAGAAAAGGAATATCAAATGGAGTCCAAACAGAATGAAATTTCGGGAGAGATATTGTTGGAGTAAAATATGCATGGGAGACTTGAGAACCACGGAGTAGGGCACACATGGCGCCCACGAGGGTGGGGGCGCCCCCCCCCCCTCCTACAGGGCGCGCCCCGCTGCCTCATGGGCCCCATGTTTGGCCCCCGGTGCCCTCCTTCCTCCTATATATACCAACGTACCCCAAAACCATCAGAACAACAGAGAAAACCCTAGTTCCACCGCTGCAACCTTCTGTTCCCGTGAGATCCCATCTTGGGGCCTGTTCCGGAGCTCCGCCGGAGGGGGGGTCTACCATGGAGTGCTTCTACATCATCATCATCGCCTCACCATTAGTTGTGAGTAGTTTACCACAGACCTTCGGGTCCATATCTAGTATCTAGATGGCTTCTTCTCTCTCTTTGGATCTCAATACCAAGTTCTCCTCAGTCTTCCAGGAGATCTATTCGATGTAATCTCTTTTTGCGGTGTGTTCGTCGAGATCCGATGAATTATGGGTTTATGATCAAGATTATCTATGAGAAGTATTTGGTTCTTTTCTGAACTCTTTATGTATGCTTATAATATCCTTGGAAGTCTCTTCGAATTATTGGTTTGGTTTGGCCTACTAGATCTATAGTTCTTGCAATGGGAGAAGTGCTTGGCTTTGGGTTCAATCTTGCGGCGTCCTTTCCCAGTGACAGTAGGGGCAGCAAGGCACGTATTGTATTGTTGCCATCGAGGATAAAAAGATGGGGTTTATATCATGTTATTTGAGTTTATCCCTCTACATCATGTCATCTTGCTTAAGGCGTTACTCTGTTCTTATGAACTTAGTACTCTAAATGCATGCTGGATAGGGGCCGATGTGTGGAGTAATTGTAGTAGATGCAGAATCGTTTCGGTCTAGTTGTTTCGGACGGGATGCCTATATATAATGATCATGCCTAGATATTCTCATAAGTATTCGCTTTTCTTTCAATTGCTCAACCGTAATTTTTTTACCCGCCGTAGAATACCTCTATCATGAGAGAAGCCACTAGAGAAAACTATGGCCCCCGGGTCTATTCTCAACATATCAATCTACAATCTACTTTACTTTTCCGCTTTTACTTTCTGTTCTTATATCCAAAAATACCAAAAATATCATACTATCTTATCTATCAGATCTCACTTTCGTAAGTGACTGTAAAGGGATTGACAACCCCTTTTCGCGTTGGCTGCGAAGTTCTTATTTGTTTGTGTAGGTGCGAGGGACTTGCGCGTGGTCTCCTACTGGATTGATACCTTGGTTCTCAAAAACTAAGGGAAATACTTACGCTACTGTGCTGCATCACCCTTTCCTCTTCGAGGGAATACAACGCAAGCTCGAGAAGTAGCACTACCTTGTTCACCAACGAGAAAAGACTCGTTATTACTATATCCTTAATTTATTCCAGTTCTCATTAAAGGGTGATGCTAAGACATGGTTTAATTCTCTTGATCCTACTTGTGTGCATAGTCCCCATGATATGATTTATTACTTCTCTGCTAAATATTTTCCCGCTCATAAAAAACAAGCTGCCTTACGGGAAATATATAACTTTGTGCAAATTGAAGAAGTGAGTCTCCCACAAGCTTGTGGGAGGCTTCTCCAATTACTTAATGATTTGCCTGATCATCCTCTTCAGAGGAATGAAATACTTGATGTCTTTTATAGTGGACTAACCAATGCTTCCAGAGACCACCTAGATAGTTGTGCTGGTTGTGTTTTCAGGGAAAGAACAGTTGATCAAGCTGAATTACTATTGAATAATATGTTGACCAATGAAAATAATTGGACACTTCCTAAACTAGCCCCTAAGCCAACTCCGAAGAAAAGGGGTGTTCTATTTCTCAGTCCTGAAGATATGCAAGAGGCAAAGAAATCTATGAAAGAGAAAAAGCTGAAGATGTTAAGAATTTACCGCCTATTGAAGAAATACATGGTCTTATAACCCGACACAGGTAGTAAAGGTAAATTCTCGTTATAGATTTGATGAAGCTGATATTCCTCGTTATAAGTCTGCTAGCCAATGCTTAGATGAGTTTGATAATTTTATTATGAAGCAAGAAAACTTCAATACTTATGTTGGTAGACAATTGCAACGTAATACTTATATGATTGAACGCTTGAGTGATTATATGTCTAGAGTTAAAGGTGAATTGAAACTCATTAGTAAACATTCTTCTATGGTTACCACTCAAGTAGAACAGATACTTAAAGCACAAAATGATTTGCTCAATGAATTGAATAGTAAGAAAAATGATAATGTTGTTAGAGTTATGACTGGAGGTGGTAAAATGACTCAGGAACCTTTGTATCCCGAGGGCCACCCTAAGAGAATTGAGCAAGATTCTCAGAGAGCTAATTTAGATGCACCTAGTTCTTCTAAGAAGAAGAAAAGAAAAATGATAGGAATTTGCATGCTTCTAGTGAACCTGTAGCTGACACACCTCAGAGTCCCAATGATGTTTCTGTTTCTGATGCTGAGACTCAATCTGGTAATGAACATGAACCTAGTGATAATGTTAATGGTGATGTTCATGATGATGCTCAACCTAGAAATGATAATGATATAGAGATTGAACCTGATGTTGATCTTGATAACCCACAATCAAAGAATCAATGTTATGATAAGAGAGACTTTGTTGCTAGGAAGCATGGTAAGGAAAGAGAACCATGGGTTCAGAAACCCATGCCTTTTCCTCCTAAACCATCCAAGAAAAAGGATGATGAGGATTTTGAGTGCTTTGCTGAAATGATTAGACCTATCCTTTTGTGTATGCGTTTGACTGATATGCTTAAAACACATCCTTATGCTAAGTATATGAAAGATATTATTACCAATAAAAGAAAGATACATGAAGTTCAAATTTCCACCATGCTTGCCAATTACACTTTTAAGGGTGGAATACCTAAGAAACTAGGAGATCCAGGAGTACCAACTATACCTTGCTCCATTAAGAGAAACTATGTTAAAACTGCTTTGTGTGATCTTGGAGCCGGTGTTAGTGTTATGCCTCTCTCTTTATATTGTAGACTTGACTTGAGTAAGTTGACACCTACTGAAATATCTTTGCAAATGACCGATAAATCAACTGCTATACCTGTCGGTATTTGTGAGGATGTGCATGTTGTGCTTGCAAATGTTACTATTTTAACGGACTTTGTTATACTTGATATCCCCGAGGACTATAGTATGTCCATTATCCTTGGTAGACCCTTTTTGAATACTGCAGGGGCTGTTATTGATTGCAACAAAGGCAATTTCATTTTTCATGTCAATGGTAATGAGCATACGATACACTTTCCGAGGAAACAACCTCAGGTCCACAGTATCAATTCTATTGGAAAAATTTCAACTATTACTATTGGAGGTTTTGAATTTCCTCTTCCTACTGTCAAGAAGACATATGATATTCTTATTGTTGGGGACATACATATCCCCATTGAGGTAACCTAGTGTTATTCGAAAATTCTCCAGTTTCATGTTATTCGGAAAGATTTCATTAACAAGACTTGATCAACCTTGTTAATGGATTCCTTTTGATGAGCATGAGATGGGTGAATCTAGATAGCACAACCTTCTGTATCCTCCTTTTACTTTCTGTTAATTAGATTAAATAAAGAAAAAATAGTATTTTCTGTCTGTTTCCAGAGTTATCCGTGCAATAAAAAAATACCCAAAAAATAAGAGTTCTCCAAATGCCCTGAAAATGAAGTATGATTTTTTCTAGAATATTTGAGAATATTTGGCACACAGAACATAGCAAGGGGAGCCAGCACCTGGCCACTAGGGTCGAGGGCGCGCCCACCCTCACTGGGCGCGCCCCCTGCCTCGTGGGCCCCACGTGGCCCCCCTCCACTTATTTCTGCACCCACGCACTCTTTCTTCCTCCCAAAAAAATCACTATCCAGCTCAAGCACGAGTTCTAGCTCATCTTGCTGCCATTTTCGATCTCCTTGCTCAAAGCTCCATTCACAAAACTGTTTGGGGAGATTGTTCCTTGGTATGTGACTCCTCCATTGGTCCGATTAGTTTTTGTTCTAGTGCTTTATTTATTGCAAATTTTTGCTGCTGTGGTGACCTTATTCTTGAGCTTTCATGTTAAATTTCTTTTGTCCCAAGTAGTTCTAATGCATGATTTAGTCTCTAGGCACTTGTAGGAGTTGTTACTATCAATCTTGTTGAGTTTGGTTCACTTTTATCTTGAGTTACTAAAAATTTCAGAGGAGGAAAATTATGAGGAGATTGTTCAGAGGCTCTTCCAGTAAAAGTTCAAAGGATAAGCAGAAGGAAGAAAATAAGAAGCCCAAATATAATCTTCCTCGCACTGCGGAAGTTCGACCATGTGAATGGCCTTGTAATGAGTTCTTGGAAGCTGCCGGGATTTATAAAAACTTTTATTATTTGGCGGAGAATGCAGGCCTCACCGACTTCCTCCACGACCAGCGTGAACAATATCTCTTGCTCACTAATATTTTCACGCAAAACTTTCATTTTCATGCTAAGAAATCACCACCTTCAGTGGAGTTTCGTTTATATGATGAAGTTAAGGAGATGTAGTGCTATGAATTTTGTCAAGTATGTAAGTTGCTGGTAGTCTTGAGGAACCACATCGTAAAGATGTTGAGGGGTTTATTGATATGATAGCTGTAGGGGAAACGAGACAAGTTTCAGGGGCAAGAATTAGAGGGAATTGATTATTTATTATTAAGTTCGCCGGACTTTGATTATAACTACAAAGTTTGTTTTTTCTTGACAAAACGTTCACCAGGGACTAGAGCGTAAGAGAAGAATAATGCTAGGGAAAAGCAAAAAGATCGCACGTGTACACAGGTAGTATACGGATCGGTTGCTAGTTTGCTACACATATACTGATCGATCGCTCCAAGAGAAAAAAAATCATGATGCGGAAAAGAAAGAAAAAATGCGAGGTGCTCAGGTGCATGCGGCGATCCTATTTTTCTGTAGGATTTGCTATGATTCTTTTTTACGTGCAACTTTTTTTTTGACAATTGACATGCTACGACTCTAGTAGGGAAACAAAAGATGGAATTGATCGCTGGCCAGTAGATCTGTTCGTACTAATTAAGTTTCTGCGAGGACAACAATGCCGACTTGTAGCTAGCGTACAAAGCATCATCCAGATTTGCCAAGTAATCTGGCAGTTGGCGCACGACAGATATATGAAAACACATACAATAATGATTTCAACAAATGATGAGTATCTCGAAATAACAAGATATATCAGATAAAAGTGTCGTCCGGTAGAGTGTTGCATGAGGAAAAGACATAATAAGTAGTTTATGCTTGACCATCTACTTGCGAGGTGAGTTCACATCTCACAAAATTATTGAAAAAATAATTTCAAATGTCACGAACTTGATAGCATAGAACTTGCAAATGACAACATCGCAAATAACTCTCTTTAGTGACTAAAACAGATATCACAGATTGAGCTTCCTCCTCTTCGGTGTGAGCTTTTTCGGAGGATTCTTCATTGAATTTGTAGGAGATTTGCATGGAGTCTTCGTAGGGGACATTCCAGTTTGGCTCCTTGTAACTGGCCCAGGAGATAATGCAGATTGACTAGGAAAAGAAACTATATCAGGAAGAATGCAACATAAAATTTTGTAAATAAGAAAACAAGTACGTTATTTAATTACCTCCTTGTGACAGGTGGAGGACTACTTGCAGCTTCCCATGGAGCCTCATTTCTCCTACTTTTCCTAGCACTAAAAAGCGCACACTTATTTGCACAAGGTTGAAAGAACATACATATTTTGCAAAAGTTGAATAAGTGACTGTACCTTTTCTTCGCCCCATTGTAAGGACACCCAGCTTCTCTATGCCCAAGTTCATGGCATTTTTTGCATGTGTTTTTTCCACCTACCTTAGGTTTATTACCTGAACCCCCCTCAAGAGCACCCTTTATCCTTTGCTTCCTATGCCTTCCCGCATCCGCTTTCGGTAGTGGTGCTAGGAGTACAAAACCTGGATCCACTGTAGGCCATTGAGTCTTGTCTGTCAGTGGTTCTATTTCCCCTTCATATGCTGCCCTGAATTTTTCAATAGAGTAGCAGCTGTCCACAAAGTCCTCCAGTTTGACATTCTGTAGTGCAGTTAGAACAACTAATGCATGTGGACATGGCTTTCATGTATGTTGCCATTCCATGCAAGTACATTCATGTGCAAGTGCCTTGACTACATGCCTTCTAGTGTGATCTTTCTCTGTATCAATGACCTCTGCACTCATATCACTTGATGCATGTGGTTGTAGATGGCCTAATCCTCTTGTCCTATCGTTCAATTCTTGCATGATGGCTGGCAGAATTTTACCTTGTAAGCATTTTCCAATCCTTCTCCTCTTCCTAAAAAGCTCCATAACCATCTCTCTCAGCATGTCACAAAGTTGGACTATAGGCAAATCCTTTATTTCCCTAACCCAACTATTAAAACATTCTGCGAGGTTATTGTGTATGTAGTCCACCTTGATATCCGTGTTGAACATGCACCTAAAGTAAGAGAGAATAAGAGATTGAATAATAAGACCAAATGACAAGAAAATAAATTGTGTTCAAAATAAAAATTGCCAATAGTAACAAATGTACCTCATCCATAAAAAATTGTGATACTGTTGTAGGTAGTCCAGCACATTAGGCTCTTCGGTTATTACAAGCTTCATATGATAATCATATGTCGACTTCTTGTATGTCATAGCAGCAGGCCACATGCGGGAAAAGTTTTCACCATGGAATTTCTTAACTGCATTCCCCATAAGGTGCCTAAAACACTCTCTTTGCTCGGCATCAGGGAAAACATTCTTCACTGCATTTTCTAACCCCTTGCAAGCATCTGTGCATACAACCAGCACTGGAAGATCACCTATTGCCTTCTTTAGTTGTCTCATGAACCAGGTCTAGTTTATTTCTGTTTCGGCATCGAAAAAACCAAAAGCGACAGGATACATCCAATTATGTCCATCCAAAGCTGTAACCGCAGCGAGGTGCCCATTCCACTTGCCATTCAAATGAGTTGAGTCTATACTTATGTATGGTCTGCACCCATTCAAAAATCCATCTATGCAAGGCTTAAATGCAATAAATAACTTGTCAAAAAGCATATTACCGTCCATAATTGGCTTATTAGACGAGTCGAGTCTATACTTGGTGGCTATCTCTACAACACTTCCCGGTGATCTCAACTCAATTTCAGCCTTGAAGTTATAAAGCGACCGAAAGCTCTCTTCCCAGCTCCCATATAGATCAACAATAGCTCGTTGTCGACCTTTATACACGGTGTCATATGAAACTTTGACATTATATTCGCTCTGAAGCTTCTTCTGTAGGGAAATAGCACTTATATCTGGATCCTTCTTCATGATTATTGCTGCTCTTTCAGCCACCCAACTTTGAGACGCCGTACTTGTTTTCTTCCTGCTAGTAGAGGCACACATATGCTTGTCTTCCAACTCAGTCACCTGCATGTATAGTTTTTTACAAGAGATTTTAATTCATCAAGATAACTAAAATTTATACAAATAATGGACAACACATAAAAGCAACTATATACAAATATTGGACAACACATAAAAGCAACTTTATACAAATATTGGACAACAAAAATAGGAATGTTTTTATACGGAGAATGGACAAGAAAAGTAGCAACGGATGAATACAAAGAAGTACGTACCACTACCGTTTTCCCCTCTTGCTTCTTTTTAGCCGTAATCTTCCATGGACAATTTCCATCTTCAGATTCCTTACAAACACCCATATATTTTTTGGGCTGAGACATATTAATCTTGATGTCAAACTCTTTCTTAATAGCATAATGTTTTAGTGCCATTCTAAAGGAATCCATCGAAGGAAAAGTGTCTCCCACAACCATCTTTGGATTATCCCTATCAAAGACAGTGAACTGCTCCTCAGATGTGCCATCATCAATAGGTAAGGCTGCACCATCAATGTCTTTGGCGTCAACATTCTTGATATCAGCATCAACATGAGCGGTGTTAGCATCATTATCAGCCTAGCGTAATGCTCTGACACTCTCATCCTCCTTTTTCAGACCAAGCAAATCATACATCTTGTCCTCCTCCACATGAATAACAGAATCATCAGTTTCATCTTGTATCACAAGAGTTGACCAATCAACCCCGCCGAAGGTCATCGGCACCGCGGCCGAAGTACTACGCGCTTGTACATCACTGTTAGCCATACACGACAAGGCAAAGTATAAAGGTTGCAATCAGGTGGTACTTACCTGTAGTGTGAAATCAATAGCATAAGGAATAAAATTGTAGAGGAAGAAAAAGGTGGCGTTACCTAGTAATTGGTTCCATCTTAACTCTCCTAGTCCTCACTCTGTTGCAATATCAAGGAAGAAGCATGTTATTTCTGAGCAGCGATTTGCATTGTACAGAATGCACAAAATAATCAAACGAGCTAGCATCCTTATTAACAACGAATACTTATATTTGACATGTCACGTTTGCGGCAGCGATGACAGCAAGCAAAAATTGGTTCCATGACCATGATGCATGCATGCGTACACACGAAGTACTTCAATTAATTACTCGCTGGACGAATAAACTGCACTACGATGCATCGAAACAATAGTAAAACAGTCTGGCCAAATAAAAGATTCCTATATATGGACTACGTTGCATCCAAACAATAGCAAAATACCCTGACAAGATTAGATCATCATGTCAGCATACTGCTAAGTATTTGTGAGCGGCTTAGCCGGACATGTCATTATGAGTACTACAAAGTACATGGAGAGATTAGCATACTAAGTACTAGACGAACTTGTGAGCGGCTAGCAGCATATACTCCTAAGTACGATTGAGCACTTACATGGAGATATTAGAAACCTCGTTGAAGAATTGTGAGTCGTTAGCCGGGTGTTCGCCTGAATATTAGTACGATCTGCTGCGACCTGACTTGCCGGCGGCCGGCGCACCGGATGATGAATTCGTCGCCTAGGGTTGAGGTGGCGGCGGCACTGCCTGATGGGTTGCGATGGATAGGTTTAGATGGAGGCGTGGAGCGATGTCGATAGTTATAATCACGAGCGTGGTTTAGATGGGCTGCGATGGAGGTTGTAGATGTATACGACGTGTACGTGGAGGCCTCGTGTGGGATCTTCTTCTTTTTCCCTAGCACTAATTATCTCTCACAATCTAGTTCCTAGCCATGTTTTGTCAAGAAAAAACAAACTTTGTAGTTATAATCAAAGTCCGGCGAACTTAATAATAAATAATCAATTCCCTCCAAGAATTACTAGTATACATTTTCCTGTTCTATGCTACTTTGCTATATTTCCTAGTAGATGTTTAATTGGTTATGGGAACAGTGGGAATCTTAGTGCCCCTGATACTGTCATTTTGCGCCATGCTTTTTTTCAAGACACAACCTTTAGCTTGGGTGTCGTAGTTGCTAAATGATTAAGTTTGAAGCGCACAAAAGGTCCCATCTTTGGAGGCATCTTTGCTTCACGCCATGTTGAACACTTTAAAATACCTATTAGGCATTGTGAGAAGGAAGAAAAATTGCTAGCCCCTGCTTATCTAGATTATAAGAGTATGATATCACATGATTTTATTGTTAAAGACAAGAAGAAGTTGCTTAAGTATAAATTGAGGTTTGATGAAAAATATTGTGAGATTATTACCTTGCCTGCACCATCTCTGTTTCATCTACTTTCAGTCACATACCTCGTTTTTCTAGATGCAGTCTATAAGTACCGGAGCCAGGAACAAGCTTTAGGGCCGGAGCCGGAGCCACCACTTGACCCTTACTGACAGTCGGTTTATCGGTGGGATCTGGATGAGATTGCCAACCAGTGGCACCCAGAGGACGCTCCTCTGTGCACCGGAGAGAGTAGCTTTGATCCATGGCAATAGACCAACTTAGGCCTAAAGCCTAAGCTTGGGGGAGTACGTATTTCTCATCGACATTACATTCATGTTCACACACTTATTCTAGTTGTCGGTGCTCACACTCTTTCATTGTACTATCCATGCTAGTATCAATTCTTTCCTTAGTCTTTTTCTTGTGTGTTAGAAAAAAAACCTTAAGAAAAACAAAAAATATATTAGTTGTACCTTTTATCTAGTTTACTTTCCATGCATGTAGTAGTAGTAATTAAAAGAAAACCCAAAAAGATTTCTCGTTCTTCTTTTACTTGTTGGGAGCCACTAGTAGAAAACAGGGCATTGGACCAGCCCATTAGCCCCGGTTCAATCTAGAATCGGGTCCAATGGGGACACTGGACCCGGTTCGTGAGCCCAGGGGGCCGGCCGGGCCACGTGGGCCATTGGTCCCGGTTCGTTTGGAACCTTTGGTCCCGGTTGGAGCGACAAACCGAGACCAATGGCTCTTGGTCCTGGCCCACCACCATTGGTCCCGGTTAGTGTTATGAACCGGGACCAAAGGCTCCCCTTTAGCCCCGGTTCATAGCACCAACCGGGACCAATGAGGTGCCTATATATAACCCCTCACTCAAGAGCAGAGCTCACTGCTCTGTTTTTTTTCTGGCCGAGGAGGAGAGGGGTTAGTGGTGCTCTAGCTCACCTCCTATGCACACAACGTGTTCGGTGGAATGCCCGAGCCACACTAGTTAAGCTTTTCTCCTCTCGAAGCTATATTTTCTCCGAGATTTGTCTAGGTTTAGCGGTCCCTCACGTCCCGTCCCCGTCTTCGCCGACGTCGATTGCCCCCGCCAATCTCGTCACCGGCACCACCGTGGTGAGCCTCTTGTTATGTCCATGCTTTTCTTACTTTTATTATTGCTTGTTATTATTGCTTTAGATAGATATTTGTCTAATTTTCTTACGTTTATTATTGCTTGTTATTATATAGTGCGATGGTTTTGATATCCGCCCACGTGGGCCCTCGTCCTGTCTACGATTCGGATGTGGTATATTATCTTTAATTTATAACTATTTGTTTTAGTGTTTATGATAGTTATGCCGACCAACCTGACATGCATAGATGTTTTATTATGTCTAGGAGGTAGTTGAACCGGAAATTCCAACCGACCCTCTTGTGGAGAGGTTAAATTTAGTTGAAGAGGAAAACATTTCCTTAAAGAAAAAATTGGAAAAAATGGAGGAGGAGAAGATGGAATTGGAGTTGCATGTTGCGGAAGTCATCGATGATCACAAGATCAAGATGGACCCTCTTGTCGAGAGGTTAAATTTAGTTGAAGAAGAAAACAAATTCTTGAAGGAAAAAATAAAAAAAATTGTGGTCGAGAAGATGATATTGGAGTTGCATGTTGCGGATGTCGTCGATGATCACAAGATCAAGATGGATGCAATGCGGTTGAAGATTAAAAAGATTAGAAAATATGCCATTCATACCGAGGCTTGGTATCATTATGCCGTTGGATCAATTGTTACCTTGGTTGCGATTATGATCGCATTTGTTTTCGCATTGAAAAGTTTTACATAGTTTCGATGTGTATGGAGAGCTATATGTTGTTAGATGAGAACTATATATGTATGTACTTTGGTTTTAATGTGATGATGAACTTTTATCCATTTGGTCACTTAATTATCTATTTATGATGTTTTGTAATGGTTTTTGACACACTTAATTATATATAATGCACGCAGATGAACCGGCAATGGATGTACGGTGACAGACACACCTCCGAGTACATTAAGGGCGTGCATGAGTTTCTAAATGCGGCTGAGGCAAACAAGCAGAATGGTTTTATGTGTTGTCCATGCACTAAATGTGTGAATACGATGTCTTACTCTAACCGGAAAATCCTTCACTCCCACCTGCTTTACAAGGGTTTCATGCCACACTATAATGTTTGGACGAGGCACGGAGAAATAGGGGTTATGATGGAAGACGACGAAGAAGAAGAGTACGATGACAACTATGTGCCCGCTAAATACGGTGATGCTGCAATGGGGGAGTTGGTGAAGATCAAGAGGAACCAGACGATGTGCCCAATGATGCTGCAACGGGTGAAGCTGCTGAAGATCAAGAGGAACCAAATGATGATCTCCGCCGGGTCATTATCGATGCAAGGACACAATGCGAAAGTCAAAAGGAGAAGCTGAAGTTCGATCGCATGTTAGAGGATCACAAAAAAGGGTTGTACCCCAATTGCGAAGATGGCAACACAAAGCTCGGTACCGTACTGGAATTGCTGCAGTGGAAGGCAGAGAATGCTGTGGCTGACAAAGGATTTGAGAAGCTACTGGAAATATTGAAGAAGAAGCTTCCGAAGGATAACGAATTGCCCGACAGTACATACGTAGCAAAGAAGGTTGTATGCCCTCTAGGATTGGAGGTGTAGAAGATACATGCATGCCCTAATGACTGCATCCTCTACCGCGGTGCATACAAGGATCTGAACGCATGCCCGGTATGCGGTGCATTGCGGTATAAGATCAGACGAGATGACCCTGGTGATGTTGATGGCGAGCCCGCCAGGAAGAGGGTTCCTGCGAAGGTGATGTGGTATGCTCCTATAATACCACGGTTGAAACGTTTGTTTAGAAACAGAGAGCATGCCAAGTTGATGCGATGACAGAGTGAGGACCGTAAGAAAGACGGGAAGTTGAGAGCACCCGCTGACGGGTCGCAGTTGAGAAAAATCGAGAGAAAGTACTGGGAGGAGTTTGCAAAGGACGCAAGGAACGTATGGTTTGCTTTAAGCGCGGATGGCATTAATCCTTTCGGGGAGCAGAGCAGCAATCACAGCACCTGGCCCGTGACTCTATGTATGTATAACCTTCCTCCTTGGATGTGCATGAAGCGGAAGTTCATTATGATGCCAGTTCTCATCCAAGGCCCTAAGCAACCCGGCAACGACATTGATGTGTACCTAAGGCCATTAGTTGAAGAACTTTTACAGCTGTGGAATGGAAACGGTGTACGTGCGTGGGATGAGCACAGACAGGAGGAATTTGACCTAAAGGCGTTGCTGTTCGTGACCATCAACGATTGGCCCGCTCTCAGTAACCTTTCAGGACAGACAAACAAAGGATACCACGCATGCACGCACTATTTAGATGACACTGAAAGTATATACCTGGACAAGTGCAGGAAGAATGTGTACCTGGGCCATCGTCGATTTCTTCCGACCAACCATCAATGTCGAAAGAAAGGCAAGCATTTCAAAGGCGAGGCAGATCACCGGAAGAAGCCCGCCATGCGTACCGGTGATCACGTACTTGCTATGGTCAATGATTTACACGTAATCTTTGGAAAGGGCCCCGGCGCACTAGCTGTTCCGAATGACGCTGAGGGACACGCACCCATGTGGAAGAAGAAATCTATATTTTGGGACCTACCCTACTGGAAAGACCTAGAGGTCCGCTCTTCAATCGACGTGATGCACGTGACGAACAACCTTTGCGTGAACCTGCTAGGCTTCTTGGGCGTGTATGGAAAGACAAAAGATACAGCTGAGGCACGGGAGGACCTGCAACGTTTGCACGAAAAAGACGGCATCCCTCCGAAGCAGTATGAAGGTCCTGCCAGCTATGCTCTTACGAAAAAAGAGAAAGAAATCTTCTTTGAATGCCTGCTCAGTATGAAGGTCCCGACTGGCTTCTCGTCGAATATAAAGGGAATAATAAATATGGCAGAGAAAAAGTTCCAGAACCTAAAGTCTCATGACTGCCATGTGATTATGACGCAACTGCTTCCGGTTGCATTGAGGGGGCTTCTACCGGAAAACGTCCGATTAGCCATTGTGAAGCTATGTGCATTCCTCAATGCAATCTCTCAGAAGGTGATCGATCCGGAAATCGTACCAAGGCTAAGGAGTGATGTGGCGCAATGTCTTGTCAGTTTCGAGCTTGTGTTCCCACCATCCTTCTTCAATATCATGACACACGTCCTAGTTCATCTAGTCGACGAGATTGTCATTCCGGGGCCCGTATTTCTACAGAATATGTTCCCCTTTGAGAGGTTCATGGGAGTCCTAAAGAAATATGTCCGTAACCGCGCCAGGCCAGAAGGAAGCATCTCCATGGGCCATCAAACAGAGAATGTCATCGGGTTTTGTGTTGACTTCATTCCTGGCCTTAATAAGATAGGTCTCCCTAAATCGCGGTACGAGGGGAGACTGACTGGAAAAGGCACGCTTGGAAGGGACTCAATAATATGCAGGGACGGATATTCTTGGTCTCAAGCACACTACACAGTTCTACAGAACTCTACATTAGTGACCCCGTATGTCGATGAACACAAGAACAGTCTGCGCTCCAAACACCCGGAGCAGTGCGACGACTGGATTACACGTGAACACATCAGGACTTTCAGCAGTTGGTTGGAAACACGTCTCAGAGGTGACAACACTGTTTGTGATGAGTTGAACTTGTTGTCCAGGGGACCATCTTCAACTGTATTGATTTACAAAGGATACGAGATAAATGGGAATACATTTTACACGATTGTCCAAGATCAAAAGAGCACCAACCAAAACAGCGGTGTCCGCTTTGATGCAACAACCGAGAGGGGAAAGGACACATATTATGGTTACATAGTGGACATATGGGAACTTGACTACGGACATGATTTTAAGGTCCCTTTGTTTAAGTGCAAATGGGTCAATCTGTCAGGAGGCGGGGTACAGGTAGACCCACAGTATGGAATGACAACAGTGGATCTGAAAAATCTTGGATACACTGACGAATCGTTCGCCCTAGCCAATGATGTGGCACAGGTTATCTATGTGAAGGACATGTCTACCAGACCGAGAAAAAGAAAAGATAAGGAAGCGAATACATCATACGATGAGCCAAAGCGCCACATAGTTCTTTCAGGAAAAAGGGACATCCTGGGAGTGGAGGGCAAGACAGACATGTCTGAAGATTATGAAAAGTTTCATGAAATTCCTCCCTTCAAAGTCAAGGCTGACCCAAGCATCCTCATAAACGATGAAGATTATCCATGGTTATGGCGCAATAAGCAAATGACACAAGCGAAGAAAAAGTGAAGACTTTTTTCGGCAACTATTATGATGATACCATGCCAACTTTGTAACAAACGAGTAGGATACCATTGTCCGTTTGTACTATTCAAATTTGCACTAACAGAAAGTTTGTAATTGGTTTTACCAGAAAGAATTAAAAAATAAAACAAAAAACAAAAGAAAATAAATAATGCAGAAAACAAAAAAAACTTGCAAACAAATAAAAAATAGCAACAATAAGTATTTCATTGTAAGTAGAAACAAAATAAAATAAATAAAGCAACAAAGAAAACAAATAATTTCAAATTTAAACTATTCAAATTTGAATACTACTTGCACTAACAGAAAGTTTGTAATTGGTTTTACCAGAAAGAATTAAAAAATAAAGCAAAAAACAAAAGAAAATAAATAATGCAGAAAACAAAACAAAAAAACTTGCAAAAAAAATAGCAACAATAAGTATTTTGTTGTAAGTAGAAACAAAATAAAATAAATAAAGCAACAAAGAAA